>JAZGLO010006113.1:0-600000 GCA_036873155.1 Biomphalaria sudanica
GCCAGGAAAACCAGTGACTTGGCAGAATTTAAGTCATTGGTTATTATGCATGACTAAATGCATGACGCGTAGGACGTAATCATCTTCTTTTTTTTTTTTGAAGTAACGTCTGTATTATATAAGATAGATAAGACAAAGATCTGACTTAAATAGAGGTATTGTTTAAAAAAACAAAAAGGGAGTGGGGGGGGGGGGAGGGTAAAGTATGTTTTTTGTGGAGCGAAAACTGACCTCGTTCTGATAATGACGTCTGCTTGACCGAGTCGGTGGGAAAACAAAATGTAGAAAACTTTTTTAATGTCTCGAGTTTGTTTTTCTCGAAGACGAACTTTTGACCTCAGCCCCGGAGAGCAGCATGGAAACTAGTGGAGCACTGACTGCGTCATAATGTCAATGTCTTTTCTAAGTCTAAAAGTAGATATAGCAGTTCAACGTTTGAAGAGCAGACGTGACCTACTTCCAAACGTTTACCATTTTCTCGTCGTGAAAAAATTGCCCCTGAGAAGTACTTATTAATAATAAACTTGATTCTTCTAGTTTCTCGTTCTCCGCCATCGGGCTACCGACTTTCGCTTTAACTTTTTTGTTTTTTTTTAATATATTAAAAAAAAAAAAAAAAAAAAGATATAGGTAACCTTGACATTGTTTGGTCGATACAGATAACAGCAGACGTAAAAAAAGCTCAACGTGGCGAGCGGCGGCGAAGGGCGCGTTGGGTACAGCAACCTGTTGACTGCAGGGGAGACATAATCGCTCATCATTTTGTAGAGGCTGGTGGGGAGAGGTGGAACGACGGAGGTGGTTGTGGGGGGGGGGGGCGGGAAGATAGGAATGGTGAACAGGGGGTGGTGGTGGTGGTTTATCATTTAACTACCTGACTCCCCCATGTACATGATGGCTTGTGGATTGATCCAGTGAGTGGACCGATGAACAGAAAGAACGAAACAATTACGTCATAGTTTTTCGATTTGTTTCTCTTTAGAAAGAGCAAACAGTAAGATTGTTCTCGAACGGCTTTCATCTTTTTGTTTCCCTATTTCATAAGGAACTCAAAATACATTAAAAGTCAGAAGAATTTATTCTCATTGCTGTAGACCAGGGGTGGGCAACCTTTTTCCATTGAGGGCCGCATTAAAAAAATTTTTTGGGAATGGGGGTCCGCATATATGTATATGAAATATGTAATTAAAATCAGAAAAATACGCTAGCTAACTGTGTATAATATCTTTTCATTCACATTTTTACTGTTTTATACATTTACATTTCTTTTTTTTTTACACTCTCAATTGAGGAATTACACAAGAGCCATTTCTGAAACTAATTTGACGAATGTTTCTTATTAAATTTTGCTATAGTCTTTTTACATCACAACATTGTGCCCGGTCCTACGTAGCTGTCGATCTACAAGACGTCCCTCTATACTTTGTATACCTGCATTCACAAGAACATACACTCAGACCCCATAGCTGATCCTGGGGCCACCCACCGCACGCCACTGATACACAAACATTTAACATTTTATAGCCACAATTTATTTGTTGCTTTAACTGACATAGAAGAGAGCACCTGGTTGCAGGCGGCTTCCGAACGAGACAGCTGGAGGTCACTTACAAACGTCGAGGAATACACATTTGAGACCAAAAGAAAATCCGTGCAGAGGACAGACGTAGACGGCGAAAAGAAAATCTAAAATGGTTATGTCTGTACATTGACCACCCGCCTTTACCTTTCCCCCAGTTAATGTCAGGTCCTCGTTAAAGCTGGGTGAACTCAGAGACGAACTAAAGATCACCAGGGTTCGAATCCAGGACTTCCGCTTAGGAAGCCAAGCCCTTTATCACTCAGCCACCAGTCCTATTCAAGTTATCTAGCATGTGTCTCTATAACCAGTCCTATTCAAGTTATCTAGCATATGTCCATTTCAAATTCTCTAGCATAAGTCTCTATAACCTTTACATTTACCTATCCCTTAGTCTGCTGGACCGTTGGGGCACCACGCAAGATTCGTCGACCGTCCTTCTCCATTCCTCTCTGTCCTCAGCCTTAGTTAGAACCTCTTTCAATGACATGCACGTCCATTCTTTTATGTTGTCCTCCCATCGCTTTCTCTGTCTGCCTCTTCTTCTTTTTTCCCTGGTACTGTTCCCTGAAGGAAGGTCTTAGCTAAGTCTCTATAACCAGTCCTATTCAAGTTGTCTAGCCTATGAACTTATGCCCCTATAACGTGATTTCTTAGAGATATGTTAACACGATGCCCGACCTGCCTCTTTATTGAGACTTGCACTACAAAACCGACGGAAATCTTAGGGTCTGAATGAAACCTGACACACTTGTTGCTTCTGTGCTACGCTCCAGGGCAATCGTGCCACGCGTATGACGTCACTCATTGGCTGATATTGATCCAGTGAAGGTCAAGGTCTAACGCCTAATCTTCGTCTCGGAGACCTGGTCCAATACTGTTGGTCTCTTTTGTTTTTCACAGGTTGTGGTAATCTGCATTTTGATAAAAATAAAGGAAGCGGAAATCGTTAGCAATGAACATAAAAGTTCGCATTTTGGTGACTAAAAAAACGAAAATAAAATGATGGGAACAAAAAATAAAACCTTGAGTGGGAAGTACAAATAAAAATAAAAGTAAACACGAGTTTTTAACTTCCGTTTCAGTTTATTTTCTGTTCCAAGATATACTTTCTATTTCAGTTGTAATAGATGTATACAATTTTCAGTGCTGTTAATTTTGCGTATGAATTTTGTTAACAAGATGGACACTAGAAAACCTTACACATTTTAGTCGTAATAAGTAATGTTCCACTTTCAGACCATGCGATCTATGAGCCAGATGATGTTAAGGTCATCTGTTTCTATGGTCAACTGTTGATAAGCAAAGTGTCATGTAGCCAGCACAACGACCGACCGCCTTAACTTTCCTCACCTAAAGCCAGGTGCCCATTAGAATTGGGTGGACTCAGGGGTGTCACATCATTATTTAGTTGTATTGTGACATGGAATAGTTGCGAAGCACTTTATATTGGTGTTTAGGGTGTTTCACGTAGGAAACAAGTGTCCACAGTTGAATCGTGGGCAGGAAATCTCGTTTTGAGATTTCGACCACATGGTCAGAAATTAGTAGTCGCCATGAATATTGAAGAAGACAGACGTGTCTTATTTTAAGTTGAAAGTATTGCTAGATGTATACTTGATGAGTTTCATTTGAATTACCTGTGGGGTATGTTATATCTTATCTTATTATTGATGGCTTAAGTTGCCAGTATGTTATGAATCGTTATCTTATTTCACTAAATGTGTATCTGCTAAGTCAGACTTGAGTCAGTGAATTCTAATACATGTTGTGTTGTGCTAATTACAGTGGATATAAGCGACAACAAAGAAGTACAATAAATTGGGTGTGAAGGACAATATTTATTTAGTACTCAACAGAGATTATGACAATACCAGAGACCATACAAAGAACATTGTACACCCTGAGACCATTTACAAAGGGGCCTCCCTAAAAAAAAAAAGGAAATTCAAAATCAAGATTCGAACCCAGGACCAAAGGTTTGAAAGTCAAGGGCTTAACCACTCAGCCACCGCATCCCATTTTAGTTGTAGGCCTGCTAAATATTTCAAGTTTAGTAAAAAAAAATAAAAAATAGCGCCATTAAATGATCTATAACAATTTAGAATATAAATACCATTAGAAACAGTTGAGTCATTATAAAGGTCACTGCTGGATTTCTGTTTCTTGTAAACATGTCTGATCCGATGGATAGTAAGTAAGATGTACCTCAAAAGTAATTTATTTCAGTGGCTCTTTCATTCTCAGGCGTTTCTTTTGCGACCCACTAACCCTTTTCAATAGCCAACCCTGACAACAATTTTGACAGCATCATCTAACTATTCGTACAACTTTTTTGGTTTTCCCCCACCAAAAAACAAAGTCTCAGCGATATTTTTGTATCATTTTGAAGAAAAAGCCAATAAAAAAAAAACGACTTGATGCTGATTATAATATGAGGGTTGAATTTATAAAGACCCCCATATCTAAAAAAAAAAAAAAAAAAGTTAGGGCCTTTTCAAGTATAAATCCAACCCTGGACAAATAGCTCATTGCAAATGTACATGCAAATGGAAAAAAAAAATTTGTTTAAAAGTTGTGTGTTTAGACTGTTTACCTCTAGTAATCAACATGTTTTTAACATGCAGTATGCCTGTTCAACAAATTTTATCAACTATAGCTGAGCAGACACGAATATATAAAACAAATGACAAAGATCAAAAACAGTTTATGTCATAACACACATGCCACAAGTACATTGGAGCTTTACATCGATGGGGGAGATAACTCTAAATATTTCATTTGTGTGTATCCGGTGTACAGGATACAGGAAGCGGTGATCATGTATTTCAAAAGATTTACGATATTTCTTTTGGTGCACTTTTTATCATGGAAAAAAACAGAACATCTAAGCTCTGAGCTTGTACTATTAACTATTTTTTTAATATATAGTAGGCTCAGCCATGTATCTATATAACGTCCTTGACATTGTTTAGTTTGCCTATTTCTAAATATCCCAGAATCCTCATCTTTTTATTTTTTAAATTTTCTCTTTAGGTTTCTATAAGTATCTCTTCCACAGTTCTCCACATAACATTGTCTTCTTTGTCTATGTTACTGTATTGGTGGCGTAGCTAGGGATTTGCCATCATTTGAGGGCCCCGTGAGGGGGGGGGGGCTTTAACTCTTTAGGGGCATCTGTATTTTGACATTCGACATCATGACATGAAATAATGCCTAATATTTAATATTTAATGTAAAAAAAAAGTAATTTCGATCACTCGTTTGGGGGCTTTCCTTAAGTGGGGGTCGAATTCTCCCCACCATAGCTACGCCACTGTATTTTGTTGCTCAATGATACATGTAAACAGGATCATACAAAGCGAAACACAAAGAGGAGATTACTCTGTTTAAAATGGATCATGGAAATTCCAATTCAATATGTTATTTATGTCAATGGTTTTATTATGGCCACCCATAGATGGACATGGATTGTATTTGAAATTTGTACTTAATTTCTTGAATCGTTTTTGTGTGTGAGTGTTATAAACAGGAAACCTGAAGATGTTGTGTTTTTTTTTTTATGCTAGCACAATTCTTGTTAGATTGCCTTGAATGATTGTTAGATTGCCTTGAATGATTGGTCCCATTTTTAGCATTATTATGATAAAGGCACATTTCGTAATCTATATTTCAATACCGACTCATACAAGTGTTTCTTCTTCCCTAGTGCCATTAAAGCATGGAGCAGGTTGCATGAATCAGACAATGACTTAGTAGAACTTAAGTCTCTTTAACATGCACGATTACATTGTTACACGTAGGACGTACCTATCTTCTGTTGGGAAGGAACGTCTGTAATTTATAAGATAAGATAGGATCTGCAATCCTTTTTTTTTTAATCGAGCATTTCGCTAAATAAATTATCTCTTTTTCTGAAACCTACTATACAGAAAACTTTAATAAGGTATTTTGTGTGTAAGTACAAACAGCTCAATCAGAATCTTTCTAGAAATGACCAGGTGTTGTTGGTAGGTCGTTGAATTGTAGCACCAGATTGTTAGTATAACTAAACCGATGTAGCCGTAGGCCGTATTATATTTTTTTTATATTGAACTTGAAATAACTTGAACAAATTTCTTTCTTAAAACAAAACTAAATAAAGCTTTTATTACAATATAAACAAATTCAACTTGACATGAAATGAAATGAATCCAGTAGGGTTAATATGAAATGGTATTTTAAAGAAAATCTAACTCACTACAGAAACCCTTCCCTCTATGCTGAATCAAATCTCTGGGTCGTCTGCCGTTTCACATTTGTATTGCGCTGACCCGATTGCTATTTCATCATCCACACTACATAGCCATCAACCAATCTCTAACGTCTTCTCACTGTCACCATAGAAACATACATTCACACTCCTTAACAACACACACACACACACAGATGCAAGCACACACAACAACATGAAGACTTTCGCCTCGCATTGTTAGAGTTTGTGTACATTTTAGATTTTAATTTCTTCTAAATTGCTAAACAGTAAGAAACGTTTCCAATACATTGGTATTCTTGCACAGATAAGGTTGTTGTTGTTTTTTTTGCTTGCGTATAGAGTGTCAGACTGATGCGCTCCCTGGTCATGGCCCAATTTTTATATGCTTGTGAGTCTTGGACACTGACTGCAGAGCCAGAGAGGAGGATCCTAGCTATGGAATTGAGATGCTGCTGAAGGATCCTTGGTATCCCGTTCAAAGACCACATCACAAACCAAGAGATTAGAGACAGGGCTACTGCAGCGATCGAACCCCATGATGACCTGCTAACTATAGTGAAAAAAACGCTAGCTCAAAATCTGTGGCCATATTACAAGATCTTCGGGGCTCGCAAAGTCCTTTCTTCAGGGAACAGTACCAGGAAAAAGAAGAAGAGGCAGACAGAGAAAGCGATGGGAGGACAACATAAAAGAATGGACATCCTGCCATTGATAAAGGTTTTAAACAAGGCAAAAGACATGGAGGAATGGAAAAAGACGGTCGACAAATCTTTTTGGTTCCCCAACGGTCCAACTAAGTGATAGGTAAAGGTAATAGAGTGTCAGGCATGCTCTGTTGACGTTTTGGGGAAGGGGATGTAACTATAGGAAGGTTTCTGTGCTGCCTCTTGGCGCTCGGAAATCACAACTCAACGAGTCGAATCCCAATTTCAAATTACAGGTGTATACCCAGACTACAACTCGAGTGAAGGGAAGAGGGTTCAACACACTCAGCTGACGGGGCTTTTGATATTTTCTTTTCTTGCACCTCCTCAGATCTATTTCTACTTGCTAGATGGTAATATCCTCTAGTTAGCCTTCGGAGCCGCCGCCAGAAATATTTAGGCCTCAGGCATCCGAGTATTTGTGGTCAAGCCTCTCTGACCCCCCCCCCCCTTTTTCCCACTCCTTCCCAATGCAAGGACATTGACCTTGCGATCCATGGGGCAGATGATGTTAAGGTCATCTGTTTCTATGGTCTACGTTAAACGAGGGTGTCATGTGGCCAGCACAACCGCCTTTACTTTTTCCCCAACTAAAGTCGGGTACTGAAAAACCGGAAATTCAAAATCCCTGTCTGCGCCAAGATTCGAGCCCAGGACCTCACGTTCAGAAGCCAAACGCTTAACCACTCTGCTATCACAATGTACGCTGTATCGGCACTTTCATATATAATGTCACATAAGTAAGCCATGAGGATCTACCTATCAAGTTTTCAAACCGACAACGACTTAAGCGTCCCACAGCCACTGCTATAAAATCTTTAACCTTTTCGAAATTTTTACCACAGAGAAAGATGTAAATGTCAATGTGATATTAAAGTTGTTTTTTTTTCAAAGTATAAAAGCCCATCTCTGAAATGCCATTGCACCCTTTGTTTAGAAAGAAGTATTCTAGTTAACTCCCCTGATTTCCCATTTCATCAGCTCAAGCTTGTAAACATTTTTATTGGTGAGTTGTCTGCCCCTCGATCTGTTGCTCTTGCACACTTTTTGAATCGCAGCCAAATGACTTGAAAACTTTAACTTTAAGAACATGTCACTGGGGAAACGAAACCTTCACGCTAAATAAATACACTTGGGTCCAAAGTAAATAAATGTGAAAGAATATATACACTTCATTTAAAAGTTAACGGATGCACATATATAAATACTTCATTTGAAAAGCCAATGTCTAAATGCACATGACTTTTAAGTGAATACGTTTAGATAAATAAATACATAATTCACTCTATACATAAACTAGCCGATTATGACCCGCGGCCTGCGAGCCTTAGTTTGGGTATTACTGATTTAACTGGATTGAATTTAGATCTAGGTCAAACATGGAGAATGTTCCCTTCACATTTTTTTTGTTCATTTTGCCACGAAAATAAAAGTAGAGTGTAAAAACGGGTTTACCCGTTCATTCAACATAGTCACATCCAACATAAAATACTGTAAAAACGGGTTTACCCAATCTGTTACAAAGTTTCGTACTTTAACAGAGATACAATTAGCTACTTTTTGTCTATCTTTAGGCCCTCGATTGTGGAAGGGACATTTCAACATACACTACGGTCTCCGCCATGCCATAAGTTTTGCCATGCCAAGGTTTATCAAGATAGGTCAATCGGTTTTGATATGTTTTCGGGACATGCATACATACATACATACGCCTTACTTTCTGCTTTATAATATAAGATAAATACAGCAAATAAATAAAAATATATACATAATAAATAAATAAAATAGGTTTAAATGCCGGACTGGTAATATAGAAAAAACCCACTTCATTACCTATAAATTTATAAAAATCCATCCTATGACAAGCATCGCAAATAGCCTCCGAAAAACAATCTATCTCTTGATTTTTAAGTGTGATATTGGGTCCTACTGATGACGGTCGTTGACGTGTAGCACCAAACTGTTGGTAGATAGCTAAACCTCTGTAGGCGTATTGTATTTTAACCTATAAAATTCGAAATAACTTCAATAACTTCTTTGTGAATAATGCTAAATATAACTTTTATTAAACAAACTCAACTTGAGATGAAATGAAATAAATGTAGTAGATTTTAGTAATAATAATGTTACGAATCTCACTATCCAGGCTCTCAGCAAACTGCACCATACACCACCGACTTAAAGAACTTGACAACTCAGGGCTCCAAAGTAATGTAACACTTTAATAGTTGAATAAGTACACTGTACAAATATCTCTCCGATAACACCGTACCGCCGTAACAACTCTTGCACTGGCCTCTCCGTCTCGTTCCGGACTTGCACTGGGTTCAACAGTTCAGGACTGACTTCACACACTAGGCTCGTTGTGTCGGACTCGATCGCAGACCAAGATCAAGACTGTACTTGAGAGTACTCCGCACTGAACCGTCGTAATGCTCCGTACAGAACCACACCGTTGAACTGTGCTGTAGTAGACCGTGTTCTCAACCCCTGTCGTGAACCTTCTGTCATGAACCTTCTTGACTGCGACACCTCCGCTCTTTATTTAGGGTTCCTACTGGCCTTCTGGAACCGGACAGAACGCCGCTCGACGTTTCTGGGTGGTCAGATGACTACAACTCCCGTGACGCTCCTGAGCTCTGTTCACGACAGCGATCCTTCCCGAACCGTCATGTTGACACTCGTCACGGTTGACCGCTCGTCTAGCGCTGGCCTGGGGCGATTTGCGTCGGCTGACTACACACGCACACCACTTCCCCCATCTGTGCCACCACCAGGTTTATAACAATAATAATGATATTTTGAACAAAATCTAACCCACTAACACGTCATTTCGCTCTGGCATTCTAGAGTCGTCCGTCGAACCCAAGACAGCTTACAACTGTTTCGCTTGTCTTGCGTCATCCACACGGCATAGCCACCAACTAACTTCTCGCCGTCACCATAGAAACATAAATACACACGCTCTCCATGACTCCATAACAGTATTGGTGAAGGGGAGTAACTCTATGCCTAAACCACTAAGTTTCGGGTCTCTGTAAGCTACCCACCTAGCAGTAGGAAAAACCCTGAATTCAAACCTCTACTGCCTTGCAGCTATACCCAAACGTGAGAAAGGCTTCGGAACTCAGCCCTGAGGAAAATTCAGGTAGCTACATTGCTACACCCTAAAAGAGCCGGCCAATAATAGAATATGCATCCTCCGTTTGGGACCCCTCAACTCAAGAAAACATTAAGAAACTGGAACAGACACAAAATAGAGCAGTGAGATTCATAACAAACGAATATTCACATTTGACTAGAGTAACACCTTTAGTAAAATCACTAAATTTAGAAAGCCTTCAGGACAGAAGACTCAAAAGTAAAGTAGCAATTATACATAAAACACTGAACCATAATCTTCAAATACAAAATTTAATAAAATACTCTGAAAGACACAAAGATATAGGCACATTCCTCGTCCCATATGCTAGGACAAATTTGTACAAATACTCCTTCTTCCCTAGTGCTATTAGAGCATGGAATGGGTTGCCTGAGCTAGCCAGGAAAACCAGTGACTTGGCAGAATTTAAGTCATTGGTTAATATGCATGACTAAATGCATGACGCGTAGGACGTAATCATCATCTTTTTTGAAGTAACGTCTGTATTATATAAGATATGCCTTATATACAGGGCCGTCCTTACAAATTGCAGGACCCTATTTAATGGATGCTTGCGAGGCCCTTATTCTAAATTTGTTTAGAATAACAACTATTAATTAGATTATTACATCAACATATATTATACAAATTCCAATGGGAGCAACTTAAACTCAATATGTGCCTGTGGGTTAATTAAAGTTACGCCTAACCCTAACCCTATGGTAGGCTCACACTAAATTTGTTAACCCTTTAAGTCCTATAGCGTTAAAAGTCTGTGACAAAGAGCTACGACTGTAAGTGATATTCTAAATGTGAATTGCGGGGGACGGTCAGAAATTGTGATCTATGTGACAGATGATGTGTCTGTAGCCTACGGTTCACGAGGATGTCATGTGGCCAGCACAACGACCAACCGCCTTTACTTTTCCCCAACTAATGTCAGGTACCCATTAGAGCTGGGTGAACTCAGAGGCGCTATAAAGATCCTGAAAGTAAAAAAATCACAATCTTCACCAGGTTTTGAACACGGGACCTCCCTGCTCGGAAGCCAAGCGCTTTACCACTCAGTCACCGCGCCTCCAATATAAATTAGAGTAATAACAAATGTTAATATGAAACCGTCGATAATCTTTTATTAATTTTTAAAGGCTGTATAGGACTTGGCATTGAGTGCAGTGACTCTATTACTTTTAAAAAGTCGGAACAGCATTGAATCTAATTATTTAGTACTTATAAGAAGTAAGAAGTCATAATCCGGTACGTTGTAATGACACTCAGTGGAGTAGCAAGTATGACGCGAACGGGTTAATTGCCCCCGGGCTCAAGACGGGCTCTTGCTGAGGACAAAAAAAATGTTGACTGTGAGAATTTAAAAGTTTGAAATTCTTAAATAAATTGTACTTTTAACCTTTGGAGATTTATAGTTCTGAAATTATATTTCCGGTATATTAATCACAAAAGCTAAATCAATCTTATTACTGTAAATTGAGGTCTATTAAAGGCAGATAACTCTTAAATTGCTAGGCAAATTGTGGTAGTATTAGACACTGATAAAGGGAGACTACAATGAATTTTGCTTCTCTTTAAACTTTAAACGAAACTCGACACTGGCAGCGCCAGAGAATGAATACTCGTTCGTTTCTTACATAAAAAAAAAAGTAGTAATAATTATAACAATAATAATAATAATCATTCATTGGCCTCCTCCAGTCGTAGAACGACTATGGTTCATCTCGAACACTTGTCATGTGACTGTGGAGCCTTAATTTGGAGAGACTCTCCCTTGCACATATATTGCAGGTCAAGGTGGCTTTCTCTTCGGCGTACAACCCTAGAAGAGCTGAGGTCCATGTTTTCTCGCTGCCCATAGCTTTCTTGGTCACCGTCTCTCTCCAACTAGTGCGGTCTAAGGCTAGGGCTAAGTCTAATAATAATAATAATAAATCTGTATACTAAGAAGTGCTCTAGTAGATAAAATTATTTTCTATTTTGTTTTCGTTCAATTATTTTTTTCATTTCCTAATATTCCTGTATGCATTTACTAGTTAAGATACATAAATTAATGTTATCAGTACACAGTAAACTTATCTTCTTTAATAGGCGCATGATTCACAATTCGTGTGTATAGGAAAAAACGTGTCGACTGCACATTATCCCATTAGTCATTATTCGTAAGTCCCTCATATTACCTAAAGTAAACCCATATATGATCAATGAAAATTTAAATTGCTCAGTTCTTTGGAAACCCAGCTTGAGATGAACTTCTTGGCGACTAGAATGAACAACCATCTTAACCAAAGGTAAACTGTTATCCACAAAATATATCTCCTGTTAGGCTGATGTAAAACATTCAGTTAGGAAAACTGCTATGTCGAAAATCGACCCATCCGTCTAATCTAATCTATCTGTCCAATCTATGTATCTATCTATCCAGGGCCCCCTTAAGGGACGCACCTGTATGACGTACCGGCAACTTTTTGAAAAAAATATAACGTTTCTTGTATTTTAACGTATATTATTAATTTTTAGTTGTTAAAAGCTAGGCAATCAACTACTGAGTACCGGCACCTAATCACTGAGTACCGGCTCCTATTTTTTTTTTTACAAAAAAGCACTGTATCTATCTATCTATCTATCCATCTGTCAATCTATCTATCTATCTATCTATCTATCCATCTGTCAATCTATCTATCTATCCAGCTATCTATATGAAGATGAGCACATAGCTCATTTCCCATGGACTCGAAGATGTCTGTAAAGTCCAATCCTCGCTTTCAAAAGCATACTTGGCACTGGTGGGTTTGGTCAGTTACAGATGGGCCTACTCTCAGCTTTTTGTTGGTTCGGCGCTCTTAGTTAGACATATACACATATAGATAGATATAGATAGATATAGATAGATATAGATAGATATATAGATATATATATATATATATATGGTCAGTGATTTTTTAGTGTGAAGAAGAGAGCAAAGAGCTGTCTTATCTTGCTAAGCAGTGGGGGTTTTGTTGTGGACTGTCATTCATTTTTACTTCTGACACCAGTTTCTTGTTTTCCTTCACTTTGACACCAAATGTTGTTCAATTCTTCCTGTTTTTTTTTTACACCAATATATTATTAACGGTCGTTGACTTGTATTACTTACCTGCTGGTAGACAACTAAACCGCTGTAGGCGTTAAATATATATATTAACTAAAAAAACAACAACTTGAAATGAATAACTTCTTTGTGAACAAAACTAAATTATAACTTTTATTACAATACAGACAAAATAAATCTAGCTAACGTAACAGCAGTAAATTGAGTACACTTTACTAATAATACAAAATAGTATTTTAAACAAACTCCAACTCACTACAATAACACAACCTTTCTGTCTCACGTTCTGGAGTTCTCCTAACTTAAACCGCTGACAACAACGCCACCTCTCTTGCATCATTCGCAACCAATTGCTAACCTCTTCCAAGCGTCACCGTAGAAACTCACAAACACACTCCATAATCAATGGTGCAAATGGACTCATTCATTGTTTTACATCAGTGTTTCCCAAACTTTTGACCTTTGTGTACCCCTTTTACACTTTGTGTAATGCTGAGTACCCCCCCCCCCCCACTTTAATTTACTAACAGAACATAATAACTGTGTATTTTAATATATATGCACAGTTAATGAGGTGCAACTCGTAACCCCCCCCCCCCCCCTCCAAAGTCTTCATGTATCCCTGGGGGTACGCGTACCCCATTGTGGGAAACACTGTTTTACGTAAATCAACCAGATGTGTTCGTTAACCGTAGATATTAAGTTCGTTGTATGGAAGCCGTGAGAACGATAGCACAAGAACTTGACATCAGAGCTGCCTGGTCGTGCGGTTTGCGCGCTGGACTGTCCATCGGTCTCGGGTTCAAACCCTGCCCACTCCCATCCCACGTCGTCCTGCGAGAGGTTTGGACTAGAAGTAGATAATCTTCAATTCTGAAGGAACATCCGAAACATGTCAAACATTTTACAAACATTTAACTTGATATATTTGTACATGTTATCTCATTTGTCTCCATTTGTTCTTATTTAGTAAGCATTTTTTTAAACGTTTATATTGAGGTTGAGCTCCTTGGTGGCTGCACTGCAGTAAATCCGACTCTGGTTGTATTCGATTCCAAGTAATTGTTGCATTGAATTTAAAAAAAAAAATGCTTTGGTAGTGCGAAGATAACCAAATTTTATCTGCATGATTTAAAAATTTTTTTTTACTTGCCTGGTGAATATTAAGAATATTAAAATGCCGACAACCAGAAATTGATGTCAATATTAGTCGTCTGTTTACACTAGATAACTCACGCGCTTCCGGCGTGTCTGACGAACAGCTGACCTTGACATGTGATCGATCTTTAAGCACCTCTGTAGCAAGTCATCCACGTGAAATGATTGCGCTGCTTTAGGTCTCTAGACTTCAATCCTAGACTGGACAGTAACTGGACAGTATGGACAGGAAAATGTCTTGGCAAGTATGTACAGTTCAGCTGGGTATTTAACAGTAATTTCACAGTAATTTAACAGTCATTTAACAGTAATTTAACTGTCATTTAACAGTCATTTAACAGTAACAGTAATTTATTTATTTTATTATTTGTCATCTTAGGAATCATTGGGCATTAGGCCTCTTTTCTTTGCCTCTTGTTTGGGCTTTATAAGCCTCTTTTTTGGGCCCTCCAGCCTCTTTTTATTTTAATTTTTATTTGTAAGTTCTCACATTTCACAAAGATTAAATAATAAAGAATTAACGAGAAAATTTGAAACATGATTGACCTATGCTTAATAACAAAGACATATTGCATAACTATTGAAACCATCAGAGACAGAAAATACAAGATTAGCATATCAACAACTAAAGGATAACTCTCAATATTGAAGCAAATAGACAACACTTACCCATGCATAACGATGGCCATATATCACATTGGTACTGAAGCAATCAGACGAGATGGAATGTTCAGAGACTTAAATATCGTTATAAAGTTACACGTCGTTATTGTCTGCTCTAGTATTTTTTTCTTATAGTCCTGATTTGTATATTTTTTTTTATTTTTTTTTCACAAATTATATATTTTTTATTACTATGTTCTAAATTTGGTCAACAATGTTTTGAATAGATTTGGAACTATAATTTTATCCAAATCACTTACGCCATGCCGAAAACACATATTGATATATGTTAAGGCCAGGCCCGGTCCTAGCGATTGCGGGGCCCTATGCGAACCGGATTGCGTGGGGCCTATTCTGGGTAGGGATAAGGATAATAAATGTTGTACGAGTCCATTGCAGTGCTCAAATCTACTGTTTCACCTTGCAGTTCTTTGCTCACAAAATTGACTAGGAAGAGTACGCGTACCTTAATACACTAAGACTTTGTACTGCTTTAATGTTTCATACAGTGTTTCTGCTTCACTTTTAATTTTCGCATCATTAGTCTCTTCAGCTAATTCATCGAGTGCATCTCAAATTTCAGGTAATTGATTGCGAAGTGCTTTGACACTATTCTACACTCCCACCTCGTTTAGCACAGAGGTTTTATAGACATGCTTTCTGAATAATGACAAATCTCTTTGTAGACGCTGAATAGATCGTGTACACGCGTTGTATTGTTCCAATAAAGGTTAACGCATCAGGGTAAGTTTTGACCATCAGATTGAAATTATGACACGCACATAGAGTAAAAAATGCTCTGTTGTTAAATATTTAAAAGCCGTTTTTGAACTCCAGAATTGACGCCTTTCATGTTCGCACCATTTATCATAAACTTGTCCAGGAATATTTTCAACATTTAATTCAAGCTTCTCCAGATCATTCACGAGTACATTGCGTCCTGTCCAGTTGTACTTTCCACAGGAAGAAACTTAAAACGTTTATGTACAACCACTGGCTCTTTTACATTAACCCTTATCTGAGAGATACCGATAACATCTGCTCGTTGTGACTTATGCCTGGAGTACATTCCAATATCACTGCATTCTTGATGTCTCGAAGGATAGAATTCACAATAGCATCAGCTACTACAGTAATAAGTTCATTTTGAATCTTCTTTCTCAGGTAACGATCATGAATTTCTGCATTGGTAACACGTCGAAGTTGTTCCCCCATTACTGGATCAAACTTTGCCAGTAATTCTACTACAGCTAGGAAATTCCCATCACTTGGCTCTTCAAGTCTTTCAATGGTCCCTCTGAAAGCTAAATTGCGCTCCGCTAGAAATCGTACAATCGCAACTAGTCCAACGTTTAGCTTCAGAATAAAGCATCTTCTGGTGAACTTTGTCAATGCCTGTTTTTTTTTTTTTACTTAGTCTTGCTCCAGCTTCACAGCAACTGGTCATGGCGTCTAAATGTCCTTGTGATTTGTCATGCTCTGCTAGCCTTGTGGTACAGCTTTGCCACTGGTCAAATCCTTCATTTAAAAAGTAACTTTTTTTTTGTTTTCCCAGTAGACGACAGTAGAAACAATAGATCTTGTCTGCTGACACAGACTATATCAGCCAAGGACGCAAAACACTTTCACCATTACTCAGGCTTTCTTCTCATATGGCATTCACCACTGCAGTTTTTGCATTCTTCATAGACTCTGTTTCAGCTGTTTCTAGATGTAGGTCTCTAGATCTAATAAAAATTGTAAAAAAATATCGCTTTTGAGTGTTTAAGAGATCGAGATAGATTTTGATCTACTTTTATATGCCAGTGACTATTAATGTAAATAAAGTATTGGAACTTTCGGTTTCGGTTAAAATTCGCCCTATTATTATATTTTTATTTAAATTTGAAAGCTGACAATGCTTTTTTTTCGCGTAAGATTGGTGTTTTCCATATAACAAGTTTGTCTAGTTTTCAGGAGTCTTTAATAATAATTCCCACGACTTTTTCGTAT
Organism: Biomphalaria sudanica; assembly: GCA_036873155.1. NCBI lineage: Eukaryota > Metazoa > Mollusca > Gastropoda > Planorbidae > Biomphalaria > Biomphalaria sudanica. The sequence continues at coordinate 16,594 of JAZGLO010006113.1, forward strand.
ATTTTGCATCATCATACATACAACTACACATATACTTAGCGCGGGGCCTATGAAAGCGCGGGGCCCACTGCGGCCGCATAGGTTGCAGTGGCTTAAGACCGGCCCTGGTTAAGGCACAAGACTCTTGAAAAATAGTAGATCAAAAATACACAGAAACTGTAAAATGTTTTACATGTTTCGGATGTTCCTTCAGAGTTGAAGACAGTTTACTTCCTAGTCCAAACCTCCCGCAGGACGACGGGGGATGGGAGCGGGCAGGGTTTGAACCCTCGACCGTCGAAAAATCCGAACGACAGTCCAGCGCGCAAACCGTACGACCAGGCAGCCATACTATCAGGTTTCAATTTAGAAATACTTTAATTAATATGATCACAAATTACGTAAACATAATAGTTTCACTGGCTTCATATTCACATTTCTCTTGCTTCATATTCACATTTCTCTTGCTTCATATTCACATTTCTCTTGCTTCATATTCACATTTCTCTTGCTTCATATTCACATTTCTCTTGCTTCATATTCACATTTCTCTTGCTTCATATTCACATTTCTCTTGCTTCATATTCACATTTCTCTTGCTTCATATTCACATTTCTCTTGCTTCATATTCACATTTCTCTTGCTTCATATTCACATTTCTCTTGCTTCATATTCACATTTCTCTTGCCTCCACTATTTAATCGTTGTTCCATTCAATATCAAAATCCGCACCAATTTTTCATTCACATCATGCTACACTACGACCGTAACAATATAGTATTAGCATAATATGTAAGTTTAATGATTACTTTTATTTTATTTTTTTTACTGCATGATGCCCTTATCTTATCTTATATGATACAGACGTTACTTCAAAAAAAAAAAAAAGAAAGAAGATGTTTCTATTTGTATGTGGCATTATGCGTCTTTTAAATTATCCACTCCATTTGAAACTTCTCACAGGATTCAACAGCATAATCTCCCTTGACAGCGTAGACTTTATTTCAGATCGGACAGACGGAACTATTGTTAAATGAACTTTTAAAATATTTTTGTATCTCTTGTAGTATTATGACGCACACATTCATTACATAATAATTCAACCTCTCATCCCTAAGTTCATGATAATGAACGGAATCGCATCCCCACAATAACTGGAGGTAAATTTAAACCCAAAAAAAAACAAAAAATAAAAGAGAGCAGAGATTCACGAAAGAAAATGATTATTTACATTAGATTTTAACACAAAGAACTAAAGTAAATTAATATACAAACAAAGGGCGGAGATCAGTCTTCTTAAGATGGACCGAGATTTAGTTAGTTCAATCTTGAAGTTACAATAATCTACTACTTATGTATAACTTCATCATATGTTATACTATTGTCCAATTCTTTTTGTTATTAACAAATTTTTAATAATTAAAAAAAAAGAGCCCAAATAAAGAGGCAGAAGGGCCCAATTGGAGGCAAAGAGAGGGTGCCTTGAGCCCAAGGATACCCAAGAGAAAAAAAACTTTGTGAAAAGCTAAATTGTTAAGGGTTCCTGCTCCCGTGTAAAGAGCTAAAAACGAAAACATTTATAACCAATATTGCAATCATTTAGTAATAAGTTTAATCTCCTACAAAAAAAAAAAGTATCGATCGACAAGAAAGGTCATTTCGACTGAATAAGGTTCAGAGGTCAAGAGAGGTTCGGTAGCAAGGGAGGCAATGCTAGAAGTATAGGAGAAACGTTGCTAATTTTGTAACTTCCCAAAGGAGATAACTCTTTAACATCTAGATAGAGTTACTTCCCTCCCCCCCCTTTTTTTATGTGTCTCCTGGAAGATCCTGGCTTGATTTGAAAAAAAAAATGATGTCTAGGAGAAGATCAATTCTGAATGACAAACGCTAACACAAAATGTCAACGAAACCAAATTAGCTTTTTTTTCCAATTGTTTTTAAAGACCATATACTAAAGTCATAAATAATTTGCATTTTAAAAAAATCTGGCAAGTCTCCTTGATACGAGACATGATTGTTATTGTATATACTAATGCGGGCTTTTTCTCACTTTCCTTTAAGGTTTTTATTTTTCACGCGTTCAATACTTAGATTGTGTTGACACCGTTATACTCTACAAGCCACCAAAAAAATGATCTTCCAGAACAATCGTAATCTCACGTCACTAACTGTGCTATCATTTCATCAGAATTATCACGAGACGTCCGCGCCTGCGCTGTGACGTCGCAACGAGCCATTGGTCTAAACTGCACAAAAGTTGTGACGTTGCAGGTCAGTGTTGAGGTCCTCTATAACGAATGGTCTCGAGCGAGCTCCTAATATATAAATGCAGCTCCAGGTTTATGGCAGTGCGTTAACCCAGGGCCCTTTCCTCCACAAACTAAAAAATAAAATTAGAAAAATAAAACAAGGTTACAAAGACAGTTTGTGTGGAAACACACTCAAAATCGGCCCCCGAAGTGGTCCACCTAGAGTCTTCACCAGCATTCGAACACGGGACTGCCGGTTCCAAGTGCTTTACCACACATCCACAGCATTTCCATATCTTCATTTAGCGTACACTTATATTTTTTAAAATAATAATTATTAACCTTATCCATACATTCAAAATTAAAACCTGTTGCATGTAATAAAGAGAAACTAAAAAAGATTTATTCATCTAACAAAATTAGTTATATTGGCAACACGAAAATAAATAAATTCTTGACCTACTTTAAGCTACAATTGTGTACACATGACAAGACTTTCCCATCGCAAATAAAAATTAATATCTCCATTGTCATTTGTCATACAAACTATACATAGATCTAGCTAGATCTACACCTAGTTTTAGATCTAAATCTATTTTCAAGATCTAAGTCTATGTCTAGAACTAGATTTAAGTCTAGATCTAGAAATAGATCTAAGTCTATATCTAGATCTAGAACTATATATAGTCTTGATATAGAATCTACTATATCTAAACTAGAACTCGTATGAATTTAGGTACATGTTTAATCTTAAAATTACTGGACCTAGGCCAATGTTATGATCATGAATAGTAGGCCCTTTACCAATTACTGGGTAATGGTGTACTATGCTGTTCGTATCTGATTTATATCTTAATGTGATACTATTGTTTACATAATAAATAAATCTGCACCCATAAACTGTCAGAAGATAAATTATTGCCTGAATAATTAACATTTTGTTCAAATTAACAATACATTTATAATATATAAATTATAAATATATCTAGATATGGGCTCTATTTAGTCTTATTTAGACTGTCAAGTGTAGGTCCCTATAATGAGGATATGTCAAAACTGCGCGCTATAAAAGTAGTTCGTTATTTTTTTAAACTTATAACTAAAACGAAGTTCGTATCAAAATTCTTTTTTAAAAACATTTGAATCAGCATTCTATTCAATGAGCAGTTTATAAATGGAAAATATATTTTATAATGATCCATTGATACTTTTACCATTGTGACCTTCGATGCAAGTTTTTTGCACTAATGAGCGAATCTATGAATGAAGCTTGAGATATAAATGAAGAAGTCCATGACCTTTTAAAATAGTTACCTCCCGTGAAGTTTTTCATTGAAAAGCGGTGTAATTGTTTGAAAAATCTGCTTGCATATATAATTTAAAACATTAGATGGTTCACTTTTTGAAAAGAAAAAAAGTAGCCGTTGCATCAGAACTTTGAATGATCTAAAATATCATGATGTCCGATTTTCATTTTCTCGTCTAGTTTCTGATATCTAAAAGGGACGGACGGACTGACGGACAGACTGATGGCTGCCTGGTTGTGCGGTTTGCACGCTGGACTGTCGTTTAGTCCATCTTTACGGGCCGAATTGCATGCAATATCGCTTGCACTTATGGCCATCAAAGCATCAGAAAGGAGGAAATTTATAATCTGCTCCGACTCCAAATCTGCATTGCAAGCTTTGGGGCGGATGAAGACTGACATTCCATTGGTACATAAGAGCCTGAAGCTGTTGGACCAAATAACAGCCGACCATAGGGATGTCACCTTCATCTGGGTCCCCTCCCATGTGGGCATTGAGGGAAACGAAGCCGCAGACAGAGAAGCAAAGAGAGCCCTAAATCATGCGGTGTCAGGAACCCAAATTCCCTGCTCGGACCTGAGACAAAGTATTGCCTCTACCACCTATCGAGAGTGGCAGAACCGATGGGAGGCTGAGACTCACAATAAACTCAGGCAGATTGTGGCGGATGTCAGGTGGCGGCCCACATCTAAGGGTCTGACAAGGCGTGGTAGCACGACCATGTCCAGACTTAGGATTGGCCACACCTACATCACGCACTCTTTTGTGCTGAAGAAAGAAAAGCCCCCACTTTGTGAGTATTGTGACTCTCGCCTCACCGTGGAACATATCCTCATCGACTGCCCCAGATACCAGGATGTCAGGGAGAAATATTTTAGAGCTACTAATTTAAAAACACTATACAATAATGTCGACCCTGGGAAGGTACTGGGCTTTATCCGGGAAGTGGGGTTGTCTACCAAGATCTGATTTATGAATTCTGTAAACATGTACTACTTACATTAGATTTGTACCAAATTATTAAATTTTTTACTACCTCTACTATTTTATCTGTGAATAGACCTTGATTTTAATGATTTGACTGTATGGAATTTGGCCCTTGTTGTGTGGAGGGAGAGTGGCCCTTGAGGGACTGCAGGCACGACATGGCCTAAATTGTGCCGTAGTGCCCAAAATCAAAAATCAAAATCAAATCTGTCGTTTAGATTTATCGATGGTCCCGGGTTCAAATACTGCCCGATCCCATTCCTATCGTCCTGCGGGAGGTTAGGTCTAGGAAGTAAACTATCTTCAACTCTGAAGGAACATCCGAAACATATAAAACAAAAAACAAAAACAGACAGGCCACACAAAACTAATAGCGTCTTTTCTCCTTTTGGGAGGCTGCTAAAGACAACTGAAAAAAAAATTGATTAAATTTACAAATACTCTATTTCTGTCTCCTAAAATATGGCATGCTTTTAAATATAATTACGTATATTATTAATAAGTGGATTTTTATGAAAGCTTTCGAAAACATGCAGAGCATCCGGCCACTTACGCTGGTGTCAGAAGTGTGTCAGATCTCCAGACTGAAACGTTGTTTCAAACGGTAAAAAAAAAATAACAAAAAAAAAAAAAAAAATTAAATTTGGAAAGAGAACGCAAAAAAAATATTTTTCTTCAACAGACTAAATCTCTTCAAGTATTTCCGCATTCCTTAAAGAGTTTCATAAATTAACGTCCCGGACAATTTTGTGTATCGTTTTCTAAGTGTAGATCTAAAATTATTGGAATATTATAAGGTCTAGTAGTCTAGTAGATCTAGACATTCGCTTCTCGGGAGAAAAGGGGGGGGGGAAGGCTGGAATAAGGCTGCGTTTAAAATCTTCTATTGTTTTCTAATCTAACATTCATTGCTTAATAAGTTATTTGTTATCTTATCTTATAAAATACAGACGTTACTTCGAAAAAAGAAGATGATTACGTCCTACGGGCTATGTATAAAGGAGGTGTTGTCTTTTTAAAAGAATTTTGTTTTTTACAAAGTTTATATCAACTCACTCTGTCTGTCTGTCTGTCAGGTAAAAAGTGTGAACACGTTAAAATATTTCTCCAACACCCATTCTCGGATCAAGCTGAAACTTTGCACAATTATTTATTGACCTAGTCAAGACACGAATCAATACAAAAAAGTAACCAATTAAACAATTAAACAATTAATTATTGGTAATTCATTATTTGTTTAATAGCAATAAGGGAAACTAATACTTCAGTATTCACAGACATGAGTAAATATGTTGGGTTTAGTCCCCTCAATGCTATTTCTCCCTCAATCATTCCCCGATGAAGTTGATATTTTTAACTATTAATTATTTAATGTAACGAAATATGAATCAATAAACAAAATTCTCAATTAGTCAATTAATTATTGGTAATTATTTTAGTTTGATATCAAATAAGGGAAATAACTTATACATTATTGTAGATATAGTTTTAAGGATAAGATTTAGATAAGATTTTTTTTAAAGATTTTTGTTAAAGATTTTTTTTATGTTAAGCATGTTCTTGTTTATAAGGTGCAAACAATGCTCACGACTGTCGTTAAGCGGATTGAAGGTCCCGGTTCGATTCCAGGGCCCCAGGTCGGACCTTGCTGTATCTACGTAGCTTTAGATCAGGGGTTCTCAGCCTGTGGGTCGCGACCCCCTTGGGGGGTCGATTGACGATTTGCCAGGGGTCGCCTAAGATGATCCAAAATATGGATTGTTATTGACTACTCATCCATTGCTGTATGTGTGTGTGCGGGGAGGGGGGTCGCGGCAGAGTGGGGGATTGTAAAATGGGGTCGCCGAGCATAAAAGGTTGAGAACCGCTGCTTTAGATCTAATTGTTGACACAAAATATCAAGGGGAGAGAACGTTCCAAGAGCGGGGAATCCCGTTAAAATCAAATTATGTTCCCCATTGTCATCACGCAGCTCGCGCTTAGGGCGTGACTTCACGTCATGACAGGGTGATGGGAACAGTTTCTTTGAGGGAACAGTGCTGATAGCGCTTCTTTAGCACACATCATGGGCGCATTCGTTGATACATCGTGCGTTTATTAGATGTGTCGTTTACTTGCTACAGCGGAAGGGTATCCCCCGTTGGTTGCGGGGGTGGGTTAGGGAAAGCCCTTCATGTTGCTACCGGAAGTTTATTAAGTTTTTTGGAGGGTGCGATAGTTCCTACCTCTTAACCCGATACAAAAATTTTGTTTTTGTTTTTCTTGTGTTCATTGTTCTCTCTTTTTTATTTTTGTTTGTATTTTTTTTTTTTTTGTATCTCTCTAAATTCAAGATTAAGTTGTGGTCTTGTAAGTTTCTTTTTTTTTTTGTAGCCATGCAGGGGAGGGGAATAGTCAGGGGAAGGCTTCCATGCTGAGGAGTTGCTTTATAAATGTTAGATAGTTATAGCTTAACAGCATTTGGAGTCAGTTCTGTACGAAGTAGCGCAACACTTGGCCACAAAATTCAATTTGTCTTCTCTCAGTATGTCTTTTTAAAATTGCTCTCTATCTTTCAGTCTATCTCTGTCTCTTCCAAGCAGCCCCACTGTCAGTCTATCTCTGTCTTCTCTACCTTCCAGGTCACACACTGCCAAGAAACTATTCGTCACTTGCTAGTGCCAACACTGACACATCTCGCCATCTTCGTGGCTAACGCCATTCCAGTCACGTCCAGGTCCAGCCTCGGCATTGTTCATTGTCTGTCCTAATCGATCACCAACTCAAGCGAGTGGGGGGGGGGGGACGTCTAAAATGGGTGGGTGTGACTATATGATATTTTAAAAGGTGTTTTTTTTTACCAAGGGGAAACAACTCACCTTCTAACTGTTTGTTTATATTGGTTGCTCAACAAAATATAATTCTCTTCTTGAACTTTATCTTATCTTATCTTATATAATACAGACGTTACTTCAAAAAAGAAGATGATTACGTCCTACGCGTCATGCATTTAGTCATGCATATTAACCAATGACTTAAATTCTGCCAAGTCACTGGTTTTTCTGGCTAGCTCAGGCAACCCATTCCATGCTCTAATAGCACTAGGGAAGAAGGAGTATTTGTACAAATTTGTCCTAGCATATGGGACGAGGAATGTTCCTTTATTTTTGTGTCTTTCAGAGTATTTTATTAGATTTTGTTTTTGTATTTGAAGATTATGGTTCAGTGTTTTATGTATAATTGCTACTTTACTTTTGAGTCTTCTGTCTTGAAGGCTTTCTAAATTTAGTGATTTTACTAATGGTGTTACTCTAGTCAAATGTGAATATTCGTTTGTTATGAATCTCACTGCTCTATTTTGTGTTTGTTCCAGTTTCTTAATGTTTTCTTGAGTTGAGGGGTCCCAAACGGTGGATGCATATTCTATTATTGGCCTAACCAAGGTTAAATAACATTTTAGTTTTATGTTCTTATTTGATTTATAGAAATTTCTTTTAATAAACCCTAATGCTTTGTTGGATTTTTTAAATAGTTTTATCAATATGTGGATTCCATGACAGTTTTTCATTTATTATAACACCTAGGTATTTTGCGTTTTTAGTCTGTGTTACTGGTTTGCCATGAATAAGATAAGTGGAATTAATTTGTTTTAGTTTTTTTGTTACTTTGTTGAAACAATCAATGGTAGTGACACAATTACATAATTACTAATCATTATAATTAAAGTTGTGCTGCCAATCGGTGTTGAAACTTTAAAAGAGATTATAAAGATTTAAAAAAAAAAAGGCAAAGCGGTTGTGTACCCCTTCCCACAATACTTTAAAAATAGATTAAAAATAATTTCTAGTTACACGCAAGGGCGGGTAACTCTCTGATGTGACACTGCTATATAATAATAATGAATTCAATGTCTGCACTCCCCTTTTTGCGAGAGCTATCAGAATATAATGACCGGGATGACTTCTGCTGGAAAAAGATAACAGACAATATTATTATCGAAGCCAGACAGAAAGCAAAAACATGTCTTTCTTACTTCCTAAATTCTCCCAATGTTAAGTGAGACACTCCCACATCTAACACTGTTCCACCAGGTCAACTTCATATTAACCAGAAAATGATTAAGCAAAGGTCAAAGGTTAACCTCATATGTGAATGCAGTATTAAACTAACGTCCAGGGTTAACTCAGGGCCGGTTCCTACAGATTGCGGGGCCCTATGCGAAACTGATCGCGCGGAGCCCAGTCTGGGTAGAGATAAGGATAATAAGTGAAAGTTAAAATTTTGTTAAATGTGTCTTCGCATTTTATTCATACTTGACTAAGTACAAAATCACGGTCAAATAATTAGCTTTACGAGCCATCTACAGTAGTTTTTTTCTTCAGATCTGCCTTTTAGATTTACTATCAACTAGCAAAATATCGCTTTTTGTTTTTTTTAAGAGATCAAAATAGATTTAGATCTATATGTGATTGCCAGTGACTGTTAAAGAAAGCTGACAATGCCATTTCTTCTAAAATCGCGAGTAGCATTGGCGTTTTCCATATCGAAAGACACCCCGAAATGACCATTTTTTTCTGTTTTTACGGAGACTTGCATGCTTTTTCAGAAGATTTTAATAATTTCATGAGATTTTCATTACTTTTTTTGTAGGCCTACATTTGGCAATTTCAGAATTCCAGGAACCCTTTAATAGTAAGTTAAAACGGTTTAATTTAATAATTTACACATAGAATTCGCGCGGGGCCTACAAAAGTGCGGGGCCCACTGCGGCCGCATATGTTGCAGTGGCCTAAGACCGGCCCTGGGTCAACTTTTTGTTCCTTTTTGTTAAAAAATAAAGTTTACATGTTTTATGCACACATCTGAAAACCATATTTAAAGCAAGATTAAATAGGCATCGGGTGCAATAGATTTGTAGTAAAAGTTTATACACTATAAAAATGTTACTATGAATTCAAGGTTATTTCTATGAATGCTAACCAAATATGAATCAATCTGTAATGTAGCGTGTAAGTACGACTGAACTTCAAGGGGCCGCCTACGAGTTTATGTGTTACACTAGAACTCATTGTCCTCTTTCTTTTCCGCTGTGAACTTTGTTATTGTAAAAATAAGCGTTTCAATGACAACAACAATGCGCTTGAAACGATCCATAGGCTCCGCCCACACAAGCCACGTGGCATGTTGCATAAAGTACATATCGACACTCTTCAATTGTGTTTGTTGTATAACAAAGTGTATCCGGCATAAACGATAATAGGATGCGTTGTTTTTCTGACTTTCTTCCCATACGTCTTGAAGAGTTCTCGTTATCTCAATGAACCTTCTTTTTTTTTTACATAACTTAACTCTGTACGGCACACATTTTGTCTCCCTCTTCCCATTCTCGGATCAAATTGACACTTTGCACAATTGTTCATTGCTCCTAACTCACATGAATCACTAAATTAAAAAAAAATATTCAGTCAATTAGTTAATTAAATAGTGGTAATCAAATAATACCCCTGTAATTACAGGGGTATCTCTCTCCTCAGTATAGTGGTCAAGATCTTTGCTAGAGTGGCACTATCCAGGCTGCAAGTGATAGCTTCTAGAGTCTACCCAGAGTCTCAGTGTGGATTCAGGAGTGGTAGATCCACTGTAGACATGATATCTTCTCTACGACTACTGCAGGAGAAATTCAGAGAGAGAGACAGACCCCTTTTCATCGTTTTTGTTGATCTGACTAAAGCTTTTGACATGGTCAGCAGAAGTGGCCTTTTCAAACTCCTGAGGAAAATAGGTTGCCCTCCCAAACTACTGCAGTTCATTGAGTGTTTTCACGAGGAAACTAATGCACTGTCAAATTCAGTGGAGCCCAATCAGCACCTTTTGAGGTTTGCAGTGGTGTCAAGCAGGGATGTGTGCTCGCACCTACTCTGTTTGGCATATTCTTCTCCTGTCTACTGCATTATGCGTACAACGACATAAACGAAGGTGTGTTTCTCCATACAAGATCCTCTGGAAAACTATTTAATGTATCAAGGCTGCGGGCAAAAACCAAGGTTAGGAAGCTACTCGTCAGGGAACTCCTGTATGCTGATGATGCAGCTATTGTGGCTGATTCTGATATTCAGCTACAGTGCCTGGTTGACAATTATCTGCTGCTTGCCAGAAGTTCGGCTTAAACATCAGTCAAAGCAAGACTAAGATACTTGTCCAAAACACAAACACTGCACCTCAAGTAAGCATTAATGGCCAACCACTAGAAATTGTTGATCACTTTTGTTACCTTGGCTCCATCATATCCAACAACACTCTACTGGATAAAGACATAAACAACAGGATAGCCAAGGCAATGGCCACTATTTCACGGCTGCAGAAAAGAGTCTGGGACAACATATTGCTGACTAACAGTACTAAAGCCCTAGTCTACCGGACCTGTGTGTTGATCACCTTGCTGTAAGGAAGTGAAACATGGTCAACCTACTCATGGCAGGAAAAAAAGCTGAATGTTTTCCACCTCCGATGCCTAAGGCGGATCTTTAAAATAAGGTGGCAAGATAAGATAACCAATGAGGAAGTGCTACAAAGAGCAGGGTGCCAGGACATTCTCTCTGTTATCAGCAGCAGACGCCTTGGCTGGCTTGGCCACGTTCGTAGAATGCCAGAAGGTCGACTTCTACAGGACATCCTGTATGGCGATCTAATAGAAGGCAGGAGAGCCGCTGGTCACCCACTTTTACGTTATACGGATGTATGCAAACGCGACATGAAGCTCTTCAAAATCGACACTGGCAACTGGGAAGAGGTGGCACTGGACAGATCCTCATGGAGAGAGAGCATAAAGGAAGGGTCAAAGATTGCAGATGCCATACACAACAGAAGCAGAAAGAAGGGTGAAAATGCAACGGCGCCTGGTGATTATATATGCCCAACCTGCGATCGCAGCTGTGTATCAAGGATTGACCTCTTAGTCACACAAGAAGTTGCAAAGGGAAAAGATCGTCTCTCGAGACGTAAAATGCCACAGAATCAAATAATATTGGGTTGTTATTGAAAAAGGGAAATACCTCTTACAATATTGATATATGCGCTGTAAATTAGCCAATAAGTTAATTGAATAGTGGTAATGAAATAATTACGGTTGTTACCAAAAAGGGAAATAACTCTTACAATATTGAGATATGTGATGTAAATTAACCGATTTGTTAATTAGGCATTGGTAATAAAATAATTTCGGTTGTTATCGAAAAAGGGAAACAGCTTACAATATTGAGATATGTGATGTAAATGTAGAGTTCTCTCCTTGTTAAGTCTTTTTTTTTAAGTATTCTTTTACATTTCGCTTGTTATATGTGCACTACCCACACTATAACAAAAATATCCGAAATACCGAAATTGTTTTGACATTTCTACATGAGGGATAGCTGCCTGGTCGTATTGTACGCACTCTGGGCTGTGGTTTGGTGGTCTCGATGGTCCTAGGTTTGAACCCTGTCCACTGCCATCCCCGCCCCCTTCACCAAGAGGCTTGGGTCGGGATGTAATTCATCTTCAAATCTGAAATAAAATCCGAACCATGTGAACCAGACAAACACTGTAACTAGATCTATCAAATCTTCTCACCCAAGGTGACGCAGGACTACCCTCTCCCCCCCCTCCTCCCCTTGCATGTGATGTGATGGCGTCACTTTGAGAAAAAGCTGATACATCACTAGACTGCAAGGAAATGTCAAGGTCCAACCGAAAGCTTTTGCAAAACAGTTGAACCCGTGTCATTAAAAACTTTGCTTGGTAATTCTTGGGGAATAAAATACAACAATAATACAAATCATAACAATTACGTAAGCTATAACAAAAAAAAGATAATATAAAGCATTGTCTTCGATTCCCAAGGTCAAGGATGAGTACACTATTTCACGTGACCATGCAAAGCAAGTTTCGACCTCCACATTGAATGCAGACAACGCCGTTGTCCACCGGTGGTAAAAATAATAATTTATAACCATATCATAGAGCTGGATTTTCGTCGTCGTGATAAAATGTCTTGACGACAATGTCTTATTAGAGATTATCATGATAAACTAAACAATGTCAAGGTCGCTAAATTCAACTTTAGTGTTGCTAACTGAAAGAAAGAAAAATTGAAATGAAGTGTAATTTTTGTTATTGAATACGCTATCCCATAATGGACCTCATTCACCAATCGAAAATAAACACACTTAGCCACGTCATGATATTGATAAAACAATGAAAAATACGTATCATGTGACAGCCTTTATCCATTAAATAATTTGTATAGATGATATACAGAATGTTATTTGTTTGCAATTGGTGAATGAGGTCCATTTTAAAATGCACAATTATATCCCCAGAGTTTGTTTTTAAATAGCTTCTAAGTTGCGTCACTGTCAAAGACAGAACCCCATTGAGGTCCTTAAGGACCATTTTTCTTTGCACTGTCGGGAATAGAAAAAAGTCCGCAAAACCATGTCATTATCCACAATGCAACGTTTTATAGAGAAAAACTATGGGGAGTAGTTCTCCGGTGTGCTCGGCCTTCAGTCTTTTTTCTAGCCCATGCGTCATCCGACACGGCCGTCGGAAATAGGAATGAAACACATTTAAAATGTTTGTATAAGGTTTTACAGGTTTCGGGTGTTCCTTAACCGTTGATGAAAATCTACAACCTAGTGCAAACCTTCCACAGGACAATGGGGGAACCCAGGACCATCAAGACAACCAGACGACAGTTCAGCGCGCATGCCGAACGACCAGGCATCCATAAATATATTGGAGTTATCTTTTCTTTACTGGCCAGTGTAAGGCTTTATTTGAATAAGTGCTTCTTGTATTATTTCAATACCTCTTCTGGTATTACTGGTATGTCTGCAGTATTAATTAAATGCTCTACTTCACGCCCAATTTGTTGTTGCGTATGTTTACTAGATCTGCTGAGTAATATGACCACAACACATGTATGTTTAGAATAAACTCGGTCTCGGCAGACGAAATATTTAATCATCATAATAAGATAGTTCACAATAAATTGGCAACTTCAGACATCAATAAATTGAATAAATCACATATAATCCAGTTCACATTAGTCATTTGTAAACCCAAGAAAATATCACACTATTAGTAAAGCATTGTATTCTACAGACCCAACACGTCTCTCTTCTATAAACTCATGGCGTCGACTGTCCCCTGACTATGTGGTCAAATCTCAGAACGAGATTTTCTTTTTCCCACAATGCAACTGTGGCCCCTTGATTCTCGATTAGGTTTGACTTTCACGTGAAACACAACCAAAAGTTATTCCCCCTAATTCATGTCACAAACAATGATGTGACAGCCAGAATTGTCCACAGCAGCACTAGCAAAGCTTAACAAAAGGATGTTGAAAGTCCTCCACACTATAGTCAGACTGATGCGCTCCTTGGTCATGGTCAAATTCTTGTATTCTTGTGAATCTTTGACACTGACTGCAGAACTAGAGAGGAGAATCCTTGCAATGGAATTGAGATTCTATAATAGGATTCTAGGCATCCCATAGAAAGACCTATCACACATGAATAGATTATAAACATGATTAATACAGCAATCGGGCCTGCTGACAATTGTAAAAAAAAAAATACGTCAACTAAAATTTTATGGCCATATTACAAGATCCTCGGGACTCACAAAGACCTTCCTTCGGGGAACAGTACCAGGAAAAGAAGAAGAGGCAGACAAAGTAAACGATGGAAAAGAGTGGACTGGCGTGTCACTGGAAGAAACTCGACTTAAGGCAAAAGACAGAGAGGAATGGAGAAAAACGGTCGACAGTTCATGTGTGGTGCCCCAGCTGGTGCGACAGACTATGTTACTAACGGATAGGTGAAGATAAAAATAACTGAAGTCTTTGCAATCATCTAACAGAAATCAACAACAAACAACAGAAATCAACAACAAACAACAGAAATCAACAACAAACAACAGAAATCAACAACAAACAACAACAATAACTAGGACAATTGTAACAACAACTACAAGAAACACACTCAGACACACACACACACACTCAGACACACACACTGACTCACACACACACACTGACTCACACACACACACACTGACTCACACACACACATCCCTTTTCTTTCAATTAAAAAAAACCTTGAAGGGCGAAATAAAACCCAGAATGTGTTCGCAAGAATAGGTGTGAGCGTGTTGTCATATTTGTGTCTGTGTGCTTGTGTTTATTTCACCAGTATTAACATAAGAGTGTGTTTCTGTGAGGCGTTGCATCAAGTAAAAGGTAAGGACTCGGCTCTAATGATATCCTATAAGAGACATTACGCCCCCAGGCATGTGATGGCGTCTGTGACATTTCTGTCGTGTTTCACATGACGTCATGGCAATGTTTGAATGACTGTTTCAGGAACTAATTAAGTACTTCCTTAATCAGGACATAACAATCAAACACCAGACTGGGAATGTCTCCTCTTTCATATCTTTAAAATAAGTTCCTTAAAAAAAGAAGATAATTACGGGTTACGGGTATGTATATGTCAATCTAGTAGTGTATGATAATTACAAATTGTTAACTCTGTTAAGTCATTGGTTTTCCTGACTGGTTCAGGCCGCACGTTCCATGCTGTAATGGCCCTAGGGAAGAAGGTGCTCCAGCACGAACTAGTCCTAGCGAGTAGCAATGGTTTAAATAAAGTCAAAAGTCTATGTCGGAGAAATTAGGACGCGCAGGTTAAAAGAAAAAAAGTTCCAGAGAGCGAAGAAAGAGAGACAGAGAGACAGAAAAAAAAATTGAGAGAGCGGGCCGTAAAATTTCATTGCAACAGATACACAAATTCAAGGGCTAAAAAAGCAAAATATAAAAAAAAAATCCTTTTAAAAAAAACAAAGCTTATCTAAAGGGGAAGAACTCCGCCTTTAAAACTATATCAGTAATGTACACGTTATTTCTTAATTAATTGATAACTGATATTGATAATAATTGTTTAAGGTATCAGCTTGCTCGGAGAATGCGCGAGGAGGACATAGCGTTAACAATTATTTAAGGGGACTAAACCGAACAAATTTAGCCACATCTGTGAGTACTGAATAATTAGTTTTCCTTGGCGGTATGAAACAAAATAATTAATTACCAGGGATTAATTGATTAAATGGTTACTTTTCTTTATATTAATTTTCATGTCTATGTCAATGACTAATTGTAGGAAGTTTCAACTTGATCCGAGAATGAGCGTGGGTGAAATAACGTGTACACACTTTTTAACAGACAGAGAGAGCTGATATAAGCTTTGTAAAAAGTATGTTAGGTTGATCGTTAACATATGTCCCCGTTTACTAACCTAAAAAAATAAAAGTGTGTTGCGGCCATTATTATCAATATAAAGCCTGGAGTAAATCAACGGGCGTAGCCGGTGTGTGTACTGCTAGTGATTAATAAAAGTAATAGCAAACAAATATCATGCAGCCGGGGCGCCAATTTCCTGGAGGTGTGTCAAGTTGGGAAGAACTGGAAAATGTATGTTTCAAGTATGACAATAAAAAGTAGCAGTTTACAATGTAACGATGAATTAGTCTCCTCTTTGTGTGTCCAGTTTCCTAACGGGATATTTCCATAAATGGGGGGGAATCTATTTTCGGTGTTTCCGGTGTACAGAATATAGAAGCACTGATTTAGATCAACGCATCGTCAATGTCCTTTAGCACTTTCTTAGGCCTCCGATTGCAGCACAAATTGGTTATTTAGATGACTTAGATTTAGTGGTCTTTCAATAAAATGACACTGTGTTATAGGTTTAGTTTCATCGGGAATTTCATTGGAGTGAAGAGACTATAAATAGACTTTTTTAGACGGAACTAGGGAATTATGGGATATTAACAAAATAAGGAATTATGGGATAACACGACGGTTAAAAAAAAAACGAACGAACGACTTACTCTTATGGCGTAGCAAGACGTGAACATATTAGGACTGTTGACATATGGACTGTGCCCTTTCAATTTATGGATTAAATTCTATATTCAAGTTTTAGAAGTCTTATCAAGTTATTTCATTAATATGTATGTATGTTCGGACGCAATCCAGATTGTGAGTTAATACTAATTATATAGGCCAGTTATAATTTCCATCTGGTCACATATTGTTTCTTATAGACATTCTAGTTATAATGTTTTTTGTTTGGTGTAATGCACAAATTGTAAGAAAAATTTCCATACGGACAATAAAGATTATTATTATTATTATTCTACATCATTCATTAAGAGTGTCACACATAACAACTAGCACTGAATTTTAAAATCTGACCCAATGTTCCTTTTTTTTTCTTCACTTTATTTGTATTTTTCTTCGGTTCAGTTACGCCGCCCCTCTCCCTTTCCCACTTATCACTTACTTTTGATTGTGTCCCTTTGCTTTATTTGTATAAGTTTAGAACAGAAATCTCTTGAATGTAGTCTCGTTCTCATAACTTTGCCTTTTTAAAACAGTGAACTCAGGGAGGCCCTAAAAAACGCGAAATTCAAAATCTCAGTCTTCACCGAGTTTCGAACCCAGGCCTCGGAAGCCAAGCGTTTAAACCACTCAGCTCTCTCGCTACGTTTGGATTCATAAAATTATCTATTTAAATTTTATTCTTGAAAATTCCTTAACTCGTTCATGGCATGTTTCTCTACCAGTTCAAGAGTGTACATTATATATTGTAACAATTAAAGGGAGACAAGTAAGACGAAAGTATTCATCCGCTCTAAATTCATTAAGAGTGTCATAAAAATATAAAAGATTAGATCAATAATTTAATTAAAAAGTAAAAAAATTCTCTCCGAAGCCTGGGTGGCCTGATATATACGGTTGGAACTGATTACCAAACTTTAAAGATACTTTTTTCTTATTGACTCACGTGGTGAACGAATGTGTTGTGTTCACCTTGCTGCTGAGATTGGTACACATGTGTATACGTACTTGAATCCATCAATTATATTTACACAACATAGAACAACGCTATGGCACCCTTGTAATAATGCAGTGGGTACTGAGTCACATATGTGTGACTGGCAACACTATTGCAGACTCCTTGGCCCACAGGGGAGGGCAACTTCTACCCACTGAACAGGCTGTAAGTGTTCATCATGCTCTGGCTATAATTAAAAAAAAACAGAAATGGAAAAGTGGTTTGAGTGCTGGGACAAGTCCCAAAAAGCCCGTGGAGTCTGAGAGCCCATGAGGCGTCCTGACCGCACTTCCCCATGGTGGAGGCTGCCCATGCCTGAGCAAGCTATTATAGCACAGTTCAGGACAGGCCATTGTCCTGTTGGGTCATATTTCTCAAGGCTATGGCCAAATTTCGATTCACGGTGCCCCGCTGTGGGGAAGAAGAGGAAACCGTGCCTCATATTCTGTTTGACTGCCCCAGACTTGCTGATCTCCGTCTCGACAGGTCTGGGAAACCAAAAATTCTGTATGGCGACATTTATGCACTACGCAAGACAGCAGGGTTTCTGTCCAGGGCTTTTGCAAGAGAGGATTTGAGCCTCTCGAGCCCCTCACTCTAATGGAGTTTGATGATGATGATGATGATGATGATGATGATGATCAATTATATTTCACTAATGTTATAAACTACCGGGGTGAGTATTTCTGTAGCTTGGGTCTGTACTGGAGTAGGTGAGCATCAAGGCTAAATATTGGATTATAATGTACTTGTGTTCCATTACCACTGCACTATATAAGATTGAGTGTAACAGCTAGGAAATGTTGGTTCGGAAGTTTTTTTGTGTCGCTGAGATCACCGCTCCTGTGTGTTCTTGTTAAGAGCTAGGAAAGCTAGATGACTGGGTTGTTGTGTTGACCACATGGCATCCTAGTTAGCTGTTGACCACAGAGATCTGCCTTGTAGTCTAAAAAAAAAAGAATTATTTTTCAGACTTTACCAGCTATTGGTCAGATCATGTAATGTTCATTTGTTGTAATAGAAGATAAGATAAGATAATTTTTATGGTTCAATCAAATGGAAATTCAGTTTGACTACATTTGACCACCTCGGTGTAACTACTGTACAATAACAATATAGATGCAAATACGAACAACATTCTCACACGAAACACATACACACTCACAACCAGCGCTTTATGAATAAGACTTCTATGTACTTCTCGATGACGACAGATAATTTTGTAACACTCTGACCGAAAGTGGGATAAAATAGTTTTTAAATCTTTCTGTTTTAGTCCTAATGGAAAGGAGACGACCACTTCGTTCAGATCTTATGTAACAGTTTGGTTTAATGGGTGCAGGTTGTCTTTAAACATCGTGAGTGTTTTGGAAAGACATCTTTCATGAAAACATTCAACAAGAGTTGATAGAATTAGGTAGAAACTTGGATAGAATTAGATAGAAACTTGGATAGAATTAGATAGAAACTTGGATAGAATTAGATAGAAACTTGGATAGAATTAGGTAGAAACTTGGATAGAATTAGATAGAAACTTGGATAGAATTAGATAGAAACTTGGATAGAATTAGGTAGAAACTTGGATAGAATTAGGTAGAAACTTGGATAGAATTAGGTAGAAACTTGGATAGAATTAGGTAGAAACTTGGATAGAATTAGGTAGAAACTTGGATAGAATTAGGTAGAAACTTGGATAGAATTAGGTAGAAACTTGGATAGAATTAGGTAGAAACTTGGATAGAATTAGGTAGGTAGAAACTTGGATAGAATTAGGTAGAAACTTGGATAGAATTAGGTAGAAACTTGGATAGAATTAGGTAGAAACTTGGATAGAATTAGGTAGAAACTTGGATAGAATTAGGTAGAAACTTGGATAGAATTAGGTAGAAACTTGGATAGAATTAGGTAGAAACTTGGATAGACTTAGGTAGAAACTTGGATAGACTTAGGTAGAAACTTAGTAAGGACATACTGAAAATCTAGAAGGTTTTAACTGGGACTCGAACTCAGACCACTCGGTTCTTAAACCAAATGTCCCTATTCTGGTGTTCTAAGCAAGATGCACTTTTTACTTTTATATATTTCGTCCGTTACAGGTAAAACTACGAGTTTCGTCACCCACCCCCACCTCACCCTTCAGAAATGAAACAAGTTCAACGTACTCTCTAGACGTACATTGCTTTATTTGTATGAAATATTGATACAAAACTTGATTGAAATGACACAACTTTATCATTGGAGAAATAGGGAAACGCATAAACAGTTCATCTTTCAGAATCTCTTCTGATCCATTTAATGATCGTTTTGTTTTCTATCTTTACTACTCGCTATTTTGCAGGTGCAGAAAGAAAACATTGAAATGTATCAATAGCAGACCGTTTCTCATTACCATCTGCGTCCTGGTTGTTGTGGAGTGCGCATGCGTATTGGCAGAACTGATGGTAGATCTTCAGGGCATTAAATGTAAGTAACATTTTCAGAACATGATTATAATAGATCTGCGTCAGTGGGGCCCAATCTTTTAAGCTCTGGGCTCATATAAACTGCCACAGTGGAGCCCAATATTTTAAGCTCTTGGGTCATATAAACTCTCTCAATGGGGCCCAATCTTTTACGCTCTGGGTTCATATAAACTGATTCATCGGCGCGGTCTTTTATGCTCTGGGCTCATATAAACTATCTCATTGGGGCCCAATCTTTTATGCTATTAGGTTCGTATAAAGATCCTAAATTGTGTCACGGGCCGCATCACAAACTCAGAAGTGCCCCCCGAAGTGGTCCCCTCAGGCAGGTAAAATTTCGGATTACTATAATTTCTACATAAATATCAGAAGCTATTAACTACAAACTATCAACTACCACAACCGTACCACCTTCGTCCATATAAAACAAGAGACGTCTGCGTGTCAAAAGTGTTGTCGATATTATAGTATTGTAAGGCCGACAGACAGGGCCGGCCTTAGGCCACTGCAGCTATGCAAAATATACGAAAAAGTCCTGAAAATCTCCTGAAATTATTACAATCTTCTGAAAAACTCATACAACTGTCCTGAAAAAAAAAGACAAAATTGTCATTTCGGGGTGTCATTCAATTTGGAAAAAGGCCAATCCTGCTCGCAATTAAAAAAAAAAACGATTTTGCCAGACATCATTTTATAAAAAGGTAATAATAAGGTTAGTTTTAACCATGGTTTAAACCAAAACAGGAAGTTCGAATACTTAATTTACTTTAATAGTCACTGGCATATAAATAAAGATCTAAATCTATCTCGACCTCTTAAAAAAAAATCAAAAGCGATATTTTGCTAGTCGATAGTAAATCTAAAAGGCATTTTGTTGAAAACTATCCTCTTCTGTAGATGGCTCGTAAAGTTAATTATTTGACCGAGATCTTGTACTTTGTAAAGATGAATAAAATGCAAAGGCGAATTTATTTTCTAATATAAAATCTTAATTTTCACTAACTATCGTTATCCACACCCAGACTGGGCCCCGCGCAATCAGTTTCGCATAGGGCCCCGCAATCTCTAAAACTGGCCCTGCCGACAGATCACAGGATACCGCAGATTTATTAATGGTATTAATATTATTACATCATCAACATTCAATGACTGATTGTATTGATGATAGGTTTTAGTGTGAATCTGGCCTAACAGATGTTTTTGAATGATCATCTAGTGTGAATCTGGCCTAACAGATGTTTTTGAATGATCATCTAGTGTGAATCTGGCCTAACAGATGTTTATGAATGATCTTCTACTGTGAATCTGGCCTAACAGATGTTTTTGAATGATCATCTAGTGCGAATCTGGCCAAACAGATGTTTTTGAATGATCATCTAATTGATGATTTTATTAAAGGTTGTCACAATTTCCTATTCTATTTATACTTATTAACTCTACCTTAGGTCTCGATACGTCTAGGTGTCCCTGGTTCAGTTCTAGTTAACGAAATACAACAATGAAACCATTAGATCAAACACATAAACTTTAATCATCTTTACTGCATATCACACCAGCTGGTCTCTGTCTGACAACAAAACACACTTCCAGTCATTCGCGCAGATTGTAAAAATAGATTATACATACATACACACATTCATCCGTGACAAAGGTCAATCTCGCATTCAAGGCCTTAAGTCCCTAAAGGAAGAAGCCTTTCCCTTCGGCTAAGTGTGTATTAAGATTGCATTCCACTTGTAATATTATAATCATATATTATATAAGAACACTTCTTTTGAATTCTTGCTATATATTTGATAAATATGAAAATTAAATGCATTCTTTTCCTGTTAAAACAAAAATAAACACTTTCTTTAATTATCAGTAACATGCAGAACAGAAAACACTTTAATAATTGATTTGATGGCACATCGGCACAATTTAGGCCGTGTAGTGCCCACTTTAGTAATACAAAATAGCAAAACCATTTGCATTAATGTTTCAAAAATATACAGAACATTATATACTGTTATTACTATACCTCGCCTTTTCTGTTTTTGTGGTTTTTTTTTTTAATATGAATAGTGAATAGTTTTTAAAATGATATATTTCTATTGAAGAAGTTTACCTATATGTAAGTTTCAAAATTAAAATGTTCGCTTTCTTAAAAAGTAGCCGTTGCACAAGAACTCTAAAAGATTCAAAATATCATGATATCGGATTTTCAACATCCTTTGTAGTTCAAGTATTTGAAATCTTAACGGGACGATCGGACGGACACACAGACAACACAAAAGTATTTGTGGATTTTCGTTTTATGGGAGCAGTTAAAAACGTCGAGTTTAATTGGAAGTAAGTCTTTCTGTGGCTTGATTATGCTGTGGGACGAATAAAACCACACCAGAGAGACCTCATTATACCACATCATGACGGGCCTGATAACATCACATGACGGGCTTGATAACATCACGGGCCTGAAATAAGCCAGAGATCTGGTCTCACTGATCTAGATCTACACATCCAGGAAGAAACATGTTTGTGATGATTTAAGATTTCATACAAATAAGTCACGACAAATCAGTAACAGTTGTGAGATGGACTTCTGTATCTCTCGACATTTTTCTCATACACTTTACAGGGCACAAGTTTCATCATTCAAGTTGCTGTGGATTGCCCCCACCTTGCATATTAAACTACGCTGGATTCTCTCCCCTTTGAGAGGGAATATTGTTCAATTTGTTACCCCTCATTGGCAGTCCTATCCGGGCATCTCCTGGGGTTTTCCCCCAACATTTGACTGAACTGTTATTAAGCAGAGCACTGGGATATAGATCTTGGAGAAAGTTAAACAGAAAAGGTTCATAAACATAGTCTCATTCTAGAATAACTGCCACTGCATCAAAGTATTTGGAGATCCAGAACATTATCTTAAAATAGGGGCCATAGTAGTCTTATTACGGAAGGCAGGCATGAATAACAACATAACAGTAGTAGCTTGATCTATATAATGATTGGGAAGCGTGGTCGAGAGGCCAAGTGCGCTTGAACTTGGCTTGGCTTGGCTACCTAGAAGGAGGCTCGAGGTTCGACACCCCACTCGGAACATTATCTTAAAATAGGGGCCATAGTAGTCTTATTACGGAAGGAAGGCACCACCCCACTCGGTGGTTCGCCTTAGAGTGGTGTTTACTGAGCGCCTGAAGGCAGCACGGAAAACCAACTCCCAGAACCTCCCCCCCCCCCACTGGTCCACAAAAGCGCTCTGAGCATGACAAGAGTGGTCTGGCGAGAAAATACAGACTGCCGTGGTTAGTCAAGCATGTAGATCTACTTTTAATACGCATTTTTGTTTGCTTACAAGATCTAGATCTAACTGCATAGACCAAGATATATTTCTTTTACGAGAATGTAAACTTTGCTGTTTGGTCTCCTGTTATACAATAAGTCAATAGATTAAAACACATTTGTGACGTCACATAGAAACCCGGTGAAAGTCTGACTGTTTTGGATGCGCAGGAAAATTACGTCGGAAAAACATCAAATACTAAGTTATTATTGCAAAGAAAAAGAAAAGAATCATATATTCATTATCTGTAAATCAGAACACATATTATATTGAAAATTGTCAAAACCATCGGAGTTTCCCTTTAATAACAATAATCTGCCAACCTAGGTCGCCATAACCAAGTCGCAAAGTTAATACACCAGCACTTGGCTTTGACACATAATTTGATCGGTAAGGATACTCCTCTTTATTACAAATATTCGCCACAAGAGGTTCTTGAGTCTAATGATCATCTGCTGTAAAAAACAAAAAACAAAGGTAGATTTTAATCGCCCTGATCTGCTGTTCATTGATAAAAAAGAGAAAAAAAAAACCGCTACCATTATTGATATGGCTGTAACACTCATAATTTAAGAAAAAATGAAACAGAAAAACAACGAAAACATGGGAACCTTGGCTTGGAGATTAAGCGTTTATTGAAGTCATCCAAACTAACAATATACCCCATTGTTATATCAACCGATGGAATTATAACAACTGACCTCTCAAATACCTTCGATGTCCTTAACATTCCTAAGAAGATCCTCTTTGTATGTCAGAGGACTGCAGATCACCATCAGAAATTGTCATGTAGAGTTTTGAATCGCACTTGGAACCATAGGCCAGCAAAAGCGAACCAGAGCTCCCTCTTACCGGCCTGAATGAACTGTGCACACCTCGCATACGACGATCTGTCTGACGGGGGGGGGGGGGGGTGAGCCCCGGGGTTAAACTCGAAGTTTACGCGGACTAGATCACCAGAAAATTCCTCAGTGTACGCTGATAAAGGGACTTAAAAGAAGGTTGACCCCCTGGCAGCGCCAGAGAATTAATATTCGTTCGTTTAAAAAAAAAATAATAGTAATAGTAATAATAATAATCTTTATTATCCATAAGGAATTTGTCTTACAATTTGTGTAT
This sequence comes from Biomphalaria sudanica, assembly GCA_036873155.1. NCBI lineage: Eukaryota > Metazoa > Mollusca > Gastropoda > Planorbidae > Biomphalaria > Biomphalaria sudanica. The sequence goes on from JAZGLO010006113.1 coordinate 40,945, forward strand.
TACATCAAACAAAACTTTATAACTATTGAAAACCAAACATTACATTCACACCAGACTCACTCAAAGCGACAATTAGGCATAAAATGAAGCAACCCTCCCCCACCCAACTCCCCGCTGGTGATTAAGGACCGAGTCCATTGCACTAGCGGGGATGGAAGAAAGCCCCCAAAAAACATGTCCCTATCAACACATCGTTCCTCAAGGGATCATTTTTAAGGTAAACACCTGCACGGCTAGTGTGGAACAGAGAATGACATCCGGGGAGTTACTTTGAAGTGCTCGGCCTTTGGCCTCAACTTTAGCCCGAGTGTTTTAGCCACGAGCCATCTGTTTTAGGGCTGTAAAACATTAACATATGCATGGTTCTTTCCTAGGCAGAACAGTCTCTTCAGACAGGCCGATGGAGGCGATCTTCCCTGGGCTTATAGCTCCAAGAGTTTTGAACTCAACTATACGACAAATACGAAGAAGAGGCGACTGATATGCCAGTATAAACATGGCCGTGTTCATCACGAGACGCGAGTAATGCGCTACAACAATGTAAATAAGGAGGCCGTGTGGCTGAGCGGTAGAGCGATTGGCTTCTAAACCGGAGTCCCAGGTTCGAATCCTGGTGCAGACCGAGATTTTTAATTTTCTGGATTTTTGGGCACCTCTGAGTCCACCCAGCTCTAATGGGTACCTAACATTAGTTGGGAAAAAGTAAAGGCGGTTGTTCGTTGTGCTGGCCACATGACACCCTCGTTAACCGTGGGCCACAGAAACAGATGACCTTTACATCATCTGCTCTATAGATCGAAAGGTCTGAAAGGGGAACTTAACCTTAATGTAAAAAAAAACCTCGAAAAACATATTTTTTTAAATATTAAAAAATAACAAACAAATATAATATACATATAATAATAATAAGTGTAACGCTATCAGTTTGGATTCGTCATGTGATTAAATTTGTGATTACATTTGTAATCGATCTAAACGAGTAATACTAAATCTATGCGATTAGAAATATTTTTACCAATTGTTTTTGCTTATCGCAATTGCAGACTTTTAGCTTCATCAGTGCACTGTGATCCTATCACTTATCTGTACCAGTTTGTGAAGGATGGGACTGGGATAAAAAAAGATATCACATGATTACCGTGATCGCCGTTTAAATGTATAATCATGAAAATTAAAACAAATGTTTAAAAAAACAACAACAACAAAGCTTATAGTAAGAATGGTTGTATCAATTTGTTTGGATCAATCTTGTAATTAAATTTGTAATAGATCTAGACTAACAATAAAAAAAAAAAGCATTTGTTAAAACAAACAAGGTGACAAAAACGGTTTGAGTGGAGACACAAACTCAAAATGGGCCCCGAAGTGGTCCACCCAGGCAGGTAAAAAGGCTGGTTTCAATATTTTCAGTAAGAACATCAGAATGAAAATGACAGAGAAGAAGGGTCAAAGATTGCAGATGCCATACACAGCAGCAGCAGAAAGAAGGGTGAAAATGCAACGGCGCCTGGTGATTATATATGCCCAACCTGCGATCGCAGCTGTGTATCAAGGATTGGCCTCTTTAGTCACACAAGACGTTGCAAAGAGAAAAGATCGCCTCTCGAGACCTACGTTGCCAAAGAACAAGAACAACATTTAACCCTTTAGACGCGTGTGGTAGTTTAGCCTCTAAACCAGGGGTTCTCAACCTGTGGATCGCGACCCTCTTGGGGATCGATTGACCATTTGCCAGGGGTCGCCTAAGATCGAAAATATGGATTGTTTTTTTATTATTATAGCTTTTATATAGCGCTACTTTCATGTTTATAGCATGCTAAGAGCTCTTTTTGGTCCAATCTCATTTGTGGACCAGTGGGGGGGGGGGGAGGGGGTATCTAGGAGTTGGTTTTCCGTGCTGCCTTTAGGCGCTTAGTAAACACAACTCTGCCCGTTTCGGATGACGAACCTCGAGCCCCCTTCTAGGTAGCCAAGCCAAGCCAAGTTCAAGCGCACTTGGCCTCTCGACCACGCTTCTATTCTTCTATTGCTGTATGTGTGTGTGTGGGGGGGGGGTCGCGTAAGAGTGGGGGATTGTGAAAAGGGGTCGCCGAACTTAAAAGGTTGAGAACCGCTGCTAAACACTAGAGAATTCTATTTTATATGCACTCTTGTTAAAATACTTCGCACTTTAAGGGTTAAATTCTTTTTATATTATGCAACGTATAGAGCGTATGTTTTTCTCTTAAAAACTTAATAAATGTTAAAAAACAAATGGCACATTTTGTTAACCCCATCCTATCCCCCCTTCTTCCCTTGAAAGAATTCTGGCGAAGTGAAGGTATAGATCTAGTATACTTTATAATAGCCCAATGATAGCCATTTAGATCTAGACTTAGAAAACGATGGGCAAAATTTTCCTGAACATTAATTTATTAACTCTTTCTCTCCTAACTGACGAGACCAGCGTTGATTCCACCAGAATGTGGTAAATAATTACGGAGCGAAAGAGTTAAACTCTTTAGTCAAAAGAGGACAACTGTCAAACTAGAGTTTTCCCCGCTAGTAATTTTTTTTCTTACCGATATACATCAACTGTTACATTTTTAGAAAAATGGTTTGTGCTGTTTTGAGATCAGCGTCCAGGTTCCGCCCTCTATGAAGTTATGACTTGAATAGAGGTATTTATAAAAGAAAACAACTCAATGCACTAAAAACCTTCCTGTATCTATATCTAAAAGTTAAACATATGAAGCTCTGATATCACGAATATGCTTCGCTGACGATTCATGATCACCAGACTAGAAATAACGTTTAGATATTTTACCAAAAGAAAGAAACAAAAGGTCTTCTAACATAATAGTCTAACAAGTAGATCTAAACATTTGTGGATAAACCTTGAATCAAAGTAGAGACTTAGAGCTAGACTAGTTGCTATAGTGCCACAGGGCTTTGCTTCGTTTCAAATTTGATTCATGTTTAAATAAGTTTTCTCTAAAAACAACATGAGTCAAATGTGAGGCCCCCACCAATCGGAGCCGTAGGCGGCTGTCAAGTTTGCCTATACCTCAGGCCGTCCCGATGGAATACTAAACCAAATTAAGTTAATAAATTTAAATTCTTAAAGCCAACACATAAAACAAATATGCATGATAATTATTGCGGCCTACATGTCAAGGGCTCATATCGATAATGGGCCTTGGCGAAAATAGGCCATTTGCGCCATTGTTACCACACCACTGTTACTAGAGGGAGGGGTTTGGCACCATTAGCTTTCCAAACTGTGAGACATCGACCCTAGAGACTCCTCTGATGATGAGTACTCTGAAAACTCTCTCTCTCTCTCAGAATAAATTTGTTTAGGAGGACACTTACCTCTTGTAAATGCGCTGTGTATACAGAAATCTATATCCAACCCACATGGCTGTCTTTTTCTGATCTGAAATATTTCCAAGGACAGAAGTGACGTCACACTGGGGATGTTAAGCACATGGCTCATGGTCAGAAAACCGCCTATTTGTTTTGGTCAGATGGGACAATGTGGCTTGACCATCCTGACCAGTGTGATACTAGTGTGGACACTTCTAGTGTGGACATTATCATTCAACTAATTGATCCAAAGTACTCGACGATCAAAAGCCGTTTTTTTAATGGCTCTAGAACGAACATTCCCCAAAGCTTTGGAGGCTTTTACAAAGCGATAGACTAATTAAAAAAAAATTACTCTAATTAGGCTGGCCAGGACAAACAAAAGGTCACAATACTGTCCATGACTCTTCATGTGGGCATAACATTTTCGTGGAGTTAGCAAGACTATATCCCCTCGTTATATATCTCCATGGGGGCGCGGTGGCTGATAGCGTTTGGAGGTTTCGAGTCCTGGTGAAGACTGGGATTTTTTAATTGCTGGATCATTGGGCGCCTCTGAGTCGATCCAGCGCTCTAATGGGTACCTGACATAAGTAAGGGACACCCTCTTTAACCGTGGGCCACAGAAAAAGATAATCTTTACATCATCTGCCGCATAGATCGGAACTTTATCTAATTTATTTTTTATTTATCTCAATGATGCGTGTCGCAGTTTTGATCGCTAATGTGTGGATGTATGTTTTAAAATTACAGGAGATTTCCACGAGGCCCCGGAATACCAGGAGACCTCGGAAACCCTGTTATTATATATAAAAGTTATAACGGCTTAATTTAAAAATTTACACCTAGAATTAGCGCGGGGCCTATGAAAGTGCGGGGCCCAATTCGACTGCATAGGCTGCAACCAACAAACCAACTATACTAAATAACAAAATTTCAAAATTAACTCTATACACTCGGTTATTTACAATCTATATTCCCCTATCCCAGTTGTTAGGAGATTCCGCGCTAACGTTATCCAATAACTCAGGCGAAGGCCAACAATCTAAGTTAGTCAAAGCTGATAGTGAATGTTGAACAAGAAATTTAAAAATAACGAAACTAATTCCTTATATACTTTCAAGTTGCACCTGTACCTCTATAATATAAAACAGAAGGTAAGGCGTATGTATGTATGTATGTAACAATTTTGATAAAACTTGGCATAAGTGTTCCTTAGATCATGATGGAAACCGTAGTGTATTTACTTTTTTTTTGTGACAAAATAAAAACAAATGAAAGAAACATTCTCCATGCTTGACCTGTATCTCAATTCAATCTAGTAGATCAGTAATACCCAAACAAAGGCCCACAGGCTGCGGGTTATAACCGGCTAGTATATTTATAGATACTTTAGTACATTCTATTCAGTTTTGTTTTATAAGAAGCTTTGTATATTTGGATCTTAATACGCCAACTTCGGTTTTGATTTTTTTTTGAACATACTTACAACTGTAGAGTAACGATCTGGTAGCAACAGCACGCCCCCCCCCCACACACACACACATCTTAAATCTATTATTTGTTTGAAGACTCCCCAAAAAGGTTTTCAGATAATTATCATCTGCACAAAAAAAGAAAATAATAATAAACCAGCACTATGGTCAAAGCTCTGCCACCATTATGATTGGAGTGACCATGTACTAAATGGCCGACCTCATAGATTAGCATTCTGATCTATAACATATCTCCCCCCCCCCCTCAGACACTTGGCCTTTCTCCAGTGGCCACAGGCCGCCAGTAGTCCACTGAGCCACCAAAGTTTGTTTGTTCTTCCTAAAGGCTGAGCTATGGATTTTTGGGGCTAAATAGATTTAACGCTTTGTCAAGTCCGCTTTGTAAGGAAATGAAGTTTGGGTTTAATGGGCTCTTCTGGAATGAGAAAATTATGGGAAATGGGAGTTTAGAAAAAATCCTAAGTTCTGTTAATGTTAATGTTGTTTTGGTTTTCGGTTTTTACGATCTGGTCTACATTACTTTACGTAATACAGCACAGAGACATAGAAAAAAAAAAAATTACTAAAAAAAACAAAACAAAGCTTACACCAAGAGTTATCAATTAGTTATCAATAAATCTGTGCGATTACTTTGTATGGTATCTAGAACAAGGGAAAGAAATTGTACTTGACCGAAGTGGTGGTATAAGCTTTATAGGTCGCCTCTCTAAATTAAAACATCAATATACAGCTACACAATCTTCTGTAGTCATAAGTATAGGATATCTTCTCTTTTTTTGAAGCCACGTCTGTATTATATAAGATAAGATTAATTATTTTTACTCTTGTTTTTGTTTAGCTCTTCTTTCATGTTATTAGCTCTCTCACTACGATATGATCCTATCAATGATCTGGGAACATTGTGGAGGGGAGAAAGAAGAAAGAAAGGAAGTTCCCGGGCGGATCTTACCGTAACTGGTTTTTAAAAACATTTACAGAAAAAAAAAAGGGGCATCGTCCTGAATTCGAACTCAAGGCTAACGCCTTCTGAGCAGACGTGCTAACCACTCTGCTTGTCAGATACTTATGAGAAAAGAAGGTTATATAGTTGTATATTGATTTTTTTATTTAGAGCGGCGACCTATAAAGTTTATACCACCACTTTGGTCAAGTACAATTTCTTTCCCTTGTTCGAGATACCAAAACAAAGTAATTAATTACCGATATTTAATAAACTGATTGGTTATTTTTCTTTATTGATTCCTGTGTTGGCATTTAAAAAGAAACAATTGTGCAAAATTTCAGCTTGATCCGAGATTGGGTGTCGGAGAAATAACGTGTACAAACTTTTTACAAGACAGACAGACAGAGTGAGTTGATATTAGCTTTGTAAAAAGAAAATGAATATAGAGAACTGTTGGGGTGATATTAGGTACATTAAAGATAACTGTGAAATAACCAGAGAAAGATCTGGAAATAATTCGAATAGATTTATTAAGTAAACAATGTAAAACGAATTCCCTCTTGGATAATAAAGATTATTATTATTATTATTATTATTATTTGTATTGCCAACTCAAAAAAGTATATTGTACTACAAACAAAAGAGCTGGAAAATTTGATCTTCAAGTGCTGAAAATGAACAATCACTATCGAAGGCATTAAAAATAATACAGCTTATGAAAACTTCCTATCTTTTGTGCATCGGATAGACCACAAACAAAATCCTGCTATTTATATTTATCTTCCATGGGATAAAAAACACAAATCTCCTATAAGCTGTGTTGTGAAAGCAGATTTACTTACGCAGATTTTGATGAATGGAGTCTCAGGTGTATCCGGGGTTAAAACAAAAACAGAAGCAGTGATAAGCTACGTGTTTTGAACAGCCAAAAAGATCTTGATCTAGCAAGCTGTGCACTTTTAACACCGCAGAGTCAAATTTTTCGAGCTCTTCTGATTGCAAATTAATTTGTATTATATAGTTGACAGCAGTGGAGGTGCGGTTACTAATTGTTAAAACGCTTGGCTTCCGAACTGGGGGGGTCCCTGGTTCGAATCTAGGCGAAGACTGGCATTTTTTATTTCGGGATCTTTGGCCGTCTCTAAGTTAGGGAAAAGTAAAGGTGGGGTGGTAGTTGTGCTGGCCACATGACACCCTCGACAACCGTGTGCCACAGAAACAAGATATTTTATATATTTGCGTGGGCTGAAAGGGAAGCTTGAGTATTTTTTTCAACTTTTAGTTGGCAACAACAGAGTCACTATAACGCAAACATTGCTTATTTCGTCCATTTATTTCAATATCTCTCCCAAACTTCTTTTGATTTTCTAAAAAGTTTTTCTTTAGCTTCCATTACTTTACCCTCACATTTCTTCGCATCTCTTTACATTTCTCTTTCACAATTTCTTTCTTACTATTTCTTTTATTGTCTTACAAGCTCCTCATGGGTTAAGGGTGGCTGGACATAAATCTCGGAAACGGCTCTCACAATTTTTCAAGAATTTGACAGTTTATTCTTATTTATGGGGAAAAATACAAGCAAGAAAAACTCGGGTTTGGCTATTATAATTGTTCAAAATATAATCTTCTTTAAATTAAATTTTGTGTAGAGATCTACCATCTTGAACACGCGTCAGTGGAAATTTCCGCAAAGAGCTATTTAAACAGTTAGGCGTTCAGGAACATTTTGCGCACCGTCTTATATAGAAATCAGTTTATAATACTGTCTTTTTAATGTTTCTAACGTTTGATCTATATCACCAAACTAGAATCTTCACTACCATATATCTAACTTGATTTAGTATTCTAGTCTAGGCTACTGATCTATATCACCAAACTAGAGTCTTCAGTACCATATTTCTATCTTGATTTAGTATTCTAGTCTAAACTACTGATCTATATCACTAAACTAGAGTCTTCAGTACAATATCTCTAACTTGATTTAGTATTCTAGTCTAGACTACTGATCTATATCACCAAACTAGAATCTACAGTACCATATCTCTAACTTGATTTAGTATTCTAGTCTAGACTACTGATCTATATCACCAAACTAGAATCTACAGTACCATATCTCTAACTTGATTTAGTATTCTAGTCTAGACTACTGTCTCTTTAATGTTTCTAAGTTTGGAACTATATCTCCAAACTTCAATCTTTTATTAGTTCTATAAAAAAAATCTCTTAGTATTCTAGGATTTTGTTCCGGAATGGGGGAATTGGCCGGGTTTTTATAAATCTCCCATCAGTTATTGAGCGCTAAGTAATCACTTCGTAAAAGAGGAATCTTTTTTAAAAAATTATTTTTTTTTTGTTACTTGTTTCTATCTAATTACAATAAACCTATTGCTTAAGAAATTGAAACCACGTATTTAAAAAGTATCTAGTCATTTAATGTCAGTCTCTTAAACCACGAAACTTATGAAATCGGCACGAAGCAGTTCTATTTCAATAATAATCTTTATAAAAACATAATATGTTGGGAACTTATTTGAGGCAGAGAAGAATTATACTTAGAAAAATCATTTTTGTAATAAAACAATTAAAGTGAAAGTTTCCAATCCACATTTTAACGTCATTCCTTCATCTGTATCACATAAACATGTCTTTTAAGTACTCGTTATGAAGTTTTGTAAGTCGATACGACAGGTATTCTAGTGTTAGAAGGTAAAGAGTCGATCCATTTGCTCATATCGATACAGAAGTTTTGTAAATCGATACGACAGGTATTCTAGTGTTAGAAGTTAAAGAGTCGATCCATTTGCTCATATCGATACAGAAGTTTTGTAAATCGATACGACTGGTATTCTAGTGTTAGAAGGTAAAGAGTCGATCCATTTGCTCATATCCATACAGAAGTTTTGTAAATCGATACGACAGGTAATCTAGTGTTAGAAGGTAAAGAGTCGATTCATTTGCTCATATCGATACAGAAGTTTTGTAAATTGATACGACAGGTATTCTAATGTTAGAAGTTAAAGAGTCGATCCATTTGCTCATATCGATATAGAAGTTTTGTAAATCGATACGACAGGTATTCTAGTGTTAGAAGGTAAAGAGTCGATCCATTTGCTCATATCGATACAGAAGTTTTGTAAATCGATACGACAGGTATTCTAGTGTTAGAAGGTAAAGAGTCGATCCATTTGCTCATATCGATACGACAGGTATTCTAGTGTTAGAAGGTAAAGAGTCGATCCATTTGCTCATAGCGATATAGAAGTTTTGTAAATCGATACGACAGGTATTCTAGTGTTAGAAGTTAAAGAGTTGATCCATTTGCTCATATCGATACAGAAGTTTTGTAAATCGATACGACAGCTATTCTAGTGTTAGAAGGTAAAGAGTCGATCCATTTGCTCATATCGATACAGAAGTTTTGTAAATCGATACGACAGGTATTCTAGTGTTAGAAGTTAAAGAGTCGATCCATTTGCTCATATCGATACAGAAGTTTTGTAAATCGATACGACAGGTATTCTAGTGTTAGAAGGTAAAGAGTCGATCCATTTGCTCATATCGATACAGAAGTTTTGTAAATCGATACGACAGGTACTCTAATGTTAGTAGGTAAAGAGTCGATCCATTTGCTCATATCGATACAGAAGTTTTGTAAATCGATACGACAGGTACACTAATGTTAGTAGGAAAAGAGTCGATCCATTTGCTCATATCGATACAGAATCAAGACTGATTGGGACAATTAAGAGCGACGGATGAATGAAATAAGAGATAGTCAAGGGACGTAATCTGCAACAAAATTTATTTGATTGTTCTCGAGTTATCTCTCTTTGTCTCGACTTGTATACTTTTGTAAACAACCCCAACCCCTCCTTGTATTTTCTCCGTGTTATATTTACTCAATTCGCCACGTTTAATTATAGATTGAAGAGGAGGCGACATATTGAATGTGTATTCCTGAAGTATGCATTCCTGCAGTGTTTTTTCCAAAAGTGTGTATTCCTGAAACGTGTATTCCTAAGTTATGTATTCCTGACTTTTTGTATTCATAAACCGTGTATTCTTGAAATATATATTCCTAAATTCTGTATTCTTGAAATTTGTATTCATAAATTGTGTATTCTTGAAATATCTATATATTTCTAAAATGTGCATTCCTAAAATGTGTATTCCTAAAGCATGTATTCCTTAAATATGTAGTCCTAAAGTGTGAATTCCTGAACTGTGCATTTCTGAAGTGTGTATTCCTTAAGTGTGTATTCCTGAAAGAGATTTCTCCATTATGTTAGGTAATAGTATTTCCCATTTCTGTTCACCTAACACTTTCATTGATCCTCTCTAGACTTAACGTTTTAGTTTTGGTGTCTGACAATGAGACTGTACAGACAGACTAACAAAAAACACTTCAGCAGGAGTGGGGATGGGCGTGAGGTGTTGCTATGGATGGATGGTTGAATGGGGAGACAGAGAGAGTTGATGGAGATGTCTGGTTGATTGGGGACTGGGTCGAGGATGGATGAGGTCTGGAAAGGTAGTAGAAAAAAAAATGGAGCCTAGAAGTTGTATATTCTGGTTTAAATTACTTCTAAACTGATCTTCTTAACATTTTTTTAAAAAAGTAATCGACATTTGATATGCACAAGAAATGAAACTCGATGTAAAACTATCACAGATATAATAAAAAAGGGTGTACAACTCTCATTTCACTGGGCACACGCAGGGATTCGATTACAAATATATTTATAGCTTTTATATAGTGCTACTTTCATGCTTATAGCATGCTCGGAGCGCTTTGGTCCAATCCAATTTGTGGACCAGTGGGGGGGGGGGGTATCTAGGAGTTGATTTTCCGTGCTGCCTTAAGGCGCTCAGTAAACACATCTTTGCCCGAGTCGGGTGTCGAACCTTCTAGGTAGCCAAGCCAAGCGTAGTTCAAGCGCATTTGGCCTCTCGACCACGCTTCCCACAAATAAAGTAAAGTGAAGTTCCTCTTTCAGACCTTGCGATCTATAGGGAAGTTTATGCAAAGGTTATCTGTTTCTGTGGCCTACAGTTAACGAGAGTCTCGTGTGGCCAGCACAACGTCCAAGCGACGTTTACTTTTCCCCAACTCAGAGGCGCCCAAAAATTCCTAAATTAAAAGTGCCAGTCTTCACCAAGATTTGAACCCTGGACCCTTCCCCCCGTTCGGAAGCCACGCGCCTTAACACTCAGCCTCCGCGCCTCCCGATTCCTAATAATACAAGTGTAAAAATTAGGGAGTCGTATTCGGCTTTGTTTTAAATGGACAGATCTAAATCGATTCCAATATTTCAGAAATACATCACCACCAATTGGTGTGTCAGTCAAATTGGACTTGTACTTAAGTGAAAAGTATTGGCAAGTTTCCTTTAACTTTCTGTTCACTTCTAAAGTTATCTCAGACCAAAATGTCCTCTCTCTCTGGAACCATTAGCTTCACTTTGCTTTCTATGCGCCTCTTTTATGTCTGAACATTTATTTTAGCAAATCAGGACCTCGGCTGGCCGAAGGGAGAGAGAAAAACTTGATCAGTGATAAATTTGATTTATTTATTACGCTGTTTGACATTTTCCTCTTCTATTTTTGTCGGGGACATGAAAGATTACGCCGGCAGGGCCAGGCACCAACACGGAAGTGCTGGGAGTGACCCGTTGACGCGACCTAAGGGAGATTACTGGCTCTCGGTGTTGTCTGGTACTTGTGTTTAGCCGCTTTGATTTATCAATATATCATTTACGTGCCTTTCTGATTGATCAGTAAATATTGGTTTCGTTAGAACAACGTAAGATGAAATATGCGAACCCTTTCTATAGAATATACTTTTTTTTTTTTTTTTTTTAAAGAGATAGAGAAAGAAATCAGATTTTGACAGAAAATGAGCCCAGCTAAAGGCTTACTTCCTTTTCGACATCCCCTTGCTATACAATGCGTAACATCAGGGGTCGGATTTACGATAGTGCAAGACTCTGCATCAGCACAGGGTCTCCTCATTTCAATAAATTTTTTTTCAAAATTTATGCATATGCCATATTAACTATAAGAGAATACGGAAAAAGAGATTAAATACAATTTTTTTTTTTAAAATCTGTAATGCCGTGGTAACACCACGGAGTGCGTCTATATCGAAGCTTGAAAGCTGCACAAAAATCCTGCACAATGGATGTTTTCAAATCAGACATGAGACGCGGTCATTAAACTTATAACGAAGTAACTTGTGGTAGCTTAGTACTCAGAAAGACACAAAGATAAAGGCACATTCCTCGTTCCATATGCTAGGACAAATTTATACATATGCTCCTTCTTCCCTAGTGCTATTAGAGCATGGAATGAGTTGCTTGAGCAAGCCAGGAAAACCAGTGACTTGGCGGAGCTTAGGTCATAGGATAACATGCATGACCAAATGCACGACGCGTAGGACGTAACCATCTTCTTTTTTAACGAAACGTCTGTATTTTATAAGATAAGATAACTTATAGTTCCTCCATCGTGATACTGTAATGGCCACTTAATCATTCAGAGGCGGGTGATAATTTATCACTACAATTTTGTGCCTCCTCGTGTGGCTGGTGAGACCTATGTGAGCCCGGAATGTTCGCCTACAGGTCAGGTTATTATAGCTGGAGTTTGTGTCAGTTGCCTTGATTTTTTTTCTCAATTTTCTTGCCCTCTACAATTTGTGCGCCAGTTTTTACAGCGCGACGCTAGGATGCTCTGTCTTGTGTTTCCGTCACAGGCGGCAGAGTCCAAGTTGAATTCACTCAGGGACGCTTTGAGGGTGTCCCTAAAATGTTTTCTTTGTCCGCCTTGCATGACCTTCCAGGACCCGCTGAAGACCATTCAATGCACGATATGAGTTTTTTGACATTTTTCTTATGTATCAATGTGAAATGTGCCAGTTCTTCTCAATAATATAATAAATGATTATTTAGTACGACTATTATTATTGGAGAAGCAAGTTGATCGTGGGGCTGGTTCAAGAATATGATATTGGGCCCCCTCCCTAAGATTATGATAAAAATAAAGGGGGTCTGAGATGACGCACCAAGCTCATAATAACATTATGAATAGTAAGTAGAAATATATAAGAATTGAATACATTTAAATGAATTACATTCGACACATTTTGTTTTCGATTGTTGGTCATTGAACCCCTTCGCGCCGTGGATGCTACGCCACTGACTATTAGTAAAAAAGATTTCATTAAATTTTTTTTTTCTGTATTCTTCAGTTCGCTTTGAAAACGAAGAAACTGAAATCAACAGATTTGTCAACCACTTGTACGAAAAATACCCAGAAGCTTTCGCTGATATGGATATGAAGTCGATGTCCGGTGTAATCAGCGTCCTAGAGCAGTCCTTCGTCTTTAGGACCAAGGAGGACCTTTTATCACAGCAATCCGGCTGTGAGTGTTCCTGCTCTTGCGATTCGACCACAACAACGTCATCGCCTGCTACGACCAGGGCCTCGACTGCAGCCGCTTCCTCTGTTGAAGCTCTAAGAGCGCTGTTGCCTATATTGAAATTAGTAGCGGAGACATCCAGCAATTTGACCGCGCCCGATGATGTGTTTTTCACGCCCCTGTCTTTCAGCAACGTGAGTGATCACTCCGCCCCTGACTCAACCAATGCTTCAGCAAACCCTTTATCATCGTTGTATTTGCAATCGACATCTTTACCGTTATCAACGGCGACCTCTTCGACGTTCTTCAACTCACTGACCAACGCAACGTCTCGTTTGCCTCCCGACTCGTCACATTCGTCGTCGTTTTTATCTATTTCTAATTCATCGAACGATGTTTCATCAACATTATCATCGTCGCATTCCACATCGTCATCTTTATTCTTATCATCATCCCCGTCGTTAAACTCAACGTCCGCTTCAATGCCGCAATCCACATCTACTAGCCTTAGCTTCAACATTTCATCTCCGCAAAGAGGGCGCAGGAAGCGGAACTCGTTTTCATTAAATCATTTGCACTATGGGATAGATGAAGTGCAGTTAAATAACCTTGACCCTACAAAAGGGCTATCGGGCGTCGAGAATCTAGCTAATGTTTTTAAAACGCAAGGGCGGGAAAGTAGGAGTACTGAGATTAGTGTGACTGGTGGAGGTCCGGTCACAGATTCTAGTGGTTTAACGCCTGTCTCACTTGCGAACCATGATAGACTAGTCAGTCACGTGACGCGAGCAGCTCTGCCCTTGCAGGATACCTCTCGCTACAACCAGTTGGATAAGCAAGGGATTGGAGGCTCCGGTTCTCCCCAAGAGGGGGATCTTGTAAATAACGACCTCATCGCCACCCATTCCAAAAAGATTTACACGAAGACGTCTGCAGTGCCTCTCGGATTAGCCTACTCAATTCGAAACGACCCGCCTCGTTTGAGTCCCAGTAAGCCTCTCACTTCCGGTTCCTGGAACACGGAAGAAAATTTACATAGCCTAGAGTTCATGCGAAGACAAAAAAGACAAGTGAACAGACGAGGAACCGAAACTCTTTTGACGCAGGGCAGCAGCGGAGGCGCTGGACCAACCACTTCGACGTCACAGACACTATACTCTCGGTCAGAAACATCGTCGAAGGCGCCAACTAGCGTACCCTCTTATACTGTCCCCCAAAATACAAAAGATGAGATGCCAATGCTTGCAACCACTGTGAGTTTTGTAAATAATAATTCTTTACCAACAAAAACGTCTAATGAAGCTCTTAATGTGCTCGCTGGGAATCAAACCGCGACCTTCACCTCAATTCCATCCACACTAACCCTAACAGAAAAAACCTATTCCAACTCTTCGTCGCAGAGGCCTCAAATCGATAAGGCGGCATCCTCGGTAATCGGCGCCACGGTGGCCAGCTCCACCGTGGCCAATTCGACGACGAGAAAGCCGGTGGCCCTGGAAGACATCTTCGTGCTGGAGATCAACAACATCATGGACAGTTTCTACTTGGTGGCCGAGTTCGTCCCGAACCGAGTGGGCAGTAATGACACCAAGAATGTCCAGTACAATGAGGAGTACTCCAAGGTGTACAAGTCCAGTAAAGCCTTGCATTTCATCAGCTTGTCCATTCTCTCCGTCATGGTATTGGAGGTGAGTAGCTCTTACACATCAAATGTTTAATAATATTCACATTATTAGAGTTTATTCAGATTTGTCACCACCAAAATAATAATAATAATAATAATAATTATAATAATAGCGGCAATGTTGCTTTCTGAAATGCCCTCGCACGTAATAATGTTAATAATAATAGTAACGAAAATATGGGAACTTTGGCTTGGAGATTAAACGTTTATGGAAATTATCTAAAACAACAATATACCCCATTGTCATATCAACCGAGGGGATAATAACAACTGACCTCACAGATACATTCAAGGGCCTTGGCATTCCTAGGAACATTCTCGTCGCCTGTCAGAGGGCGGTACTGCTGCAGACCTGCCACATCACCAGAAAAATTCCTCAGTGGAAACTGATAAAGGGACTAAGATGAATTTTGTTTCACTTTAACGAAACTCGACCCTGGCAGCGCCAGAGAATGAATACTCGCTCTTTTATAATAATAATAATGGTTATAATAATAATAATAATATAATGATGATAGCTATAATGCTACAGCCAAAAGCCTACAGCTATATATTATGATGTCAATGATAAGGCCTCCCTGCAGTCCAGCGATCAGAATTAATATCACATAAACACATGACTACGAAGTCCCAGCTGTGATCTACATATTTTGCCATTTTTCATTTTTCGCGGACGGTCGATTTACATTTCTTTTCGACGTCGAAGTCTGTCCTCGGAAGTGGATTTTCTTTTGGTCTCAAATGTGTATCCAGCTACCATTATATATTACTCATACAATACACACAATATATGTGTAAACAATTACTGTACGATTAAAGTATATATGTGTGTATATCTTTACCTTTATCTTATGTGATACAGACGTTACTTCAGAAAAGATGATTACGTCCTACGCGTCATGCATTTGGTCATGCATATTTACCAATGACCTAAACTTCGCCAAGTCACTGGTTTTCCTGGCTAGCTCAGGCAATCCATTCCATGCTCTAATAGCACTAGGGAAGAAGGAGCTTTTGTACAAATTTGTCCTAGCATATGGGACGTGGAGTATGTCTTTATCTTTGTGTCTTTCTGAGTATTTTATTAAATTTTGTTTTTATATTTGAAAATTATGGTTCTGTGTTTTATGTATAATTGCTACTTTACTTTTAAGTCTTCTATCCAGAAGGCTTTCTAAATTTTGTGATTTCGCTAAAGGTGTTACTCTAGTCAAATGTGAATATTCGTTTGTTATGAATCTCACTGCTCTATTTTGTGTCTGTTCCAGTTTCTTAATGTTTTCTTGAGTTGAGGGGTCCCAAACAGAGGATGCATATTCTATTATTGGCCTAACCAAGGTTAAATAACATTTTAGTTTTATGTTCTTTTTTAATTTGTAGAAATTTCTTCTAATAAACCCTAATGCTTTGTTTGATTTTTTTTATAGTTTCATCAATATGTGGATTCCATGACAGTTTTTCATTTATTATAACACCTAGGTATTTTGCATTTTTAGTCTGTGTTACTGGTTTACCATGAATAAGATAAGTGGAATTAATTTGTTTTAGTTTTTTTGTTACTCTTAACAACTGACATTTTTCTGGGTGGAAAGACATGCTCCAATTTGATTCCCATTTCTGTAATTCATCTAATTCTCTTTGTAAAATGTCTGTGTCTTGTTTTGTTTTTATTGTTCTATATATTATGCAATCGTCTGCAAATAATCTGACTTTTGTTCCTGAACTAATGCAATTTGGTAAATCATTTATGTAAATTAAAAATAGTAGTGAACCTAAGACTGTTCCTTGTGGTACACCTGAGTTTACTGTTATTGGTGTTGATTTAGAGCCATTTATTACAAGCGAACCCCACTACATGTATTGTTATTATTACAATCATTTGTAAGGGCTAGAAAATTTTCTATCTAGAAAATCAAAATTTAAGTTCAGGAATTAATGTCAGCCAGTTCTTCTGTCTTTGTTACAGAGTAGATCTAGTTGTACAAGAGTGCGGTTGTGTACCATGAGGACAAGCATTCAACACGGGAGGTTCTCCAGCAACTGACTTGAGTTATTCTCACGCTTAATTCAAAAGTTCAAGGAGGATTTTGACTGATGAACTCACTGTTGACAGGAAAGTGAAGTGCCCCTTCCTCCCCAATGGCTTACCGTGAGACAATGTCCTCACAAAGTATAATTTCGGGATACACAAACACACACACCTACACGCACACACACACGCACACACACAAGTGTATACTTGAATAATAAAGCTTCACCGAAAGAACTATTCGAAAAATTCAATACGTCTAGATTCACAGCATTTCATTTACTATCATAGTGGTGGCTAAGCGCTCGGCTTCAGAACCTGGGGTCCTGGATCCGAATCTCGGATTTTGAATTTAGGAATTTTCCAAGGGCGCCTCTGAGTCCACCCAACTCGAATGGGTGCCTGAGTTTAATTGGGAAAAAGTAAAGGCGGTTGGTCGTTGTGCTGGCCACATGTCACCCTGCTCGTTAACCGTTGGCCATAGAAACATACGGCGTTAACATCATCTGCCTTATAGATCGCAAGGTCTGAGACGGAAATTTACTTACTACAACTAAAGTCTTGTTGGCAAAATGGATAAGAAAATTAACTGCAAGGGAGATTGTATTCATCTATTGCAAACTGAAATAGAAGGAAATACTTTGCTTATCGTGACGGCCGAGGGACAGGATGCGCGACCAAGCGGCCATCCTATTTCTGCTTATGTGGATCTTCTTTTGCCTTTTCTTTTGTCCTTTCTTTGGGTAGGGAGGGGGTGGGGGGGGTGATAGCACTGCACCACGGCCTCGGCTTTTGGATCGACTAGCTCTGCTGAATATACAATGAGAGAATTTTAAAATTAGCTTCAGCTTTCACTTTATTTATTTTAAAACTTCTTCTAATGAGTTTTTATATGCAGGAATCTTTGGCGTACCTTCTGACATACAAATCGTATTGATTGAACTAAGCAAAATGTATGTAAGGTATTTTCTATGGCCTAAAGTCACGAAGGGACTATGGATCATCTCATGTACGATATATTTGAATATATACTCGATATGGTGCATGCATTGCGTCCGTTAGTATATGATCGTGTTTTTTTTTTTTTGTTTAGCCAGAATTTATATTGATTTTAAAAAGGTGATGATCTATTTACATACTCAAAACTGTCACCGGAAGCCACGTAGCAGTGTTGGCTGTGTGATGTGCTATTAATAGCCAGATTGCCTTCACATTTATAAAACAAGGTCATGCCGTTGTCACAAAGTCAATGTAGCTCTCTCGCATGCACACACGTACACGGACACAGCACCGCACACACACACACACACCTAAAGACACACATAGCCAATGGAAACATCCACATATACCAAAGTGAACAGTCACGAAACATTTGGTTGCTCAATGGTGAGCGGCTTGACGTGTTAAACCCTTTGTCTCCTAACTGACGATACCAACGTTGATTATACCAGATTGTGGTAAATAATTACGGAGAGAAAGAGTTAATGCTAGTTGGGCTTCATCAGCTCACCTGGAACGTAGTTAATACACAAATATAAAACAAGTCAAATATTAAAAAAAAATTTTTTTTTAAAAACCTCGCTTATATTACGTGAAATAGTATCAATTATTTTAATTCAAATATGTCATTAGTAACTCAAAATCTAATTTAGATACATATAGGTTTGTCGGGGTGTGACTGTGCGTGATTGCTGCCGATTTTGTTCATTTTCCATAAAACATGCTTACAGCATGCTAACTGCGCTATGGTCCGATCTCTTTCATTGATTTTTGGGTAAAGGGAGGGTGGAGAAAAGTATCTGGGAGAAGACTTCAGTGCTGCATTTTAGAAGAAAAAAAAAAGGCTCTGCTCTGAATTCGAGCTTAAGCCTCTATGATAATAGGCCGACGTGTTTCGCTACCGATTCAAGTTTTATAAATCGAGAAGGTTTTGTTTGTCTATTTTTGGTTTTCAACTTCTCACTTGCTTGTAGGGCTCCAACTGTGCGTGATTATTGGCACAAAATTTCCCGCCGCCAATTTAGTAATTTTTTAAAATATAAAACAAGACTAATTATTACTCATTGATTAACTAATCTTTTTTTTTTTATGTATATGTTGTCACCGCAAATGAATAGTTGTGCTAAGTTTCCACTTGGTCCGAGAATGGGAAGTGGGAGAAATAGCGTGTACAATATTTCGTACAGACAAACAAACAGACAGACAACGTAAGCTGAGATAAGCTCGGCAACAAAATAGTCTGACAAACAAATTGTGTTACTTCAGACTGAGTTACACTGAACTTGTCGAACAGACTATTTCATTGTCGTCGTTACTCAATGTCATCTCTCTCTCTCTCCCTCTCTCTCTCTCTCATCCCCTTCTCCCCCCTACTTATGGTGTGGCCATCCTAATAGGAAAGATAACTCTCACATCCCATCTCATTTTCTACTTGGCTGCTTCATAAATATAGGGCCGGGTTGAACCTAGTTAGAAAGTTGGAAATATTTTTATTTTTTATAGACGCTTCTGTTCAGTTCTGGAAACAACATAGAGAAACGTGTGTGTGTGAGAGGAGGGTGTTATGTAGTGTGTGTGTGTGTGTGTGTGTGTGTTTAGAGCAATGAGATATATAACAAACGATTATTCAAATTTGATTAGAATAACTGTGGAATACCATTAATAAAATCACTAAATTTAGAGATATTTTAGGACAGAAGAATGCAAAAGTATACTAGCTATAATACATACAACACTGAACCACAATTTACAACTAGAAAAACAAAACCTAATGAAATACTCAGAAAGACACAAAGATAAAGGCACATTTCTTATTCCATACACTAGAACAAATTGGTACAGCCAGGAAAACCAACGACTTAACAGAGTTTAAGTCATTGATTAACATGCATGACTAGATTTCCAAAAAAAATACGTAGGACTCTATTATTTTCTTTTTTTTTAAAGTAACATCTGGAATATATAAGATAAGTGTGTTACTATGGTGACTATGATACACAACAGAAGCAGAAAGAAGGGTGAAAATGCAACGGCGCCTGATGATTATATATGCCCAACCTGCGATCGCAGCTGTGTATCAAGGATTGGCCTCTTTAGTCACACTAGAAGTTGCAAAGGGAAAAAGATCGTCTCTCGAGACGTAAAATGCCACAGACAGAATGGTGACAGTGGGAAGAAGTTAATGATTTGTTGTGAATGATGCAAGATAGGTGGCGTTGTCGTCATTTGTCTTAGTTTGGACAGACAACTCCAGAATGTGAGACTGAAAGGTTGCAGTGAGTTCGATTTTGCTAAAAAATATTATTACTAAAGTCTAGCTAGTAGATTTATTTTATCTCATATCAAATTGACTTTGTTTTTATTGTAATAAAAGTTGTATTGAGTATTGTTCACAAGGAAGCTATTCGAGTCTTTTGAAATTTAATTATTCAAATGTATTAAGATATATTACGTCGACAGCTGCGGTTTAGTTGTCAACGACCGGCAACAACAGGGAGTAATATTTTCACATTTTCTTGCAGACAACTAAGTATGTCACTACCATACTTTTACCTTTTACCGATCCCTTAGTCTGTTGGACCGTTGGGGCACCATGCAAGATTTTTCCACCATCTTTCCCCATTCCTCTCTGCCTTTTTTCTTGGTTAGAACCTCATTCAATTTCTCTATCTGCCTCTTCTTCTTTTTCCTGCTACTGTTCCCTGAAGGAATGTCTTTTCGAGCCCCGAAGACCTTGTAATATGGCCATAGATTTTTAGGTTGCGTTTTTTTTTTTACGATAGTTAGCATATCATCATAAGGTCCAATCGCTGCAGTAACCCTGTCTCTAATCACTTGGTTTGTGATGCGGACTTTAAATGAGATACCTAGGATCCTTCTGTAGCATCTCAATTCCATTGCTAGGACCCTCATCTCTAGCCCTGCAGTCAGCGTCCAAGACTCACAAGCATATCTGATTTTAGTGCCGAGGGGCTAAGCCTTTGTCTTTCCATATAATAAAAACTTCCATACTAATCAATACAAAAAAATCAGTTAATTAATTAATTACTGGTAATAAATATTTTATTTGATATAGAAATAAGGGGAATAAATGTAAATAAGAGAAATGGATGTTTATATTGATTTACTCCCCTTTTTACGCTTTTTCCTCGTTTTTTCCCACTTCTTATTCTCGGATCAAGTTCAATTTTTATTTAATTATTCATAGTCTATGACAATACTGGAGTTAATCCTAAAATTAACCAGTTAGTTAATCATTTAGTACTATTATATATCAGAAAAGGGGTTAAACTATGTAATATTTAGTAAATGGTAGTAATTAGCGGTTCTTTCCTTTACATAAGCTTTTTTCTTTATTCATAGTATTCTTTTTTCTAATGTTCGTTATGACAAGCCTGAATCCATATAGACGCTAGCCGTCCTGCTGTCCACATGGCATCTTCACATGGCTCTCTAGTTAGCTCACAGGCTTACATACCAGTGATATCCATTACAAAAACAGTCTCAATACAAAATGATTGCTGATAACTCATATCTATGATAACTAAGTTTCAGAGGCGTAGCGAGCAAAACGTGCTCCCGAGATAAGCAACTTTATTGGCGCCCCAATCCTCATATTTCCCTCAACATCACATAAAAATAAAAGCTTAGAAATAAAAAGTATTTAAAAATAATATAATAAAAATAACCAAAGAATGTATTACCTAAATAAAATATCTACTATAATTTTTTTGGCGCCTCTTTGCGTGTGGCGGGGGGGGGGTGCGCCCGGGGCATCGTGCCCCCATCTCATTACGCCTCTGCCATGTTTAAACAACTTTGCTAAGGCATAGATACAGTTTTAACAATTCTAATTCAAAACAAACAGACGTTGCGCAATAGATTTCACCCGCTCTGTTGTTTATAAGCTGGCCAATATTTATCTCACAAACATTGTGCACCCACACTGTAAGCATATCAAAGGGCTGTAACTTGGCAAGATGACAACAGAACACATTGATCATTCAACTTCAACGTAAAACGTATCAAACAAAAATAAAATCTAGAAAATTACTTTAATATTATCATTTCATTGAAAACAGCTCATGTTTATCCGTTATAGACTAACAAAGTTATATAAAAATAAATGCATCCTATATACATGTTACACCCTATAGCCTTGTTAACATAAATTTACATATCTAAACACTACGACCGCAGGATACAAATACTAATTTCACAGATAACATTATCAGTACTTTCAAGCCATACACGGATCCAGTATCTGACCGAAACAACTACATTTTAGTAGTGCATTTTTACTTACATAATATTATTATTGACATACAGTGGCAAGACCGCGCTATAAACAGCGATGTGCTTACGAGTGCGTATGGACAGTATAGAGGGATTTCTCATAATCCGACAATATGGCTGGGCAGTGCACGTATCCCGTATGGGAGACGAACGTATGCCAAAGTTGTTGTTTTTTTTTCTTTTGTTCTTTGTGAGCTGAAAGGTGGTCGGTGTGTGTAACAGAGGGGCACCACTGAAACACTTTAAAGAGAAAGCGGGCAGATAGTTTTAAGGTCGCCTTGACCCCGTACAAAGACAGCCCTAATGCCGCACACGAACCAGCTCACTCTCTCTCTCTCTCTTTCAAACCGCTGTCCAGATTGTTCTTCATTCAGAACGCGACATTCATGGAAAAAAAAAAGTGGTCAATAATTTCTACGTCCTCGACGCAGTGGCGACACCTTGTGTCGTAATTCTCTCTGAACCGTCCGAAGCAAGCACCAATTGGACAGTGACCGACTCGGAACTGGGCTAGGACGGCCCACATTCCTCGTCCCATATGCAAATTTGTACAAATACTCCTTCTTCCCTAGTGATATTAAAGTATGGAATGGGTTGCCTGAGCTAGCCAGGAAAACCAGTGACTTGGCAGAATTTAAGTCATTGGTTAACATGCATGACCGAATGCATGACGCGTAGGACGTAATCATCTTCTTTTTTTGAAGTAACGTCTGTATTATATAAGATAAGATAAGATTAAGTTGTCACTACGCGTCCTTTCGGTCTGGTCTACAGCTCATGGCTTTGTCGGAAGAATCCCATCTAAGTGCCAACTATCGGAGTCGGCTAGGGATAGTACACTCTCGTTAGTGCACGGTTCGTCAAGTAGGGTTGCTGTTAGCGCCGCGGACTGATTTAAAGACCAGCTTAGGCGCCAACTTGCTTCAACTAAGATAGAAGAGAGCACCTGGTGGCAGGCGGCTTAGGAGCGTGAAAGCTGGAGATCACTTACAAAGGCCTGGGATACACATTTGAGAGGACAGACGTAGACGGCTAAAAGATAAAAATCAACCAGTGGTTCTGTCTGTGCGAAATGTAGCAAAATATGTAGGTCGCACCTGGGATTACGTATCCACGTGAAATACTGCACTCCTCATGAATCTTCGGACTTGACGACGCGCCTTATATGTATAATTATTTACAAAGACAAGTGTATGATTTTAAAACTCATTTTTTTTTAAATTATAAAAACTAATGCTTTCATATTCAGACTTAAAATCAAGCAAAATATAGAAAATTCTTTTATAAAAAAAACAAAGCTTATCTAGGGTAAGAACCCCGCACTTACAACTATATCTCTCAATAATGCAGAAGCAATTCTCTTATTTGATATCAAATAAAATAATCGAATATCAATACTTAATTATTGAATTGGCTAATTTCTTTAATTGATTCCTGTCTTGTCTATGCCAATGAATAATTGTACAAAGTTTCAACTTGATTAAAAAATGGGTGTGGGAGAAATAACGTGTACAAACTTTTTACCAGACAGACAGACAGAGTGAGTTGAAACAAGGCCTGTACAAAAAATGTAGCCTTTGCTTCTATTTAAATCGTATTTTTATTAGCTTCCTTTTGTCGGACCTGGCAGAATGGAAGCACTAAACCTATAGCAGCTTTTACCTACGAGGGCCGCTGAGAAAAAGCCTAATTGAAGAAGTGACGTTAATTGTTTACTGTACATCGATTAGAAAAAAACACTAAAATTTTTAATTTTTTTGATCTTTGCGTCTTCCACAGACTGCCATTAAACTTTTCTCTACCGGATGTGCTTTCTTCAAAAAGAAGTTTGAGGTAAATTTTTACATGTTTTTTTAATCCATACAAGATTTTGATCTGAGAGACTTTATTTCATTGGCTTTCTTGCCACTTTAGTTAACTTGACCTTCTTTTATTTCATTGGCTTTCTTGCCACTTTAGTTAACTTGACCTTCTTTTATTTCACTGGCTTTCTTGCCAATTTAGTTAACTTGACCTTCTTTTATTTCACTGGCTTTCTTGCCACCTTAGTTAACTTGACCTTTTTTTTTTTTCACTGGCTTTCTTGCCACTTTAGTTAACTTGACCTTCTTTTATTTCACTGGCTTTCTTGCCACTTTAGTTAACTTGACCTTCTTTTATTTCATTGGCTTTCTTGCCACTTTAGTTTACTTGACCTTCTTTTATTTCACTGGCTTTCTTGCCACTTTAGTTAACTTGACCTTCTTTTATTTCACTGACTTGTCACTTAATTATCACTTTGCCTTTGTGTATTTCACTGGGCTCTTGACCATAGGAGGATCTTTTTTTTGCCGCTTGACCTGATGGAAGGACATTACCCAGAAGCTAGGCACATTCCTCGTCCCATATGCTAGGACAAATTTGTACAAATACTCCTTCTTCCCTAGTGCTATTAGAGCATGGAATGGGTTGCCTGAGCCAGCCAGGAAAACCCGTTCTTGGCAGAATTTAAGTCATTGGTTAATATGCATGACTAAATGCATGACGCGTAGGACGTAATCATCTTCTTTTTTTGAAGTAACGTCTGTATTATATAAGATAAGATAAGATAGGCTGATATGAGAGATTAGCTCTCCACTCTGCCCGGATATCTGTCATTAAGTAGTCCCATTAAGTAGATGATCAGGCAATTACTTCCCTTTGTTGTGAGACACGGCTCCCTGAGCCACACAGTGGTCCCGCTTCCCAAGAAGGCCGGAGGCCGATCACACGAGAGATTCCTCCGTGTTGCTAAAATGTAACGCCACAAACCGTGAGAGGACAGTCACGGCAGCGTACGGCCCCCGTGAGGAACTGCGTGGGGGAGAGAACGGTCTTCTTCCATCGTGCCATGCTATTTCGCTAGAAAGTGCTGTGGATGCCTACTGGTGTGGATGCCTACTAGTGTGGGTGTCTACTGGTGTGGATGCATACTGGTGTGGATGCCTACTGGTGGCCATGTTCCGTTTCCCTGTTGGCCTGTCTCTCTTAAAAGACGTTTCCACCAAGGTGCCACACTGAAACCGGGAAAAGATGCCCAAACGTCTGAATCCTGGATCGACTAGTCATGATCCCCCCCCCCTCCCCGGCTTTCACCCTGATGCTGGGTCTGACCGAGACCAATCTTGTTGCCACGTCACAGTCATAACGGCACAGCTGTGACATGGCAACGAGCTATTGGCCTTCACCGATCTAAAGGCCTACTCAAACGATTGGTCTTCGTCCGACACGTTTTGCAGAGAAATGTTTTTTTCCCCTCTTGCCGCCTGCCCCTGCAACTCTGTTATGACAAGTCTTAGAAACACAGTCGCTATTTTTTTTTAAATTTAAATTTAAATTTGCGTTACCCTTTTTCTTGTGGGTTTACGTAAGTTCATGCGACTGCGTGACAACCTGGCGATAACTATAGAACAACTAAACACTATTGATCTAAAACCTTTTTATTTTATAAGGGGCAGGGGTGGCAGGGGAAAGCAGGAATATCATATGCCCCTTTAACTTTGAGTTTCTGATATGCTTGTATCCAAGTTTCGTATCTTGGTTGAAAGAAGAATTGATTAGATTGAAGCTTCTTCATCAATTTCTTCCGTATTTGGGCTGGGCAGTTTTCACGCTGAAGTAATCTGCCCTTTGCTGATATTCTGGTTGTTAACTATTTTTAAATTCAAGTTAATATTTATTTAAGCAAGAAAGTAAGAATAATAGAAAAGGCAAGAAATAAAAAATAAATAATTAAAAAAAAGGGCATATTAAGACACCTAAAGAAACATATAAATCATATAAAGAGCAGGACTGGGAGAAATTTCAATATAAACAAGCATAATATGTAAAAAAAAAAAATGATATCTTAAAAAAGAATAATAGTATATTAGGGGAAAAACTGCACATATAAAACTGCATATCACGATAATGTTGAATTTATTTCTTTGTTTCAATATCAAAAAAAAAAAAAAAATGAATTACCAATAATAAAAAGACTAATGGGTTAATTTTTAATTTGATTCATGTTTTGGTAGGCGCTACTGCCACAGCACTTGGCAGAATTTAGGTCATTGGTTAATATGCATGACTGAATGCATGAAGCGTAGGACGAAATCATCTTCTTTTTTGAAGTAACGTTTTTATTATATAAGATAAGATAAGATAAGATAAGCACCTCTACGACGAAAGTCAAGGGACAGATGACGAGTTAATGAGCTTATCAAATTGGATTCTGCAATGCTAAAGAGTGAGGACTAATTATCATTAACCTTTAAAAAAAAACAACCTAGTTTATCAACAGTTCCTTTCATTTGTACACCGGATACACCAAAAAAACAAATACTTAGTTATTCCGCCATGTATAAAAATATCTCAAATGGTTTTATAAAATCAATCCGGCTTATCCATACTTTCCTATTTTGTACACCGGATACACCACAAACTCCATTTAAGAAAATCCAATATAAATCTATCGACACGAAGCAGATCAATACAAAGAAAGTTCTAGACTATTGATGCTGATTGAACGTGTCAAACTAGAGAGTGATAAATGATTGCCTGCCCAGCACCACCTCATCAGACCCCACAACTTTCCGTAAAGTTGTAACGTCTAATCACACAAAAATGTTTCTGCCAGGAATGAAGGATAAAAAAAAAGGAGAATTCCACTTGGCCTGAAAACGAAAAGAAATTTGCTACAAATTCTGAAAGTTTACGTCTGCTAATGATTAAATAATGAGTTTGTTGTCATCGATTTTCAGGTAAATGTGAAGAGGAGCGTGGTCAGGTCTATGTTTTTGTTTTTAAATGCTATGTTATACTGTTAATCTCTCTATTTTTACGCCCTTCATTAGTCTTATCAGTCCTAATCAGTCATCATCATCTGTCATACCATCATCATCAACTATATCTTCTAAACTACCATTAACATAATCAGCATCATTATAATTATCACCAGTACCATCATCAGTTATCACCATCGTCATCAATAACAACACTATAAGCATCAGCATTAATATCATCTTCAACATAATATTCTTCATTATCACCTTGATCATTAATATTACACCATCATCATCTTTTACACTGTCATCATCGAACTCTTGATTTGCGCTGTGGTTGTGAAAGTGTGTCGGGAGAGTGGTTATGACGGTTGTTCCTAGTGTTCAACCATCTGTAAGCCCCATGCACTAAGGCGCCGTACTGGGATCAATCCCTTATAGAACGGTCCAGGTATCTGGCAGTGTTCTGTAGAGTTCGCTTGGCAAGCACCCCGCATGCACCAGTTCTATCTCTTCCAAGACCAGTCTTATCTTCGATTGTGTTTCTCGGCACCCTGCGGTCGTTGAGGATAGCGTCCAACTAGTTTTTCTTCTGGTGGCCATGTCAGCCTATTACTTTCATCGCATCGCGAAGGTCATATTGACCCAGTTTCCGTCGCATCCGAATACTGAAGAGCTCTACCTGTTTGTCTGCCAACCTGTTCACGTGTAACACAAGGATCACGTTTCTCAGTGGAAAATGTTACTTTCTCTGTAGAAAGCTTCCCTTTGCTGGACCGTTGGGCCTGTTATCTTAGTGGAAAATTTTACTTACCTGTAGACTGCTTCCCTTTGCTGGACCGTTGGGCCTGTTATCTTAGTGGAAAATTTTACTTACCTGTAGACTGCTTCCCTTTGCTGGACTGTTGGGCCTGTTATCTTAGTGGAAAATTTTACTTACCTGTAGAAAGCTTCCCTTTGCTGGACCGTTGGGCCTGTTATCTTAGTGGAAAATTTTACTTACCTGTAGACTGCTTCCCTTTGCTGGACTGTTGGGCCTGTTATCTTAGTGGAAAATTTTACTTACCTGTAGACTGCTTCCCTTTGCTGGACTGATGGGCCTGTTATCTTAGTGGAAAATGTTACTTACCTGTAGACTGCTTCACTTTGCTGGACTATCGGGCCTGTTATCTACATATCTTGAAGTTGATGTGTTTACTGACAGACAGTCTACTTAGTTGAGATTTGGGTCGAAGTAGGAGTTTAAAACATCCCATTAAAATTATTGGGAACTAGAAATTTCTAGACCAATAGAAATTTTAAAAGACCCAAAGAGTTCCCGAGAAAAAAGTAAAATGACAAGTTAAGCAAACAGTTGAAAGATCATTTAAATTTCGTCTGTCACATTTTCTATGTTGTCTCTCTGTCACATTTACTTTGTTGTCTCTCTGTCACATTTACTTTGTTGTCTCTCTGTCACATTTACTTTGTTGTCTCTCGGTCACATTTACTTTGTTGTCTCTCGGTCACATTTACTTTGTTGTCTCTCGGTCACATTTACTTTGTTGTCTCTCGGTCACATTTACTTTGTTGTCTCTGTCACATTTACTTTGTTGTCTCTCTGTCACATTTACTTTGTTGTCTCTGTCACATTTACTTTGTTGTCTCTCGGTCACATTTACTTTGTTGTCTCTGTCACATTTACTTTGTTGTCTCTGTCACATTTACTTTGTTGTCTCTCTGTCACATTTACTTTGTTGTCTCTCTGTCACATTTACTTTGTTGTCTCTGTCACATTTACTTTGTTGTCTCTCTGTCACATTTACTTTGTTGTCTCTCGGTCACATTTACTTTGTTGTCTCTCGGTCACATTTACTTTGTTGTCTCTCTGTCACATTTACTTTGTTGTCTCTATGTCACATTTACTTTGTTGTCTCTCTGTCACATTTACTTTGTTGTCTCTTTGTTGTCTCTCTTGTTACATTTACTTTGTTGTCTCTTTGTCACATTTACTTTGTTGTCTCTGTCACATTTACTTTGTTGTCTCTGTCACATTTACTTTGTTGTCTCTCTGTCACATTTACTTTGTTGTCTCTCTGTCACATTTACTTTTTTGTCTCTCTGTCACATTTACTTTGTTGTCTCTGTCACATTTACTTTGTTGTCTCTCTGTCACATTTACTTTGTTGTCTCTCTGTCACATTTACTTTTTTGTCTCTCTGTCACATTTACTTTGTTGTCTTTCTGTCACATTTACTTTGTTGTCTCTTTGTTGTCTCTCTGTCACATTTACTTTGTTGTCTTTCTGTCACATTTACTTTGTTGTCTCTCTGTCACATTTACTTTGTTGTCTCTCTGTCACATTTACTTTGTTGTCTCTCTGTCACATTTACTTTGTGTTTCTGACACACTTACGCTGATAGCGTCCTGTCAAATTTTGGCTATTTCTTCAGATTTGAAGATAATTACATACTAGCCCAAACCTTCCACTGGACGACGGGGGCGTGGCAGAGGTCAGGGTTAGAACTGGGTACCATCGCGACCACCCAGCGGCAGTCCAGAGCGCATACCACGCGACCAGGCATCTACACATTTGTCAACTAATAAGAAAGAAACTATCTTGTCATACCATGTCTTATAGATCAATTTATTTATATATTCGTTAACACTCTAACTATAACATATAACTGTAAAATCAGAATATAAAAAAGTATTCAAAAGCGATATTTGGATGTAGTAGAAATAAAGAAATGTCACAGTATAAAGCTTGAACAAATAAAAAAAAGTATGTCATTCCTGTGCCATTGGGGAGTACGAGCCAGCTATGCTATTACCATTGAGTTACTGTGGGATTGTGAAAATAACACCCTGATCATTATCCTGGGTGCTTCCGAATATTAATGTACTGAAACACTTCCTACTGAATATTTAAAGTTGAATCAGCTTAACAGTTGTGAAAAACAAAACAAGTCGTTGACAATATTGTCTTCGGTTTACCACCATCCCCCGTCCTCAAATTGATTGCCTGCGATAAATAATCTTATCAAAATGTGGTTAATATCTCATTAAAAATGGTAATTTTACCACGAGAACTTCACATTGAAATATGTCCAAACGGTTAAACGTGCTTGTGATGTTATGGAAATGAATTAGACAATACATTTTAAGTTATCATTTCAACATCTCATCAACATCAACATCCTTCCAACATCTCATAAACATCAACATCCTTTCAACATCTCATCAATATCAACATCCTTCCAACATCTCATCAACAACAACATCCTTTCAACATCTCATCAATATCAACATCCTTCCAACATCTCATCAACATCAACATCCTTTCAACATCTCATCAACATCAACATCCTTCCAACATCTCATCAACATCCTTCCAACATCTCATCAACATCAACATCCTTCTAACATCTCATCAACATCCTTCCAACATCTCATCAACATCAACATCCTTTCAACATCTCATCAACATCAACATCATTTCAACATCTTATCAACATCAATATCCTTCCAACAACTCATCAACATCAGCATCCTTCCAACATCTCATCAACATCAACATCCTTCCAACATCTCATCAACATCAACATCCTTTCAACATCTCATCAACATCAACATCCTTTCAACATCTCATCAACATCAACATCCTTTCAACATCTCATCAACATCCTTTCAACATCTCATCAACATCAACATCCTTCCAACATCTCATCAACATCAACATCCTTCCAACATCTCATCAACATCAACATCCTTCCAACATCTCATCAACATCAACATCCTTTCAACATCTCATCAACATCCTTTCAACATCTCATCAACATCAACATCCTTTGAACATCTCACCAACATCAACATCCTTTCAACATCTCATCAACATTAACATCCTTCCAACATCTCATCAACATCAACATCCTTCCAACATGTCATCAACATCAACATCCTTTCAACATCTCATCAACATCCTTTGAACATCTCATCAACATCAACATCTCATCAACATCAACATCCTTTCAACATCTCATCAACATCAACATCCTTTCAACATCTCATCAACATCAACTTCTCTGTCATGTATATGTTTTGCCAATATAGCGTCTTGAGCCTACATTGTGTTTGTTAAAATCGCTTTATAAGTATAATTATCATTATTATTATCTCGGATCCATTCACAACAATCAACTGCTGACATTGTCAGTAGAGATAAGCAGGCATTTGTCTTAAAAAAACATTTAGTGTCGCATCATTAATAGCCAACGTGCAGCTAGTCTGTCTATTTGTCTGTCATTTGTAAATATTTACTCCACACTGGGATTCAACTTGGGAAGTTGGGAGCGACATAACGATTGTGTGTGATTGAGAGAGAGAGAAAGAAAGAGAGAGAGAGAGAGAAGGGGGGATAGGAAGTGAAACAAAATGAAGGAGGTACATATATTTACATAATTAAACACTTTATGCAGGGCCGGCCTCAGATGATTGGAGGCCCTAGGCTAAGTGACTTAGGTGGCCCCCAAATGAAATAGAAAACTAGAAAATAAACAGCGAAAAAATAAAATTACACAATTTATTACAAAACCTAGTCAGTCTAGTGTACTCCAACAACAACAAAAATTGGACATAAGGTTCGCTATTTTTTCTCTAAAAAATTCTTTTAAAACCTGTGCAAAGCCCCCACCAATCAGAGGCCCTAGGCGGCTGTCTACTTTGCCTATGAATAAGACCGGCCCTGCTTTATGGGGCGATAACGTTTTCGCCCGCCACTTGCGCCGCCACCGACGTTTTTATAACATAAAGATGAACTCCAATGAATTCGCTACGCCTCTAATGGGCTCTAGTAAGGTAATAAGGTGCGGGTCCTGGACATCAGCTGGACGTAATGTTCATAGTTGAATAACACCTCGTCACCCTCAAGGCCAGCATCCAGCATCCATTTCAACTCCACTTCCGTCAGGGGTTCTCCTGAAACAGAGTCCATCAGTACAAAAGTAAAAACATCCGTTAAGGGTTCTCCTGAAACAGAGTCAATCACTTAATCAACACACTTCGAGACTGAAGATTAAAAAGTAAAATAGTACATAAAATACTGGACCATAATTTACATGTATAAAACACAAGCTAATAAAATAGTCATAAAGACACTCGGATAAAGGCACATTTCTTATTCCATATTTCAAGGACTAATTCGTACAAGTGCCCCATTTTCCCTAGTGCTATTAGAGCGTGGAATGGATTGCCTAAATCAACCAGGAAAACCAACGATTTAGCAGAGTTAAGTCTCTAATTAGCATACATGACTAGATTGACTCATGGACTTAGGACGTAATTGTTTTCTCTTTTGAGGTAACATCTATAATTTATAAGATAAAAAAGTAAAACGCTGCCTTACATGACACCGACTTCATGTACATTAGTAATGGTCTACGAACTAACAATATTTAACTGTTTCAACTTCCAAGAGAACACATAATTATATGGTCGAATCTGTTTAATTTGACCACATTAAGAAACACCTCTTTGGTCCTAATAAGCGGCTAATCTGATTAACCAGTGGTCCAATAAAGCGGATTAGAATGTAGTTTAGTTGTAAAGGACTTAAAGAAGTTACAGCTACAACACTTCCAGGCATGCCGCATGAGTTCCAACGTGGACATTAAGTGGTATGTCGCAACAATGTGAAGTATTTTGGCTGTAATACTCTAAAGCAGCGGTGCCCGATCTTCGGCCCGCGGGCTTAATCTGGCACTTGACACGTTGCTACTCGGCTACCCCAAAATCTCTTGCTAGTGAAGACTTACCTTCATGCATCAAGGCCTCTCTGAGCTCGGCTTCACTGAAAGTACCGTGTTGATTGGTGTCCAGGGTTTTAAAGGCCAACAAAAGCTCGCTTTCACTTGCAGGCCGGTAGCTGTAACGAAACAGTGACACAGAGGGAAGCTTTTAAATTGTATAGGTCAGTGATACCCAACATGTCGTTGCCCACATCGCCAAGAAATGGAGACAAATGGATCCGAACCCCGCAGCTCCATTGTACAATGTGGGAAGAAATTTTGAAGTGTATCTTATCTTATCTTATATAATACAGACGTTACTTCAAAATATAAGATGATTACATCCTACGCGTCATGCATTTAGTCATGCATATTAACCAATGACCTAAATTCTTCTAAGTCGCTGGTTTTCCTGGCTGGCTCAGGCAACCCGTTCTATATATGATAGAGCCGTGTCTCGGGCCGGATAATCACGCGTGGCGTACTTTGGGGTCGATTAATATAGGAATAGAGTTTGGGAAATGTACACAAAAGAATCTTTCTAACGAAAATAGAAGAAAAACAATCAAAATATAAGAATACCTATTTTCAAAAGAATAAAAAAGCTTATCTAAGGGAAAGAACCACATCTTTAAAACAGTTCTCTCACTACTGTAGGATTTATTTCCCATTTTTCGATATCAAACTAAATATATAATTACCACTAATTAATGGATTGTTAAATTTTGAATAATTAATGTTTTGTTAGGCACTGTGAATGATTGTTTTAAAATTTCAACGTGATTCGAGAATGGGAAGTGGACGAAATAACGTGTACGAAAATAATACCCGGACAGACAGACAGACCGACAGACAGAGTTGATATAAACTTTGTAAAAACAAAACAACAACAAAAATTTAGACTTGGTCTTAAGCTTGTACAACCGTTTTTGGAATGTTTAAATTTTCACAGCGGCTTAAAAGACAAGCCAAAACATTCCACAGGATGGGACAGACATTTACATTTCTGTGAGAGTTCCACAGTCTTAAGGCTATTGAACATTTGGTAAAGAAGGAAGATTTCAAGCAACAATAAAAAGAGATTCCCATTAGCTTCGGGTCTTGAAGGTAGAATCTTACAAATTAGGAGATGCAATGGTGGTAGTGTGTGGTAAAGTAGGGATATAGAGTGGGGGGGGGGTGTGGACTAGATAAGTCTAGGAGGTAATAGAAAAGATGGAGTGATGGGGGAGCAAAGAGAGAGAAAGAGAGAGGGAGATGGAGAGAGGAGAAAAAAGATGAAGAGGAACAGAGCAAAAAAAAGAGAGGGAGAGAGAGAGAGAGGGGGGGGGGGAATTAAGAGAGGGAGAGAGAGAGAGGGGGGGGAAATTAAGAGAGGGAGAGAGAGAGAGGGGGGGAAAATAAGAGAGGGAGAGAGAGAGGGGGGGGGGAAATTAAGAGAGGGAGAGAGAGAGAGAGAGAGAGAGGGGGGGGGAAATTAAGAGAGGGAGAGAGAGAGGGGGGGGGAAATTAAGAGAGGGAGAGAGAGAGAGGGGGGGGGGAAATTAAGAGAGGGAGAGAGAGAGAGGGGGGGGGGAAATTAAGAGAGGGAGAATAGAGAGAGATAATAATAATAGTCATAATAATTTTATTTATAAAGCGCTGTTAACAAACAAAATGTAGGCTCAAGGCGCTGTAATAACATTACAAACACAAACACGGCATGCTAAATGACAATTAATCTAAAAAAGTTTTTAAACAGATAGGTCTTAATGTTCTTCTTCAAAGTGTTGTAGCATGTTGTCTGTCTGAGATCAATGGGGAGTGAGTTCCAAACCTTTGGTCCGTGCACTGAAAAAGCCCGCAGACCGTAGCTAACAGTGATAACAGAATCACAAAGAGATGAGCAAGACAGAAAAGAAGCAACGGAAGTAAGCAAAAGAAAGTGAGAAACTGAAACAAAGAAAGAAATGGAAAAGGGGGAAATAAACTGACACAGAAAGTTCGGGACAAGAGAAACCAAGACAGAAACAGAGAATCAATAAGCAGACAAGAAAACTAAATGCAGGCTTTAAGATGTGCGGTTCTAAATTTAGCTGCTTTCTTCAGCTCGCCCTTTCAGGTTCAAGGTGGCGCTTTTTTTTTTTACTTCCATATCATCAAACTCTATAAATATAGGTGAGAACAACAGAATGTCTAAAGACAACATTAGATCTACACAGAGCGCTATACTTTCTTCTTTCATCAAGTCTATTGGAGAACGGTGGCCGAGTGGTTTAGCGCTTTGCTTGGGTCATGGGATTGAATCTGAGTGAAGACTGGGATTCTGAATTTCGAGATTTTTAAAGCATTGGGAGTTCACCCAGCCCTGATGGGGACCTGACTTTAGTTGAGGGGGAAAGTCAAGGCGGTTAGGTCGTTGTGCTGCTCGTTCACCGTTGGCCGAAGAAACAAATGATCTTAACATCGTCTGCCCTGTAGCTCTGAAAGCTTTGACTGTGACCTATAAATCAGAGTTCAATCAATTCCACGGATTCGGTAACTTGGTAAACTTTAACACCGGGTATTTAGAGACATTTAACACCGGGTATTTAGAGACATTTAACACCGGGTATTTAGAGACATTTAACACCGGGTATTTAGAGACATTTATCATCGGGTATTTACAGACATTTAACACCGTGTAATTATGTAAAAGGTTATATAAGAAAAAGGTATGAAAAATAATCGTGGTACTCTGATATATCACTCCACAATAGAGGAACACACCTTAATATTTGAATGTAATGACACACTCTTTCTTTATAATCCACGCACACATATTAAATTATGGCTTTTGTATAGCACTACTTTCATGCTTATAGCATGCTCAGAGCGCTATGGTCCAATCTCATTTGTAGACCAGTGGGAGGAGGGGGTATCTGGGAGAAGGTTTTCCATGCTGCCTTTAGACGCTAAGCAAACACAACTCTGCTCGAGTCGGGTGTCGAACCTCGGGCCCTCTTCATAGGTAGCCAAGCCAAGTTCAAGCGTACTTAGCCTCTCGTCCATTCTTCCCACATATTCACTCATAACCCCCCCCCCCTTTACATGCTAATTCACACACACATTCAAACTCACACAACGCACAATCCCACACATTGCTCAGCATGACGTCATTGTGCTTACGGGTTGGCCAAGGTGATGTGCGTCATCACGTCAATGAACGTTTGCAGACCGATCATCAAATCCTCCACCTCCATCTGACGCTCCACCAGCTTGAAGGGAAAGAAAACATACAATAACAAATAATAATCGAGTGTTTAAACACTGGCCCCTCAGTGTCGGGAAGAATGAATTATTAATATCAATATTTCTTCTCTCCTGGGCGGCACGTTTGAATATCACATCATGGTCTCAAAAACGCGATGTTACAGTCTGCCAAACCAGGTGTTAAAAGTCGGTAACTACTCGATGATCAGTTAGGAATATGTCATCATTGGGGCGGCCCGGATGGGGGGGGGGGGGCTTAACATTTAATGTAAAAAAAAAATCCGAGCACTCATTTTGGGACCCTTCATAAGTGGGGGCCCGGGGGGGAATTTTTAAATTCTTCTCCATCCCCATCCCACCCTAGCTACGCCACAGTCGGTGATAGAAGTTTGTAACTAGCCGGTGTTAAATGTGTGTAAATACCCGGTATAAAAAAAAAAAAAAGAATGTAATTAGCTGGTGTTAAAAGTCAATAACTGTCTGGTTTTGACAGTCTGTAACTATCCGGTGTTATAGTTTACCAATTGTCCGAATCCCTGGAGTTGATTGAACTCTGATTAATAGCTCAAGATCAAATTTATGCATCAACTCACATTATAGTGAAAGTAGACGATGTGGTTCGCGTGTGTGAGTTAATATTTTGAAGCACGCATGTCCATCAACTCCAGACACAAGTATGTGATTCAACAAAGTCTGAACCTTAGTCAATGCCATTATTCCCAGAATCCCTTACACCGGACCTCCAAATTAATCATTTTTTTTAAATGTGCAATTCAATTAGTCGAATCAAAGACTAGGTATTTTTATAGATATTCACCTTATCTTCAATCTCAGTTAACTCTTTCTCTGTTGGGTAAAATCCAAGGGCTCGCACTGCCACTCTGACCTGACTGAATGATCGAAATAGAGTAGTGATTACGTGAGCTTCTTAATTGCTATGCGCTTCACTTATAAGGACACCCTAATAATATTTATGTACGCATTAATGACGTACTAGAACACTTAGAAATATGCACAATCTCTGTAACTTATTTATAATCCTTAAATTTGTTTTGAAGTTGAATCCACAGCAACGACGGCTTTGATCTATAGGTATACTATAAGCGGGAGAATCTTGAAATAAACATAGATCTTGGCCCTTAAAAGACCATGCGCAAAATGTTCCTGAACATTAATTTATTAAACTATTGAATCAATAATGCCTTACAGTCGGAAATTCCCGAACGCGATAGTCCTTTTAAGAACGCGATAGCCATTTCGAAACCGATGTTGACCCTAGATTCAAGTCTTGTAATCAAGCCTAAATCACCTTTATTTATTTTTTACTTTTGAACAAAATTAAACGATCAAACTAGAGTAGTTCCCCCGTGTGGCCAACGAGCTAGTAAATCTTTTCTCAGCGATAAATACATCAACTGTAAAATTTCGTAACAAATAGTTAGAAGCGTTTTTTGCGGTCAGTGCCCATGCGGGTTTCATGCAGATACGTGAAGATTCCATGAAGTTCTGACTTCAATAGAGATATGTATAGAGAAGAAAAAGTTCAAATGCTTCGTTAGATGTTTGTTGTGATTTGGTTCAAGTGTAGCTCGTCAAGTGAACGCACAAGATCAAACTGGATACATTCTTCCTTGACTGGAGATAAAGAAGTTTTGTTTGTTTTTTAAACAAAGCTTATAAGAAGTCACTCTGTCTGTCTGTCTGTCTGGTGAAAGCATGTACACGTTGTTTATCCCACACCCAATCTCGGATCATCTGAAATTCGACACAATTATTTTTTTTTTACCCGACAACACAAGAATCGATAAAAAAGATTACCAATTTAATAATTAACTAATTAATTAATGGTAATTAATTTTTTTTTATTATATTAAATTTTTGTGTTTGGTATCGAACAAGGGAGAGAAGTGGTATGATTAACTAGACCTAATTGTTTTTTTTATCTAATGTAAACCACTAACGTTTCGCTTGGCGGCATAGTATTTGAATCGCTCGTCACTTCTACAATTTTGGTTCTCCAAATATGCATATTTCATATATGCACAAATTGTCAATGATTGACAAACTGAAATGTATGATTGCTTAGAGAATGTGTAAAAGTTATACATGAGAAGGCCATACCTCCATGTTATAGAAGTGACCGGCACATGGAGAAATAGAAAGGACATTCATTCTATCACAAAAATGTAAAAAAAAAAAAGTACATTTAGAATGCCTGAGTTTCAAATAACACTCTTACCCAATGTGAATTTTCCCCGCACGTTCAAAGTCAAGGACATCAAAGATTTTGTTGATTTCCTTGTGAATAACTTTGACAGACTCTGTAGGAAATATGGAAATAAAGTTTTGACTCTGTAAATAACACGGACATGTAGGCCTGCTATTTGACTCTGTAGACATATAGGCCTGCTTTTTGACTCTGTAGACATATAGGCCTGCTATTTGACTCTGTAGACATATAGACCTGCTATTTGACTCTGTAGACATATAGGCCTGCTATTTGACTCTGTAGACATATAGGCCAGCAATACTTTCCACACATATATGGCTGATTGCAGTTGTCGGTAGTCTGTGTTTCATAGCGTCTAATATTCTAGCTGAAAGTATTGAAACCTGCCTTTTTACCTGCCTAGATTACCAACTCAGGGGGGCCACTTCTGAGTTTGTGTTTCCACATGAATTCTCTTTGTAAATTTTGTTTTAAAATTTCATTTTGCGAATAGAAATAGTCCAAACTGGTTGTTGAAGACTCCGGAGGAGATAATGGAATTGCAAAAGTTACTTCCCCTGAATCTTACGCTCAGGGCAACTATTAAAATCCAAGTGTAAAATTTAGTCTAAATAAACCCAGCCAGAAATAAAACAGGATATACTCTCAAACACTCGAACTTTTGTCTTCGTTTTCTTTATACAAAAGCCTCAATTAACTCACTCCGTCTGTCTGTCTCTCTGTCTGTCTGTGTGGTACAGATTTTGTACCCGTTTTTATTCCCACTTTCCATTCTCGGATCAGGTTGAAATTTCGCCTAACTATTTATAGTTGATGGCTAAACATCAAACAATGAAAGGGTTAACCAGTTAATTAATCAATTAGCAGTAAATAATTAATTTTGTTTTCTACAGCAAAAGGAGTTAAACCTTGCAGTTTTTATAGTGTTGACAGTTATTGTGCGGTTATTCCTCTAAGCTAAGCTTTTTTTTAAAGCAGTATTTAATATTATTTTGTTTGTTTCTTTTTTGTCTATCTATCTTTCTTTCTTTCTATCTCTTTACCCACTTTCTAGTACATTGCCTGCATATACTTTGATTGCGTTTTCCCTTTTAAACAATTGCATGCACAGATTTTTATTTATATACTATCACGTGACATTTACTGACCTTTCAGTTCAAATCTGCTTATTGATTCTCCCAAATCCACGATTGAATGCTTAATAAAACGTCCTGTCAGAATGGGCTTTAGTTTCTTTTTAGACTTTTTGGATTTTTTCTTGCCACTCCCTGACTTTTTTTTCTCCTGTTCGCCTGCTGTTGCTTGACCTTTACCTTCGTCTGCTTCTTTAGTCGCGGTGTTAGAAGCGGGTGGTTTCCCCTTTTTTCCTTTCTTGCCCTTTTTGCCCCCTTTGCGCCCCAACTTTGTTTCCTTCGCGTTGCCCCAGCTTGAGATCTCCACAGCCACGTAGTCTTTATCTTCGATGCTGTTGTTGTTGAAATTACTGCTTTGCGTTTGGAGCTCCATTTTACCGCGGAGGGACCCATCGTAGAGGACACCTCTGCGCAAAGATTTGGTGTCTGCGTCAAGAGAGTTTGAATTGACCATTGGATGCTTCTCAATGTGCATGCTCCGCTCGTTCAAAGATTTGGTGTTTTCTGTTATTCGTCTCCAGGGGCTTGCACTTGACTGTTCGCTGCTCGCTTCAATATTATTTGAATTTGAAATGTTGCATTCACAAACGATCGGATAGTGGGATTCTAGCAAAGACGACTCATTTTTACAGTTAGACTCTGCAGAACTATGATTCTTCTGCGACTTTTTGACTGGAGAATACACCACTTGTCTTGTTTCCCCACTAGACATGTTAAATGTATTTCTATGTGGATTTGTTCGCGTCTTTGAAAGATCTTCGTCGGAGTTTTCGTCAAGATTGGTTACTACCTGATTAGGCTTCTTTCCAGATTTCGTTATAGCAGATAAATTACTGGATTGCGAGGACATATCTGTTCCAGAAGTTTCTTCTTCGTTTGCTATTTATAAAACGTACGCAAAACAAGTTTCAGTTTAATCCTTCGGCAGTCACATTTCTTTTCAGCAGACGTCAGTTTCTACGGAAATAAAAAAAACAAAATTAGCTCTAGATCAGGGGTTCTCAACCTGTGGGTCGCGACCCCCTTGGGGGGTCGATTGACGATTTGCCAGGGGTCGCCAAAGACCATTGAAAAAATGGATTGTTATTGTCTATTCTTCTATTGCTGTGTGTGCTTGCGGGGGGGGGGGGTCGCGGCTAAGTGGGGGATTGTAAGAAGGGGGTCGCCGAGCATAAAAGGTTGAGAACCGCTGCTCTAGATCAGTACTTAAAAAAAAAAAGATAATGTGACTATGGACTGGGTGTTTTTTTTCCCTAACGTTGGGTCAAGTCAGTCCGACACAGTAGCGGACAAGGCAGAGTTAAGAACTTGATTAAAGTACAAGCTGTATATCGATGATATATTCAGACATTGACTACTGCCAATTGTACAGTTTTGGTGTGTTTACTTTCATTATTTAATACACTCATTAAAGTGTCACATTGTTTGGAGACCAAGTTATCAGGTTCTTGACTTAGCCATTTTGTTCTGTCGAGGGTTTTTAGAGAATCGTAACATAATCTGATACGTTACTGACGTTTACTTCAAGTCAGAAGATAAGTACGTCCTTTGTGTCAATATAATCCTACATATTAGGCTAATGTGAGTCTTAATCTCTGCTAAGTCGTTGGTTTTCCTGAAAGATTTAGCCAACCCGTCTCATGCTCTATTGGCACTACATTAATGACACTAGATTAAAATAGATCTAGATTTGTCTACAATATAGAGTAGGCCTCATCTATACTGTCTAGTCTATACTATTAGATCTAAATCTAGACATACTAGTCTTACTTGAATCAGTAACTAGATTATTCTTATATTATAAATACTGTCCATACCGACTTCTTTTGGTCCGACAGTTGCGCTGGGTAGGGCAAGTATCCCGTATGGGAGACGAACGTATGCCAAAGGCAGTCTTTTCTTTTTTTGGTGAGCTAAAAGGTGGTCGACGTAACAGAGACGCCCCACAGAAACGCTTCAAAGTCCAGCTTAGGCGTCAACTTTTCTTGGCTGACATAGAAGAGAGCACCTGGTTGCATGCGGCCTCAGAACGAGACAGCTGGAGGTCGCTCACGAAGGCCGCGGGATACACATTTGAGACCAAAAGAAAATCTACTGCCGAGGACAAACGAGACGGCGAAATGACAATCTAAATCCGACCACCTGCGGACAATGGTTATATGCTTGCCCTGGATGTGGCAAAATATGTCGGTAACAGCTGGGACTGCGCAGCCACGGGAAATACTGCATTCCTCACTAATCTTCGGACTTCAAGACTAGCCTTATTAGATCTAGATCTAGACTTAGACCTACTAGTTTTACTTGAATCAGTAACTAGATTATACTTATCTTATATATTACAGACGTTTACTAGATGTAGTTCAAGAATATTGTCCTGAATCACCCAGGAAAACGAATAACTTAAGTCTTAAAATATTTGAAGTCAATGATTAACAGGCAAGACTAGATTGACACATAATATAATGATAAAATGCGTAGAACGTAGTGTACTAATTATCTTTTTTTTTTTAAGTATCGTCAGGAATCTACAAGATAAGATAATCCTACGTCTGTAAGGATATATTTCAATTCATCAGGGACGCTTCAGTATTACACACTTTCGGTGGTCGCTAATTTATACTTACTTATATTATTCGATCTGCATATACCAACCGCAGACATTAACCTTGTTTAGAGATTGAAAATGTCTACAGAAAAAAAAAGAAAGAACAATCCCAAACTGCACCGGCGCGCAAAACAAGCCTAAGCTTCGAACGCATAACAATGAATAGTTAAATGACGTAATACTTGTTTGCGTGCTTTGGTGCGTAATTTTCTTGTCGGGAGACGGACACTTTCTATTTAGAATTTCACAACAATGTTTTAGTCGCTAAACGCACAAATCGTGTGTGATTAGATTAACACATGGATTCCCGTGGGGCTTAATCATCTGTAAAAAAAAGTGTCGCAATGCTATCCAGCTCCTAGAAAATACAGACCATTGATGCGGCCCGCGACAAGTTTTGATTTAGCGCGTGGCTTGTTTTGATGTGGCCCGTGGCATGCCTTACTGTGGCCCGTGGCATGCTATAATGCGGCCCATGGTAGTTTTATTCTGGCCCTTGAAAGGTTTAGATGCGGCCCGTGGTAGTTTTGAAGGTACATCTGTAATTCATAAGAAAAGATCGATCTCTCGCTTTAATTAATAATGTTTTCTGTTCTATTCGCAGGTCTTCGATGCATTCATTGTGGTTTCATCCTTCGCGCTGGACTTTGTTTTCCTGGACAGCCGATGGTACGAGACGGGAAAAGACGCTACAACCATTCTAGTCCTGCTGCTTCCCTGGCGAGTGGTGCGAATTGTCAACAGTAAGTATGTTGTCCACTTGTTGAGCAGTATCACTAAATCGTTGCAATGTGTTGGTTTCATAGGTATTGTTACAAAGCTTATATCAACTCACTCAGTTAGCCTGCCTGATAAAAAGTTTGCACACGTTATTTCTACCACACATCAGCTCGGATCAAGTTAAAATTTTGCACAATTATTTCCTGTTACCGGACAAAACATGGGATTGAGCCCTCGAGATCAAGTTCCGTACATTGTTTCTTTTAATGCATTTATGCATGGTAATATTCACCTAGATCCAGATAGCGCATTGATAATCTAAAAACATGAAATTTCGCTAAAAACAAAATGTACAAACACATCCGTTTATATTTTTACCAATAACTGACTAGAAACTTCCTTAAGTCTCGATACGTCTAGTTGTCCCTGGTTCAGCTGTATTTACAAATAAACAAGTAACACCCGATCAAACACAGAAACTTTTAATCATCATTTCGGCAATTCACTCTCTACTTTTGACAACTAGAATATAACTAACTCACTTCCCGATGATTCGCGCTTTTGTAAAAATAGATTATACATACACACATTATTATTGTTAGTCTAGATCAGTGTTTCCCAAACTGGGGTACGCGTACTCCCAGGGCTACTGGAAGACTTCGGAGTGGATACGCGTTGCACCTTATTAACCATGCTGATTTTATTTGTAAATACCCATTTATTATGTTCATTCTCCTTATAGATACAAGGCGATGGGTACTCAGCGTTTCAAAAATAATAAAAGGGTACACTTTAGTCAAATGTTTGGGAAACACTGGTCTAGATCTATTTCAACTGTAATTACATGACTGATCCAATCTAATTGATACAATTTACACCTATTCAGGTTTCAAGGAACCCTATTGTTTTGTGGAGCACCTATTCAGGCCTAGATGAGCACTAGTATTTCGTGACTTTTATTCAGGCCTAGATGACCACTAGTATTTCGTGGAACACAGTTTGTGAAACATTGACCTAAAGAATTTAACAGTGGACTCTTAACCTTTTTCAGTTTCCGCTATTACCTCTACTTTCGTTTTATAAAAAAAAATGTGTATCCTCTATCTTGACAACTTTTCATCGCCCTACCACACTGAAAGCTTTTTCAGTTCTCATTATCCTATCGGAAGATTTGAATGATTTTAATAACTTTCATTCTTATGGAAGAAATGACCTACTAGTGGACTTTTCGCAGGCCAATGTACTGAAGTCATTTCAGGATACGACCCCTTCATACTCTTATCAATTTATCACCGTTCGTTATACAGCAGACGTCGAATTGACCGCCTCCCGATTCATAATGTATGACATGTCGTCTGCTAAGGCAATATGGCGGCTATTCTTCGGTTTAGATCTTTGTCAAATTCACTTTTCTTTCTTGTCTTCTTCTTTCCGTTTTATTTAGCTGTCACATCGGGGGCGGAATCTGACTAGTCGTAGGGCGGAATGTGTCTATGATCCAGCTATTCTATGGAAATTTCTCCAAAATTGTTGGAGTGTACTAGGTTTATGTCTG
The DNA here is from genome assembly GCA_036873155.1 of Biomphalaria sudanica. Lineage (NCBI taxonomy): Eukaryota > Metazoa > Mollusca > Gastropoda > Planorbidae > Biomphalaria > Biomphalaria sudanica. The sequence continues at coordinate 85,180 of JAZGLO010006113.1, forward strand.
CCCCTGATAAGCCGATTCTGATGTGGTACGTAAGGTGATCTCAATAAATAAGTAAAATGTCGAATAAGTAACCGATCGTAATTTAAGGAATCGAATACATCCCTAGTCATTATTGGCTAGAGGTTTTCTCCTACTAAGAAGGGTTACATCCTCCCCCCCCCCTGTCTTGTTTATGACAATGATTTTATCTGGGTGTATGGGTCATTCGGTTCTCTAAGGTCTCGAGGTTGTTCTTTGCTTATTGCTCCAGACAGCTCGTCCAACTAAACCAATTTTACTCGTAGAAATTGTTTGATACAAAACTCTTGAAAAAAAGCTCAAAAATTATTTTTTTAAAACAACCTAAACTTGCTTTCTTATTGCCCAATATATACCACTTTCAAATTCAAACTAGATATAAGTAGAAAAACATACGAAATGACAATATGGTCAACGGTATAGAACGTGCTTCAACTTCCTTCAAAAGCTGCCATCAACTCGACTCCAACTATCATTCAACGGAATCTAATGCAGAGATGAGAAAGCAGCAAACCTTGTAAATCAAAGAGTGCTTTTAGTCTTTGTTTCCATGGATTGGAACCTTGTGCTTATCTTTTCATTGTAATACTGTATTTATCCTTGCATTATAAAATACTGAATTTATCCTTGCAATAAAACATCGTATTTATCCTTAAAATTGACTTAAAACACATAAAGCATTTGATGAGGTGAGCTTAGAGGATGGCGGTGTAACAGAGGTGCCCTCCGTTAGCGCTATAAAGATCAACTCAGTCGCCATTTTGCCCTCACTGGCATAAAGGAAAGTATCTGTCAGCAGATGGCCTCTGAAAGAGTCAGATAACTGTCACAAAGGCTGCAGGACACAATTTTAGACCCAAATGAAAGCCTTTACCGAAGACAGCTGCAGAAGATGGAAAACTTAAATAGACCGCAGGCGGACAACGGTTTAGTCTACATGAGACGTGGAAAAATATGCAGGTCAAAACTGGGTTTACTTAGTCATGTGAAATACTGCACCTAATCTTAATCTTCGGAATCGAAGACATTGCTATTATTTATAGACCAATTATAATGTCTATTCAGTACAGAATATTGATTGGGGTAGCCATGGAATGGTGTGTAAACAAATCTCGGTAGTTTCTGAACTCTGAACTCGTATTTTGGTCCTACAGTTTTTCTATTTGAAATTTAATACTTACACATATTAGCCTTTTTTTTTAAATTTATTTAATGCAAGAAAAACATATTTTAAAAAAATACCCTTTAAAAATACTTCCTTTATACAACTTATAGAACACTTGTTTTTCTTTTTATTCACTAATGAATGTTTGATTAAAAAATAAGAGGAACATTTTTTTTACCCCCCCCCCCCCCCAGGATTCTTTCTGTGAGGAGACGTGAGAAATTGTATAGTCTTTTTAAAAATTATTCTTAATGTTTTTTTCTTGTTTGTTCTGTTGAAAGCTTACTGGGTTTTTGTTGTTGTTTTTAAATATATATATATATATATATATATATAAGGCTTGTCTTCGAGTCCGTAGATTAGTGAGGGACGCAGTATTTCCCGTGGCTGCGCAGCCCCAGCGTTGACCTACATATTTTGCCAGATCCAGGGCAAGTATAACCATTGTCCGCAGGTGGTCGATTTAGATTTTCTTTTCGCCGTCTGCGTCTGTCCTCGGCAGCGGATTTTTCTTTGTAAGTGACCTTCAGCTGTCTCGTTCCGAGGCCGCATGCAACCAGGTGCTCTCTTAAATATAATCATGTTGTTTATTATATGTACACATATTATTACGTGACCCACATTCTTAAACTGAGTGGATGTCTAATTGGCCAGGTTTCTTGATGACCATGAAACACAAGCACCATATCCAAATGATGAACATGAAGAGAGCCAGGAAAAAGGCAGAACTAAAAGCAGCCAAACTTCAAACTCTCTTGTCAGAAGTCAGGGTAAGCAGTTCACAGTTCTTTGTATGAGCCAGTTTTTTTTCGGGGGGGGGGGGGCGTTGGTTGAGGTGGATAAGCGCTTGGATTCTGAACCTGGGTTCGAATCTTAGTTGATATTTTTATTTTTTATTTTTAGGGCACCCCTGAGCCAACCCAACCCTAAGTGGACAGTAAAGGCGGTTAGTCGTTGTGCTGGCCACGTGACACCTTTCTCGTTAACCGTTGGCGAAAGAAACAGATAAAGTTAACATCAACAGCCCTATAGATCAATGTCTGAAAGGGGAACTTTACTTTACTTAACGGGGGGGGGGAAGGATTTTGGCGGGAAAAAAAGGTTCAATTTTTTTTGTGTGTAACATTCATTAGTTCACGACTGAAAAACGAATCGCTCTATAAGTTTTATAAAGGAGGTATTTTTGTTGTTTGTTTTGGTTTTGCATTGTTTACATATATCGTGTTTAGGTTGTTTAGTAATTTTGTTACTATGGCTTCCATCACCTCATAGAAATGCTTGGGCATTAGTTTCACGTAGACAATGAGCTCATCTAATGTTGTCCGCAGGTTCTTCCAGGGTGTATCACTGTGTGCTGCAAGATGCCTAAGGGTCAACTACTCATAATTTTTCCACAGGGTTGACTTCCGAAGCCTTTCTCGTGTTTGGGTAGAGCTGCAAGGCAGCAGAAGCTTTGGATTTAGTTTCCTAAATGGGTATCTAGCCAAGACTAATTAGCCTCTCCTGCCCAAATCTTACTGATTTAGGCTCCAGTCGCTAATGTTTGCCTTTTCTTCTGTCAATGATAACAGTTCCACCGGATCCATGTCTGAACCTGGCCAGGAGTTGGACTGGTTGTCAGAGGTTATTTGAGAAGTATTTTGTAAGAAGTGGGGCTTTTATCCATTTTCACTTCCGGCAATAGCAACCTTCTTTGTATTCGAAATTGCAAATTATAATGCCGCTAAAATCAAATAACGAAAAATTAAAAGTTCAATGATTACTTTAGACAACTTTTTCTTTTTTCAGAAAGATGTTCAGCTTCTTGTGGCCTTGTGTCGGTCTAATGAGATAGAAGAGAAGGATATAACAGCCTGTCTTTGTAAGTAGTTGGTAGATGTCACGGACAATCAAGTTTAATTAGGATAAAACATTACTGGCAGAATTATCCGTCAGAATAACGAAATGGAAAAATATTAGATATTCTATGTTTCTTGTTTAATTCAGTTATTTACTTTTGGTGTTTGTGTCGTGTTTATAACGGTCAAAAGCCGCTATTAGTTTTATGCGAGACTCCACCCACACTGGTTATAGATGAAGTGGGAACACCCATAACCAACCACTAAAACTGGTTAAATTTACTTTTACACCCAGTCATGACAGACATTAAATCAAACATTAAATATACGTAGTCTTAGGAATAAGCAAAAATACATTGTTCACCTATCAAGAAAATACAAGCCAGACTTCATATTCATTCAAGAAACAAATATAGACACACATTATAAATCACGCAAATACACATCAGACATAGGGCTGAAAGAGGGCTAGAGTGTTTTTCTCTCTGGTATCCTGAACTAGCCTGGAAAACACAAGACATCATACGACAGTGCCGAACGGCGCGGGAGGATCTAAGTCTTAGTCTAAGTAAGTCTATGATTAATGTACGCTCGTTTCTCCCTAACAATGTGTACGCACATGTAATAGACTAAAACAACATGAGCTTCAATAAACACAATGGTTCTATTAGTCTCTATTTATGTTCTTTACTCCAGCCACTTGTTCTCTAAAAAAACTGCCTTCCTTTTACACACAGTCCAGACACACTGCTGTTCACTCAACCATGTACACTCAAGGTCCACTGGTCATTTCATACACAGGCACACACACTGCACTACCAGCCACGCAAAACACACATCTTATCACATCTTATTCTTATCTTCTTATCTTATATAATACAGACGTTACTTCAAAAAAAGAAGATGATTACGTCCTACGCGTCATGCATTTAGTCATGCATATTAACCAATGACTTAAATTCTGCCAAGTCACTGGTTTTCCTGGCTAGCTCAGGCAACCCATTCCATGCTCTAATAGCACTAGGGAAGAAGGAGTATTTGTACAAATTTGTCCTAGCATATGGGACGAGGAATGTGCCTTTAATACATACATACACTTACTATCACAGTACACGTGTGTTCTCTTTGTATTGTCGTAGATAGGGTTGTGGTTATTAATAGGTTTTAGACTGTAGCTTCTTAATATTCTAGCTGAAAATATTGAAACCTGCATTTTTAACTGCATGAGTGGACGGACCACTTTTAATGGGGGGGGGGGGGGCGATATTGAGTTTGTGTTTCCACACAAACTATCTTAGTAACGTTGATTTAAATTTAGTTTTTATTAAAATTTTAATGATGGAATTAGAAAATCTGAGACATTTTTTTAGCATAAATTTTGGACAGACCTGACGATTGTTCGTCCCTGACCTTGAATATTATTTCAGTTAGGTCTACGAATCAATTTTTTTTCATAGTTTAGGTGAATCGGGAGCCAATTAGAAGCACATTGAAGGTCAAATATGAAACAAAACTTTACTTCTTATAACTACTTTACAAAACAACGCCTTGTTTCATCTTTTTAAAAAGTTTTCAAGACATTGTTTGTAGTGTTAAAAGTTCTTCATGTCCAGTCTAGATATAATATATATAGGTCTGTGCATCTACTTTTTAAAAAAAAAACAGACATGAAAAAGTGTAAATTCTCATTATTAAAAGTATAAATATCTTCATTAAAGTTTGTCACCAAACGTTTTACATAAAATTCAAACTGTTTGTCACCCAAAAGACAACATAAAATGAATCGCATATGTAATAACAAGATTTACAGTTCTTTATTAAAAGGATATTTTTGTCAAATCTTGTTTGGGCTAATTGGCCAAAGAGAAGAAATGAGGCCTAAGGCCCAAGAATTCCTATGATGATAAAGCTAAAATTGAATAGCGCAAATTCTGAGGTTTCCTTTAAAAAAAAAATAATAATAATTGGCTAAAGTGTTTTAGATTCTAATCACTTATAATTTACATTTAGTAATTTTATTGATTTTAGGGTAGAGAATTATCTAGTCTGATTTTCATATGCTTGTACAATACTCAGGCAGTATTCCAGAAATGGGGTGTTGGGGGTCAGGGATATTTGATATTGTGTTGATTGTTCTGGGGTAGAGGGTCCTTGTATCATTTTTCTGTCTCTGGTGGTTTCAGTAGTTAGGTAGTATGGCTTTGCTATTAAATAATATTTCTATTACTATTATTATATTTTTAGGTTAATCACTTTTCAATTGTTTATGATTTAATACTTGTGAATTATGAGAACTAACAAAAAAAAAAGCCCACAAAAGAGGCAAGAGGGTCCATAAAAGAGGCATATAAAGCCCAAAAAAGAATCAAAGAAGAGAGACCTAAGGCCCAAGAGTTCCTATGACGACAAAGCTTAAATTGCATAGCTCAAATTCTGAGGTTTCCTATTAAAAAAAAAATATATATATATATATAATTAAACTGTATCAGCACACAGGTTCTACAATCTACACTATTTCGTAGAGCTGTATTGATAAATAGTTTGGTCATTCCAAAGGTTGTCTATTTAGCTAACATTACAGAGCCACCTCCTAAATTCATAAACAAGCTGAACACATTAATTAGAGGCTTTATATTCAATAACATTATTAGGAGCATTAAGCACACTACACTCATTCAAAACAAAGAGGATGGGGGGATAAACTTGCAAGATGTTAAAACAAAAATACATTCGCTAAGGCTAAAATTTGTAGGTCAAGTAGCTAGAAACCCAACAAACTTTCCCTTGACAATTTACTATTATGGTTTAAGATTAAGTAGTCTTCTTCCAATACACAATGACACTCCTCACTATTTTGGTACAGTCACTCATCCATTTTACAGATCTCAAGAATTTTACCTTGTAATGAACAAGGTAACCCCTAACCCTAACCCTAACGCTTAAAAGGCTGTTACAAGGAAGCCCAGTGAATAGGATTAAGTGGGGGAGAGTTCTTGGGGTGACAGAATTCAAGGACACATTCAGAAACCTACACAGCAAACATATCACACCAATAGCTAGAGCAATAACCTATTGACATATCTTTGGGATGACCCCTATAATTAAAAAACGGACAAATGTCCATAAATGTAAATTATGCCATCTTGAAAATGCTGATAACGAGAAGCATATATATTTGGAATGTCCATTATTCCTTAAAGTTAAAAATACTGTAAGAGACTTGTTAGAAGCTAACTGTGGCAACTATGTGGATCTAAACATGTCTATTGTTTTAAACAAGCTGCCAAAACTGAAAAATAAAATTGCTTATAATTTCAATTTGATTATTGTTTCTGAATATCGGAATCTTGTTTGGACTAGCAGGCTCAAAGCTCTACATAATAATAAGGTGTTTAATTCTATTTACTTAGAATTGACATTTAGGAAAATTATTGATTTTAGGGTAGAGAATTAATGAGTTTGATTTTTAAATGGTTTTACAACACTCAAGCAGTATTCAAGAAATGGGGTTGGTGATATTTAATATTACAAAGTATAGATGTAGGCAGATGAAAAGAAATGTGTGTTTATATATGTATGAAGAGTAGGTGTATATGGTTATGCATGTACTAATTAATGTGTAAATATATTTGTGTGTTTACTTTTATTCCCGGTTAGCTATTTATTAGTTTTTGATATGCTTTTCTTATATCATATTAGTGGCTCTGAATAATCCATCACATCTGATGGTTTCAGTACCTGTTTGGTGTGTGGCTGCGGTCATGCATGTGTTAGTGTGTACGTGTTGGTTGACATGCATGTGTTAGTGTGTAGGTGTTGGTTTACATGCATGTGTTAGTGTGTACGTGTTGGTTGACATGCATGTGTTAGTGTGTACGTGTTGATTGACATGCATGTGTTAGTGTGTACGTGTTGGTTGACATGCATGTGTTAGTGTGTACGTGTTGGTTGACATGCATGTGTTAGTGTGTACATGTTGGTTGACATGCATGTGTTAGTGTGTACGTGTTGGTTTACATGCATGTGTTAGTGTGTACGTGTTGGTTTACATGCATGTGTCTGTGTGTACGTGTTGGTTGACATGCATGTGTTAGTGTGTACGTGTTGGTTGACATGCATGTGTTAGTGTGTACGTGTTGGTTTACATGCATGTGTTAGTGTGTACGTGTTGGTTTACATGTAGGTGTATTTGCTTTTATTTTTGGTTGGTTATCCTTTAGTTCAGCGATTCCCAAAGTGGTCTATATAGACCCCCAAGGGTCCACGAAGACTTCCAAGGGGTCTACGAAAGATTTTTAAAAAATTGAGGGTCTATTATATTATTATTATAGCTTTTTTTTTATAGCGCAACTCTCATGCTTATAGCATGCTCAGAGCGCTTTTGGACCAATCTCATTTGTGGACCAGTGGGGGGGGGGGGAGGGAGGGGGTATCTAGGAATTGGTTTTCCATGCTCTGCCCGAGTCGGGTGTCGAACCTCGAGCCCCCTACTAGGTAGCCAAGCTAAGCCATTGGCCCATCGACCACGCTTCTATGAGATGTCCACGGGGTCTACGATAATAAATTTCATTTAATCAGGTCGCGACTTTAATTTTCACATCCCATTAATATAATTATTTCCTAAACTAATCTATGATTTGTACCTTAGTTAATCTTTTAAATATGTATCCTGCTTTTCAAACGAAAAATTGTTGCATTTAATTTCAATACTTATTTCAGCAGCTTGATTTTTGTCTACATGTAACAAATTTGTCATGTTGTGTTCACTAAGCCTCAGACTAATTTAGCTTATACAACCACTTCAGTCAAGTACAATTTCTTTCCCTTGTTCCTGATACCCAACAAAAAAATTGATTACCAAAAGTTAATTAGCTAATGGGTTAATTTTTAAATTGATTCTTGTGTTGTCAGCTATGAACAAAAAAAAATCATTAAGAGTTGTACATTTTAGCATTTAGTAAATGTGCACATTCTTGTGATTTTATCCCTTAGCCTATATCCATCTATTGTGTATCCATACAAGTTAAAATTGACGACTATAATTTGAAAATGCATCGCATGTTCTGGCCACCTGACACCCTCGTTAACCGTTGGCCAAGGATTTATTCACTATTTCCCAAATATGACGTGGTCAAAAACATACAAGACAAACAGAAAGGATTCAGGACCTCACAACAAGAAATGTCAAATTCGTTCAGAAACTGTTCAAAGTTCATTTGGTAGTCCTATTTTCCCGCAGCACACATGATAAGGGTCCTCCTACATCCAACATGTGCTTGGATCTGACAAGATACGCAATGCTTGGGCTTACATCTGACAAGATACGCAATGCATGGCCTTACATCTGACAAGATACGCAATGCTTGGGCTTACATCTGACAGGATACGCAATGCATGGCCTTACATCTGACAAGATACGCAATGCTTGGGCTAACATCTGAAGGGATACGCAATGCATGGCCTTACATCTGACAAGATACGCAATGCATGGCCTTACATCTGACAAGATACGCAATGCATGGCCTTACATCTGACAAGATACGCAATGCATGGCCGTACATCTGACAAGATACGCAATGCTTGGGCTTTGTGAAGGTCAATGCTTTTAGTTACAATTAAAGTCCAACATATCTACCACACATACTACAAGGGGTTAATGTGGATGGTGTACTCAGGTATTATCCAACTGTAGGTGAAGCTTGCTTTCTGCACCATTGAATACAGGGTGTCCAGAGAACTTATTACTATGACTTTTATTTTCCGTCATAATTAAGGAAGCCTCTACAAGTTGACAGAACGGGTTCCGTTTTCCAGATGGCCATGACTGTTCATTGTCATCTTTTTTTTTTTTCTCTTTTAAAAGGAAACCTCAGAATTTGCGCTATTCAATTTTACTTTATCATCATATGAATCCTTGGGCCTTAGGCCTCTTTTCTTTGATTCTTTACGGGCTTATTTTTTTATAGTTTTTTATTTGTAAGTTCTCATAATTCACAAGTATTAAATCATAAACAATTGAAAAGTGATTAACCTAAAAATATAATAATAGTAATAGAAATATTATTTAATATCAAAGACATCTAACTAAGATTGAGGTTATCAGACTTTCACATTATCTAGATTTGGCACAAAACCCTAACTTTAATTTACTTTATTATTGCTTTTAATGTATTTAAATGAGGTCTAGAAGTATGTTCATAATGTGAACATCAGATATATTTAGGAATATAGAATTGTATCAATTGCTAACCGCATCATAACCTTCGTAAAAATAAATGTTTTTATTCGCAGACGGTAAAGGCAGACGGAGCGTGACATTGAGCGCCATGTCGACTTGCACCTCCTTGATGCTGATCTCAACGCTTGGCAAAGATGCTGTTCAGGAAGATGACATCTATGGAAAGTAGGTTCACTTTAATCATAGAAACTTTAAAATGATAATCAAAATGAGCTAATTATAAAATAATACTTTAAAAAAAGAAGCTTATATAAGGGAAACAACTGTACATTTAAAACCATATTTATCAGCACAATAAGATTTATTACCCTTAATGATTATCGAACTAAATTAATTAATTTTCAAATTAATTCGCGTTTTGTTATGTACAATAAATAATTGTGTAAAATTTCAAGATGATCCGAGAATGGGTGCGGGAGAAATAACTTCAACAAAACTTGGCGCAGAGTGAGTTGATATAATCTATGCAAAATAAAAAGTGTACCCCAGTTTTCTCTTTACGAGAATCATTGGTATCGAAGACTAACAAAATCATTGTTGAAGTACTCACATCTGTTATCAGCTCTTAAAAACTAGAAATTCTGCAAAGTATTTTGTGCCAGTGAGATGAATGGAAAATTATAAATAGCTGGCTATTTTGGTGTATCCGGTGTACAGAGTACAGGAAGTGTTGATTTACCTTCACCTTCATCTTTATCTATCCCTTAGTCTGTTGAACCGTTGGGGCACCAAGCAAGATTTGTCGACCGTCTTTCTCCATTCCTCCCTGTCTTTTGTCTTGTTTAAAACCTCCATTCTTTGATTGTTGATTAGCTATGTAATTAAAATGGTATATGATAGATTGTGTGCATTTTTTAAAGCAGAGTAAAACCAAATGTGTAAGTTATTTTCTCAATATTTAGTTGGTAACTGAGGTCTTTTATTTTAGCGTCCTTGACATTATTCATAATTGTAAAGTTATGAACATTTCCAATAGCTTGCGCAATATGCTCTGATCCAATCTCTCTTAGACACATTGAGGGGAGGGGGGTATCTAGAAAAAAATGTTTCAGTGTCTTTGAGCAGCTCAGTAAACAAAACTTTCTAATCTACATCAAGATTTGAACTCGATCCTCCTCGGGTAACCATTTGAAGTAGGGCACTCGGCCAGCATTCCATATTTAGTGAAAGTAAATTATGAATGAAAAACTCGATAACATTTGCTGCTTTTATCTTCAGGGTTTTCAAAGAAGCTCTGAATGAAGGCGACAATGCCGAGATGAACTCAGAGATCCAGCAAGCTGAAGAAGCTGCAATCGATGCTGCCATTGAGCTTGATGAGAAGATCAAAGCTAGAAGGAAGTCCAAGAAGTACAAGTCAGTGCATCAATGGCTCTTTTCACGTTCCGCAATGGCGTCATTAGTTTATGTTTAGTGTTTATTAAAACTCTAATCCTCTACCGTTAGTTATGACGTATTTTTCCTTCACCTCTCCCCTAGTCTTATGGACAGTTGGGGCATTGACATGGTCTGTCTACAGTCTATCTTCACTCCTCTCTGTCATTTGCCTTGGCTTGAATCTATTTTAATGACAGGCCCGGACATTTTTTGATGCTGTCTTCCCATCATTTTTTCTTGTCTGTTTAGAATTTCCACATTTGTGGCGCTCTCTAGTAGCTCTACTCTCTTATGCTCACGCTCCATAGTATTTCATTCATTGATAATGTATCCGTTACATAATGATGTTGGTCTCGCTAATCTATTTGACTTCATCCAATGTTAACTGTTTCTGGCTAGAAGCAAGAAGACGCGAGTCAAACGAAGCTACACAGTACCCAGGAGGACGGCCAGTGTGGACATCCCTGAGCCGGACATCAATGAGAACGATAGCAACATTTTTTACATCAACGACAGTTATTTGCGAGGTCAGTCCATGGTCAAACTAAGACTTTAGAAGCATCAAGCTCGCGATAGTCCATTCAAGAACGCGATATACCTTAAAAACTTAGACCTAGTCGAATCAAGTTCGCGACAGTCCATTCAAGAACGCGATATTTCTTTCCAAACAGATATTGGCTCTAGATCTAAGTACTCAAGCCAAATTTACATTTATATTTTTTACTTGAAAAACTATAACGGTCCAACAAGAGCTTTCGTCATGTGGCCAATGAGCTAGTAATTCTTTTCTAAGCAATATACATATACTGTTAAATTTCTAAGAAAATCGTTAGAGCCGTTTTTGAGATCAACAGCCTTGCAGCTTCCAACTTTTTGTTTCCAAGTTCTATGAAGTTCTGACTAGAATAGAGGTATTTAAAAAAAAATTGTTCCAATAAATACTCATTATGTGCGAAGTGTTCCTGTAATAAATAAAAAATCGGGGAAGCATTGCTTATTAAGATGATATAAATACGAAGTTACCTAGTTTACTATATTAATAGTAATTTTAATTTTTGATGTTGTGTTTTTGTAAGGCAAGGGAAGTAACTTATTTTATTTTTCTCTCTATATATATAGCTGCTGCTCAGGCTACCTCCCCTAGCGGCAGCGGCGATTTTCCTCCTGTACCCGGAGGACTGACCAATTGCAACATGGTCAGCGAGGAGGACGAACATCATTGCAACCATACTGGACACACAACAGCGGTGGCACAGACGTCAGCGCGGTCAAAGTACCAGAGCACCACGTCACTCCGGAGCCTGCCGGTGCGGAAAGGCAGTCGATCCAATAGCATGGTGGTAGGTGTCTGGTTCGAATCTTCAACGTTAAATTTGATTTCATGTTAAATTAACCTGCTTCATCTAACACTTCATATTTCTTCAGTACCTATATGGCCAGTATCTTTTTTTTTTATAGCTTTCTTTGATTCGCCCATTTTCATTGTATAGATTTGAAATGCATAATCTATAACAGTGTTTCCCAAACTTTGTTCCGCGGAACCCTAGTGTTTCACCAGGCCTGAATAGGTTGTCCACGAACTATTGTAATCATTAGCTCGTAGGCCACGATGTGAATTAATGTCTATTAAAAAAAAAGTAAAGTGTTCCGATTAATACTAATTAATTAATAATTAATAGGATGGCTGCCTGGTCGTGCGGTTTGCGCGCTGGGCTGTCGTTTGGATTTATCGATGGTCCCGGGTTCAAACCCTGCCCGCTCCCATCCCCCGTCGTCCTGAGGGAAGTTTGGACTAGGAAGTAAACTATCTTCAACTCAATAGGCAAACAATGTGGTTGAGATCTTGTTAATATAGAGTCCAATTGTACCAGTGTCATGTTGTTTTTTTTTCACTCTGATTTTCGTCTGACATTTCTTCACATAGATATTTGATATTTCTTTCTATAGATATTTGCATGAAGGTACGAGCACAGTTGTATTTAGTAAATGTTTCTAGCATAAAGTTTTAGGTTATTTTGTACATTAAATGAGTTCTAAGCCTTTTGTTGTATTGAATGAGACGCGTTAAAATTATAGGGCATGGTGGCTGTGTGGTAAGGCACTTGGCTTTCAAACCGAGGGGTTCTTGAGTTTGAGTCATATTGAACAGTGGCGTAGCTAGGTATTTTGGGGGCCCAGTTGAGGCGGGGCTTGGCCTCTTTAAGGACCCCATGCGTTTTGATATTCGACATCTTGACATAAGATAATGGCGTAATATTTAATGTACAAACAAATTTTGAACACTCATTTGGGGGCCCCCTCAAGTGGGTGCCTGGAGGGGGATTTTTAAATTTGGACCCTCCCTAGATACGCCACTGCTGTTGAAGTCAGGTATTCTTCTTCATGATTTTAGGATGCTCTTTGAGTCCACCAAAATTTAATAGGTACATGTAGCTAACGTACGTAAAGGCGCTTGGTAGTTGTGCTGGCCGTATAACTCTCTCGTTAACCGTCGGCCATAGAAACCAATGAGCTTTGTATCATCAGCCCCACATATTGCAAAGGTTTGAAATGGGGGCTAACTCTTTTTAAAATGCCAAAATTTGAAGACTTATTTCTTCTTTTTTGGAAGATCGAAATACGGTAACTTTAACAAACACTCACACTGATCCATGGTCTTTTGGGTCGTTGGGACACCACGCGTGCTCTGCTGTCTCTTTCCATTCCTCTCATTCTTTTGCCAGGATTTAGAGTCTCTACCATTGATAGAAACAATAATAACTTTGGCTTCTAACAATAAAGATTAATCTATATTTTCAAGCAAAGATGCACTAACAGCATTTTATATACATGTAATAGGAAACTATATGTTGCTATGTGTTGGAGGGGCTGATATTACAAAGTAATGTTAATCTGTTAATAGGTAAGTAATACAATTGCTATATATCGAGATTTCCCAGCTGGCAAGGTGACCACTTTCCAAAACGATCACGTGGTTTGGGAGGGGGAGGGACTTGTGGGTAAAATCGTTTGTACTTACTCTGTCCTGAACTCTTCACCGGGGACAAATAATCATCCCCAGTAGCATTGCTAATAATAATGAGTAACTAGGCCAAACTAATAAGAGAAATACCTTAAGAATAGCCCTCTGAAAAGATGGCATCTACAAGCCGAGATCTGTTGACAGTCATGACAGATTTACTTGTGGAAGAAAAAACTACGTTGACATGTACGCTGACCTCGACCTTTGACCGTGTTTCTATGTTGTTCAACAGATCTATGTTCCTGAGTTTGATGAGCCGATCGAGATCCCAATCAAAAAGCAAAGAAAACGGAAGCCCTCTGTGCATTTTGACTCTAGTAAGAAGCTTTGCTTGCCACTGCGCATGTCTAGATATTAGCATAGAACTTCCCCCATGTATTTGTGTGCTGTCGTCTGCTGGGTGAAGGCCGAACACACTATTTTATGCACAGCGTTATATGTCCACGACACTATCCACTGTTTTGCACGCTACTAGCATGCTTAGATATCGAAATGGTGGTGTTCGAACTCACTGCATGATTACTGATAGTAATGTTATGTCTAATTTTGTCTAATTTATTATTTTAATCCCACCATTGCATGATTCAATGTTGCTTTTCTCTAGTGGAGAGAGGAGAGACCAGGGGTGGACTGGCTATATGGGCAGTTGGGCAAATGCCCGGTGGGCCGGTAGTACAACAGTAGTCTTCTTTTTGACGTTACGTCTGTGATTTATAAGATAAGGGCCGCTTGGATGCCACTATGGCACGTTAAAATTGTTAAAGGTTTTATAGTAGCCTATTCTCTTCGGAGTGACGTAATTGAAAATATTTTTTACAGACTCTAGAGCAGCGGTTCTCAACCTTTTTAGCGCCTCGACCCCCTTATACGATTCTCCAGTAGACAGCGACCCCCAACCGTATTTTTTCATCCATAGGCCTAGGTAAATGTATATTTGCTAAAGTTATAAAATCGTTATCGTAAAGTCTATATCTGATGATTCTGATCTAGGACGTATGTATTATCATTTATAGAACTGGAACACAGAAAAAAGCTGTCATTGTAAATATTATAAAATAAATGTGTTATCATTAAATTGCTAACAAAAAGTGTATCTTTAAAAGTTACATTAACTTTTCTATTGTGTATTCACCATATTTATGGGCACAGACTTGTGTGACAATTTGAAAAGTATGGCGAAGCATGGAGGATGATATTAAATAAGGTCAACTACATTGCTTCACAGTTGTAAATACGCCAACGATGGTGCGAAGGTTGGATTCTTGTTGGAGTCTTTGTAAGAGCACAAAGATGTCTAACAGGTCGACTTATTTTGTATTTTTGCTTTCTGATTAAAAAAAAACAACAGAAAACTTCACGAATATTTGAAAACAACACTTGCAAAAAAGTTTGCCTCTCAGGAACCTTGTCACATCAGTGTAAGATAGCATGAACGCGTTGAACGCATCTAAGTAACTATTATTGAAAAATAAACATGTCTCTCTTCAAACAATGATGTTACACACACTAACTCAATGGTTCTAGGCGACCCCTGACAAATGGTCATTTAACTTCCAAATGGGTAGCGAACCACAGGTTGAGAACCCCAACTCTAGGGTGTAATAGGGCCCACTAATATAATCTAACACATTTTCCGAAATAATGTAATAGCTTACATTCGTAGACAGTGCTACAAGTAGGCTTCATCCTTTTAGGACCTACACACTTTGCGATTAAAAAGCAACATAAGGCCTGTATTTCTTATAAAGATAATATAGTTCACAGTAAGCATGTGTACATTTATCGATACATTATCAAACTTAACATTAATTACTTTGATGACAGGTAGACCCATAATTGGATGTCCGTACAATTTATGGGCCGGATGGTATAGAAACGCCCGAGCCGCTTTTTGACACCCAGTCTGCCCTTGAGAGGGACACTCGTGTTGTTAGGAAATGTAAAAGAAATGAATAGTAGATATGTTGTCACGTTCATGGACTGAGGAATATTTATGGATCAGACAGTCCACGTCATCAACTAAACGAGTTCCCAATCAGCAGACGATTAACCACAAAAATTAATTGTTCATTTCCTTAAAAAATTTTCCACGCTTAAGTTTCGAATTGATAAATATCAAAAAAATGTATTTGTCAACTAAAGCACGGCGAAATCGAGATAATTGAAGTTTAAATTATATAACTGTTTGTACAAATATATGAGTCAAGGTCTTCATATTAGCTAATGACAGGAACAGGGCTCAGATATATGTATAGGTCTGTGGTTCAGACTTATAAATCAAGTTTATAGAATTGATAAAATATACGCAAATTGTTTGTGCAGTCTGAAAACGAAACATTGGCCTACATTTCCTGAACCAGCAATAAAACTGCTCAAACAGATCTATATAGGTCTAAATGTTTGTATGTGTATATATATATTGTGATACATTTGTTTCCAAATATACTTTTATTTACATTGCTAATGTCACATGACACCCTTACAGTGGGCTATATACATTTTCTGATCTTTTTAAAAAAATAAAGTTCTATAATATTGTGATATTTTTGTTTCCAAATATACTTTTATGTACATTGCTAATGTCACATGACACCCTTACAGTGGGCTATATACATTCTCTGATCTTTTTTAAAATTCAGTTCTAGGCTACCTTTCAGCTGTTGTTAATTTCAAGCATAGTGTTATTTATAGCTTTTTTTTCTGCTAAAGAATGTCAACTACCACTATTTGTAGTTATAATCATAAGATTTTTTTTCCATTATTCTAATGTATCAATCTTTGGGTCATATTATTAAAATGTTATTAATTTAAGTGCTGACATTAAAAATAAATTCAGCAGTGTAAAATATTTTACTAATTCCAGAATTTAAAAATTAACTCAATTACATGTAGAAGAAATTGTGAACGCTATTATCACGATATATGCAACATTTCCATAAAACTCAAGGGCATTAATTCCACATAGAAAAAGTAGAGTTTGATCCTTAGATCTGGAGCTGTTTTGAGTGCAAAGAGAGACAACTAAGAATCAGAAATTGTTAAACAAAACATAATTTGCCAGTACTTACTTCCCTTGATGACTTTTTTTGTTCAAGCTAGAAGACTTAAAATTATATCTGTAGCTACCATTATAAATAATAAAACTGTATACAAGTGTAAGACCAACATCTGTTTTTTTTCCCAGTACTTAATGTGTATATTTAAACAGTGCTTCCTCCATGAGACATAGACATGGATGATAGAAATAGTAAACTTGTTTTAATGTTGATGCTAGATGACCACATAGTATGTTGATTTGAATGATAAACTGTTATTGCTGAAATGTAGAACAAATGTTAACTCAAAGATACATAAAAAATAATTGAAATCATTTATTATTTTAAACAATTTAATACATTGAAATATGTCTGACCATTGAACATTCTCAGACTTCTTGTGTGACTATAATGTCATCACCTTTTAAAGCTACTGGTACATTTTAGTATTAGTTAAAGTTTTTTGGTTCAAGTTGCAAAAGATGAAGTCTACATGCAACAATAAATACTGAATTAATGAAAGCTATAATAATAATTTTGTTTTAAATTTTTTTACTTCCACAGACGTTTGAAGTGACAACACAAGTGACCTATCTTTGAAATAGCGGTACACTGGCACTCTACAAATGACCAATCACTGAAATAGTCTACAAGTGACCTATCACTGAGATAATAGTCTACAAATATACTGGGTAGTCTACAAATGACCTATCCCTCAATCAATATGGTTTAAAAGTATTGGATGCATATTATAAAATTAATCAGAAAGAATTTTTTTCAGGAACAGCAACTTGTGTGATCAAAATGGTTAGGTTGAGTATCAAGATATAGTTAAAATTTAAGGCATTATTATAGATCAATGTTTCCCAAACTGTGTTTCATGGAACCTTAGTGTTCCGCAAGACCTGAACAGCTGTTCCTGAAACTACTGGAATAATTAACTAGTAGACTACTACGTTAATTAACCACTCTAAAAAAAAAAGCGTTCCACTAAATACTCAGAATGTGCAAAGTGTTCCATAAGAGAAAAAGTTTGGGAAACACTGCTGTAGATGATAATGGATTAGTAAATCCATTTTGGACATGAAACTGAACTAGCAGGGAAAAATGTACAAGCATAAGATTGTAGTTTTAATTTTTTAAAAGTACTTTGTATGCTTATGTAAGATTGTGTGTAAGTATCCTTATGTCATTATATTGATTAGATGTAAGGTGCTTCTATTTATTCGTACAAATTTTACAATAAATATTTACACTGTCTGTTGAGAGCAAATAAGATTTTTTTCTGAATTTTAGTTATATTATTTTTATATTATTACCTGTATCAGGGCCTGAATGGCTATATGGGCATTCTGGCAATGCCCAGTGGGTTGGTAGGGCCACCAAAAGGGATGTATGCAAAGCCATTATGGTACGTATTAAATTGTTAAAGGTTTTATAATATTCTTATTAAAAAAGTGACCCTTTAGCATCATGTTTAAAATAACAACTTTTACAGATAGTGCAGTGTAATAGCGATTCAAGCTAACACATTTTCTGAAATTATTTTATAGCCTACAACTATGGACATTGCTACCAGTAGTCTCATCATTTTAGGGCCACGGCCCTATAATCAACATAAGGCCTATATTTCTTATAAACATCTAGAGTATGCTTATGTATAGTTATTGATTATTAAACTCAACCTAATGATTTTGAGGACAGGTATGCCTATAATTGGATGCCTATCATAAATATACAAATTATGAACCTGTTTCTATAGAAATGCCCAGGCCAATTTTTTTTTGCAACCAGTCCACCTCTGACGATATATTAAGTTCATAAGCTAATAGTTTATTTTTTAGCACTGTCAGGATCAAGATTTATTACAGAGAAACATAACTCATTGTGGTGTTTATTGAGAAATAGCCATTTGTTATGCACTTTGGACTGTTGTCATAATAGTTCCAAGTTCAAACCCTGCCTACTTCCATCACCTGCCATCCTTCAAAAGGTTTGATCAAAGGATGTACTTACTATCTTGATTTCTGAAGGAACATCTGAAACTTTAAAAAAAAAACAAAAAAACAAGCATATTTTTTTTTTTGATATGACAAGTCTGAAAAGGAACCAGCATTTAACTGAATCTTCATATGAATAAGTCTATCATGTTGCAAGACATCAGGAGAGTAAGCCTAAATAGTTATTTCTCAAAGTCCGTTTAGAGCTAAGAGCTAGTTTATTTTTTTTTCTTGTAGTTAAAATATAGATTATTTGTATCATTTAATGATGTCAAATTGAGAAACAGCATAAGGCAAAAAAAAAAACACAAAAAAAACGTAGTTAAATAGCAACTGATTTCTTCACTAGTAATATTCATAATAAGTTATGAATTAAACATAAGACAGTCTAATAAACAGTAAGGATCTCTTTTTTTCTGGGAATAAATTATTTCATTATTTCCTGTCAATTTTTTAAAAATATTCCTGATCAGGTTCAATTAAAATTTTTTAACTCATTACTGAAAATTCCATTTAGCATCATCAACATTTTTATTTGAATTTTTTAAAATGAATTGTGATTGTTTACAATTTTAGTTTATTTTTTTAATGTTGGTAACTCACACCCTCTAGGGAGACTGTTTTGGCATGTGGCTATAGTTCTAATGTGTGTAGGCCTAATATGTTGAAACAGTCATTGGAAGTACACTGATCTAGCATTTGTACCATTTTTATAGTTTGTAATTTTGGGGAATTTAGTTTGAGAAAGAGATCAATTACTAGTACTTTTGATTACTATTTATTACTTTTGAAAAAACTAACATCTTTGTCAAAGAATAATTGTTGTCATAATATTTTAAAATATGTCTACATGAGCTCAGTGGCTGCCTAGTCTTAATGATCGTAAGTTCCAAACCTGATATGTCTTTGATTAGCATATTAACGGAATAATAGAAAAGTGCAAAGTATAGAAGTAAAGGCTTCTTAAAATGATTTAAAATAAATGCTACCTGACCAATTCGCCCATACAACTTGTTGATCCCATGATGGTTTAGCATTCAAGATTTACAAAACAGTGTGTCAAATATGAAGTTTAATGTAGCTAGTGATAGTGTCTAATATAAATCCATATGTAAGTCAAGGGCATTAAATCATAATAAGAAACTAGTAGACTATCTGCTGTTGTTTATTTATGAATGTTCAAATCATCACGCACAAACTTTTCATTCATTACCTTTTTTTAAAGCATATTTTTAGTTTACACATTTTTTTTTTTGGATTACAAATAAAGTAACATTGTTCATTAAACTTTTGTTTTAATTTTGGCCATGAACTTGAGAATGTTTGAAAACATGTATGCCAGGTTGGACTGATGGAGTCTGCTTCATCTCTGGCATAGTATTTGTGCTATTGTGTACACTTTTTCTTGCACCAGTGTTAAATAGATCTATAGCTCCAATGCTAGAATCTATTTATAGAATGCTTGTCTGTATACAAGAGAGAGTTCATGTCTGAAGGAGAAGTTATAAAGAAATCTGTAATAAAGTTACTAAGAAACTGTAACCCTTGGATTTATTCCCTTCCTTGTTACATATATTAGTCTACTATATATGTCAATGTTCTGATATCTTGGTGAATTTCATGTCTATATATAGTTTATTGTTGCTCTTATGACAGCATTAATGATCATTATTTATATATTAAATCTATTACATTATGTCCACTGTGTATATATATATACACTAAAAAAGCTAAATCAATTTTATATTTCCCGTGAAAATTGCAGTGTTGGATTGTGTTCATATTATCATTACCCATATCTTTTTTTTTCTTTAATAAATGTTTTTTTTTTACATATTTCTTAAATAGTTATATTATAATTATATAGCAACTTTAAAAAAAAAAAAGAAGGGGGCAGACAAGATTTAACTCCTAAAGAAGGATTGATGGAGAAAAGTGAGTTGTGGATATTGGTCTCATCTTATGTTAACTTATATGTTACAGACGTTATTTCTATGGCAGAAATATATAATATAATATTGGGAGGTGTGGTGGATGAACGGTTATGCGCTTTGCTTCTGAACCGGGGTCTTGGGTTCAAATCCTGGTGAAGACTGGGATTTTTTATTTTGGGATCTTCTGGCACCTCTGACTACACCCAGCTCTAATGGGTATCTGACATTAGTTGGGGAAAAGTAAAAGCGGTTGGTCATTGTGCTTGCCACATGACACCCTCGTTAACTGTAGGCCACAGAAACAGATGACCGTTATCTGCCCTAGAGACTACAAGGTCTGAAATATATATATCTTCTTATCTTATATATTACAGACGTTACTTCAAAAAAGAAGATGATTACGTCCTACGCGTCATGCATTTAGTCATGCATATTAACCAATGACTTAAATTCTGCCAAGTCACTGGTTTTTCTGGCTAGCTCAGGCAACCCATTCCATGCTCTAATAGCACTAGGGAAGAAGGAGCATTTGTACAAATTTGTCCTAGCATATAAAATATAATATATATATAGGCCTATATATTTAATATATTGGGGCTAAGTTTTGCATTTGGCATAATTAGCCTTTTTGTTGTCAGGCTGTGAAAAACTGAGAGAAACTCAAAAGGATTTATCCATTATGATGTGATCCAAAGCAAAGAAGTAATGTCTCATATATATAAGATAAGAAGTTAAGGTTTCTGTAAGTGCTTCTAGATTTAAGGTATAGTTTTTTTTTTAAAAAAAGAGGAATAATTGGTTGAAAGATAACAAGGAAGAGGCTGCTGAGAGCAGAGTGGGGAGGAAGAACTGTTTTTAGTGTTTTGGTCAGCTAGATAATTATTCATTTGTAAAAGAATTACAATAATTATAGAGAGTAATGATTTGCATTTGTTCTTATGCTAAATTAATATTGGTATCAAATGATTCAAATCAACTTTGACATTATGTTATTGCTATGCGATATCACATTTTATTTTCTTCTATATAATATATGTGTTACAATAATGGTCAAGAGTTTTAACTCTTTCTCTCCATAATCATTTTCCATGTTCCGATGGAATTATTCATTTTGTTCATCGGTAGTTCACTTCTCTGTTATGATTAAACTTCTATAACTTTGTTCTAAGACAATGTTTTATTTGGTATAGACTTGAAGGGGAGTGCATGCTTTCTTCATAGGACACAAATTAGTGTTTATAAAAAAACACAAATTATTTTTATG
Organism: Biomphalaria sudanica; assembly: GCA_036873155.1. Lineage (NCBI taxonomy): Eukaryota > Metazoa > Mollusca > Gastropoda > Planorbidae > Biomphalaria > Biomphalaria sudanica. Next base: position 107,071 of record JAZGLO010006113.1, read on the forward strand.
GGGTCAAATCAACGATGGTATCATCAAATAGGAGAGAAAGAATTAAAATACCTCAATTAATCAGTCTTAGTCTTTGTCTTAGTTTAAATCCTGTTTTTACAAAGAAAAACTTTCTCTTAGATACAATGATTATCATATCATTTTACAGTATTGGAGATTTACTGTCTCTCTGACTGGATTTAAATATGTTATAATTTTGATACTTAGTTTTAGCTAGAAAGTCTATGTTTAAGCTTTTAGTCTCAAGCTAACTAAAAAAAAGAATAAACACAGAAGCATAAAATGGTAAAATGACTGACTAGGCTTATGTTGAGACTAACAGTCATTGCTCCAACTAGAAATTTTTATTCATGATTAATTGTTATCATATTTAAAAAAACTAAATTTTTATCTGGGCAAAAGTTGTTACCTTGATATCACTTTCTAGACACTATAAATGTGTAGATCCTGCTATAGGCTATTTAAAAACTGTGAATCACTTAGGGCTGTCAATGAATATTGTCAAATTACCAGTATTGGACAAAACAAAGTTTGTCCCCAACTTTAACAAATACAAAATGGCTTGTGAGTTACATTGCAACTGATATTAGAAGTAAGGACTCTAACATAGCTTTTTTTGTGTTTACAAATAGGCCTATAATGTATACTGGATTTGATTTTTATGTAAAAGCTATATATCTGTATAATTTTATCATGATAGTTATTCTAGCTATTTGTTATATCAAAATAGTTTTATCCCTATAGTTGTTGTATATATAAAAATCTATATCATAGTTGTTTCTCCTGTAAACAAATTTTGGTCTATGCAAAAAAAAAAAGAAACAAACAAATAAACTTTTTTTTTAATAACAGTTACTCAGCGGTATTTTGCTTGATAAGTTTTTATTAGTTTATGTGCTGAATGTTTTTAAGTTGTTGTTGTTTTTTTATCAGTTTTTATCTAAGCTATATTGTTGTTTTGTTATATTTTTTAAAAAAAGGTCTTGAGGGTCTTGCTAACAGAATGAAGAAAAGAAATTAAAGAAGAATGGCTTTGCTTATTGTAACAGCTTTTGTTTATTGAGCCAAGTCTCCGCAAGCATTGACAATAATGTACCTAGGTGAGCCAAAAAAACTGCTCACAACTTGAAACATAGAACAAGAATAGTGATTCTTAGACTGACTTATAGCAGAGAACCATGCAGGATTCGAATAATTCTTTAACTGCTTATAGAAGAGAACCAGGGGTGATTCTTAAACTGGTTAGAGCAGAAAACCAGGAGTGATTCTTAAGCAGCTTGTGGCAGAGAACCAGGGGTGATTCTTAAACTGGTTAGAGCAGAAAACCAGGAGTGATTCTTAAGCAGCTTGTGGCAGAGAACCAGGAGTGCTTCTTAAACTGCTTATAGCAGAGAACTAGGAGTGATTCTTAAACTGCTTATAGCAGAGAACCAGGAGTGATTCTTAAACTGCTTATAGCAGAGAACCAGCAGTGATTCTTAAACTGCTTATAGCAGAGAACCAGGAGTGATTCTTAAACTGCTTATAGCAGAGAACCAGGAGTGATTCTTAAACTGCTTATAGCAGAGAACCAGGAGTGATTCTTAAACTGCTTATAGCAGAGAACCAGGAGTGATTCTTAAACTGCTTATAGCAGAGAACCAGGGGTGGTTCTTAAACTGTTTATAGCAGAGAACCAGGAGTGATTCTTAAACTGCTTATAGCAGAGAACCAGGAGTGATTCTTAAACTGCTTATAGCAGAGAACCAGGAGTGATTCTTAACTGCTTATAGCAGAGAACCAGGAGTGATTCTTAAGCTGCTTATAGCAGAGAACCAGGAGTGATTCTTAAACTGACTTATAAACAATTTAAGAAGTGATTCTCAAATTGACAGTGAGAACAGAGTTCATTCCTTAATTGAAAAAGAGCATAGAATACTTATTAAAAATACTTAGAAAGACTGAAACTAAAGATATAATTTTAAAAAAATAATAATTGGTTTATGCTTTTAATGTTTCACTTTCAAGCCCACTAAATATAATCATATTGTTAAGCATAATATACTATAAATCACAAATTAATATTTAGAGTTTAATCATACAATCCTTTTACAATATTAATCCATAATATACACATATACAGGAAAGTAAAAGAAAGAGTTCTTTATTTATTATGAGTATGATTCGTATGATGTATGCTACATTTATATCTAGTTTATATAGATTTAGAATCGAGATGATAGATTTAATATAATCAAAACTTTAATTTTAGATTAAATTTTCAAACATGAAATTTCAACTAGATCCGTGTGCAATGAAAATACTCTTTTTTTGTCCTTTCAAGAAGAAATTTAGTGCCTTGATTCTTTCCTCTGTTAATAAGCTCATAAATACAAGTATAAATAGATAAACGACAAGGCCGATATACAAAATACACACATGCTTTATTCCACCATACAAGATAACGAAAAGCAACACACACTTCCTAATCCGCTAAGGGAACTAACTCTCACACAACATTACATCATATATCAACAGCCTCAAAGTTTGAGAAAGCTGATATAAACTGGTTAACCTTTAATTGCCCCCCCCCCTTTTTTTTTTTGTTTTAAAGAAACACAGTGACCACTGTAGCGCCTAGGCCTCTCTAGCTGAAGGGGGCTTGAACTTAAGTTGTAAACGGTTGACAAAGTAAATGTTTTTTGTTTTTATTTTAATTAAATCAAGAACCCCGTCGGGACATTACAAATCTTACTGGGACACTGTATATACTATAAACCATTTTAGTTCTTAAAAATGAAGCATTCATCTTACTATTAGTTCTACAAAATTTTTACATTTACACTGTTCATGGTTTAAAATAGAAAATTAAATAAACTTAAATACGGTTAAACAAATTCAACAATTTGGTTAATCAAGGCATTTACGTTTTATTTTTATAGCTAATACATAGTGTATGCAAATAAACAAAAGTTATAATATACACAAAATTTTGAAATACAAATTAATATTTTATTTTTATTTTTATTTCAGAAATGGAAGTAGTTAATATTAATCTATTGGGGGCTTCAATGCGCCTGATCAATATTAAAACCTTTAAAATTATGTCATGTTAAAGCTGTTCTAACTATTATTGAATCATTACGATGGCTTTATCTGCTCAGCTGATGGGTTTGGACTAATTTGGAGGATTGCTTCTCAAATTCACCCAACGATCCTTGTTTCATATTTCATTCTACGAGGGCAGCGTTTCTCAAAATGATGTGCGCGACATCGGACAACTTTGGAAGGGGGTCGGGAATAAATTATAACCGTAGTTAGACGCTTATGTTTCAATACTGTTTCAAAGACTCATCTGTCTCTAGACTTTCGTCGTAGGAATACCGTAACAAAATCCTTTCACTTGTCCCAGTCAGCAGCTGTTCTGAGCAGGATATAAATAGAGAGACCGGTCCATTGTTTCCCGTTGTCCAGTCAGCCTTTCTTTCTGCTCCTGCACTGTACTTTGAAGGATGACTTTTGACAGTGAGAAGTGTGTTACATTATGCCCTAACCAGCTCAGCTTTCGTCTCTACAGAGTATTGAGTTCCTCCTTATTGCCAGACAGAGTGTTGATGATCGAGTTCCTCCTTATCGCCAGCCAGAGTGGGCTGTTCTTCTTCTTCTTCTTAAACTGTCAGGTAAAGTTGAGCCTTCGGCTCTTGGGACTCTAGGCCAGCAAAAGTAAACAAAAGCTCCCTCTCACCGGCCTGTATGGCGGGTGGGTCAGACTCGCGGCAAGAGGCCGCGTATAGATCTACTAAGACCCAGCCATTTTTCTTTTCTATACCAGGCTAACCGTGCGGGACACGCCATTTATAATGTAACGGCCCCTTGAGGAACAGCGCCTGGATAGTGACAAGGTTGTGGAAGCTTTTTTACAACTCCGCGCAGTGCAATGAGGATGCTATCGCACCCTCTTAGGCACCCCTAATCGTTTCCTCCTACGATCGTTTCCACCCGGGCGCCACTATGAGGCAGGGTAGCATGCCCGGGAGTGGGCTGTACAGTAAGAAAACATCAATTTTGGTCAAAAATATCGACTATTAACAATTGTTTCCTTTAAATAGTTTAAAATGTGTAGAATACGAATTTCCTATCACTTAGCAGAATTTAAGCCATTGGTTAACATGCATGACTAGATGCATGACGCGTAGGACGTAACAATCGTCTTCTTTTTTTTTTTTTGAAGTAACGTCTGTATTATATAAGATATAATATCAAAACTATGTTTTATACATCAATTTTGTATTTTAAAAGTAGATCTGGATGTGTATACAAAATTTAGATATTACTTTAAAAAATCAACATTTCGTAACCTAATATATTGTTACGAATCTCACTATCCAGGCTCTCTGCAAACTGCACCATACACCACCGACTTAAAGAACTTGACAACTCAGGGCTCCAAAGTAACGTAACATTTTAATAGTTGAATAAATAACAGACAATACTGTACAATTGGCAACACGTAGACTGTACAAATATCTCTCCGATAACACCGTTCCGCCGTATCAACTCTTGCACTGGCCTCTCCGTCTCGTTCCGGGTTTGCACTGGGTTCAACAGTTCAGGACTGACTTCACACACTAGGCTCGTTGTGTCGGACTCGATCGCAGACCAAGATCAAGACGCCAGTCGTCTCAACTGTACTTGACAGTACTCCGCACTGAACCGTCGTAATGCTCCGTACAGAACCACACCGTTGAACTGTGCTGTAGTTGACCGTGTTCTGAACCCCTGTCGTGAACCTTCTGTCGTGAACCGTCTTGACTGTGTCACCTCCACTCTTATATAGGGTCCCTACTGGCCTTCTCGAACCGGACAGAACGCCACTTGACGTTTCTAGGTGGTCAGATGACTACAACTCTCGTGACGCTCCTGAGCTCTGTTCACGACGTCGATCCTTCCCGAACCGCCATGTTGACACTCGTCTCGGCTGACCGTCGTAACTCGTCACGGTTGACCGCTCGTCTAGCGCTGGCCTGTGGTGATTTGCGTCGGCTGACTACACTCACACCACTACCCCCATCTGTGCCACCACCAGGTTTATAACAATATTGATACAGTAATGTGACGACAACCTTCTAGAACTGAATGTCACAAAAGCTAAAGAACTTATAATAGATTTCAGAGAAAAAAAACAAACTCTACGTGAACTGCAAATAAACACTACATCTATAGAACAAGTAAAGGCATATAAATATCTAGGCGTTATCATCAACAACAAGCTTTCATGGGAAGACCACCTTGGAACTCTGACAAAGAAAACAGCCCAGCGACTCTTTTTTCTATACAAACTCAATAGCTTTAAGCTAAACAAGAAGATCCTTGATACTTTTACTGCGCGACTATACAAAATCTGCTAACATACGGAATAACTTGTTGGCAAGGCAACGCCTCATCTAAACTGTTGCGAAGTCTAGAAAACATAATTAAAAAAGCATCAAAAATTACACTCACAACATTACAACATTTAAAGGAACTTTTTGAACAAAAGTGTCTAAGAAAAATCACAAAAATCTTGGAAGACAACGGCCACCCGCTCTATCAGAACTACGTCAGGTAGTCGCGAAGTGGGCGACTGCTGTCAATAAAAACAAGAACGGAGCAGTACAAAAACTCGTTCGTACCTCACTCGGTCGGACTCTATCACCGCCACTCATTGATCAGGGAACATGAAATGCACCAAGATACCTGTGTGTAGTCGCTGAATGAACTCTTTATGTTGTCTGTTGTATTTATGTGTATTTTTCTGTTGTGTTGTCTTTATATGAGAAAAGAGTCCTTGTAATCACAACAAATTTCCGTAAGGATCAATAAGGCAGTCTTAGTCTTAGTCTTAGTCTTTATTATGTTTCAATGTTATCGATACGAAGTTATACTTTTCTAGTTTCTATTGTGTGCATTGTGTTTCATTGTATAAATAAATCGTACTATAAATAAACTTTTAATATACGCCACTACCTCGTTTGTTTTCATTCATCTTCATTATACAGTAATATAGACATACCCCCAAAATCCATATTTACGCATGCGCACTTAATCAAAACACGTTTCGAAAGAAACATAGCATGTCGTTGTGAGATCACTGTATGCATCAGCAAGATGTCTAGTAATAATCAAAAGAATGCTGCCGTATGAAAAATGGTTACACAATTTTGAATAAATATTGTTATAGAATCTTCTCACAAAAACATAATAATGGATCAAGGTCAAAGCTATACTCTTTTTTTTTTTCAGAAAAAAATTCTTAATCAACAAAGCTGTGAGCTGGCCACGGTTAAAAAAAAAGCCCTATGATTTAAATCAAATTTCTTTTTAGAATATTTCATTTATGCTTTAATAATTGCAACTTTATCGCATCATTACACTATATAATCTTATATTTCTAGTTTAACTTCAATGGGCTTTGCAAAGTCATTCTCCAGTTGTATCAATAATTATATATTAAAAATAGATGACTACGACCTACGTATTTCATGAGTCAATCTAGTCATGGACAAAAACCCAGAAGATTTCCATTTATCTGGACAAAAACCCAGAAGATTCCCAAGTATCTAGACAAAAACCAAAAAGATTTCCATGTATCTGGACAAAAACCCAGAAGATTTCCAAGTATCTAGACAAAAACCAAAAAGATTTCCATGTATCTGGACAAAAACCCAGAAGATTTCCATGTATCTGGACAAAAACCCAGAAGATTTCCATGTATCTGGACAAAAACCAAAAAGATTTCCATGTATCTGGACGAAAACCTAGAAGATTTCCATGTATCTGGACAAAAACCCAGAAGATTTCCATTTATCTGGACAAAAACCCAGAAGATTTCCATGTATCTGGACAAAAACCCAGAAGATTTCCATGTATCTGGACAAAAACCCAGAAGATTCCCATGTATCTGGACAAAAACCAAAAAGATTTCCATGTATCTGGACGAAAACCTAGAAGATTTCCATGTATCTGGACAAAAACCCAGAAGATTTCCATGTATCTGGACAAAACCCCAGAAGATTTCCATGTATCTGGACAAAACCCCAGAAGATTTCCATGTATCTGGACAAAACCCCAGAAGATTTCCATGTATCTGGACAAAAACCCAGAAGATTTCCATGTATCTGGACAAAAACCCAGAAGATTTCCATGTATCTGGACAAAAACCCAGAAGATTTCCATGTATCTGGACAAAAACCCAGAAGATTTCCAAGTATCTGGACAAAAACCCAGAAGATTTCCATGTATCTGGACAAAAACCCAGAAGATTTCCATGTATATCTACTTGAGGTCGCAGGAAAAAGAAATAATGGATCTAATATGCATTGGTTTGGTCTGAGAGACATCAGGTGTCCAATCTAATTTTATGTAGATTTGGTGTCCAATCTAATTTTATGTAGATTTGGTGTACAATCTAATTTCATGTACATCTGGTGTACAATCTAATTTTATGTAAAAGTATTTAGATGTCCTCAGGTCTAAGACTGCCTTATAAATCCTCATTAGGAATTAAGTATGAATACAAGGGCCCCTTACTCCAACAAAGACAACGACGTCACATACAGAGAAGAAACATACCGACATTCATGACCCTTTTGCATGGATATAGTCTGACCAAGGAGCGAACGGGGTCAGATTTCTATATCTTTTTTTGTAGTTAAAAGCCGTTGAGTTTGTAGCGGAACATTAAATATATGCTGTGTGATTTTCTTTGCCAGAATATCAAGATGGTCTTCCCATGAAAGCTTGTTGTCTAAACAGCATGTATGTATTTTAGAAGATTAGAAACATGATCACAATGGCAATTGAGCCCCATGATGACCTGCTGACCATGTCAAAAAAAAAACGCAAACTAAAACTTTATGGCCATAACACACGGTCCTCAGGGCTCGCAAATGACCTTCCTGCATGAAACAGTACCAGGAAAAAGAAGAGGATGACGAAAAAAAGCGATGGGAAGATAACATCCAAGTGGCAGGCCTGTCACTGAAAGAGATTCTACTTAAGGCGAAAGAAAAAGGAAGAAAAATTCTTACAATTCAAATCCTTACTATAAACACCTTTTTTTTTTATTTAGTTTCGAGCCATGAATGCTACATCACTGTATATTTTAGACCAGGGGTGGGCAACCTTTTTGTATCGAGGGCCGCATTTTAAAAAAGTTTGGGAATGGCGGGCCGCATATATTGTATATATCTTAGAAAGATACGCTAGCTAAGTGTTTAGAATATTTTTAATTCATATTTACACTGTATTATAGTCACGTTTCTTTCTTTTTTTTTTCACTTCACGTTGAAAAATTACAATAAGAGTTTGCAATTTTTGAAACCAAATTTACGATTCTTTTAAAATCGCTGTTGTCTTTTTATATCACAATATCCCCACAAATATACAGTTGTACTTAATGTGCAGTATTTTACGTTTTACACTCGTGCATAATGTTCCGAAACTGTGAAACTAGCTTACTAGTTGCTAAACATGTGATAGCTGTCAAATTACAGCCAGTTAACATTGACCCGTGATTATACTTGTTTAGTTTTTACAAATAAATGTTTGCTCACTGAATGAAACAATAATATATGTTCCGGAAGTTGAATGTCGGGACGAGCGAAACCTGCCCTTGTGGAGCATCACTAGAGAATGCTGATCATGTCCTTCAATGGTGCATACTAAAGCAAGAGACCCGAACAAGACTCTACAAAGACTATTCGGAGAACTGCCTGATCCCGAAACCACTGCGCGGTTAATCTCAGATATAGAATTATTGATCTGAACTCTCCAACATGTAAAATTAGAACGAAGAAGAAGAATAAGAAGAACTGATGTATGTGTACCCAAATAGTGTGAACAGCAGCAAAGTTGGGTTTTTTTTTAAGTGTGGAAATATAGCTTCTGGCACCCATAAGACTCCCGTGGTAGCACTGACTGGAACTTCTCCTTGCTTGGAGTTATGCCCTCTGGAGCTGAATCAGCTTCTGCGATAAATGGTGAGCTGATGGTATTGAAGACTGGTTCTTGACGTCTTATAACTTGCTATTATAAATTGCACAATTAAGGAATCTTAATAAGTGTTGTACTTTTAATTATTTCACTAAAAATAGTTTCACCTTTCAGCAAAGGAAAATGACCAAAAACGCAAGACAGCAGGGTTTCTGTCCAGGGCTTTTGCTAAACAGGATTTGAGCCTCTCAACCCCTCACTCTAATGGAGTTTAATGATGATGATGATTTTTCTTTTGCTTGCCTGTAGAAATGGGGAAGCCTTGTTTGAAAAGATTTAACATGCATTTATATTTCATATGTTAACAACGAACTGTCATAATAGAAAACATGAAATCTGTCTTCCACTCTTCATTAGAAATATTGGTAACAAAGTTACAGTCAATGTCCTTCAAGTAACAGAACAATTTCTTCCTTGAGATTTTATATCTTATTTGTCTTGCCCGTGCTAAGCTAGCGGGTACATTGGATTATTTTGTTCATAAATCGGATCTCCCTGTTGTAAACACCCCCTAGCTCTACTAAGTTTGATTATTATGAATGTCTGGTGCATATGTATTGTTGACATTTTATGCCGTTTTGTGCAAACTTTCCTGTTTAGAATTTATGGTTGGGATATTTTTAATTTTAAAAAAAATATTTTTCTCAGTCAAAGATCGAGCTCCATCAGTTGTTACACTTGCCATCTTGTTCCAAGCCTACCCAACACTCAGAGATTGTGTCTTGAAACGAGTGTACTGATGTATAGCCAATAAGCATAATCTTCGTTTACTTAAAACTTTTACAATGAGACATTTTCAATAATTTATATACATATTATTTTTAATATTTGCATATATATATTTTTATATGTATATACTGTGGGCACACCTAATTTCTATAGGTGTCGGCGGGCCGCATAAAACACTTCGGCGGGCCGCATGTGGCCCGCGGGTCGTAATTTGCCCACCCCTGTTTTAGACCATTGGACGAATCTATTTTCAGGAGTTGTTAATTTGTGTGTGTTGTCTGTTTGATGCTATTTCACTATTCTAAACGCGAGTCCGAACACATCAAAGGGACACCACAATTAATTATACTTAAACTTGTGAAGACTTCCACTGATGTTTATTATATCTATCCGTCGTTTCAATGAGCTGTCTATTCAATACCCATCTTTCTACAGGCCCTAGCCATATTCTTCTCCTATCATGTACCCGTATTCTGCAACGTCATTCGTCTGACTACGTCACTACTTTTACTTTCGCTAAAAAAAAAAATCCACACTATATTTATTTATAAAACTAACATAATCTCTAAACTAAACTAGGTCACTACATTATGTTGTTGTTGTTTTTTCTGTCAGCAATGTAGTATGTAATGATAATAACATGTATTAACAAAATTAATCTTGGTCATCATCAATGTCAACAGGATTTGGTAACTCGAACATATTTTCGTTAACAGAGACACTATTTGTAAGATTCTTGCCTTGCTTCGAAGTTGCTCTAGAAGAAGCAGACTTGGAGCAGAAGATTTGGTTGTATGTCTTTCTGAAAGTCTTGTTCAGACCCACGTAAATGATAAAGTTGCAGGAGCTGTTGATGCAGATGGCTAGATTCATGACCTGGTACATGACGATAGCGATGTTGGACGGGTGGACCTCAGAGAATGGACCATACGAGATGACCGGTATGTTGATGGGGATGGTCAGTATAGCGCACGTGACCGTGTACACCGCGCAGACGGCGAGGAGCATCTTCGTCGTTCGATTGGTGGACACTTCCTTTGAGGTCATCTGCTTCCTCTTCATGGACACAATTTTAACTTTGATAAATATAATGATGCAACCGACGACTGTAAATAGAGGTGGCACCACAACAATGGAGTATATAGTACTGATTTCGTCAATAGTTGATACGATGTGGCCATCTATAGCGCGCAGTGAAGAGAACTCCCGATATCCGATAGTCCTGTTACACTTCGGATCCCAAACATAATGCAATTCAAACCAAGCCATTGGATACACGAACAGTGACAGCGAATACAGGACCAGGATAATGACGACGCACCAAGTTCTCTTTGGAGTTACGATGCGAAATGCGTGCAGAGGAAGAAAGATAACGATGAGTCTCTCCAGAGTGATGCACATCGGCATTAGGAGCGACACCAGGGAGGAGGAGAAATCAAAGGGACATAAAAATAGAGTAAAATACAATGAGAACCCAAGATTCCTCTTCTGAGAACCCGTCGTAACCTCGGACGTGGGAGGTCTCGTAGATGATCTTTGGGATGCTGTTGAAAGCCACAAGGAAGACGATGTCCGTCACGGCCAAGCTGAAGAGAAGAATGTTGGAGCTCTTCTTGAAGCCGTTACTTCTTAATGATGAGGATGCTCAGAGTGTTGCCAACCACGCCAAGTATACCAAATGGCTGGTGTGACACCGTACATTAAGATCTTCATAATGAGCCTGGCTGTGGAAGTATCCAGCAGGTCTTCTTGGACCACCTCACAGCTAGCATTGGAAGTTTCTAGGAAGTTCTGGTCCCCTTCATGGCATGACATGTTGCATTGACCAATGGCAGGAGACAATTGCTACAAGTGTGTTATGTCGTCAGTCCTCTGGGTGCTTCCATAGTCTTCCGAGATAGAAGGAGCCTTATATATATATATTTACTTTTTGGGTTTTGTCGCAAAATTTTTTTGTTTTCGTAGAAAATAGGCACTTTAAAAAAAACGTATCTTACAGTACATTTGAGTGCATTTTAGTGTAAGTAAATAAAAATGTAAATATTTTATATCCAGGTAGGCTACACTGTTTAGAAAACCTACTTTTTTCTTTTCTGAAAGCGAAAAATCTAATTTTTAAATCTCTATCCAAGCAGTTTTTTCATAAAAAACACCACATTTACAACTATTCACTATTAATAGTAACAAACACGGGAGGCTTCTTAGTAGGGGAGATGACTATTTACTATATTTTTAACACATCTGTGAAGACGGTTTTAGATTATTTGTAAAAAAAAAAATAATATACATTTGTATTGCTAAGTTAAGTAAGTTCTGTCAAACTTACTACTAGATTTACAAAAAAAATAATTTGTTGTTTTTTAAGAGAAAAAAATTATTTAGTATGCATATAAGTTGGACTGAATTTAAAACAACAATTAATAAGTAGTTTTTTCATATTATCACTTGAACTGCAATGCAGTGTGCGAAGTATAAAACACTAAACTAAAGGAAATTTTTTTTTTTTTTGGAAATGTTTTTTTTCTTGGGGAATAAGAGATTGCACCTTTACAAAACAATTAGAGCAATTATACATTCATTATAAGACATTAGTTAGGCCAGGTTCACATCTAACTTGACATTCACTTTCACCTATCCATTGGTCTGTGGACTGCTGGAGCACCACACAAGATCCGTCAACCTTCTTTCTCCATTCTTCTCTGTCATTTGTCTTTGATAGAATTTCATTCTGATGTTCTTTCTGAAAATATTGAGGCCTGCCTTTTTACCTTCCTGGGTGGACCACTTCGGGGGCCGATTTTGAGTTTGTGTCTCCACACAAACTGTCTTTGTAACATTGTTTTATTTTCTCAGTTGTATATCAGGAATCAAAATTTGATGGGGCGACAAAAATGACTTTGGTGTTTAAAGTAGCCTACTACATTTATTATGATGTATATTGTATATTATTAATATTATTATATTTCAAGACAATAATAGACTGACGCGAAGAAGTTAAAAATAATCGGGAATTTCTAAAGTGACTTAACGTAAGTTTAAAAACTGTACTCGGAATTAGATTAGACACCGAACTGACTGACAGTTGTTTTTAAAGAACCCGAGCAGCAAAGACGGGTTTAGTAAATCATCGCGGACTTGGTGACATTGGACTGTTCTCTCTTTAATTGGATTCAGAGGCGGACTGGCATGTTATTAATGCCCGGTAGGCCGGTACCCAAAATGGGTCGGTAGTGACTTTTGAGCGCCGTGTTCAAAAATCTTCTACAGAGTAATACTAATTTATCTGACACATTTCCCGAAATAATGCAAGAGCCTACATCCGTTAGACAAGAGAAGAGGCGTGTTGGTTGGGTGGTAAAGCGCTTGGCTTCCGAACCGCGGGATCCCTGGTTCGAAATCTGATGAAGACTGTGATTTCTTTTTATTCGGGAGTTACCCAGCTTTAATGAGTAGGCCTACAAGACAATGGTTGTGGAAAAGTGAAGGTGGTTGGTCGTTGCTGGCCACGTGACAATGGTTGTGGAAAAGTGAAGGTGGTTGGTCGTTTCTGGCCACGTGACAATGGTTGTGGAAAAGTGAAGGTGGTTGGTCGTTGCTGGCCACGTGACAATGGTTGTGGATAAGTGAAGGTGGTTGGTCTTTGCTGGCCACGTGACAATGGTTGTGGAAAAGTGAAGGCGGTTGGTCTTTGCTGGCCACGTGACAATGGTTGTGGAAAAGTGAAGGCGGTTTATCGTTGCTGGCCACGTGACAATGGTTGTGGAAAAGTGAAGGCGGTTGGTCGTTGCTGGCCACGTGACAATGGTTCTGTAAAAGTGAAGGCGGTTGATCGTTGCTGGCCACGTGACAATGGTTGTGGAAAAGTGAAGGCGGTTGGTCGTTGCTGGCCACGTGACAATGGTTGTGGAAAAGTGAAGGCGGTTGATCGTTGCTGGCCACGTGACAATGATTGTGGAAAAGTGAAGGCGGTTGATCGTTGCTGGCCACGTGACAATGGTTGTGGAAAAGTGAAAGTGGTTGGTCTTTGCTGGCCACGTGACAGCCAAGTAAACCATTATCTGCCCCTTAGATCGCAATTTACTTACATACATTCGTAGACAGTGCTACTTGAAGGTTTCTTCCTTTTAAAAATGAAAAACCAACAAGACCTATATTATCTTTTATATTATTGTATCTTATAGTATTATGATATACAATCTATGGGCCGAATTGTTAAAGTAATGATTTTGACACCCGTCCGCCACTGATTAGATTAAATATTCAACTTATTTAAATGCAGTCTTTAAAAAAAAATTACATGTTCTTTCTGCACTTTGTGAGTGAGTTGCTTGTTACATTAGCTACATACTACTTTGATCTCACGTGGAAAAATACTCAAATCGAAATGTCGTGAAAGAACAATATGCGCTAAATTATACAGTAACAAATGCGAGCAGTTTCTTGGGGAGTATTTATTGTCTTTTTGCAAATCTATAATTCTACATGTTAGGTTTTTTTTTCTTTTGAGTGTTTGTGTGTGTGTATGTGTGTGTCTTGCTTTATTTTATATCCCACAATGCCAATACAATAAAACGTCTGCTAAATAGTACAATTTATGACATATCCTGATTTGACCTACCTGGGATGTTCAGTCATCAGATGCGGCTGACAAATAAAAAAAAATAATGATCGCGCTTAGTCACAGTGACATTATTCATTTCTTTTTTTTTTTTTTTCGAAAGTTTTTTATTTTAAATGTTGAACGCTTGTTGTTATAAATGACTCGTTTACAAACACACATACATATGCACACACGTCCATGTATACACGCAAACATATACAAACATAGTCACACTGACAAATACACATACATATTTTTTTAAAGTAAAAACATGTATATCTATAGACTCAACAATTGCACATTTTATTTTTAGTTTATTCATTTTTATGTTTACCAGAATAGTTCATCTACATTTTTTCGTTATATTAATAGCCCACAATTAATTGTTATATCTATGTCATTCTGTCAATTTGATATAAGTTTTCTAAGTTTCTAAGCACTTCACAATGTTTGACAAAAAATCTTCATAAGAGAGAAAGACAAGAACAAAGGAGATCCCTAATATTTGACTAATTATACACAAACACACACATACACTCAATCGAAATGATTTATAAATGACATTTCTGTTTTCTTTACATAGTTTTGACTTAATGAATTGTGACAAAAGTTACTTTTCTAAAAGGTTTTCCTAGTTTTTATTCTTCTCCGGGTTCTGGGGTGATAATATTGACTAAAGTTTATATGTTTTAAGTTCCTGGTGAATTTATTTTTTTTTTAAAGCAATCTACAAACTTTTATGTTCGACTTGAGCCTGCTATTTTTACGATCATTAAGTGTCTGCATATGCGATTTAAGCGCTGCGTAAAATGAGAACAATAATCCTTTCGTTACGATATTGCGGTCTGCGGTTTAATCGCTTAGCAAGACCAGATGATTACAGAGGAGATAAAAACTAGTCCATTCAGATTGCAGGTCAACTCTTTCTTTAGATGGCTGTTGTTCATGTTTTTTTAAATTCTTTGCTGTCATTGATTCTTATTCATCTTTGTGATCAATTATATTTAGAATAATTGACTGTAGTAGAGAAAGAATTTCCCCATTTACCTTCACCTGCACCTATCCCTTAGTCTGTTGGACCGTTAGGGCACCACGCAGGATTTGTCGACCGTCTTTCTCCATTCATCTCTGTCTTTTGCCCTAGATAGAATCTCTTTCAATGGGCAGGCCCGTCCATTCTTTTATGTTGTCTTCCCATCGCTTTCTCTGTCTGCCTCTTCTTCTTTTTCCTGGTACTGTGCCACAAAGGAAGGTCTTGGCGAGCTCCGAAGACCTTTTAATATGGCCATAGAGTTTTAGTTTGCGTTTTGTTCTTTGCACTAGTTAGCAGGTCATCCAGGGGCACAATCACCGTAGTTAACCTGTCTCTAATCTCTTCGTTTGTGATGCGGTCTTTGAATGTGATTCTTAGGATCCTTCTGTAGCATCTCTATTCCAATTCACCATTGTTTTGTTTTTTTTAAACCGTTAGTCGAAACTAGTTTCAGGAAATTTCCCCTTATTGGGGAAATTATTTTTTAAAAAAATCAAATAAAACATTAGGGTTTATTAAAGGAATTGTTAGGAATCCCTCAACTCAAGAAAACATAAAGAAACTACAACAAATTGACCAGAGAGATGTATAACAAACGAATGCTTTAATTTGATTAGAGTGACATTATTAGTAAAATCACTAAAAAATTATAGACTAGACACTTTAAGACAGAAGAATAAAAAGTAAAGTACCAATCATGGGCGTAGTCAGGATTTTTTCCGCCCCCCCCCCTTCGAAAAACAAATATATTTATATATATATGTCAATAATCATCCTCTTTCCTTTGCGTTCCTTACTGGACATAGGCCCTCAGTAAAAACACGCCACTCTCCACGCTAGTTCTTTAATGGCTTCCCAGATCTTTCCTGTCCTCTCGGCTTCATCTAGGTATACTGCGTCACCACGTTCTTTTTGGTCTTCCTCTGCGTCTTTGTGGCCTGGAATTCCACTCTAAGGACTGTCTATTGTTTGTCTCACTGGTGTCAATGGGAAAACAAGATTGTCTCCGCCTTCAGTTGTTGTTGTGTTTTTTTTGTTAGCCAAGGGAGCTTATCATTGAGATAGAAAGAGAGATTACTCGTGTCGAAGGCTGCTTCACAAGTAAGGAAAGTGTGTCCCAGTGATTCTTGACCAGGTGTTCACATAGGGCAGGGGGGGGGGGGGCATGGTAAGTCCGCAAGTTACAATGATGGAGGGGTGGGGTATGGACTGAATGAAATGTTAATGTAATACACCAGTGATGCCCAGCCTAATTCGACCTGCGGGCCTTTTTAATTTACGACACTCGTGTCGCGGGCCACATGACCGAAAAGATACAAAAAAAAACGTAATGAAGCGGAACTGAAACTATTTATTTTAGAAACCCGCGGATCTAGCACTGACATACATTAGTGAGATGTTTGAAGTGTGTCTTCTTTTCTAGCCTTCGGAACAATGGCTTCAATTCTCTACTTACAATGTGAGCGACATTCTATCTAGCTTAACCACCGACTCATTTTCTTATCTCTTTTTGGCAACTCTTCAATTCTTCAATCTCTAGGCGTAGTTTAACAATATGTTATTCGCGGCTCAAATTAAGAATGCTGCCACATTTGTTTGTTGTTGTTTTTTTTATAACAACCACACTCTCTTTATATATCAAATACATTGGCTTATTATCATGCTACACAAAAAAGTAAAGATCAGTTCTCTTTTCCTGTTAGATTATACATCTAGTCCCATTTCGTAAACACAATGTTAAAGGTCATGGTAACAATCCATGAGAGAATAAGTTAGGGTAATGTAGGTTAAAATAACTTTATCTACCTTTTTGGAGAGGGGATTTTCTACATTGTGTGCCGTCGTTTCGCCGGGCCGGATGGAACCACTTCACGGGCCGGATCTGGCCCGCGGACCGTATTTTGGGCATCACTGTAATACACTAATTAGAAGCATAATTGTGAGATCGTGTGTGTGTGTGTGTGTGTGTTTTCTGTTGTCACAGAGAAATACATAAAATACTGTAGGCATTAATAATAATTATGAACAGAGACTTTGTGTTGATATAAGTAGACATTGAAGACTCTCATTGTATTACGTCACATCATTTTAAGTACTTTCTCTCAAAAGCATTCACAACAATGGCACAATGTAAACATATTAAAACAGTGTGTGCATATATGGTAGCGGAGTCTGCAAGAGAGAGAGATGGAGAGAGAGAGAGAGAGAGAGAGATGGAGAGAGAGAGATGGAGAGAGAGAGATAGAGAGAGAGATGGAGAGAGAGAGAGAGATGGAGAGAGAGAGATAGAGAGAGAGAGAGAGAGAGATGGAGAGAGAGAGATGGAGAGAGAGATGGAGAGAGAGAGAGAGAGAGATGGAGAGAGAGAGATGGAGAGAGAGAGATAGAGAGAGAGATGGAGAGAGAGAGAGATGGAGAGAGAGAGATAGAGAGAGAGATGGAGAGAGAGAGAGAGATGGAGAGAGAGAGAGATACTGAGCACGAGGAACAAAGAAATAGAATGAGAGAAAAGGGAGCGAGAAAGGGGCACGCCAAGGATTGTTGATGTGTGTTTTATATAGGTTGTACCACTCGGTGATTGGGAGTAACATCCCTTGTAACAGTTGTTGTCAACCAAGATGGCGTAAGATTAAACAGCTATTTTGGTGTCTAGAGTTTATACCTAGAGTTTTGTTTGTATTCGTTCATGTTAATCAACAAGGAAGGATGACATAACTTACATGAACAGACAACTTGCTTTATAGAATAATGAAAAGTTGTCCAGGTGGCGGAGATAGTTCAATGGCTTAGTCATTTTTAGCGCATCTCTTCGTTTGCACTTTTGGTCACTGGGAAACAGCCAAAGTCCAGTTGGCCAGTTTCTTTCATTTCACTCCGTCTGTATTTAGTTGCTTATCCATGCTGCGTGGTGGTCGAGTAGTCAAGTGCTTGGCTTTCAAACCTACGGTCTTGAGTTCAAATCCCAGTAAATCTTTGGATTTTGACATTTGAGATAATTAGCGCCCCCCCCCCCGACTCCACCTAACATGGCGTACATTGGGGAAATAATAGCGGTTCATCGTTGTGATGACCACGTGATACCCTCTTCGACCATAAATAGAGACGAGGCTTACATCGTCTGCCACAATAAATCACAAGATCTGATAAAGGTACCTTTACAATTGTCTTTACTATAGGGTCTCATCCAGTAAGCGCTAGTCAGTTTCTCTCAACTCTGATCACCTTTGACCTTAAGTAAGATTCAGTCACGTGCTCGTTCGTTTAAAATACGTTTTAGTGTTGATCCTAGTGGCTTCTCGTCTCCATGGATACGACTTTTTAAAAAAAATTACCATCTGAAGTCGTAGCGAACCTTGAGCTATTGTTTTAAATATGAAGGTTTAGTCGACTCGCAGTCTTAGTTTGCCAAACATGGGACAGGCTGTTTCGATCTGTGTTTATGTGGCAGTCAGTTCCAAACTGGGTTTATCTAGTAAGCTGTTTCGATCTGGGTAAAAAACAAAAAAGCTACTATTTCGCTCTCTGTTCCTAACTGGGTTTATCTAGACGCCTGTTCACTGCATTCGTCGACTACTTTCATGTTTTGCAACTCGAGATAGTATCTCGCTGGTTTCCAATTCTATATCGTTGGTCCATCGTTCGTGAAATGAAAGTTCTTATAGTTCTAAGATAAGAATCAAACTTACGTTACAATTATTTTCTTAAAATGTTCATGAATTTATTGTTTAAATAGTACATATACTTCACATACTAAAGTTTGTTGGTTTTTTTATTAGGCCAAGACATTACAATTGTTGTCTTTTTTTAAATATCGTTTTAGAAATACATTTTTAAATAGAGTTTAAGAGCTTTATAAATAGATAGGCAGACAGACAGACAGATAGATAGATCGGGCCCATGGTGATCTGATAACCACTGTATAAAAATCTTTACTAAAACTGGCCCATCATAATCAAAAGATTTTATTTTTTTTAACTCGTGTTATGAATTGCGATTGTATTTGGTACACACCATTTGGTACACACCATTTGGTACACACCATTTGGTACACACCATTGCTCTGCTTACTTAGTAACAGAATGTTCATGTTTCCGAAGTATCTTCTGTCCTGTCATTAAATAAAAGCACGGTCAGAAACAGGGGAAAGTTTCCTCACCAACAAAGTACAAAGTACCGCACTTTGAAAGGCTTTGAAAGCCACCGGGATAGGGTTAAAATCAGGAAAAACATAATTCTTTTTTTTTTAAAGGCATTATCTCCTTCGTACAACTTTAAGAGCGATGATTTTGTTCTAAATAACTTATGAGTGGGACCTTTTTTTTTCTCCGCCCCCCCCCCCTTTCAGTGTAGAATCCTGATTAAGCGAACGAATAAATATATTTAACTTTAAAAAATTTGAATGATCGGTCTTTAGATCTAAATATAGAAGACGGTAGGCAAAATGTTCCTCTTCATATGAATGGGAAAATACCCTACTCTGTTAAGATCAACATTTCCTAGTACACTAGCCAAATTTTAATTTATTTTTTTGTGTGTATACCTTGAAAAATTATAACAGTCAAACTAGAGTTTTCCCAGTGTGGCCAACAAGCTAGTAATTCTTTTCCCAACGATGTATATCAACTATCAAATGCCCAGGTTTTGACCACTCCGAATGTGCGAATTAAATAGAGGTATTATAAAAAGTTATTTAAAAGTGGAAACACTAACAAAGGACTTTTAATCGTGAATTGCGCAGCGAAAACCGATTCTAATAATAAGGTCAATGAAGTGGGTCTCATAGCAATATGAATGTACCTGGCCATCATCGACACAGCGGTAGTTGAGGTGGAACCAATTTTAACTTAAATAATCTTTAAAAAAAAAACATTGTGTAATAACATAGCTAGACGTAAATACCGTCGAAAGCGCTTATTGCTCACGTGACCGTGTACACCGCGCAGACGGCGAGGAGCATCTTTGTCGTTCGATTGGTCGATCTCTCCCAAAGCATTTTGTCCCCTTAGAATAAACAGTAATCAATGTAAATACTAATTGCCTAGAGCTCATCATCGTCGTCCATATCGACAGACGTCATTTGAGAGGACTGCGATGCCACTGCAGATGTCGAGAGATTGCTGGCCGTGTACTTCCCTTGCATTGAAAACGACTTATCCAAAGCAGACTTGGAGCAGAAGATTTGGTTGTATGTCTTTCTGAAAGTCTTGTTCAGACCCACGTAAATGATAAAGTTGCAGGAGCTGTTGATGCAGATGGCTAGATTCATGACCTGGTACATGACGATAGCGATGTTGGACGGGTGGACCTCTGAGAATGGACCATACGAGATGACCGGTATGTTGATGGGGATGGTCAGTATAGCGCACGTGACCGTGTACACCGCGCAGACGGCGAGGAGCATCTTTGTCGTTCGATTGGTCGACACTTCCTTTGAGGTCATCTGAGTCCTTTTCAAAGAAACAATCTTTATCTTGATGAATATAATGACACATCCGACGACTGTAAATAGAGGTGGCACCACAACTATGGAGTACACGCTGATTTCGTCAATAACTTTGACAATGTTAGCATCTCGATCTCGTAATGAAGAAAACTCCCGATATCCGATAGTCCTATTATACTTCGGATCCCAAACATAATGCAATTCAAACCAAGCCATTGGATACACGAACAGTGACAGCGAATACAGAACCAGGATGATGACGACGCACCAAGTTCTCTTTGGAGTTACGATGCGAAATGCGTGCAGAGGAAGAAAGATAACAATGAGTCTCTCCAGAGTGATGCACATCGGCATCAGGAGCGACACCAGGGAGGAGGAGAAATCTAGGGACATAAAAATAGAGTAAAATACAATGAGAACCCAAGATTCCTCTTCTGAGAACCCGTCGTAACCTCGGACGAAGGAGGTCTCGTAGATGATCTTTGGGATGCTGTTGAAAGCCACAAGAAAGACGATGTCCGCTATGGCCAAGCTGAAGAGAAGAATGTTGGAGCTCTTCTTGAAGCCGTGTTTTTTTATGACAATGATGCTCAAAGTGTTTCCGACGATCCCTAGGACCCCAATGCCCGGAGTGACGGCAAACATGAGGATCTTCATGATTAGTCTGGTTGTTGGGATATCCAAAATCTCGGCATCTTCCAAAATATCCTCCTCAGTGCTGTTGAGGATGGAATGACTAGAGTTTTGTCCGAGCCTCGATATGGATGTCTGGCAAGACGATGAGCAACTCATTATTTCAATTAGTTATGCCATTCACCAACCTGTAGAACTAATACAATACAAGAGACAGAAAAATATATGTAAATTCATTTTATTTTATGAAGAGTGTAATTTGCTGTACGCTACTTTCAAGGGTTTACAGTACAATTTAGTGAAACCTTGTTTAGGCCTAAAATTAAGAAAACAGTTCTTTCTGCTTATTCTTTCAACTTCTGATTGCTAGAATTTAGTACAACCTGAAATATAGTGAAAATGTGGTTTATGTTATTTATTTAATGAAGCTTCAAGCACATTTATGTAAATCATAAAAACCATTTTGGTACCATAATTTTTAAGGGTTATAATTTTTACATTTTACTGGCAACAGGAGGTCACTGGAAGGAACAGAGGCAGCTGGAGATTCCTGTATTGGCCACTACAGGGGTCGGCAACCTTTTCACTCAAAAGAGCCAAAAATTACAATTTACAAAATTTTAAAGAGCCACAAAGTCTTTCTTGCCAACAATAAATAATACTCGCACAATTAATTTTTTAATGAAAAAAAAAACGAATCTATTCATTCATATATGTGCTTTTCACAAAAAAAATAGATGCTCTATATATTTAGCATTATTAGATAATCATTTTTTATTTTGGTAATAACTAAAGCAATTAAACATTTACTTACAACACTAACTTGTACTTCAATAACAAACAATTGAACAAACTAATTCAATGGGAGCGATGGCTTTGGCTTTTAGAAAGTTTGGATACATTCGGCTCATAACTTGTTTTTAGTTTCAAACACGACTTTACAATTTCATTTGTTAGTTGGCTTCTTACTTTATTATAAGTTCTATTCATGCAAAAGAACTCTTGCTTGCACGAATATGTCGATCCGAACATAGTCAGTACTCCAAATGCCAAACTTTTTCACCTAACTGTAGCAATCTGAAAGATTATTCCATGCGTCGAACATAAGTGTCTCATCTCGCGGCATTTCTTTTTAAGTTGTCACTTTTGTTGCGTTACATAATTTCTGGGGCCTTCAACTCTTCCAACTTGATTTTCAACTCTTCCAACTTGATTTTCAACTCTTCCAACTTGATTTTCAACTCTTCCAACTTGATTTTCAACTCTTCCAACTTGATTTTCAACTCTTCCAACTTGATTTTCAACTCTTCCAACTTGATTTTCAACTCTTCCAACTTGATTTTCAACTCTTCCAACTTGATTTTCAACTCTTCCAACTTGATTTTCAACTCTGTACATTTTCTACCACACAATACTTTACTTTTTAAATCCATCAATTGCATGTCTAGAGATCCAGTATCAATTCCAAGTGGATGTGATTTCGTTACTATTTGTGTTGAGAGGATTTACTTTAAAAGCTAAAATGGTTTTTGATTTTTGTTATAACTGTGCTGAAGTAATTCGCGCCAAAAGTTGCACTGATTTTATCGTGATACTGCGTTAGACATTAAAAATGAAGTAACTTACCGCTCTGAATTAACGTCTGCTACGATAATAAAATGTTTCTTCCAAACAAACAAATTCTACAACCAAAACATAGGATGAGTGTTTCTTTGACTTGCAGTTTTACATTGAACTCATTTCATTTCGCTTTTATTTCCACCATAAAGTTTAATTTTTGCAATTATTTGTCGTTCTCTAATTCAGAGTGATTAATGCCTTCTCCAATTTAGGAATGTATTTATTTCATTTCAACACAAAGCAAAACGTTTCAAACCTTTGGACAGCCATTGCACTTTAAAGGGCAGAAGGAGTTCGCGTGGTGAAGACGCCAATTCGTCTTGCGTCGAAAGCGAATTAAAGCCTACATAGAAACACCCGACGAAGGCGTCATTCGAGAGTTTCCGACGGACCGACCACAGTGACGACGGGTGTAATGGGGGGGGGGGTTAAAGGCTGAGAGATAGAATCGGTGCCTATTTCTCGTTAAACGATTCAGAACTCTTTTCAAAAGTGTTTCGATGAAACAAATAATATATTCGTATGGAACTAGAGAGCCGCTGCTTCACATCCAAAGAGCCGCATGTGGCTCGCGAGCCGCAGGTTGCCGACCCGGGGGCTACTAGATACACTTTTGAGACCAAAAAGTAATCTATTGCAGGAGAGAAGCGTGAGACGAAACGAGAGCTTAAGTAGATCACCGGCGCATAACAGCCTTGTCTGCAACAGGTGTGACAAAAAATGTATGTCACAGCTGAGTCCTATAGATCGCATGGTCTGAAAAGCGAAATGTACTTTAGTTTACTGAGTTTGTGGGAAGGAACCAAATTATCTAGTCCTAAACTGAAGACAGTACTTTATAATTTACCATTTAAAATAAAAATATCCTTTCTTACTTTCTTGTTTAGGAGGCGCGGTGGCTGAGTGGGTAAAGCGCTCATTTCCATGTTCGGATCCTGGTGAAGATTAAAATTTTAAAATTCAGTATCTTTAGGGTACCTATGATTCCATCCAGCTCTAATGAGCACCTGACATTAGTTGGTGAAAAGTGAAAGCGGTTGGTCATTGCGCTGGCCACATGATACCCTCGTCGGCCACAGAAACAGATGACACATCACTTGCCTTATAGATTGCAAAATCTGAAAGGTTTTTTTTTTCACGTCCATGTTTAATTATTAAGTTTTTAGAATGTTCTTAAATAGTTTGTTGCTTTCTCTCTGAACCTTGTTGATGGCGTCCAATGCTTCGCATTACATTTGGCACCACCTCGGTTGCAGAAGCTGTTGGAGGCAATATCATGGTTAATGTCCCAATGAATAAGAGGCTCCACTAATGTCTTTTCTGCGATGCCGTCTCCTGAAGCTTTACGTAGCCGTCTCCTAGATGAACTGTTTAACTAATGTTGACGAACTCCATTTTTGTCCGAATGTCCCGGTTTTGAGACGCCAGTCATCCGCCTTCACCCCTTCACCTGTTGGTATGAGCGTTTTCCCCCTGCTTAGTGTTTAAGCCACACAAGCAGGTCAGGTGTTAAAGACATACGAGAGTTGGTACACGATAGATGGTTGAAATCCTGGGATGAATCCGAAACTGCCAGGGGAGTCTGGAAGCGCATGCGCCACCCTAACCGAGAGGACCCGTGGTGGAAGCTAAAACGGTCGGAACAATCGATAGTGGCGTACGGGGCACTGCCCCATTGGTGCGTACTTTGGCCGGTTCAGGCCCAATTTTGATGCTCATTGCCAACACTGCGGGAGTCAGAAGAAACGGTGGTGCACGTCTTGCAAGAGTGTCCGCAGCTCCGCGAGCTGCGGGAGACGTATCCAATGGTCAACTAGATCTGTGTGGAGGCTATGAGGCACTACGCCGCACAGCAGAGTTCCGTTGTCACCAATCGGAGTAGATTATCTTCAACTTTGAAGAAACATCCGGA
This sequence comes from Biomphalaria sudanica, assembly GCA_036873155.1. Taxonomy (NCBI): domain Eukaryota; kingdom Metazoa; phylum Mollusca; class Gastropoda; family Planorbidae; genus Biomphalaria; species Biomphalaria sudanica. The sequence goes on from JAZGLO010006113.1 coordinate 132,053, forward strand.
TACGAAAAACATGTAAAAAAAACATCTGAGAACAACGTGAATAGCTAAATCCTATTGAAACTGCGCTGCTCATTTTGTATTGATCGCTAAGCATAGTTTTGATACGCAACTAATTGTATTTATCGCTAAGCATAGCTTTGCTTCTCGATTCATTACATTTATCGCTAAGCATAGTTTGGCTACGCTACTAATTGTATTAATCGCTAAGCATAATTTCGCTATACTACTACTAGTTTTGCTGCGCTACTCATTGCATTTATCGCTAAGCATAGTTTTGATACGCAACTAATTGTATTTATCGCTAAGCATAGCTTTGCTTCTCGACTCATTGCATTTATCGCTATGCATAGTTTTGGAGAAGGAAAACTCTGAACTCAAAACTCAGCTACATGGAATCGGTTTCGGGAGTCAACCCCGAGGAAACATCAGTAGAAGGCGACCTTTAGCCAGCTTCCAGCACAAAGTGTGACACCCTGGGCAGTACTTGCGATGCAGCTGACCCCAAACTGTATCATCTTTTTCCGTTCCTTTGGACACATCATCTTCGTGGAGAGGGTGGGCCTGCTGTGTGGGCGACATCGCTCTGACCATAGCTCATGCCCAGAGTAAAGGAGCCTATAGAATAGATCAATCGTCTTGGCCCGTTCATCACAGTGCTGCACTTCTAAAGGCATTTATCTTTAACCCTTAAGGCGCGTGTGGTAGTTTAGCCTCCAGACATTAGAATTGTAATTCCATTTTGTATGCACTCATTGTAAAAATAGCTCAGCACTTTAAGGGTTAAGCGTGGTTTTGCTGCTCTCATCTATGTTTTGCTTCACAACTAATTGCGTTACTCGCTTAGAGTCATGTTGTGGAAATGTTTGGCTTCAACGTGTATTTCATCGCCGCTGCATAGGCGTGTCGCTTCTGCAGGAGGCGTTTTATTCGCAGCGGTTTCACAGAATGGGTCGTCAATTCAATTTGTCTATGCTCTGAACATTGAAATCTGGTCCGCCTTTCATCTCCGCTAACTACTTCAATGATGGGTTAGCTGCTACTCCTGGCGAGAAAATCGCATTGGGGTAGAGTTATCTTACACTACAAAATAGCTACGATGAAACGGTGGCTATTCCTTCGCAGATCAAAAACCTCGATTCTGCCAGAAATCGCGTGCACACTTCACTAAATCACTGTTTACGTAAATGTTGAGTATAAATTGGCAACAATTGGTCTGTACTAAAACAACACTATATATTTGGACACAAAGCTTTTTTAAAATTCTCTTTGTTATTTCCCCTTGATCAAAGAGCCTTTTTCAAGACAATGCTCTGATGCACTGAACCCACTTCTTATTTAGGCCTACCTCAAAATGTTTTCCGAGCGCTTGTTCAAAGTTTACCATTTTTTTTCCTATATCTAGAGCTCTCTGTTTAAGCGCTTGTTCAAAGTGTACCCTTTTTCTATATCAAGAGCTCTCTGTTTAAGCGCTTGTTCAAAGTGTACCCTTTTCCTATATCTAGAGCTCTCTGTTTAAGCGCTTGTTCAAACTTTACCATTAATTTACTATATCTAGAGCTCCCCATGCGCATGTGCAAACATAAAAATACATTGTCGTCAGATGTTCATTGCTCTGCTGTAAATAAGTTGAATATGCGCATCTGTTTTAATAATACAGTGCTTGCATGCTATGTTTGGTACTCCTTCTAGTTGGCTTATGTATGGATAATGTACTACATTGATGCACTGTATCCAATACGTAGTGATATCTTGGCTGCTGTGTTTGTTTTCTCTCTTTTTTGACAGTTCTGTATAGAATTATTATTGTTCTTGTGCATGGAAAGAAGATATAACTTGTATTAGATAACATTTATTCTGTATGAAGATCTTTCTAGCTTTATATATTAAACAGATTAATAAAGATACATAAGACTGACACATTTGAATGTGGCGCCATACTTACCTCCCCTGGGGAAGTGTGGAGCGGTCTCCCCTACGGACAATGTCCGACATTTTATAGCTCATGGATGTTGGTTTTTGTTTGGTTTGATTTTTTTGTTTTTGCAGATCGATTAAATGAGTAAATATCATGGACTTAACATTTCACCTCACTACCTGTTACCTGCACAGCCCCACGCTCCTTCCCTGCTGCTTTTTTTTTTTTTTAAACCAGTCGAATGCATCATTTAGTGTCTCGCCAATCGACTTTTTCTTTTGCGTCGATTTTTGTGGCTACATTTATCTTATCTTATATAATACAGACGTTACTTCAAAAAAGAAGATGATTACGTCCTACGCGTCATGCATTTAGTCATGCATATTAACCAATGACTTAAATTCTGCCAAGTCACTGGTTTTTCTGGCTAGCTCAGGCAACCCATTCCATGCTCTAATAGCACTAGGGAAGAAGGAGTATTTGTACAAATTTGTCCTAGCATATGGGACGAGGAATGTGCCTTTATTTTTGTGTCTTTCAGAGTATTTTATTAAATTTTGTTTTTCTATTTGAAGATTATGGTTCAGTGTTTTATGTATAATTGCTACTTTACTTTTGAGTCTTCTGTCCTGAAGGCTTTCTAAATTTAGTGATTTTACTAATGGTGTTACCCTAGTCAAATGTGAATATTCGTTTGTTATGAATCTCACTGCTCTATTTTGTGTTTGTTCCAGTTTCTTAATGTTTTCTTGAGTTGAGGGGTCCCACACGGTGGATGCATATTCTATTATTGGCCTAACCAAGGTTAAATAACATTTTAGTTTTATGTTCTTATTTGATTTATAGAAATTTCTTTTAATAAACCCTAATGCTTTGTTGGATTTTTTTATAGTTTCATCAATATGTGGATTCCATGACAGTTTTTCATTTATTATAACACCTAGGTATTTTGAGTTTTTAGTCTGTGTTACTGGTTTGCCATGAATAAGATAAGTGGAATTAATTTGTTTTAGTTTTTTTGTTACTCTTAACAACTGACATTTTTCTGGGTGGAAAGACATGCTCCAATTTGATTCCCATTTCTGTAATTCATCTAATTCTCTTTGTAAAATATCTGTGTCTTGTTTTGTTTTTATTGTTCTATATATTATGCAATCGTCTGCAAATAATCTGACTTTTGTTCCTGAACTAATGCAATTTGGTAAATCATTTATGTAAATTAAAAATAGTAGTGGACCCAAGACTGTTCCTTGAGGTACACCTGAGTTTACTGTTATTGGTGTTGATTTAGAGCCATTTATTATTACAGTTTGTTCTCTCCCTATCAGAAAATCTTTAATCCACTGATGCAGTGGACCGTTAATGCCGAAATATTTTAATTTTTTAAGCAAACTATGGTGGTGAACTTTGTCAAAAGCCTTGGAAAAGTCTAGTAAGATAGCATCTATTTGTTCACTATTATCTAAACCTTTTGAGAAATCATCAATTAGTCCTATTAGTTGTGTTTCACATGATCTATATTTCCTAAAGCCATGTTGGTATGGGGTGAGGACATTATGTTTGTCTAAGTGGTTTATGATGTTGCTACATATTATGTGTTCTAGTATTTTACATGTGATGCTGGTAAGTGATACTGGTCTGTAGTTTCCTGGATCAGATTTTTCTCCTTTTTTAAATAGGGGGGTGACATTAGCTTCTTTCCAGTCCTTTGGTACTCTGCCCTGGTTAAGCGATGCCTGAAAGAGTATTTTGAACACTGGGGCTAGCTCATTGCTTAGTTCTTTGAGTAATCTAGCTGGAATACCATCAGGTCCAGACGCTTTATTTGGTTTGGTGTTGGCTAATAGTTTTTTAATTCCATTTTCTTGTACTACTAAATCTTCTATGTTGTCTACTTGGTTCAAATTAAGAAATATGTCTTTGTCTCCTGGGGCTGAGAATGCTGATGCAAAGTATTTGTTTAGGATGTTTGCTTTAGTTTCATTATCATTATGTATTATGTTATGTTCATCTTTTAATGGCGCTATGCCTGTTGTTTCCATTTTCTTAGACTTAATGTAAGACCATAGGTTTTTGTTGTTATCTTTAGATATTACATTGTTTATGTATTCACTCTGCAGCTGTCTGCTTACTTTTTGGGTTAGGTGTTTAATTTTTATATACTTTTTGTAAACTCTTTCTGCCTTGGTTTCTTTAAATTTTCTATATAGGTTTTCCTTCTGTTTACAAAGCTTCTTTAGTCTATTATTAAACCAGCATTTATTTATTTTGTTTGATGTGTATTTAGTTGGTATATGATTTTCTATAATGCTTTTAAGATGTTTTTTAATGAAATTCCAGAGGTCATCGACTGGTTGGTTAATGTCTTTTTCTAATAAGAATGTTTGTTGAAAGTTTAATGCAGCTTGGTGTAGTTGTGTTAGGTTACATTTATTCCAGAGTAAGATTTTTCTTTTGGTTTTTGTATTGGCTACTGCTTTTATCTGACTGTGTATTTTTATGATCTCATGGTCTGATAGACCAGGGATAATATCATAATCAACTACTAATCCAGGTCTGTTGGTTAAGAAGAGATCTAATGTGTTGTTTAATCTAGTTGGCTTTTTAATGATTTGATCTAAACTTAGGTTGTGTAAAGTTTCTATGAAAAGCTCATTTATGTCCTTAAGGTTTTGGTGTTTATCTATGGTTAGTGTTTTCCAATTTATATCAGGTAGGTTGAAGTCACCCATAATCCAAAAAACTGCATTTTTATTTGTCTCTTTAAGTGTAGTAATCTGATTACATAGTTCCTGCATGTATTCTAAACTAGAATTTGGTGGTCTGTAAATGCTGCCTATTATAAGGGATGTTGAGGTGGTATTAATTTTACAAAATGTAGATTCTATGTTTTTTGAGTTAGGTAAGGTAATTTCTTCAGCTATAAGAGTGTTTTTTATTGCTAAAAGAACTCCTCCATGATTATCAGCCCTATCTTTTCTAAAAATTTCATAATTACTATTGAAAATTTCTGCATTATAAATTTCAGGATGTAGCCAAGTTTCTGTTCCTGCAATTATGTCTGGTTTCTCACATTCTAATAAAATTTCTAAGTCTGCTGTTTTGTTCCTAATACTTTGAAAATTTATTACTAAGGTTTTAAGGTATTTTGGTATTACTTCTTTAGGAGGTTTGTTTAGTGAGGCTGTTGTATTAATTTTAGTAGATTTAGGTTTAACAGGAGTGGATCTGGCTAGTGGTTGGTGAGTTGGTTTTGGGATGGTGTTTAAGATGTTGTATGGGTTAGAAGTGTCCGCATCAAAGGAATCAAACAGTCCTGATGTAAACTGAGGTAACCCACACGGTACACAGTGCCATGATGCATCTTTGTTGCCTAAGGCATAATACACAGGTGTATTCATATGGAGACATGATGCATGGTACCATTCATCGCAGGTGTCACATTGAATGGCTTTCTGTTTCATGGTGCATACTTTTTTGCAGATGTTGCATCTATCTTTAGATCTAGGCCCTGGATTTGACTCTACATCTCCTGCTATTAATATTAACAGTGAAAGGTATTTATTTCTACTGTGTCTGATTGAGAACTTCCATTTGTGATGGGTAATCTTCTTTAATGTTATTGATGTGTATGTTAGGTTATTTTTGAAGTTGCATTGATCTAAAGTGTGATGATTGATTATGACTGTTGCTTCATTTTTAAGTTTAGTGTTGACTGAGGTAGATCTAGTTCTGTGTTCAGCTAGTGTGTATTTAGTAATTATTAGGATAAATAGCCAGAGCAATTTCATGATGACTGTTGTTGATTTTAGTTTTAAAAGGTCTAGTCTAAAATAGTTTAAGGTTAAAAATGCCTAAGATGGCCTAAGCTAAGTCTAAAGTGATAGCTAATTTACATTTTGTTAACTCCACTAAGCTTCAACGATTTATGGATAGATAGATTGATATGTATGTAAAAAAATATAACAATACCTCGTAATTTGACTTTGTGTGTGTGTGTGTTTAAGTTAAGAATTTTATTGTATTTTATTTGTACACTGCCATTTTTGTTGTTGTTAGAACTGCATGAAGTATAATAGAAATTACGGGATAAAGACGCTTTTATGCAAATGAGTATATACCACAGGATGCTCAGACGAACTCAATTATCTCTCTATGTAGGGGTATGCCTCCATAAATTTTTAACAACTATAAATTACGTTATCATGTTTTTTGGTGTATTTTTTTTAGGTTTCAAAATGTATGCAAAAATCTTATTTTTAAGGCTTTTAAAAACAACAATATATGGAGAAAATTCGCAGAAAAAGAGTTTCAAGTGTCTTTTGTATTCATTAATTGCGTCCCCTTGTTGGACTATTTTAATGGACTTTGAAAGCTCTTACGATAATTGGCTTCCATTAACATGAATCTAAATTGACTATTTTGATTGATCTCGTATATTTTTTTTTTTGGAGCAAATTGATAGATTTAAAATAAAAAATTCAAGAACTCAACTATTTGAAAATGTAAATTTACGTTTAAATTGTTTTTAAAGTGTTTATCTTGACTTTTTAAAAAAACATTGAATCTCTTTGTACATAACTGATTGACAATTTAGACGCATGGGCATACGGACGGCTGTTAGCGTCAATTTCGGTCAAGCAGGACGAAAGGATATTTTCTGAGATTTGCGGTGATAATAACAAAAATGATATGCCTCAACGATAACGGAACTTTTTAATGTTGCTTTTATTTATTTTGTTGTTTTATTGTTTAATGTCTTTTTTTTTTTAATTTCCATTTTTATGTGCATAAAATCATAACACGTATGATTTGTATATGAAAAATAAACCTGTGTTTTGGTCTAATATATTTACCATGATAAGGCTAACATTGACAAAGCTATTTCGGATATATAAAAAAATCACTGTGAAAATAACATCACTGACTGACAAAGATTTATGAGTAGAAATGTTTTCTTCGTTCATGCATTCTTCTATTCAACAGATCTTTTTTTTTTAGGGGAACGTGACTATTGTTAGGCACCTAGTTTATATTATTAGTTAGTTAGCGACGCACCATAGAAGACGTGTATTGAACGGGACTTGTGACGTTTGGGATATTTTGGGTTAGAGACTGGAAAATCAGCAATAGGATTCTCTTGGGTAAAGGCGTGTTTTATTTGACAGAGACTCTGACTGTGGCCTTTTCTTGGATTAAACGTATTATTCATTGTTCATCAGTGTTGACCACATCTTTTCACTAGTTAAAAATAGATGTGTGTTATCTTTGTGGTGTTGTTCAACTACGTGGAATACACCCGAACATTAAACCCAAACGCTTTAAGTCATTGGTTAATATGCATGACTAAATGCATGACGCGTAGGACGTAGTCATCTTCTTTTTTGAAGTAACGTCTGTATTATATAAGAAAGATAAGATAATTGATTGAAAGCTAACAAACATCTACAGTTGGCTTCAGTACAGGATAAACATACATCACACTATCAAATACGAGACTTCTGTCTCGGTGTTGGCGGTCGTTGACTTATAGCACTAGATTGCTAGTAAACAATTAGGCATATAGTATTTTAAAACTATAGATCTTGAAATAACTTTCATGCTGGGAATAAAACTAAAAATTAAATTTTTATGACACTATATAATCTCCTATTTAAACTTGAGATAAATGAAATAAATCTAGTAGTAATAATATAAAGAGGTATTTTAAACAAAATCTAACTCACTACAAACAAGGTGACAAAGACAGTTTGTGTGGAAACACAAAACTCAAAATCGCCCCCCCCCCCGAAGTGGTCCAGTTTTCAAATAGAATAATTTAACCTATTTTAAACATAAAACATTGGCGAAGTCTCGTTACGAAAACTCGCTGGTATGTAAAGAAGAACTTTCCTGAGTTTTGGTGAGTTGCCACTAGATATAAAGTATTCCAATGTTCAACTTTGAATGACGGCATTTTCAGATGAGATTAGGAAACCAAGTCGGCTTCACGAACTTATAGCAATATCCAAAAATAATTGAAGAAAATTCATGAACAATTATAAAAATCTACTATTCAAACAATAGTAAAAACAAAAAATAACGGTAAAGCAGGATTTTTGTTATTGGCCTCTTAGAAAAATGCATAGCTTTTTTTTAAGTCGTATGATATTGCTTGAAAATTGATTAAAACTAAAATTAAATTTTTTCAAGACTTTTTTTTTGTTAGTAATGAAATATTATTTCAAAATTGTCTAGTTATGTAACCATCAGTGGTTGGACGCAATGGCTTCATAATTAATAAAGATTAAAGAACAGATCTGTCCTTCTCTAAGATCGCCAAAGAAGATCGCCTTTAGTCTGCGGTCGTCTCCCATGCGGGATAAGTGTTATTGACAGCATAAAAATCAATAAATAAATGATATTTTGTTCAAATTTACCTCTCACGCTTCTTCATAACTGTTTTTTCTTAGTGGGGGGCGCTGGCGGATTTTTTTTTAAAGAAAAAATACGAAAAGGTGGCGGTAAGTCAAAAAAGGTTGAAGACCACTGGTCTAGACAGTGAAGTTTCAGAGAGACAGTCTGGACACTGAAGTTTTAGAAAGACAGTCTGGACACTGAAGTTTTAGAAAGACAGTGTAGACACATAGGCTTTAGAAAGACAGTCTGGACACTGAAGTTATAGAAAGACGGTCTGGACACTGAAGTTTTAGAAAGACAGTGTAGACACATAGGCTTTAGAAAGACAGTCTGGACACTGAAGTTATAGAAAGACGGTCTGGACACTGAAGTTTTAGAAAGACAGTGTAGACACATAGGCTTTAGAAAGAAAGTCTGGACACTGAAGTTTTAGAAAGACAGTGTAGACACATAGGCTTTAGAAAGACAGTCTGGACACTGAAGTTATAGAAAGACGGTCTGGACACTGAAGTTTTAGAAAGACAGTGTAGACACATAGGCTTTAGAAAGACAGTCTGGACACTGAAGTTTTAGAAAGAAAGTCTGGACACTGAAGTTATAGAAAGACGGTCTGGACACTGAAGTTATAGAAAGACGGTCTGGACACTGAAGGTTATAGAAAGACAGTCTGGACACTGAAGTTATAGAAAGACGGTCTGGACACTGAAGGTTATAGAAAGACAGTCTGGACACTGAAGTTATAGAAAGACGGTCTGGACACTGAAGGTTATAGAAAGACAGTCTGGACACTGAAGGTTATAGAAAGAAAGTCTGGACACTGAAGTTATAGAAAGAAAGTCTTGTTCAGCCTGATATTGGTGTTTTTCGGGTTGGTTTTATACCCTTTTAATGAAGTTTATATTTATTTATATTTATTTATATTTATTTATATTTATATATAAACTTACCTAAAATATGTAACGAATACGTATGTGTCTACTTTTCCATATTAGAAATTATATTAGTATAGTTCCTTGTATTTGCGCTTTAACAAGCAATCGACCCTTTGCTATAAGTCTGTAAAGTAGTTAATGCTTATTTTTAATTACTGTTGATTGGAAAAAATGGCCCACAGATTGGCAACACTGTCAAGCTCTTGAGATATTTAAGCAAACTTTAGCCATTTTTCGGTTTAGATTTACCCAGTACCCCATCAACTGTCTTTCAGCTGTAAAAAAAAAATATAAAAAGGTCATCTGTGCTCATTAAAGATTTACGGACCTGAAAACGTTTCTTTGCAGTTAATGGACTTGTCTATACTGAGCTTTCATTAATGATTCACAATCTTAGGGATTTGTGTATGATAACTTCTGTTTGCTCGGACTTAATTAATGGTTCACATCAAAGGACTGGTCAGATCTAATACAGCACGGAATGAAATCGATAAAAACACTGGCCACCTTTGTTGCCGGTTAAGGGAAGGAAAAACTGAAAACTGTTAATTTTTAGGTGGGAAAATCTATTTTTAGTTTTTACATGTTTTTAATAGATAAAACGTGTTCTGGGGGTATTTTATTTAATTATAATATTTAAAAAATATTATTTATTAGGTAAAAAAAAATTTCAATAATTGTCACTTTGCTGAAAATGACAAAAAATGGCCATTTTTTTAACTTGATTTTTATAAACAAAGATTAAATGGAGCCCGGCTTGTTGGGCCTCAGTGTTAAGATTGTCCTTTTTTTCTGTAAGGTCGTGTTATAAAAAGACATCCAATGCAAAAAAAAAAAAATTGTTTCAATTTTCTTCCCTCCTATATAAATGCGTTTCTTGACTAAAATACTAAGAAATACTGTGACCTATATTTCTTTTACGTGACTTCATTTCTTTAATCCGATTGGTCGTCAAGGGACGCCATCATATCTAATGTAAACATCTCTACAGACTAGTCCTATGTCGATTACAAGATTCCATGAATTAAAATGGGACCAAAACATTAATATCCTGTACTGTAATGCAAACTATTCTTCTATGTAAGTATATATATATATTTACATTAGTAAGAAAAAGTAGGCCTTTTGGCATTCTTCACATTCACCTATCCCTTAGTCTGGACCTTTGGGGCATCATATCCTATCATAGTTCGTCCATCGTGGTTCGATGATAACCTCTTTTGTCATCCAGGGGACTAAGGGCTTTGCTGTTTTGAATGACCTGCGCTGCAAATTTTGATTAAAGTGATGAGGGTTCGAGCGACACGTCGACCTCACTCTCCCGCCTTAAAGCCCATCCTTTTCCTGAAGCAAGATTTGGTCCAGACGTCCGGGGACGAGTTTGGGTGTAGTGGATGACGAGAGACTTTCTGTGTGTCTTGTCCTGCTCTATAGTGCTCTTCAGCACTGTGCAGGTAGTTGCCTTTCAGTCCGACTTGTCTAGTTTTGTGACGCTACGCACAGGCCGCCAAGTCCAGACTTCTTATGCTAGGTTTGACAGAACCTCAGTGTACTGAGCACCACACAAGATTTGTCGACCTTCTTTCTTCATTCCTCTATCTTTTGCATTGGATAGAATCTCTTCCGAAGGCAGTCTGGTGCATTCTTTTATGTTGTCTTTTCATTGCTTTCTCTGTCTGCCTCTTCTTCTTTTTTTTCTGGTACTGCTCCCTGAAGGAAGGTGATTGCGATACACAGAATATTTCTGTAGCATCTAAATTTTATTGCTAGGATGCTTCTCTCTAGTTCTGCAGTCGGCGTCCAAGACAAAATAAGAATGTGGCCATGAGGGGAGCGCTTCAGTCTGATTTTAGTTTCGAAGGCTATGTCTTTGTCTTTCCATATTGTTTTCAAATTTGCATGTTCTGCTGTGGACTGTGCAATTCGGACCAGTGGTTCAGGTTTGGTGCCCTCATCTGAGAAGATCGGATAGCTCCGAGGTATTTAAAAACTAATGACACTTGTCAGATGTTCCCCTTGTTGTAGACTATCACTTACTTTTAGGGATGATTGTTAATCAACAATTAAACCGCTGTAGGCGTGTTATATAACTTCTGAAACTTCAAATAACTCGAATAACTTCTTTTGTGAACAAAACTAAATAGAACTGTTTATTACAATATAAACAAATTTAACTCGAGCTAAAATGAAATCAATGTAGTACTGTAGACTTTAATAATAACATAAAATAGTATTCTGAACATAATTATAGTCACACTTCTTTTCACTCTGGCAATATGGAGTCGTCTCCCCTACCCAAGACAGCTGTCAAAAATGCCGCTTATCTTGTCTCACTCACACTGCATAGCTAACCTCTTCCCCACGTCACAATAGAAACACACAAACACACCCCTCCATAACAAACCTACAATACTGATGCTTCTTTTAAAGCCCTGTTGGCTTTTGGTCAATTTTAGTTTTTTCTTCGGCCTTTATCTTCTGAACATATGCTGCTGCTGCGGCAGCTTTTTCGCCAAATCTGGAAAACTGGAGGTTGACTGTTAAATTGGCTTTAAAACCTTAAATTATCATAAAATTAATGTTGGTTGCAAGTTTTTTATGAATGAAAGTGTTCCGAATGACGTCAATGAAAAAAAAAATTGACACCGCCGTCTTTTCTCTGACGTCACATGCTTACAGCACTAGACTAAAATATTATTTTTTTTTGTAAACATGAGAGAGTTTTAATAAAGCTATATGCCTAATTCACACTTTTTTTTTATTTTCACCTATTTTTTAGTCTGTTTGACCGTTCCTCTGTCTTTTTTTTTTTTTTGGAAAGAGCCTCTTTCGGTGGCTGGCACGTCCATTCTTTTATGTTGTCTTCCCATCGCTTTCTCTGTCTACCTCCTCTTCTTTTTCCTGGTACTGTTCCCTGAAGGAAGGTCTTGCGAGCCCCGAATGTATCTATAATGAATCTATAGGTCTAATTAAACTAATTAGGCCTACTTATTGCGCACCAATATTATGTAAGCTCTACAAGCCTTTTACTATGAAATCAAAGATCCTCTACACAGATCACAGCAATTAAATTGTAAACAATTTGTTTTAAAAAGTTCGCATAAAACAAAAACTAAACGGATCTCAGCAAATTTTATTTCATTTTTTCTTCTTCAATAACAAATCAATCTACATATATGTTTTTAAGTGTGGAGCTCATTTAACAGAACCAAAACCTCAATGCTCAGAGCGGAAAAAAAAGTACAACTAAATATATAAGTAGATTTTAGAAACACGATTTCAATATAATTTTAGACAATGGTATAAAGTACATATTGAAAAGCAAACAATATGTATGAATCGTGAATAATTTTCTTATAGAACTTTCATGCTACCAGGATAAAATTTCATTGGTTTTGGGGTGGTGGGGGAGGGTGAAAGAAAAAGGATGCTAAATAAAAAGCATGTCAGATATATTTCTGGCATTCATTATATGAATAATAAGTATCCTACATGTATATGTTTCCGGCAAATTGCGAGATGCAGGCATTGTATAAAAAAGCACAAAATGATTCATCATTTCCTACTTTGCCTAGGCAATTTTTAGAATGCCGGATTTCGCACTGTGACGGTAACATTTATGTCACAAGTGGCTAGTTTAAAAGATGGAGCAATTTACTTTTTTTTAATGGATTTGTAACAAGTTTTTGTGCTGTTTGTCCGTCTGTTTTTTTTTGTTTTTTTTTGTACTGATAAAATTATTCCGAAAGCGGTTCAATCATTTATGTCCTGGTGGGTACGGTAGCTGAGTGGTTAAGCGCTCGGCTTCCGAACCCTGCGGTCCTGGATTCGAATCTCGGTGAAGACTGAGATTTTGAATTTCGGGATTTTTAGGGCGCCTCTGAGTACACCCAACTCTAAATGGGTACCTGACTTTAGTTGGGGAAAGTAAAGGCAGTTGGTAGTTATACTGGCCACATGACACCCTGCTCGTTAACCGTTGGCCTTAGAAAAAGATGACCTTAACATTAACTGCCCCATAGCTCGTAAGGTCTAAAAGAGAACATTAAGTTTTAATAATTATGGTCAACATGGTAAACATTTATAGCAAGTGCTGTCACATTAACGTCTGGCTGAAGATGCCAGAGAACATGTTGTGGTAAAACGTTGAAGATCGAACGAGAAGGAGATCAAAGTGCGGAAAGGAGAGAAAGATCACAGCGCTGAAAGAGATAGAAACTGAGAGACAAGGGAGTCTAGCTGATGGATGGGGGATTGCTGAGATTAACTCCCCTATTACCATAACACTATTCTAAAAATAACTATAGCTAGCACAATTTTACAGTTTACATATCGAAATGAAGTATTCGCGACATTAGAAATGTGTCTATAGTTACACTTAAATACGCAATGTTGACTATACAGGCAATCCTCCCGCGAAATTTCTGTCAAGTACAGTGTCCTGCATAAACAAATCAGGTCGTTAACCTCCGATGTATTAAAGGGTAAAAAAGTATTTTTATTGGTCATTTCATTCCTAAGTTGGATGTATGGACACCATTGAATGAATGGTAGACTCGGTTGTGTTGTGTTGCGTGTGTAATTTTCAAACCACTGTTGCCAGGCCATAGAGAAATTAAATGTTTCCTGTTGGGTCTGGTTCAGCCTGATGGCAACCATTTCTCTGACGTCACTGGCCAAGACGGACAACTCATGACTATATCTTAGGAGGAGGAAGTCTTCAGGCGCTGAGGAATTAAAGTCGAGAAAGAATGTTGACATGGAGAAATTTTGTTTCAGCTCTAGATTATATAAAGTCATAAGTGGTTCCACTCTTAAAGCAGTCTCCATATTTAGCTCATGAACTAAATAATGCGCCATAAAATCTAAGATTTCACCGCTTTCGTCTCGATTTATCCGCCATCCGTCACCTGGCAACGCGACATAAAAAATGATGAACTTTCTGCAGCTGCCATCTTGGTGAAGATAAAAACCTAAATGAGTTGAGCAGTTGACCAAATGACACGTCAGGCCGCTTAATGTGACATTTGTGGACATTTGACATTGGGCTTCAGACCAAGGAAGACTCTCAGCAGACACTACCAGGTCACCAGATACTATAGCTTCTGGTCCAGACACATCACGGTTGAGTGATATTAAAACTTCTCGTCCAAGGAACAGATCAAATGGCTCACTGACACACAAAGTCCCAAAGTTAAAATGGCAAACCTTGCACGCGTTCGTATTGCATCGCAGACGCAGAGCTGAAGTCCAGGTTACCGGGTTTAGGCACCGCACCCTCTCTGCCTGGTCACACCATTTGGGACTCCCGTACATGCATGGATCTGCTGGAAGTTCTATTTCAGAATAAAACGGTGAATGGAACGAATAGTGTTCGAATCTTGAAATAACGTCGTCAGGTTGTAGTGTTTCCATTCGAGAGTAGATCGGCGAGCTTATCAGACTGTCCGTTGTTCCATTAGGAACATTACACTTATAAATCTCGAGATTAGCATACACTATATCTGTAATTGGATCATGGACGGGAGAGTTTGCAATTATATCGTAAACAGAGTCTTTATTAATGGTTCTTCGTGAGTAGTTTCTTTCTCCTGGGCAGCTAGCGATCGCTAGGAAGTAGCCCATTTCCAGACATTCCACTTTTAAGTCAAGCATGTGCCCATATCTCTCTATCCCTTGCTGCACCACAAGCGGGCATGTTAGCTCAATGTCCACACAGCAGTTTTTGTAAGCGAAGCAGGTCTCCACGCAGGAGCAACTGAGCTGAAAGATATGCAAACTCGTTGCTTGGCAACGACCACGGCATGACAGATAGGTTTCACCTTTAGCACCCAAAGCACGATTAAAACCTGCCCATGATTTCTGTAAAAAGGGATCTATATTTAGATATGCCTGTGTTAAATGGACTAAGAGGAAGTATTCTATAAAATGTATATTCCAATTGAACATTAAATGACCCAACATTACTTTATACAATTCCGCTCTTGTATCCAAAATGACTTTTGTATCTCAGTGACTAGCACCAATAGAAAGGAAGCTCCTGAAAATAAATGAACCTAAGAATTAATAATTATAATTACATTTTTTATATGGTCAACGTTACATGGGGAGTCAAGGAAGGGGGCTTAATTCTCCCCCACACCCACACAAATTAGGTGACTAGAATTTGCATATCTGGGGGAATGCTACTGTGATGCTGGCCGCTTTTTTTAAATGCATTTTTTTAAAAGTTATATACCTTGAACTCCTACTCAAGCGATCAAGCCTCCCTCGAGCAGATGTACTTTTTTTATTTTTGCTTTTTATTTATCTTTATTATTACAAAGCTTATATCAACTCACGCTGTCTGTCTGTCTAGTAAAAGGTTTGTAGGCTACACGTTATTTCTTTAACCTGACAACACAAGAATCAATTTAAAAAAAAAAACAACAACCAATTAGTTAATTAACTATTGGTAATTATGTTGTTGTTGTTGTTTTTTTTTTTGGTATCTCGAACAAGGGAAAGAAATTGTAGTTGTCTGAAGTGGTGGTATAAGCCGAATTAGTCCCCTTTATAGGTCGCAGCTTTAAAGTAAATATGAAACAAACAATACATAACTATACAATTTTCTCTAGTCATAAGCACCTCACTACCAATGGACCTCATTCACCAATCGTAAACAAACAAAAATTGAGTCACGTGCTTCTCTATCTCTTCAATGCAAAATTACGATTTAATGTTAATCAACAATCGTCGTCACGTGACAGCTTTTTTTTTGTTTTATCAATATTTATCACGTGACCGTTCGTTTTGGTGAATGAGGTCCATTAATACTTACCCCGGGACAGTTTTGAAAAGGAACATAAGTATAAGAATCTCAATGACAACATATCGAAGTGACTTCTTGGTTACTGACTCGTTACCAGAAAGGCTGAACATACTCTGGTAGCTGTATTTACATTCAAATGTACAATACTGCAAATACAGACAATCTTCAGTCACATTGTCATTTGTATAAAAATATGTATAAAATAATCTACATAAACAAAATACAATCGCAGTCTCCGAGGTGTTTACGAAAGACGATTTCATACGTGTATTAAAATCATTTGTCGACAAGAAACTATACTGGAAAGTGTTGTGTTACGTGTAACTGTTTTTAGCCATTGTTGCCAAGCCAAAGATAAGTTATGAAATTCGTTTTGGCCTCTTTTTAAGGCAACCAGTGCTTTTACATCACTGGCCAGAATAGACAACTCGCGACTATAAGTTAAGAGGTAGAAGTCTTCAGTCCCTGAGGATTGAAAGTCAAGGAAAATGGTTGATAGAGAGAAATTTTGATTGAGCTGTACGCTATGTACGAAAAGCATGGGCTCCACGCTAGAAATATTCTCCATATCTAGCACACGGGTTAAATAGTATGTCACATATTTTAAGATGTCACCGCTTTCTTCGGGGTCTATTGTCCAATCGTCAACTGGCAATGCGATATAAAAAAGACTGAACCTCCTGCAGCTGCCATCTTGATGGAGATAATATCCTAAATATGTCGAGCACTTTATAAAATGACAATCCAAGGTGACATCTTTGGATACGTGACATTTGGCTTTTGACCAAGGTCGTTGAGTCGCAGATAGCAGCAGGTCATGATCCAGAGATATCATGACAGCAGGTTGGTCTGAAAACAACTCGTTCGGCTCGTCGACGCACAGAGTAAATCTGCTCAGACGACAGAATTTACAAGGACCTTTCGTGCATTGAACATGTTCATGAGACGTCCAGAAAATTCTAGAGCGGCGTTGTTCCCTCTCCGATTGGTTACACCACTGGAAACTTTATGAGATGCAATGATCAAACGAATTTGGTATATAGGATAGTGAATAACATGGGGAATAAAACGAATAGTGTTTAAATTTGGAAATAACTTTGTTAGAACTAACTTCATCTACTCGTGATCTAGTCTCCCATTTGATCATATTTCTTGGTCCATTAGGAACATTACAGTTATAAATGTCTTGGTTGGCGTAAACAAGTCCAGTAATGGCATCCTTGATCGGAGCATTAGCAATTAGCGAGTCTTTTTTAAACAATTGTATAGAAGAGTTCGATTTTTCTGGACAACTAGCTATGGCTAAAATGTTGCCCAATTGAAGACATTCCACTTGTAAGTCAACCATGTGTCCGAATCTCTCCAGGCTTCGCTTGACCACGAATGGACATTCAATAGCAATATCATGGCAGCAGTTCTTATATATAAAGCAAGTGTCCAGGCAAGAGCAACGAAGCTGTTGGAGATACACTTCCTTTGCAAGGCAGCGGTTACGACACGTGTTGTACTCAGCGCTAACGGTACCTATTAGATCTATCCTTGCTTTCTTTGATGTCTGTAAATAGATGTCGGTAGATGTGCTGATTAGATGAAAATAGAGGCACAAAATATGTAAACTCCAGTTTATCCATTTCTATTTCATATAGTTACTTTTTGGCTTCATTACATATCTCACTATTCAATGCATACAACGAGTGTTACAGGTTATCCCCGAAAATAAATTCCAAGTATTAATTGTATATCCTTAGGATATATGATGTATCTTATCTTATCTTATATAATACAGACGTTACTTCAAAAAAGAAGATGATTACGTCCTACGCGTCATGCATTTAGTCATGCATATTAACCAATGACTTAAATTCTGCCAAGTCACTGGTTTTTCTGGCTAGCTCAGGCAACCCATTCCATGCACTAATAGCACTAGGGAAGAAGGAGTATTTGTACAAATTTGTCCTAGCATATGGGACGAGGAATGTGCCTTTATTTTTGTGTCTTTCAGAGTATTTTATTAAATTTTGTTTTTGTATTTGAAGATTATGGTTCAGTGTTTTATGTATAATTGCTACTTTACTTTTGAGTCTTCTGTCCTGAAGGCTTTCTAAATTTAGTGATTTTATTAATGGTGTTACCCTAGTCAAATGTGAATATTCGTTTGTTATGAATCTCACTGCTCTATTTTGTGTTTGTTCCAGTTTCTTAATGTTTTCTTGAGTTGAGGGGTCCCACACGGTGGATGCATATTCTATTATTGGCCTAACCAAGGTTAAATAACATTTTAGTTTTATGTTCTTATTTGATTTATAGATATTTCTTTTAATAAACCCTAATGCTTTGTTGGATTTTTTTATAGTTTCATCAATATGTGGATTCCATGACAGTTTTTCATTTATTATAACACCTAGGTATTTTGAGTTTTTAGTCTGTGTTACTGGTTTGCCATGAATAAGATAAGTGGAATTAATTTGTTTAATTTTTTTTGTTACTCTTAACAACTGACATTTTTCTGGGTGGAAAGACATGCTCCAATTATATATGAATTGGAAATGCTAATACAATACAGTATTACAAGAAATTTCAAATTGTACAAAGTATTAGACAATGCATTTTTTGAAGAAATAGAAACGCCTCAGTCCTTTGGCTCTCTGTGAAGACAAAGCCAGCATGCAAAATGTGCGTGTATGTGTGTGTGTGTACGAGTAATGAGATGAAAGTCTGGACATTGGCTTTGTTGACTAGCCCATGTGTACGTTTAGCCGCAAGGCAGCGGAGGTTTTGATTCAGGGTTTTTCTTTTAATTGGCAGCCAACCAAGGTTCTCGGGCCCCTCTTGCCATAAGCTACACTTATAGTTTATAGGCTAGTATAAAAATGCATAGTTCTCCTTGTTATTACAGATGTGTCAATCTAGTCATGTATGTTAATCAATGACTAAACTCGGCTAAATCGTTGGATTTCCTGGCTGATTCAGGCAACCTATTCCATTCTCTAATGGCACTAGCAAAGAAGGAGCACTTCTACGAATTAGTTCTAGCGTATGGAATAAGAAATGTACCTCTATCTTTTTGTTTTTCTATTTGTAAATTATGGTTCAATGCAGAGGAGGTCTTAGCAGAGCGCGGGGCCCTGGGCGAGAGTCATATGCGGGACCCTTAGCCTATATGTATATACCGTTCAACGTTACGCTATTGGTCTCGTCTACCTTATTTTTGCTACTAAACATAGTACCTTAAGTAGGTACTGTACTATTAGCCTTTCACTAATTACATACTGTATTGTAATTGTTATGCATGAAAGATTTCGCCTTTTAAGGTTAATAAACGTAACTAATGATTCATAAACATTTTGAATGAAAAATCAACACACTAGATTATAATAAGTCGGAAAGTAACTATTAATTACTGAGGAGAACCAAAGCACTTGCAGTAACCAAATAGTTACTTAGTCGGTCACAGAAGGATTCAGTCACGGAACTTTCCTGACTTGTCGCTTTGCACTAATAATAATATTATATATCTTCTGGCCCGATGCGCGGTCGGAATGTCGAAGACAAATTGATGTTCTTTAAGAACAAAGCGTGCGGTAGGAGCTACAGTTTCCTTTGGCGTTCGCATGTCGTGCTCTCGCCGAAGGGCTATACCACGGGTTTTCAAAATAAATATTGAAAAAAATACTCCTGCTTTCCCTCCCCCCCGAAGCCTATTGGAAAAAAAATGAATATGTCGCCAAACTTTCTGGATGCTGATTGGCCGAAATAACAGTTAACACTTTAACTGGTTCAATCGAGACCAATCTTTATAGGCCTCAACAATGACCTGCGAAGTTGCAACCTGTGTTGACCAATACATCGTTGCCAGGTCGTGACGTCAGAAACAGTTGGCATGTAAAGGTGATTAAATAAATGTGAAATAGTTATTTAGAAGATTAAAGTGTTAGGGGATGTCTAGGGATACTGTTCGTATATAAGTCATGTGACCTTGATCGATTCCAACTTCCTTGCTCCTTGAATGTTTAGATGAGCTTGTACCCACAATTACTAACATTGTGAACTCTTCACTGACTTCAGGCATTGTACCACAGCAATTTAAGCATGCACTTGCCGGGCCCTTATTAAAGAAATCCAGTCTTGACCCGGAATGTCTAAAAAAAAAAAACTATCGCCGGTATCAAATCTTCCCTTCCAGTCAAAGCTTCTGAAGCGCATCGTGTTAGCGCAAATTCTTTCTCATCTTGAACAGTACTGCCTCTTGGAATAATTTTAATCTGCATATAGGAAGTGCCGTAGCACAGAGACATCAGTGGTCAGGGTACTAAACGACTTACTTCACAATTCCGACAAAGGCCACATATCAATACTTTCCATGCTGGACTTGTCCGCAGCCTTTAATACGCTAGACCAGTGATGCCCATCCGGCTAACCGAAACGTCGGCAAAAAGTGTAGAAAGTCCCCCCCCCCTTTCCCTCCACCAAATCACTTTTTCTCTGATGGATTAGTACAATAACCTTTAACAATTGTGCGTTAATTGTGAGTTAATGAAATAAGATTCTGAATGTAGTCTACCAGGAAAAGTGAACAGATCTTTTTTGAGGAACATGACAATAAGCCAATATATTTGTTTTATTAAGAAAGTCAGGCTGTTTTTAAAAAAACGACAATTTACTAAAAAAAATATGACGCATTTGTGTTTTGAGACGCAAATAAAAGATTGTTAAACTTTGCCTAGAGATTAGAGGATCGATGGGAATATTAACCCAAAAGAGACAAGAAAATAAGTTGGGGGTAAAGCTAGTTACAATGTTGCATACGTTCTAAGTAGAGAAATGAAGATATTTTCTGACGCTTTAAAAAAAAAAACAACTTTAAATCTTATCTTATCTTATATAATACAGACGTTACTTCAAAAAAGAAGATGATTATATCCCATTAATTAATGTAAGTACCAGTCCCACGAGTTGCTAATCAAATTCTTTCAGGTTTATTTCATTTCATTTTTTGTACCTTTTTGTTGATGTGGCCCGCGACACGAGTGACGGAATACAAAAATGGCCCGCAGGCCCAATTAGGTTGAGCATCACTGCGCTAGACCATGAGATTATGATGGCCAGATTCTCTGCCACTTTTGGTTTAGCAGGAATCGTCCTAAAGTGGCTTGGATCCTGGCATTTCTATGCCATCCGGCCCTTAAGTTGTATATTATATGATGGACATCCATTTCTAGGTCTACCTGTCGCCAAAGTCATTCTGTTAAGTTTGATAATGTATCGATAACTGAACCCATGCATACAATGAACTCGGTATCTTTATAAGAAATATAGGCCTTAAGTTGCTTTTTAATCGCTAAAAGTGTGAGCCCTAAAAGGATGAAGCCTACTAGTAGCACTGTCTACGGATGCAGATTATTACATTATTTCGGAAAATGTGTTAGATTAAATTAGCATTATACTCTAGAGCAGCGGTTCTCAACCTTTTATGCTCGGCGACCCCTTTTTACAATCCACCACTCTGCCGCGACCCCTCCCCCCCCCCCACACACACATACAGCAATAGAAGAGTAGACAATTTTCGATGGTCTTAGGCGACCCCTGGCAAATCGTCATTCGACCCCCAAGGGGGTCGCGACTCACAGGTTGAGAACCCCTGCTTTAGAGTCTGTAAAGATTTAAAAAAAACAAGCACGACGCTCAGAGGGCCACTTTTACAAGAAAATATTATTATCATTAAAAGTTTAAGACGTACAATAATGGCCTTCATGAGGCCTTTAGGTGGCCCAACTGACAAATTTGGGTACCGGCCGACCGGTCATTCGCCCGAAGGTCCATATAGCCAATCTGCCCCTGGTTCGAGAGGCTTAGTACAAAATTACCCAACTGTTTATACAGTTTTTGGTGAGATTAAATGTTATCGACGCAGTTAAGAACTAACGATGACACACTGTTTCAACTACAATAGGATATCTTGTATTTTTACAGTGTTGCTTTATAAAGAATTTCTTGCACATTATATCTAAATCAGGGGTTCTCAACATCTGGTCTGCGACCCCTTTGGGGGGTGGTATAACCATTTTTCAGGGGTCGCCTAAGACCATCGGAAATTTGGTTTTTAAAAACTTTTCATTTATCATATGATTTTTTTTAACAAGCATAGTTGGTATACATTTTCATTTGATATAAAAAAACAAAGAGACATTACCCGAATTGATTTTTGGCTAGACTGATTATGAAACCATAGTCAAAGTTTGACTTTTACAGCCAAACAAAAATTTAATAAAAAATGAGGGTGACCTATTTAATAAGACGGCTATTTTGCTAGAGGATAAAGATGGCACTTTTAGTTGGTCAGTGTAACATCACTGCTTGAAGGGAGACATGTCTTTTTTCATTGATAGTCACTTCTTTGTACTGAGCTTGATGGCTTCAACGTGTCCTGCCATCTGGCACTGACGTGACGTGGCTTTTTTTTAATTTTGTGAAGAAGTTGTTGTTTTTTTATTAGAAAGAAAAACACAGAATAATAAAATGTTACAATGCAAGGATTCAAATACATTATAGGCCAACCTCAATTTGTCTGAAAAGATCCGTTCGTCCTAATGAAACTTCAAATTTGGCTAACAAAACTAGATGAAAATATAACATAAATCTTGCCAACTTTATCTGCTTCCTATTAGGAAAAAAGGTCATTGAATCTGACACACCGACTACAATGGCAATTTATGTCAAAGAACACATAAGCACTAGCGTGCGAGTGAAATTTCACCCAACTTCCATATCTAGAAGACATCGTGTTTACACTTTCTAGAGGTCAAAGTTGAAGATGTTCCTCAGACAAAAAAAGTTTACTGAGCTCATCATAAACGATGCAGCTAAAAATGAAGGCTTTTGATTGTCAGTTGCGCAATTCTGGATCACGTGTTTGCAGTCATATCCCATTTTGAGATTGTGTTGCTCCTTCTTCGTCCATTTCTTACAGTGAGCATATATTTTTGAGAATCAGGTTTTTCCAGCCTATTAGTTATCAAGTCTAAATAAAGAAGTTGACTTGATGCTGATGATGGCATTCATTGTGCTCTTACAAAGATTCCCACAAGAGTCCAACCTTTGCACTAACGTATTTTGAGATGTGTAGCAATGTAGTTGACCTTATTTGATATCATCCTCCATGCTTCGCCATACTTGTCACATTGTCACACAAGTATGCCCATGAATATGGTGACTACGCAATAGAAAAGTTAATAAATGCAAGTCATAAAGATAAAACTTTTTGTTAGCAATTTAATTATAAAAGACATTTATTTGACACTCATTACAATAACATACTGCTCTTTCTATGTTACATTTCTACCAATGAAAATACATCAGAAATCAGATATAGAAATAATGATAAAGATTTTATGACATTGGCTAATTTCTATTTTACTTGGCCTAAGAACGAAAAAAAAATTACGGTTAGGGGTCGCTGTCTAGTGGGGAAACGTTTTAGGGGGTCGCGCAATAAAAGGTTGAGAACCGCAGATCTAAATGAAATACATCGGCTAGAACCTGGGTTGTTTCTAAGTTCCGATACTTAGTGTGTAATAATAAAACAGCTCCTACTTACACACATAGTATTCACAAACAACAATACCTGTTAATGTTCTATAATTTTTGTGACTAATTCAGCACTTAGTAAACTCTATGCTATAACAGCGACTGCAAATCTTTGCGTAGGTCCACAACTAGTGGATCAAAGTACAGTGAAAAATGTTTACCTTTCAGAATACAAAGAGTGCTATGAAATACATGAAACAAAAGTTCAGATTCAGACTTCACAGGTAGACATTATATACGTAAGACCCGTTTTAAAAGTGCAAATAGCATCTGTTACAGGACGCTTTATTACACCCTAAGGCTCTAGAGTCTCGAAATTTAGTCACGTTGACAAAGCGGGTGCCTCAGACAAAAAACATTGAGAAACGTCAGACAAGAAAGTTCTGGGCTTACTCTATGGTATTGGTTTTGTAATTACAGACGTGAATTTGATGTCGTTCTGAGAGCCAAAGGCCACAGAAGGTGGACATGTTACACCGCGCTCATGTTTCAATGAATAAACAATGTTAGCTTAAGTTTCGTAGAACTATTTTTTGTGTACTAGCTCTGAAGTTCAGCCTATCAGACACACCACACACGCTCAGTAATACCTAGGTGTTATAATAAATGAAAAATTGTCATGGAAGTCCCTGTGCAAAGCCCTCAGCTCCTTGAATGACAAAACATCGGGCATCACCAAAACCATGATGGAGGAACTATAGTGAAATGTTAGCTTGAAATAATTGTTCAAAATTTCAGCTTAATGGGGTGTCGGAGAAATAACGTGTACAAACTTTTGGCCAGACAGACACACAGACAGACAGACAGAGTGAGTTGAAAGAAGCTTTGTAATAAAATGTGCTTTATATTGCTTTTACCGACTTAGATTTATTGCCATGTAAGCAAAAGTGGTCTGTTTCCCTTAAATTAGACAAATGTCTGTTCAAATAAGCTACGATAACTAATGTTAGCTTTTTATGAAAACATACAGGGCACTGTACAGTTTGACAAGTCCGCCTCTTGGCCAGTCTCGATCAAGTTCGGTATAAAAGAAGGATATGTTCTGGCCCTAACATTATTCGGCATCTTCTTTTCGGTTGTAATCGCCAGCGCCTTTAAAATCCCTGGAAGATGAGGTAGACATCCACAGTAGATTCGATGCAAGCCTTATTAATCTGGCTCGTCTTAAGGCAAAATCCTGCTGGAGGTTTGGACTAAGAAGTAAACTATCTTTAACTCTGAAGGAACATCCGAAACATGTAAAACATTTTTACAAAAGGAACGACACATATCCGATACAATTTGGAATCAACAGCATCGATAGCATCGCAGGTTCTACCAGGTTGTAGCATTGTGTGCCGCAAGCTGCCTAAGGGTCTCTAGCTTCTTATTTGTCCTCAGGGTTGTCTCCCGAAGACTTTCTCAAGGCAGCGGAAATTTGGATTCAGAGTTTTCCTTAGTCTTCGTTGGGTAGCCAGCCAAGGTTAACGATCCTCTTCTGCTCGAGGCTTAATGGATTGGGCGCCAGCTACTCGCCTTTGCCCCTTCTCCTGTTAGTTATAACAGTTCCTCCGCGCTCAGTATCTGAGCCAAATGTTAGGGCCGGAAGATGGACTGGTTGTCAGAGGCTATTTTATACGCATGCCATAGGAAACATTTTAAAGGTAATGGAGCGCTTGAAGCCATTGCCACTTTCGGCTATACCAACCTAATAACCTCATAATCGGGAAGATCATAAATAATTATTGGTGAAATTTGATTCGTTATCAAATAGCAACGCTAACAGATATACAAAAAAAATAATTTTCAGGACACTACTTATCAATGATGTTAACCCTATAATGTCATTATCGGGAAAATCAGAAATAACTCATTGTAACTTATCTCTCGAACTGAGTTGTTTTTTTCCGCTATCAAATAGTAAAGCTACTAAAAAAATTAATAAATTTTTTTTTCTGAAAACTATTGTATTTATCATACAGTATTGGGAAGATCAGAAAAAAGTCATCTTGATTAATTAATATCTAGAACATTTTTGTCATGTTATCGTCAATGTTGTGTCCAGCTCAGCTAGAGATGGTTTGGGAGGTGCCTTGTATGACCAGCGTAACCTCCTTTTCCCGAGCTTATTTCAAGAAATTTCGTCAGTCTGGTCAAAATCTTGTGCAAGTTATATCTCCCATCTCCCATTCTCAGATCAAGTTGAAACTTTTCACAATTATTCATTGTGGGTGACAACGAGTAAATCGATCAGGGAAAAAAATCAATTAGTTAATCAATTAGTCGTAAATAGTTAATTTTTTTTATAAGGAAAATGTACTAAATCGGCGGCGGGCGACCCATGACAATAATCACAATAGTGTAGAAAATTGAGTCGTTCGTTAATCATTTTCAGTTGGCAATGGAGTAATAAAACCTTCTACTTTTATAAATAATTGAATAGCTCAGTGGCTAAACACGTCGGTCTTACATCACGAAGGCTCGAGTTCAAATTCAGACAGAGCAACTTTTTTTTTTGTATATTGGCAGCACTGAAACCTTCTTCCAGATAAACCCTCCCTCCCCCCTCCCCGTTAATCCACAAAGGTTATTGGAATATAGAAGCATTAAAATGCAATAAGCAACTCCATCCGAGAATGAGAAGCAGAGAAAAACGTGTACAAGATGTGTACTAGACAGAGAGACAGAGTTTACACTAAATGCCAAAGATTTAAACGAAAAATCCATAGAAGATGTATATCAGCTTTGTAAAAAGAGGTGAGTCCAAGGCTCTTTGCCCACAAAAGGTGTGACAAAAGCTCGCTGCATCGGCCTGTCTAAAAAACTTGTCTGGAAAAGATTCAAGTAGATATAAATATTTACATCTTGTTACGGGTGTCGTACCCCAAGACGCTTACGTTAGAAGCGAGGCCAAAGGCCGATGACTCCTGGGGAACTTCCTCCATTTTCCTATAAAAATCGCCCCCTTGAGCAGAGGCGGCGCAAGGTGAAGGCGACGTGGAAGACTACCCAGGGCCTCGCGGTTAGAGAGGGCCTCTATACTGGAAAGGTTTCCATTACCTACAAGAGATTCATCTGATAGCACATAATCAACAAATTCCAAAATTTCAACTTCTATTCAAAACAATTGACAACGCAGATATCAAAAACAGTTAATAATGGGTATATGACATTAGGTGGGAAAAGTAAAGGCGGCTGGTCATTGTGTTGACCACAGGACATCCTCGTAAACCGTAGGCCACATAAATAGATGACCTTTACATATTGATCGCAAGGTCTGAATGGGGAACTTTACTTTCATTATTTTTTGTTTGTTTCAAACTTTTAAGCGACAATGTATAAAGGGAACTTATTCAACTTATACCGTCAAGTACAATTTCTTTCCCTTGTTCGATACCAAACAAAATAATTAACTACCAATAATTATTTAGCTAACTGGTTATATTTTTTTTTAATTCTTGTTTTGTAGGATACAAGAAATAATTATGCAAAGTTTCAACTTAATCCGAGATTGGGTGTGGTCGGTATATTGTGACTAAACGTGTACAAACTTTTTCCAGAGAGACAGGGTTGATATAAGCTTTGTAAAAACTTGTCTCCTTCATACTTATTGAATTTTGATTTTTTTTTTGTCCCTTATGTTAACACTTCTTTCAATTATTTTAGCAATGGCTGAAGGTCAAGAAGACATTGATCTAGCACTCTATCACATGGAAATGGAAAAAAAAAGCACTTCAGGAAATATGATTTGGGAGCGCAATTTATTTGCAAGTCACGCCTCCTGCACGAAATGCTGCACCCTGGAGTGCGTCCAATTCTGCCTTAAAGATCGGCCTTTTTTTTTTAAATCATGTGTTGTAGACACTCCAGGGCTGGTGGACACAGAGGACTCTCAGGCAGACATTTTATGTAGAATCTGCGAAGCTCTAAAGTTACTGTCATATACCTTAATTATTAGTCAAGATATTCACACACGTTACAGATTTGCGTTTGTCTGAGTTTTACAAGTACACTTCTCTTGCCAATACTTTTTTTTTAATGTAAAAATACTACTAACTTAAATTTACAAAACTACTGCAAGCTAAAGATCAGTTAACGTCTGGTTGAAGATTTTCACATAGAATCAAATCTGGGAGATCGACTTTTCTAGCCAGATTGTTATCTTGAATAACGTAATTAAATTACCAAACGGTGTCAATTACCAAACGGTGTAAATTTAACACCATCGCATTGTGAATTCCTTTAGGCAGTTGTCATTGTACACTTTACAGTGATTTTCAATTATGACGTCATCATTAATGTGTCTAGAATGCGTTTAGCGTTTTGAAAGCCTCTAACACGCACTCTTAACTCCTGACCATTCACATGCTGCTCGGGTGGCGGGCCCGGCGAAATTGTTTGCACTGACAGGAGAAGAGGTGTAGGTAAAAAGAAAGCTCATTGCGGTTGAACCCAAACACGGTAAATATATTTTTAAATCTTCTCTAGTGAAAAATCAGGAGCCCCTGCCCTTTGGGCACATTGCAGCTCACCGTTCCACATTCTGTCAAGGTGCCTGCTCTTTGCTAATCCCAAACTGTCATTTGCTGTTCTTTTGAGCCCAACAGCTTTGTAGAGCGACGGGAACTGTATGTGTGGCAGACGTTCTGACCATGGCTAATGATCTCAAAAAGATGAATAATTGTCCTTATACAACTCAAGTCTTCCAACAATAACAATCTATATTTGTTTGACAAAGCTTATAGCAACTCACTCTGTCTTACAGTAAAAAAGTTTGTACACGTTATTTCTCCCACACCCAATCTCGTTATTTCTCCCACACCCAATCTCGTTATTTCTCCCACACCCAATCTCGTTATTTCTCCCACACCCAATCTCGGATATGGGTGAAATTTTTTGCACACTTATTTATTTTGCCCGACAAGACAAAAATCGATAAAAATGAATTAAATTTTGGTAATTAATTATTTTGTATTCTATCTGGAACAAGGGAAAGAAATGGTTCTTGACAGATGTGGTGGTATAAGCTGAATTAGTCTCCTTGAGGACTCGAGCCCTAAGTAAGAAAAATATTTAATGCATTTAAAAAAAAAGATCATGTAAACATTCACAACGATACAACCCCCCCCCCCCGCCCCTCTCCCAACTGGTCCAAACAGGCGATATTATGATATTGTATGGAGAAAGCTAAAAGCTAAACAAAAACAATTGGTAAATATATTTCTATCGCACAGATTAATATCTCTAGGTCAGGGATGGAAACAATTTGGTTTACCTTACATTTTTTTACCTATCCCTTAGTCTGTTGGACCGTCGTTAAGTTTCATCAAGTTGAGGCGTCCGTGTTTTTTTTTTCTACCAAAGTTGAATAAGAACTTTGAAGCGTATACATGCATCCCCCCTGCCATAACCGATGAAGAGCTATGGCTCCGAGATTTAAATATTACCAGCTAAATTGCTTCTGTTAAGAAACGCTTCCCTTACAGAAACTGCTGTTAAGACTTTGCCACTGAGTGTCCACTAGTGGCCGAGAAAGGGCTTAAGAAATTCGGACACAAGCTGGACTTTCAGTTTAAATGCTTGAAGATGACCTACGTGTTAGCAATAGCCAGCTGCCCGCATAAAAAAAAAACTACACATACCGTCTAGTTAACAAACTCCATAGCTGATATTGTCATAAATATTCCAATGATGGATTCTTTGATTCACTGAGTGTATGTGAATATAAACGTCGGCCATTTGCTGTAAATAACCTCTTAGTCTGTGAAAACAAAAATTATATAACAAGATGTCAAATATCTTAATGTAAAAACATTATTTCTCTTCTAGTCCACTTTCTCCATAGTCTTTCAGTCTCCTCTGTCTCTCTTGTACTTCTCTTTTCAACACTTACATGCGTCAGTCCTGATTTTAACAAAATTATTGCACTAGCCATCACACACAAGCTGGGATCGCCATTTGAGTCCACCCAACTCTAATGAGTACCTGACATTAGTTGGGAAAAAATTGGCGATTGGTCGATCTGCACTATAGATAGCTAGCTGTGAACCGGGAAACTTTATTTTTTTTACTTAATTTCTGAATTCGCGCCTTTTGTTAAAAATAGATATCATTCAGCGGATTGGACAGACTACTTTGGGAAAATGGCATTCTGTTTGTGTGTTTGTAAAATGTTTGACATGTTTCAAATGTTCCTTCAGAGTTGAAGATAATTACTTCCTAGTCCAAACCTACAGCAGGACGACAGGGGATGGGAGCGGGCAGGGTTTGAACCTGGGACCATCAATAAGTCCAAACGACAGTCCAGTGCGCAAACCGCACGAACAGGCAGGAAGGAATGCCTAAATAGGAAGGAATGCCTATAATTTCTAAGATTAGATGTTCCTAGTGTCATTAGAGCATTGAACGGGGTGTCTGAACCAGCCAGGAAAACAAGTGACTTAGCAGTCTTTAAGTCTATAATGATTAACATGCACGACTAGATTAAAACACATTTTAGCTAAGTATTATTTATAATGTCTTCTCTCTTTACCTTATGACTACACCCCAGCCATGGTGTATGAACTTTGGACTTTAATAATAATAGAATATGCATCCTCTATTTGGGATCCCTGAACTCAAGAAATCATTAAGAAACTAGAACAGACACAAAAACAGAGGAGTGAGATTCATTACATACGAATATTCACATTTGACTAGAGTAACACCTTTAGTAAAATCACTAAATATAGAAAGCCTTCAGGAAAGAAGACTCAAGTAAAGTAGCAATTATATATAACACACTGAACCATAATCTTCAAATAAAAAAAATAAAAAATACTCAGAAAGACACAAAGATAAATGCACATATCTGGATCTATATGCTATGACAAATTTGAACAAACGCTCCTTCTTCCCTAGTGCTATTAGAGCATGGAATGGGTTGCCTGACCTAGCCAGGAAAACCAGTGATTTAGCATTGGTTAATATGCATGAATAAATGCATGACGCGTATGACGTAATTATCTTTTTTTAAAGTAATGTCTGTATTATATTTAATAAGATAAGGCAGTGGCGTCACTAGGGTGGGTGTCACCCGGTGCGGTCAACTCAGGGTGTCACCCCCCCCCGAAAAAAAATTTGCTGTTTTTTTTTGTTTGTTTGTTGGGCCATAATACACATACTTTATTATTAACTACATTAATTGATTGTTAAACAACTAAAAAAATGCGTGTAAATTAAATTCTAAAACTCAGTTGTTACAATATATCAATAGTTAAATTTTGCAACAACCTTAGACAAATTAAAATATTTTTTTTCTTTTCTGGATTTCAAAATTAGAAGACGTATCAATCACTTGAAAGTAATGTCCTTAACGATTTCATTTTAAATAAATTAGCCTGATGTGAAAGTGTCTTCTGTTCCTTTGTCGAGCATGTTATGCTTTTCTTAAAGACAAAGTTGAATCTGTCACCACTTTTTCAATAGTTCAAAGGTATGCCTACTCTTATGTATCATTGACCTTCTAGTAGACCTACCCCGCAAAAAAAAAATAAAAAATAAAATAAAGAGTTAAAATAAAAGACATCTGGCAACAGATCTTAAGCTGCGCATCCAAGGGCTATAAATTTAGAACGAGAACAAGTATTTCAATTGTACGAAAAATTTTAAGCAAGAAGCATTTCCACATAGATTAATTGAATGTTATATACGTCTATTAAATAGCTTTACTGTTGCTTCTTAAAAATTCCTGTACTCCTCCAAGGCTCCAGACATTGAAGATGCATTTTTTTTATATCCCTGAGCTCGACATATCCTAAATTCAAGCTCACTCCTTTCTTCTAGACATTTTAAGATATTAAGTAGATCTTATAAACTTTTATTCTCCTATTTGAATCTCAAAACTTATGAATCAGGTCAGTGTGTGTTATGTCAGGCGTGCTGTCAAACAAAATACAAAGGTGCTAATAGTAATTCTGACTCTTACAAGTATATCTTCTTTTTTGAAGTAACGTCTGTATTATATAAGATAAGATAAGAAGATATGTTTTGCGTAGTGTTCTAAAACATTTATAAACTTTTCAACATTATAGATACATTTTTAGTTATGGGAATTATCCGAACATTTCCTTTATTTTATGAAAAGATTGCGTGTGGCCCGTGGATAGCATATTTAACTCATAGATCTACATCTTGATCTTGTTAGTTTTGAGCTGTGAACGCAAATAAATGCCAAGAATCATAGTTTAGGGGGAATAACTCGCCTAATCTTGACAGAAATGAAAGGTAAAACTAATTTTTTTCCCTTTAAAGCAACAAAATTGGTCTTCACAGTGACAATCCAAATAAAATCGTACTTTTTAGATCATATTTAGCCCTATGATAATTTAGATTTGTAAATTTAAATATTTTTTTCCTGACAAGAGTCTATCTCAATACTCTATTTCTTACTATTCATGGAATACGATCATGAACAATATATGCCTGTGTCAAATTTACCCCTTCACCGTACAGTCCTTCAACTTTCAAAGTAAATACCCAACCATTGCAAATGAACACCCTAACATCGACCTACTTCCTTTGTAAACACTCCAGAGAGGAAGGCGAACCGAGAGACCTGTGGATTAACATTTTACAAGGACTGCACTCAAATTTTGAGATATTCGCTGCTATTAATGTCTCACAAACAATTTTTAACATGAAGACTGCGGCGGTGGCCGTATCATTTTTGGCTTTTTTGCAAGGTGGGTTAAATAAATCTATTAGATTAGATCTTAAGAAAGACTTAACTCAAATATTGAAATAACTGTCTTAACTTAACTTTAACGTCTTATAAGTGAATAAGTCTCTAAGTTAGTTAAGAGTGAGAGTCTATACTCTATATGAGTCTATAGAGGTCTAGTGGTAAGTCTATACTCATAATACTGATACTAGTCTAGTATTAGAATTTATTAGATACGTCTATTATACTCTATAGATATAGATAGAGTAAGTATAGATATCTATATAGATCTATAAGTAGATTCTAGATCTATATTAGAAGTATATTATTCTATAGACTATCAGATCTAGTCATCTAGGTCTAGATCATAATCATATTTTAATAATCTAATGTGAATGCTTAACTTTGGCATTATCATTATCCTAGGCTACTAAAGCCTTTAGGCCTTTTTAGGTTTGGCTGATATAGTCAGATTAGGCTTCATTTGCAGATTAGCTTATACTGGCTTATACTTATTATATAGACATAGTCTAATATAATTTAGTCTAACACTTGGCTTAAATCTAGAATTGTAGATTAACCAGATTCTAAATCTAGAGTTTAGATATTTATATATATCTAAATTTAGAATAGATCTACTAGTGACAATCTTGATCTAAATCTAGAATATAGACTTAGAAAATAAAGATCTATATAGTGATTAGTTCTTCTCTTGGTTATTTTTCTAGATATCTATTAATCTGATTCAGTGAATAAATGAATATCTCTGTAAGACAGAATACTGAGTCATTTGATTGACTCAATCATCAACAAATCAAGTCAAATGCACTATATTTGGACTAGATCTAGATCTAACTGATCTGATTCACTTAGATTGTGTTAGTGTAAATAAATCTAAATCTAGACTCTACTATATTACATACTTCTAGAGTAGTATCTAATCTAGATTAGTGATCTATAAATTATACTATAGATTTAGATCTATTTAATTAATCGTACAAGTTTATCTATAATACTATTAGTATTATTATAAATTACTATTTCTAAACTGTTCAACATGTTTTGGATGTTCCTTCAGAGTTGAAGATAGATCTACAGCTTAGCATAGATCTAGACTAGTGTCAGTGGTGATAAGATATATAGACTAGATCTACATCAAGTGCTTGTCATAATATTTAAACATGTTTACTTGTTCATGTCTATTAGACTTAAAATTAATTTCATCCACTTCTGCATGATTTTGAGAACAACATCAGTTTGGACAAGATAACTTATTGTTAAAAACTGCAGTAGGAAAACTAACACTTCAGGTGTCTAGCAAATATTGATCCTGAAAATCCATTTTCTGTTTAAACTCTCAACTAAAGAAAACGATTAAAAAAAAATAGATATAGAACAGAAGTAAAATAGGGTGGTTGCCTGGTCGTATGGTCTGTGATCTGGTCCATTAATCTGTGGTCTCAAAACGGTGAGATTTATAACAAACATATGTTCACATTTGACTGAGTGATGTGGTAAAATAAAAGTCTATACAATTATTATTTTTGTAGTCCAAATTCCTACATATAGTAGTGTTGAATCGGGTGCTTTAGCATCAATAAAAAAAAGATCTAGTAAAGCCAGTGTGATGTTCTCCTTTGTGTTAGGTCAACAAAATTAAAGGTATGCATATAAACATTCCATACTGTAAGGAGTAGACCAATGAAAGAGGTCTAAAATGTCTCTTAAAATATTTGTCTTACATGAGATGGATGTGTTTGAAAACATCTAGATCGATATAGTACATCTGTCATGTTCTTCTTAATATATTCATGGCATATGTTTTAGTGATCACAAAATCTGGAGAGCTCACTTTAATCTTAGATTTAGGTAAAAAAAAAATGGTCAGGCCAGGAGTATTTCTTTAAAGTACCATCCATCCATCCCAGTGGCATACAGCCCATAGATGACCCTAAGCCTGCTCTAGAACATCTTTCCATTCTGATCTATCTTGGGCTACACATCTCCATGTCTGAATTCTTGGCTGTTGTAGATGTGCCAGGTATTCTTAAAATGCAGTAAGTGTATTAGCAACTGCCAGTTGGATTACTTCCAGCCTTGTTAACAATGCTTTATTTGAAAGGACATCTAGTTGACTTAGTTAACTTTGTCTTCATCTTGTCTCTTTAAGAATTAACATCAATGTGTCTTCATGTTGTCTCTTTTTGACTTGATATCAATGTGTCTTCATGTTGTCTCTCTAAGAATTAACATCAATGTGTCTTCATGTTGTCTCTTTTTGACATGATATCAATGTGTCTTCATGTTGTCTCTTTAAGAATTAACATCAATGTGTCTTCATGTTGTCTCTTTAAGAATTAACATCAATGTGTCTTCATGTTGCATCTTTCAGACTTGATATCAATTTGTCTTCATGTTGCATCTTTCAGACTTGATATCAATGTGTCTTCATGTGGCACATATGATCTTCCAGGCTTGATATCAATGTGTCTTCATGTTGCAACTTTCAGACTTGATATCAATGTGTCTTCATGTGGCACATATGATCTTCCAGACTTGATATCATTGTATCTTCATGTGGGACATATGATCTTTTAAAGGCTTGATATCAATGTGTCTTCATGTTGCAACTTTCAGACTTGATATCAATGTGTCTTCATGTGGCACATATGATCTTCCAGGCTTAATATCAATGTATCTTCATGTTGCATCTTTCAGACTTGATATCAATGTGTCTTCATGTGGCACATATGATCTTCCAGGCTTGATATCAATGTATTTTCATGTTGCATCTTTCAGACTTGATATCAATGAGTCTTCATGTTGCACATATGATCTTCCAGGCTTGATATCATTGTGTCTTCATGTGGGACATATGATCTTTTAAAGGCTTGATATCAATGTGTCTTCATGTTGCAACTTTCAGACTTGATATCAATGTGTCTTCATGTGGCACATATGATCTTCCAGGCTTAATATCAATGTATCTTCATGTTGCATCTTCCAGGCTTGATATCATTGTGTCTTCATGTGGGACATATGATCTTCCAGGCTTAATATCAATGTATTTTCATGTTGCATCTTTCAGACTTGATATCAATGAGTCTTCATGTTGCACATATGATCTTCTAGGCTTGATATCATTGTGTCTTCATGTGGGACATATGATCTTTTAAAGGCTTGATATCAATGTGTCTTCATGTGGGCACATATGATCTTCCAGGCTTAATATCAATGTATCTTCATGTTGCATCTTTCAGACTTGATATCAATGAGTCTGCATGTTGCACATATGATCTTCCAGGCTTGATATCATTGTGTCTTCATGTTGCACCTATGATCTTCCAGGCTTAATATCAGTGTGTCTTCATGTTGTCTGTAATGTGTCTGGTTTCGAAAGATCTGCTCCAAGTCTGATTACAAAACTGCTCATCTTGTCTTATTCCATTTGAACTTCAATGAAGGAACAAATGTCTCGATTTTCTCCTTCAGTTTGTTGGCTTTGAGCAAATAACAACACCAGCTTATCAGTGTTCTATTTGCACAGCCCTGTACGAAATGATCTAATTAACTGTCATAGCTTTCAGCTATAACAAATGATAGCAGAGCTGTTTGATCCCGGCAGACTGGTTGAACTATCAACAAAGATAGGGTCGTTCTTTGTATCGCGTCGAAGCTTAGGCGGAGTCAGGAAGCAAAGCTAGAACTCTAGCTTTGTCTACGTTCAGATTACAGTACCCTTTTGTCTTTACTTTTGAGTTGTCAAGTCATTAGAAGCAGTTTACAAGTGAGACGGCTAGTGATTGTTTAAAAACTAATATTTGTAAAATGTTTTACATGTTTCAGATGTTCCTTCAGAGTTGAAGATAGTTTACTTCCTAGTCCGAACCTCCCGCAGGACGACGGGGGATGGGAGCGGGCAAGGTTTGAACCCTCGACCGTTGATAAATCTGAACGACAGTCCAGCGCGCAAACCGCACGACCAGACAGGCATCCATTTCCGGCCTGTCAGTCGTTTAGAACTTCTACTTAAAAAAAAAAATGCTTTCTTGCTATTTTGCTTTTATTTTCTATACGTCGTTAACTCTTTCACTCCTGTGCAATTCTTTCTGGAGGATGATTTTAACTCATGCACTCCTGTGTGATCCTTTCAGAATGAGGATGTTAACTCTTTCGCCGCTTTTTAATACTTTTAGAAGCACCTTTTATTACAATTCCTCCTATGAGCTTGCAAACTTTTCATGGACTCTGGGTGGACTGGTAGTTGGAACAACGGCTGTAACGATTTTCCTAGAAAGTTTAGTTTCTTTATATTTTTGGAAAGAAAAAAACTCTGGTTTGATTTTTCAAAACATAATTATCGTAAAATTAAAATTGGCTTTTACCAAACATCTTTTTATTATGAAGACTGTTTCAGAGGGAATAGTGTTTGCACTGGAATGTTTCTCTGCATGCTGTAAAGAGTTAAAGATATACTTAGTCTTAAAACAGGCGAGCCTGAACATTTTGTGCACGGTCTTATGTAGAGATCATTCGCTTGACTGTTACTAGAAGACTTTGATTAAGCTGAACTCACGGGGAGACTAAACAAACATCATAAAGATAAATAGAATGAGTAATTCTAGGTCACCATCAACTACATAAAGGAGGTATTGGGTTAAAAACAAATTGGTGGTGCTGGCTGTACTGTCCTTGTTTTAGCGATGTAATGATTATGGTTTCTATTGTCTTCATCTTATCTTCTTTAAATCTTCATTGAATTTCTTTAGTCCTCATTCTTTCAGTGATAACTGTATCTAGTAAGTTGAATAGTCGCTTCCCTGGATACGCTTCCATCGTTCTGCCCTCGACTGACCCTTTGCAATGATTGACTCACGGACACGGCTAGACTCGTTGGCACTGGCGGGAAAATTCGACACCTCGCAGACGGCAAGCGGCCACATCTGAATCTGAAAGTACGAAAGGCAAGAAGTGTGTGTGTGTGTGTTTGATGATTCGAAGGAAGGGGGAAAGTGATCAAATGCCAACTGTAACAAGAAAACGTATTTCAGGAGCTTAGGACTATAATTAAACAAATTTGGCTTCTTCCGGCATTCAAACGTTTTTGACCCCCTTTGTTGTCGTCTGCGATGTCGTTTTTTTTTTTTGTGTTTTTTTTTCGTTGCGTTTACCCGCATGTAGCATAATTCAAAGGTCGATTTTTCTCTTCCGTCCAAGATACGGGGCAGTCACGCACTGTTAGAAATCTTCGTGATACGAAATATACATCGAAAAAGTTGGCACCAAAGTCCTACAAACCATTAGGCCTAAAGATCGACTGAAAATGCATATAGATACAGTCGGCGCCGATTAATCGGACCAAAATGATTGCGTTTCGATTTGACCCGATTAAGCGGATTTGACTGTATATATGAATTTACTGGTTCTGTTCCGGGGTGTGTTGGATCGTTAGAGCACCAAAAGTGATTTCCAAACAGCACTCTTCATATCTCCTTGGCGCCTTTCCGTTGTAAATCCCGTCCATTCCTTGACTCTCTTCCTCTTTTCCTGGTACTGTTTCTTGCATTGAGAAATCACGAAACATGGCCGTAGCTCTAGAGTACTCTAGACGCTTTAGTGACTATAGAATTATTAAAAACCAAACTGTCCCTTTCAGACCTTGCGATCTAAGGGGTGTAAAGTTGACATGTTTCTGTCTCACTGTTAACGTAGGTATCACGTGGTCAGCACAATTTTAGAGATGGGTGGACTCAGGGGTGCCCAATAATCCCGAAACCTCAGTCTTCACAGAGGATACGAAATATAGACCTCCCCCCCCCCCACATCTGTTCGGAAGCCACTTCGAAACCACTCCACCCTTTATTCTTGTGAGGCCAAGTCGCTTTACATAAAGGTGTTTATTACATAATTTTAATTTATTCTTGAAACCCTTCTTTTTTTTTTTTTTTTTCTAGTCAAATTCTTTGGTGTGAAAAAATGTTACGGCATTAGATCACCGTAATTCTGAGCTATTCAAACATCTACGCTATACTGTAAGTCCAAATTACTTAGAACATTTATGAAAGTATTGCTCAACTATTTAGACTTTAGATTGTGTTGATCTCTCTCGACAAAAAAAAAAAAAAAAAAAAACTCAAAACTGTTTGGAACACTTGGGACTGTTGGGCTATTAACTCTCTATTTCATGGCATGCCACCAAACGTAGACATCATGTTCTCCCAGGAACTCGACATAAAGACTGCGTCACTCTATGTGTTTACCACACACGCCCTACCCCCCCCCCCCACCACCCCTTCACGCTCCCACTTTCTACTACATTGTTCCACATTTTTTGTTTATCTTTTCTACCTCACCCCCCGCCCCCCCCCCCCCAGTGTAGATGAAAAGGAAAGAAGGCGGGGGGGGGGGGGGGGAGGGGTTGTCTGATCTCAGTACCTTCTGGAGTACTTGCCGGTGTCTACATCTACACCTGATGGTACAGGTTAGCGGCTTGTATGTGAGTGTGCGCGCTCAAAGGTCATCTGCATCTGGGAATGGCAGTAGGCCAAGGATACCCCTTTGAATAAGAAGAGGGTGCCGTGTATTTAGAACATTGCCTCTGTGGAATGCAAATAGTCGCTCTTCTATTTTGGCTTTCATCACTTATATGCCTTTCGTCGCTCATTCATTCGCCTTGAATTGTATTATTAGTTTTTGTAGTTAACTGGCGACTTTGACCTGTGAACTTTTAACTTAATTTGAATACTCAACCCTGCAGTGGCGTAGCTAGGGTGAGTGGAGGGGAGTTCTAAATTTGAAATTCCCCCCCCCCGCGGGGGCCATCACTTGAGGGCCCCTCCCAATGAGTGTCTGAAATTTGTTTTTACGTTAAACATCACGCTATTATCTCATGTCGAATGTCAAAATGCAGGGGCCCTAAGGAGGTCAAGCCCCCGGGCCACCAAATCCCTAGCTACGTCACTGCAACCCTGTGACAATGGACCTCATTCACCAGTCGTAAACAAACAACATTTAGCCACTTGATTCTCTATCTCTTCTATACAAATTACGATCTAATTTTAAATACACAATGGCTATCACGTGACAGTTTTTTCCCGTTGTTTTATCAATATTATCACGTGACTAAATGTTGTATGTTTACGATTGGTGGATGAGGTCCATTACAAAGTGTTCATCGTATAAAAGATTGATGATTCAGTTATTGAAAAGTCTTTCACTATGCATCACACTTCAAAACCCCACCATTACCGTTGTTTTTAATTAATAAATCTTTTGCAAGACCCCGCGTTTTTCAACAAATCATCTTAATATTTTGGTTAGCTTCATAAAATCATTTTGATGTCTGACACTAAGGTTGTTTGTCTTAACTATTAACGTGATTATTAACACTGGCCGCTACCCGTCATAGGGTGAGATAAAAGCCTGGTGCTTTCGCCACAACGCATCGAAGGCAGAGGCTAGCTAGGGTGGGGAAGGGAGGGGAGAATTTGAAAATCCCCCCGGGCACCCATTTAATGGGGCCTCCAATTGAGTGTTGTTTTTTTTTTACATTAAGCATTTCCTATTTATAACATTCAACAGCTGAATATATTCAGATAATAAAAACCAATTATCCGACATAGTTTTGTTCATTGTTACCTCGGAACCGCGCACTCTAAAACAAGTAGAACATACTGCATACAAAGGAATTATGATATCCTGTTTCTTTCTTGGGGTTATGTGGGTTGTATTGTTTTTAAAATGAATACAAATTGAGGATAGGATTCAGGGTTCTTTGCCTAGTTAATGGGGGGCCTGGCAATAGCGTTCATCAATTGATTTTGGATACGACAGTTTTAAATCGGAGGTCGACATTTAAAATCAGCTACTGTACTTCAAGCCATGGAATGTGTTAATGTTGTTTCATATGTAGTGAATGAATGTATTATGTGTCATAAAGTAGTGAATGAATACTGATTTCTTTCAATTATTTTGTGTTTTATTTAACGTAGCACACATTTTCACCTAACATACGGATTATTTGTTTGTATAAAAGAAATTGTAATCACCCTCCCCCCCCCCCTTCTGATAGGACCGACCGTGATTAGCTGATGGTTTGTTGAGGAGTATGTCCATACATGTAAACACTGTTGCGAGGTGCTGCCCTTTCACGTGATTGCACCCCATGCTGCAGTCTATGGAATAATGATTTGCCTCCCATTACAAGTTGTTTTGTTTTTTTCTTTAATATTCTGAAAAAATAGGTGCATGTATTTACTGACCGTACCGCTGTAGTGACTTTAGCAACAAGCTTAACTAGTAGGAAAATCAGTTGTGAAAATGGTGACAATGTTTATTAACAAATCAATGACAAAGTTTTTCTTTATAATGATTATCTCCCCTTAGATAAGTGAACGTTTTCTATATATTCTTTATTTTTAAAAGTCAAAATTAATTAATTACAGCTCATTGATTAATTGGTTGATTTTATTGTTTGATATATGTGTTGTCATCGAGCATGAGCTTGTATGCAAAATTTGATGACGATTGGATGAGTACAAGTGGTCTAAGAAAACAATATTTTCTATGTATTCTATTGTTGTGGGCTAATATTTTATCCAACTTCACGTCTATCTCAATTATTATTCCACATTAGCCACAGAACATTATAAGTTACAAATATACTTGATAACAACTTTCACTGTTATAGAATGACACCTTTATTTATCACTGGGAAGTCCGTCTAGTCTTTCACTATTTCTAACTATAGGCCTACTATCGCCATGTTGCGTTCTTGTTCGTCTAGTCTGCTACGTCATTAAGTCTGTCTGACTATGTCACTATATATATATATATATATAGTTCGTCCATCGTGGTTCGATGATGACCACTTTTGTCATCCAGGGGGCTGAGGGCTTTGGATTGGGGTTTTGTGCCTCCTCGTGTGGCTGGTGAGACATATGTGACTACTTTCACCGTCGCTAAGACAGTACACAATAACAGTAACAAAACTAACCTACTCTCTAAACTAGTACATAACACTATATTAAGACTAAATTAATGAATTACGACTAATTGATTAATTAATTGGTTTAATTTTATTTTTATTGATTCATGTGTTGTCATCGAACATAACCTTGTATGAATATATCTGAGTTTGTATGATTAGATCTGAGTTTGTATGATTAGATCTGAATTTTGTATGATTAGTTCTGAGTTTGTATGATTAGATCAGGGTTTGTATGATTAGATTTGACTTTTAAAAAAATGATTGTAAAAAATCTAAACAACTTGTTAGAAACCTACAGAGCGAGTTAATAGAAGCTTTGTGAAAAATAACTTCTCTGCCTGTTGGGCTGCATTAGAGAGCACTGTTCTTTGACTATAATTTACTACAAATGCGAAGTGTGAGTGATTTACTCATTCTAACACACACAAAAATATATACTTCGAAATAAAATTGAATGTTGACTTCTCAAAAAAAAAATTCCTTATCTGACTCAATGTCACGTCTCATGGGGTCAAATGTCGGGATTTTTGTTCTTTTTGAGTCTCTTGAGACGCCAATCTTCCTGTCTTTTTTTTTAAAGCCGTGTGCTGAGAATCATTGATAGCCAGTCTTGTGTTTCATGATATCTCCAACCAATGGGGGGGGGGGGGGGGGTAGTTGTTTGTTTGTTTTTACTGAAGAAGCAAAAAAACTTCTGGAACAAGAATTTAATGGAGACTAGTATTATAAAAAAAAATCAACTTTCCCAGTTGTTATCTTTTGGTTTCTTACCCGCGCAGAGGCGGAAACGAGCAGATATCTAAACGGAGGTAGATCTAGGGAGGAAGTATGTTATAAATTCTACACGGAGAGACACCTGGGACGGAGAATAGAGGCAGCGAAAATTTTTTGTATTCCTCATTCGCCCCCCCCCTCCTCCTCTGTTATTTGCACTTTATATTCCAATAATGAGGCGCGGTGGCTAAATGGTAAAGCGCTAGGCTTCCGAATCAGCAGTCCCGGGTTCGAATCCAGGTGAAGAAGGATATTTTTATTTTTGGGATCTTTCGGTGCATCTGAGTCCACCCAGTTCTAGTGGGTACCTGTCATTAGTTGGTGAAACGTAAAGGCGGTTGGACGTTGTGCTGGCCACATGACACCCTCGTTAATCGTGGGCCACAGAAACAGATGACCTTTACATCATCTGCCCTATAGATCGCAATGTCTGAAAGGGTATTTATACTACTTTACTTTGTATTCGAATAAGCTTATTATTCCCATTTTTTTTGTCTGGAGCTACAATCCAAAGCTCTAAGTAAAACATTTACAATAATAACTTCGACTAGCTGTCTGGAGCTACAACCCAAAAGCCGAAGCCCATCAAGAATCGATCATAAGTTTGTTACATATCGTAATATTTCGCTGTCTGTTTGTCACATTCAAAGTAGTTATGCGTGAGTAGGGATCCCTACATCTACAACTCACTACGGCGACGAATAGATTTAGTTGTATATTTTTTTCTTTGCTGTCCCGCTGAGCAGCGTGATTATCGTCTGTTATCTTTTTTTTTTATTGTCACGTGATGACTTTGTCCGCCACAAGCGCGTGCCTGTTCCCGCCATTAATCTGAAAATTGCAGTTTTAGATTTGTGCTTGTTGAAGACTGCATTCTGGGTTAGCTTTGTGAACATACGCGTGAGATTA
This sequence comes from Biomphalaria sudanica, assembly GCA_036873155.1. Lineage (NCBI taxonomy): Eukaryota > Metazoa > Mollusca > Gastropoda > Planorbidae > Biomphalaria > Biomphalaria sudanica. Next base: position 175,046 of record JAZGLO010006113.1, read on the forward strand.
AGTCACGTGGTGGCGTACTAGTTAAATTACTCCAGTAGTTCCTGAAACACCTATTCAGGTCTCAAGGAACACTGGGGTTCCAAGGAACACAGTTTGGGAAACTTTGCATTAGAAGAAACATATCATTGAACGTGCTAGACTAGGTCACTAGGGCTGAATCTGCACATTTATCATGACCGTAAAGATAATTTAGACGTTTGTGGATAATTTTAAGCACCAACTGAAATAGACTGAAAGATATTGAAAACGATTTGAAATGACATGTTACAAGTCAGTTGTAAGGGGCGTTTGATTAATGCTTTTTTTCCCCCACCAACACCGTGTTCAAGATTTTTAATTAAAGATCCATTCTTTTGTGGGACTTTTTTTTTTGGAGGGGACTCAAAAACTTCACTTTTAATTTTCATAAACCATTTGATAGAAAAATGTTACAACTTTGACAAAGTTAAAAACTGCTGACTTGCGTGTTAAGATTGAAGCAAATTTTATATTTTACAGTTTGTCTTAATATCCTTTTGAGTGTAGAAGAAAGTAACTCCACACTTTTTGATCTGGTTAATAACTCGTCCAATTGTCTTCTGATCTGGAAAGATCCTTTTTGTCGGTCGATATTTGTATAAATATTGAGAGTCTGTACGATCTGGCCTACACCAAAATCAGACATGTCAGGCCCTTCCATTCTTTTATGTTGTCTTCCAATCGCTATGTCTCTGCTGCTTCTTCTTTTTTCCTGGTACTGTTCCCTGAAGAAAGGTTTTTGCTGGCCCTGAAGAACTTGTGGTATGGCATGGCCATAGAGTTTTAGTTTGCATTTTTTGTTTTACAGTAGTTAGCACATCATAGTATGGTCCGATCACTGGACTGATCCTGTCTTGAAACTCTTCGTTTGGGATGTCTTCTTAAAAGACCTCAAATCAGTGGGCGCAGCTGGAAAGAGGTTATGGGGATAGCCTATGGCTGAATCTCTGTGAAAACAGCTTGCCTCTCTAAGCGCCGAACAGCGCGGGAAGACCTAAGTCGGTTGGTATGGGTGTAAGTTACAAAGCGAATTCCATTGGCTGCTGTTTGACAAAAAGTGTCTTAACGTTCAGTTGTAAACGTTCTTCTGATTGGGTTATGACACTCACGTCAAATCTGTTTGGAAACGAGATCTGCACGTGCGCGCCCTAGAAGATCTACTCATTTGTCTAGTATTACGAGGAGCTAATATTGAGAACTTACGAGACAGTAGGTGCTGTATTTAAACAAAAATACATTTGATCTCCGTGCCTTTCCCGCCCCTTTACCTTTGTGACTTCTGTACTTTCTCTTCTACATAACTACTATGGAGTGTGTGTGCGTGTTTCTGTGACCGGGACAAGAGGTTAGCGATGGTTTGTGAATGATGCAATATAGGTGGAGTTTTCGTCACTTGGTCTTAGGACAATCGACTCAAGAACGTGAGACCGAAAGGTTGTGTTTTTGTAGTGAGCTAGATTTTGTTAAGAAATATCATTACTAAAGTCTACTACATTTATTTGATTTCATATTAACTTGATTTTGTCTATATTATAAAATTCTGCATAGTTTTGTCCACAAAAGGAAGTTATTCAAGTTATTTGAGGTTTTATTAGATAAGATACATTACACCTACAATGGTTAAGTTGTCTACCAGCCGTTTGGTGCTTAAAGTAAACGACCGGTAACAACAATAACGTCAAATCAAGCCCACGATGTTTTTATGGGATAATGAATATAGTTTAAATGTCTTTGAATAATTTTTTATTGCGTACTTTTCCACAAATTTAACAGGTAAAAAAGCATAGCCAACGACATTTCTTAACCCTTAAGGCGCGTGTGGTAGTTTTGCCTCCAAACTTTAGAACTATTATTCCATTTTGTATGAACATTGTAAAACAGCTCAGCACTTTAAGGGTTAACTGGAAAATAAAGAGTTGAAATCTTGAAATACATAGCATGTCCTCACTACCCTCTGTTGGCTAATTCTTTACATAACACTGTTCATTGCCAATCAACAACAGGGTGATAACATAGATATTGAACACATCGAACAATCGATTTGACGTTGGCAAAACGTAGCAATATCACGCATAACACAATTATCTTACGGCCAGTGTTTCCCAAAACTGTGTTCCGTGGAGCCCTAGTCTTCCGCGAAGCCTGAATAGGTGCTTCACAAACAACTGGAATAATTAACTAGTAGCCACCACAAGAATTAATCTCTCTAGAAAAATAAGCAAAGTGTTCCGCTCAATACTCAGAATGCGTGAAGTGTTCCGTTAAGGAAAAAGTTTGGGAACCACTGTCTTAATGTATACATTACGCTATGCCATTGTCCAGCTGGGAGAGAAGGGAGATTATCATTTTGTTTTCACACCACAACACGATATTAAAAAAAAAATAATTAAAGTACCTTTTTCAGACTTTGTAGATAATCTAAAGGCAATCTATGGTTAACAAAGGTATCATTAGGTCAGAACAATGACCAACCGCTTTTTCTTTCATCAGCTAATGTCAGGTACTCAGAGTTGAGTGGAATCAGGGGCGTCCTTAAAATTCCTGAAAATTCAAAATCCCAGTCTTCACTTCAATTCGACACCGGAGACCCCTAGGCTCAGAAGCTAGACGCTTTACCTCTCGACCACCACACCTCGTAATACTTTTGAATGTCTTTATTTTAATTTATCTTTTTTTTATTTATTTATTGTTTCTTTGGGTTTTATATTTGGATTTTTTACAAGTATATTTTTTTCACCATGCTTGGCTACCTAGAAGGGGGCTCGAGGTTCGACACCCGACTCGGGCAGAGTTGTGTTTACTGAGCGCCTAAAGGCAGCACGGAAAACCAACTCCTAGATACCCCTCCCCCCCCCCCCCCCCCCGTCCACAAAGAGATTGGACCAAAAGCTCTCTGAGCATGAAAGTAGCGCTATATAAAAGCTATAAAAATAATGCTTCTCGGCCACCTCGTGATGTTAAGCACAATTCGGACATTGCTAATGCTTTTGTCAAGAACGTACGGTGTTGCACGATTTGTATGTTTTCATACTCCGTGCCTGGGGTTCCCCTATTTCCATGTGTTTATCTCTACTTTTGAAGTGAGTGGTCTCCACCCCTTGAATCTTTAATGTCTTCGATAACGCCTTTTTATAGATCAGACCGTAAACTATCACCATGTAAGGGCTTATCTTGTTGTGTTTGGAGAAAGTATGTTGAGCTCACTCCAGGGAGGGTACATTTCCATTAGACTAATGTATCTCTCTCTCTTCCTGTGGACTCTTCCCACTCTCCCTGAAGTATTTAATGTTTATCTCCCCCCTCCCAGAGTCACGGCTTGCTTATATTTACACTATAGTAGCATCTTGTCTAAAGGCTGGGTAGGAGGGGGGAATGTGTTTGCATGCCGCATCTCTTATCTCCCCTTTCTTCTTGGCCATGGCCGACATTGGATGGCCTTGTTATGCTGTGAAGATTTGGGAGATCATTTGAGAGGGGGGGGGAAACGAAAATATCATTAGCGGGAGCGGCCCCTAGTAACAGAGAGTGTTTCTTTCCATGTGACCCCAGACTCCCAGGCCTAGTTTTGTTTTTCCTTTTAGCCTCAGCGATCATCATTGTTTGGGTATGTTTTGGGGCTGGTAATAGGTGGAGAATGTAGACTGTAGAGAGATACCCACCAGGCCATTGCAAAAAGGAAGAGCGGAAATAAACATTTATTGTGGTACTTTCCCCTTAGCAGTCTTGGGATATCTTGTCTTATTAATGTACAATGCATGCTGCTCACTACGTTCTGTAGCAGAAATGATATTATTGTTGCTTATCTTAATTATCTTATATTGTTCATCAATTGTCATTCACATGTACTATTTCTTTCTTATATATATTAATTTTAAACACTCCTCATGTGTACATATCACTATTCGTGAATTAAATTTGGTAGGACACTTTAATCCTGCATGGCTACCTTATTACAATTATTATTAAGATATTAATTACTTAACATATATTCCAATGACAAACTTGTTCAAATGAAACCCAATAAGTTTCTTCTTTAAATTATAGAAATTCTAGACACTTATAAGTTTAAAACTTTATTGTCGTTTGTTTAAAAGTTAATAAGAGTGAAGTCCCCTTAATTTAAAAAAAAATTAAATCAACATGGTTTAATTTTTCTATTAGGCAAATATAAGTGTAAAGGCTCATAACGGCCATGTTGTTATAAATGTACGTAATGACAGGTTCTAAGCTTCTGTTTGTCTTTTGCTTCTAATAAATATCTTTCCCCCTTTTGTGAGGCCAACATTCAACAACTCTTTTTCTTTCCCCAACAGGAAGTCAGTTACCCATCAGAACTTAGTGGACATTCTAAATGCAGTTAGTGGGGGAAGTCAAAACATCGTGACCTGCTCTTTTTAGTCATGGTCTTAAAAAAAAACCATTCTCTTGGGTCCGTGTACACTACTTAATTTTCGAAGAATTTATTTTTACATTTTTAAATTATTTAAAAAAAAATTGTTTTGCACAATCCATTTTTTTGGTTTTGGACTTCAATGTGTCCCCCTCCCCCCCCCCCCCCCCCGAGGGTCTCATTCTCTTGTGTGTTTTCTTTTTCATTGACTGGACGGGGCGCGTTGGCTGAGTGGCTAGCGCTTGGCTTCCGAACTTGGGGTCCTAGGCTCGAATCTCGGCGAAGACTGGGGATTTTCGAATTTCAGGAAATTTTAGGGCGCTTCTGAGTCCACCCAGCGCTAATGGGTGCTTGACTTAAGTTGTTCAAAGCAAAGGCGGTTGGTCGTTGTGCTGGCCACATGACACCTTGCTCGTTAGCTGTTGACCAAAGAAACATGACCTGAACATCGTCTGCCCGATAGACCGTCTGGTCTGAAACGGGGAATGTTTTCATTGACAATCCTTCACTTTCCTAAGAATTTTCCCTTCCAACTTTTTGGTTCGCCCCTTAAACAGCGTTATAAAGTTATCTCACAATCCTGTGGGGACTCCGAGCATTTTTTTTTGTCTTATCTAAATGACTAAGTTTTAGTACAGTGATTCCCAAACATTTTTTCCTTAAAGGAACACTTTGTACATTTTGAGTGTTTAGCGGAGCACTTCGTACATTTTGAGTGTTTAGCGGAACACTTTGCTTAATTTTTTTTTCGTATTAGAGAGGTTAATTCATGTAGTGGCCTACTAGTCAATTATTCCAGTAGTTCGTGGAACACCTATTCAGGCCTCGCGGAAATCTAGGAACCCGCGAAACACAGTTTGGGAAAGGGACGTGCAGAGAGTTAAAAGTGTTGGAGCTTTAGTTGAGTTAAGAGTGGATAATGTATTTGTTATGGGTTGAGAGTTAAGAAACTAGCTGGCTATTTAAGAGTAGAGTTTGGGTTTAGGAGTGGCGTTTTTAAAGAGTTGAGCTAAGGTTTAAGCTAAGAGTTGAGCTGATGAGAGTTAAGCTGTTGGATTGAGAGTTGTGTTTTTAGGACTTGATTAGAGAGTTAAGAAATAAGTATTAAAAAAATGGAAATGAGAATCAAGGAGTTAATTTATTGAGAGTAAAGAGGTCATCTGTGTTTCGTTAAAGTTAAATTTAGAGATAAGGGAATAGTTATTGAGTTGAGTGTTCGTGAAGAGTTTAAGAGCTTGGTTGCCAAGAGCTAAGAATTGAAATATTAAGAGACTTTACGCTATCTCTTTCCTTTTTTCTTCTGTGTCTAGACTAGACGGGAAGGTTTCACTGCCCAGTGATTGTATCAATTCTTGGTCTGAGGGCTGGAATCCAACGGAAGCAGCAACGCCCAATCAGATGTAATAACATCCTTTTGATCGCGAGCAGCCAGATAAATATTGTGGCCAGGTGAAAGAATACGGTATCCATAATTGCCTGCTTGGCGTTTTGTTTCTGATGTCTCTAATTTCAGAGCAAAAAAAAAATATGTACATTAAAGCTTCGTAAGTTTTAGATCTGCAGAAGTTTTCGTAAGAGGGTTGGCCTTGGGTTGCAAACGGGTTCGCTTGTGTTACAGGGAAATGGGGGGGGGGCACATTTTTGTGTGGTTGTGCGCTGTGTTGGTGGATCATTAAGACTTGCGTTGGCGCTCGGTGTCGGCTCACTTACATAACTTTGAGATAATAGATAGGAAACAGATGAGACATGTAGCAGAGAGAGAGAGGGGGGGGAGAATTTTCAACATCTTTGTTCTTTCATGTTGTAGTCAGTTGGTGAGCAGTGTAAACTTAATTAGTGCGGAGTCGAACTGGAGCTCCGAATAGAAAGTGTGGAGAGGATTCAATGCGTAGCTCGTGGGCGTGCTGCATAAAACGCCATGTCAGTGTCTCCGTACAAATGAAGTTGGCAACAAACTATCAATAGTTCAACAGGTGAAACTCATTAGGCGCTTGTCGATCTGTACCGAGAAGGTTGATGTTTCACCACCTAGCATCTTGAAAAGTGCTATAGTCACAAGTAACCTTGAATTCACCCTAGCCACAAACATGGGAAAAAGTAACGGCGATTGGTCGTTGTGTTGACCACATGACACCCTCGTTAACAGTTGGCCACAGAAGCAGATGACCTTAACATCATCTGTGTCACGAATCGATACTATGACCTATTTCGACCTGCTTCTAGAAGCCGTGGTCAGGTCAAAGAAAACGCAGAACAAACATTATAATCCTAAGGGAAAGATGTCAGGAAAAAAAAATTACATACGTCCGTTTCTAGGAGGTCAGAGTTATTAAAATATTTAGAATAGAAGTTTCTAGGATTCTGGAAATTACGGTTTTAAAAAAGTATAATTCGGGGGAAAGCAAGGTAGTTGGGGTCCTTCCATTGTAACTGGTTCTTGTGTTGTACTGAGTTCTTAAACAGTTGTGGGTCCACTGGTTAAAGTTGTATCATTAAGCTGTTCAGTTGATGTTATATCAGTTGAAGTTGTATTAGTAAAAAGTTGAATATTATCAAGAGATTTAAGTCAAGTTGGTATTGAATTGACAATCTACGTCTTTGTTTCGTTTCGTGCTATAAAGAAGGAAGAAAGGAACACAGATGTTTCTTCAGTGTGATGCCACGTTATTTATAGACATCTCCGGCAAGATGATTCTGTTTGAGTCAATATTAATATAAGAAGAAATGTCAGGCAATAAAGAAACAGAAATTACTACAATCTGCCCTATAGACCACAAGGTCTGAAAGGGGAACTTTACTTTCTTTACAAACATCCTTGTTTTTATCTAGAATAGAAAGAAATATCCTCGTTTTAACTCAAACTCTTAGTTTATAATAATTTAGATCTTTTGTATTAAGTGATAGTGCGTATTTTTATAGTGAAGTATTCTCACGTAGAAATATATTTTATACTCCTGTTTGGATCTTTATAGAAATTCGATTATTTGAATTTAATTCAAATTATTGGTAGTGATTATAAATTCTGAAACGTAATGGTTACGGCTCCACCTTCGCTTTGGTCTTGCGACAGACATTTCTTACACACACTGTAACGGTGTAACCACTGTTTGGATGATGAGAGGACATAGCCATCCATCCATCCCAGTGGCACTACAGCCCATGGAGGGCTCTGGCCTGCTTCAACACATCCTTCCATTCAGAACTCTCCTGGGCCTTTCGTCTCCATGCCCTAACCCCAAGCTGTTGTAGATCTGCCTCCGCATTCAGGGGTCTGCCTTTTGGTCGCCTGCCTTTTGGTTTTTGCCTATATACAAATTTCGCTCCTGTGTTATCTGACAAGCGACGGGAGCTTAAAGGGAAAAAGCTGTCCGACCCAAAATATGTCCACGAATACAAAAGCGTCAACAAACGGATTAGAAAGGGAATGAAAGAAGCGAAGGAAAAGTGGATAGAGAATAAGTGTCAAGAAATTGAACAGGGACTTTAAAAAGCTTACCAATTAGTAAAGGACCTGACTACCTCAAAGCATGGAAGAACCAACACAAGACAAAAACAACAAATGTTTAACCGAGGACAAAGGTGTGTTGAAAAGATGGACGGAATACTGCTCAGAGTTGTATAACTTTGAAATCTCAGGAGATACAGAGATACTAAATGTCCCGGCAGTCTCTAACATTGACGACTATCCAATTCTTCGCTCGGAAGTAGCAGCAGCAGTAAAAGCCCTGAAAAAGGGAAAATCGGCCGGAGTTGACAACATTCCTGGTGAACTTCTTCGGGCGGGAGGAGAAACTATGATAAACGCACTCTATATGATTTGCATAGAAAATACGAAAAACATGCATATATGTAACCCTGCCGGACCAAGTAAAACAAAGGACGTTTGGGCCACGAGGCCTTCATCAGCTACAAAACAAACAAAAAATAAAAAACAATTAACACAAAATAGTCTTAAGTTAACTTATCTGTCCGATGTTGTTCTCTATCGAGATTGGATGTTTCTTCAGAATTGAAGATTATAACATCCTAGCCATGACCTCACTAAGGACAGTGAAAAAGTGGGGGGGGGGGTTTGCTGCAGGGGGAAGAGTCCGAACCAGGGACCATTGAAACGACTGTCCAGAGCTCAGAACACACGACCAAGCAGCCATCCACGATATTGTTGTAACTGTATTAGCGGAGCGATAGGGTTAATTTTGTTTGTGACCAACTGACACACGCAACCGGTCCACAAAAGAGTATAGACTAGAGCGTAAACTTAAGCATAAAAGATGCGCTATTCAAAAGTAATTTAGAAAAAAAAAATACAAAAAACATCGCGTGAGCACAAAGTCCTAAACATTTTGTTAGAAGCACAAAGTCCTAAACATTTTGTTAGAAGCACAAAGTCCTAAACATTTTGTTAGAAGCACAAAGTCCTAAACATTTTGTTAGAAGCACAAAGTCCTAAACATTTTGTTAGAATTGCGAAGTACTAAAATAATGTTCCGTCATTACTTTATTTACTGCACAGATCTCTTTACCGGATTTTGTTCTCATCATTTTCTATATCTCCCCAGCAGTGTCCGTGGGCTTGTCCAGCGCAGAATGCAACAGCTGCCCCAACGATGACTTCATGTGCGGGAACAAGTGCGTGTGCATCCCCAGCAACTGGGTCTGTGACGGAGATGAGGACTGTGAGGATGGGAGTGACGAGGAGTGTGGTGAGTACCAGTCTGGTCCTTGTGTCTCAATTATCAGCCTGGTCCCAGTTGGTCCATGTGTCTCAATCATCAGCCTGGTCCCAGTTGGTACCTGTCTCTCAATCATCAGCCTGGTCCCAGTTGGTCCTTGTGTCTCAATTATCAGCCTGGTCCCAGTTGGTCCTTGTGTCTCAATTATCAGCCTGGTCCCAGTTGGTCCTTGTGTCTCAATTATCAGCCTGGTCCCAGTTGGTCCATGTGTCTCAATCATCAGCCTGGTCCCAGTTGGTACCTGTCTCTCAATCATCAGCCTGGTCCCAGTTGGTCCTTGTGTCTCAATCATCAGCCTGGTCCCAGTGGGTCCTTGTGTTTCAATCATGCTAGCATCAGCCTGGTCCCAGTTGGTCCTGCTGTCAGTTGTGTCTCAATCATGCTACCATCACTTTGCCCATGTGCTGTGGTCATCTTGCTAGAACTAGTCTGGTCCCAATTTGTCCATGTGTGTCATCATGCTGGTCTAGAACTAGCCTTGGACCAGTTTGCCATTGTTTGTCGTCATGCTGGTCTAGTACAAGCCTTGGCCCTGTTTGCCTTTGTTTGTTATCATGCTGGTCTAGTACTAGTCTTGGCCCTGTTTGCCCTTGTTTGTCATCATGCTGGTCTAGAACTAGCCTTAGCCCAGTTTGTCATTGTTTGTCGTCATGCTGGTCTAGTATAAGCCTTGGCCCTGTTTGCCTTTGTTTGTCATCATGCTGGTCTAGTACTAGCCTTGACCCTGTTTGCCCTTGTTTGTCATCATGCTGGTACAGTTGGACACTTAGTTAGTAGAGAGAGACGTACCTTGGTTGACGGACTTTGACCGCGACATTCATTGATGTCACGGATTAGTTGGTTTTAGTTTATTTATGTTATTATCCTTTTATCGACTACCTGCGGACAATGGTTATGGTTGTGGCAAAATATGTAGGTCACAGCTGGGGCTGCGCAGCCACGGGAAATACTGCATTTCTCACTAATCTTCGGACCCGAAGACAAGCCTTATTATTATTATGATGTTATTATTCGTCAGTTTGTGTGAGGAATTCAAGGTGACAACATCTTATTGCAGACAGAGACACGACATTAAACTTTATTCAAGTATCTAACAGTCTGGACTTAGTTCTTACATCTTGCTTATGTGCAGGTCTTGTTCATACGTAGTTTTTTAAACACATCTAATACGCCCGTAAAAGAAACTCAAACATTTTCTGAGTAATCTGTCAAAGTCAGACAGCCATAATACAAGATGAAGTCCAATCACAGTTCCCATCTGGGCCCATGTTTGCCTGTGAATGTCATCAGTCTTAGCATCAGTTGGTTTCTGTGGATTATCTTTTCTATTTTTTTGGGGCCCTAGAACTTCAATTTAATTCTAATTCGAAGAACAATTTTTGTGTCGGGTACGCCCTCCTCCTCTAGCTCTCCGCTCCTGCCCCGCGTCATGTACGCCCTGATCCCTCCCATTCACGCGTCCAAAATGAAACGTGTTATTATGGTGTGGCACCTCTCTTATCTTCCACTTCTAGAACTTTCCTGGTTCATTAGGCTGCTGGGTAGATAACCTCTGACCTTGTCTTGCTTCGTTTTGGGCATAATGGGCTAAGCACTACCATAGCCTTGTTCCCAAGCATAACACAGATTGTCAACTTCTAGAACAGTGTTTCTCAAACTGTGTGCCGCCGAAGATTTGCAGGTGTGCCGCGGGAGTTTTCAGAACGCCACCCGTGCAGGCGTTACACAGGTCTGCCTACTATTAAATGTTTATTTTACGTTACGATGACATCCCCACTTACAACGACCAGTAATAGAAGTGGACCGCTCCATATTGACGGGAAGGGGTGTTAGCTCTTCCGGTTATGGCATTGTCCACTACACAAATATTATTATAATGACTCAAATGTAGGCCGCCTTAGCAGACTCACGTCAGTTCTTGAATTGGTAACGGTAATAATGTGCTAGTAAATGTGATTGTTTTGTCAGGCCCGTCCCGTTATTGTAACCCAGTAACCCACATCGCTGGCATGTCGAAAGAATGGGCTAATTAACAGATGTGGGGGGAGGGGGGTAATTGAATACCTTTAAGGCCTTTATATATGGACGATCTAACATGAATAAACCAGCAATTAAACTTTAAACAGACAAGAAAGTGTTTGTTAGTCCTTCTAGCCTACTATTACAAATAATAAGCGATGTGTTTCATGTAAATTGTTTGGGTGTATTTTGATAATAACAAATTATCACTAAGCATTATTCATTGTTATCCATGGAGAAAGACGTTAGCAAGAATGAAACTGCGCAAGCGTTAAATGAAAAGCAAGGAACCAAACGAAGGTACAAAGAAGATTACATCGGATATGGTTTCATATCTTCGAGAACTGAAGATGCTCCATTGTCATTCTGTTTGATCTGCAATGCAACTCTGTCGAATGAGGCGCTTGTTCCAAGCAAACTGAAGAGACACTTGGAAACAAAACATCCAGCTGTAAAAGCGCAACCGAAGAAATACTTTGAAAACATCAACGCTCAACACAATAAACAAGCTAAGAAACTTAGGAACTACCTAAAGCTGCCAGAAAAGGGATTGATTGCAAGTTATCAGCTTGCTCAGTTATTAGCAAAACGCTAGAAAGCACACACAGAGGCTGAATCAGTCATTGCACCAGCTTTAGCAATAGTTGTTGAAACTATCCTTGAACCCGATGCCGCCGAAAAAGTTAAAAAAAAAGTTCCTTTGTCAAATGATACTATCTCGCGCAGAATTGAAAACTTATCGTTAGATTTACAAGATCAAATCTTCGAACACCTCGACGTGACTGACGATGAAATGTCTCTGCTGTGGTCTCTTCAAGTTGATGAATCCACTGACGTTAGCGGCAAAGCCCAGCTGCTAGCTTTTATTCGGTTCATAAAGGATGAAAAATGTGTCAACGAATTCTTATTTTGCAAAGACTTACCAACTACGACCAAAGGCGAAGATATTTTCAAAGTGGTGAACGAAAACATTTTGCTCTTCAAACTACAAAGTGGAAAAACTGTGTCAGCGTTTGCACCGATGGCTGTCCTTCCATGCAGGGAAATAGAAAAGGATTCGTCACTCTTGTGCGTCAAGAAAATCCAAATGTATTAGTTGTTCACTGCATGATCCACAGAGAAGCTCTTGCCTTTAAATCTTTGCCGAAAGATTTTATGTCTGTTCTGGATCAAGTGATTGAAGTTGTAAACTTTATCAAATCTCGACCGCTTGCATCCCGACGTTTCTCTCAGCTCTGTGAAGCAATGGATTCAGACTACAAATGTCTGCTGTATCATACCAACGTTCGTTGGCTCTCCAGGGGGAAAAGTGTTAAAGCGTGTCGTCCAACTCAAGGCCGAGTTGATGTCATTCTTGGAGGCTGAAAAAAATACTTTGGATTTTCTATTCATGACGAGATCTGGTGGGTTAAGGTGATATTTCTCTCTGATTTATTTAATTAATTAAATTCATTGAATTTAAGTCTTCAAGGACCATCGGAAACCATCATCACTGCATCCTCAAAACTGAAGTCATTTGGTGAAAAATTGTCTTTATGGCAAAGTAAGATCTCGAAAGGAGTCTTCGACTGCTTTCCTACTTACAATGAATGTAATTCAAATAAAGAAATCACCCCCGAAATTCTGGACACTTTGACACACCTGCAGTCAGCATTGCAACATTACTTTCCAACAGTTGGAAGTTATGAATATGGATGGGTCAGCTATCCATTTGGAAACAATGAAGCTACAAATCTGACAACTGAAGAAGCAGAGCAGCTCATAGATTTAAAAAAACAATGCAGTTCTTAAAGTCAAGTTTTGCCAAGAAAAGCCTGGATGTCTTTTGGATTTCAATCAACAAGTTATATCCTGCAATCAGTTTAAAAGCAATCAAAATAATTCTTCCATTTGCATCTTCATGGTTTTGTGAGTTTGGATTTTCAGCAATGACTGAAATCAAGTCTAAGAAAAGAGAAATACTTCTTGCAATAGACGATGAAATGCGAGTTTGTTTGTATGCTCTGGAGCCTCAATTAGATCGAATTTGCTCTCAAAAAACAGGCACACCCTTCACATTAAATGTAATACTTAAAAACAGGTAAAATCTTTTTTTTTCTTTTTTATTATAAAACAGCTGTTGCTCTTCGTGGTGTGCCGCGAAATATTTGTAGTTTTTTTTACTGTGCCACCAGACAAAAAAGTTTGAGAAACACTGTTCTAGAAACTATATTTCTTTGCTTAGCGTTGAACTTGCATACATGCTCAACAATATTTAAAAAAATTTAAGGTTTATGAACGCTTACCCTAACCGTGCTAGAACCAGTCTGGTCTCAGTGATTGTCATCATGCACATTTTATCACGGTATACTTACTATGGAGGCGCGGTGGCTGAGCTGTAAAGCGCTTGGCTTCCGAACCGGGGACCGAGGTTCGAATCCTGGTGAAGACTGGGTTTTTTTTAATTTCGGGATTTTCGGGCGCCTCTGAGTCCACCCAGCTGTAATGGGTACCTGACATTAGTCGGGGAAAAGTAAAGGCGGTTGGTCGTTGTGCTGGCCACATGACACCCTCGTTAACCGTAGGCCACAGAAACAGATGACTCTTTACATCATATGACCTATAGACAACAAGGTCTGAAAGGGAAACTTACTTTTCTTTTACCATGCAGACTCGCTGAGAACAACAGAGGTTCGAGACATATGAGGGATGTTGGGAAAGTTTTAATGTGATGGTTGTAACATTCCTTAGAGATATGTACATTGCACATTTCCTGCATTCTTCAATGTTAGCTCTACTCGCGTGGTCAAGTTTAACCCTAGGAAATCTAATAATTCTCAATCAAATCTTCACCTGACAGACGACAAACACTTTAATTAATGAACACGTATGCCAGTGATGCCCAACCTAATTCAACCTGCGGGCCAAATTAATTTCCGACACTCGTGTCGCGGGCCACAAGACTGAAAAGGTACAAAAACAAAAAAAAATTGACCTAAAACAATTTTAATAGAAACCAGTTGATCTAGTATGTTCTACTTACTGTGCTTACAATAATTAATAGGATATCTCAAAGATATATTTTTTCTTTTTTTTTTTGCGTTGGAAACTGGTTTCATTTCTCTACCAAAAATGCTAGGAAAATTATAGCTAGCTAGCCAACGATTCATTTTTTTTTTATTCCTTTTTGGAAAATATTCCCATCGATCCTCCAATTTCTAGGCGTAGTTTAAAAATCTTTTTATTCGCGCACAAACTTAGAATGGTATAATATTTTATATGTTTTATAATGCCGTTTATATGTTTTATAATGCCGTTTATATGTTTTATAATGCCGTTTATATGTTTTATAATGCCGTTTATATGTTTTATAATGCCGTTTATATGTTTTATAATGCCGTTTATCTGTTGTTTAAAAAAATACAATGGCTACACTTTCTATACAAATAAAATATGTTGGCTTATTATCGTTTCCAAAAAAAAAATAAAAAATTAGATTCTAAACTCCACTTCAACTCTCCCATTTCATAAACGTATAAATGTTAAAGGTCATGGTACCAATCCATCAGAGGGCCCTAACGTTATAAGTAAAATGCATTTCTCAACATTTTATTTATTTTTGGAAAAGAGGGGGATTTTTTACTCTTTGTGCCGACGTTTCGGCGGGCCGGACGGAACCAAGTCGCGGGCCGGATCTGGTCCGCGGGCCGTATTTTGGGCATCACTGGCGTATGCTTTATTAAAGCAGTGTTTAGTTATGCTTTTAAAAAAATGGGAAAGTGACGGGCGTGGGGGGGGTGGGTCAGTTTTACCTGGAATATTATGTGAAAGTGATGCTCTTGGCCTGGTCTCAGGTAGCATTCTTTATGTCTTGGAATATCCGAAGACTAGAATGTGAGTTTACTGACTTCCTAACACCAGCGGAAAGCTTGACAATTTTGTATAGATCAAGTCTGTTAGGTCTTCTGGTAGCACCCTGGTAGCACTATCTACGGGTTAGCACTCTTTTCTTATAGCACTATCTACGGGTTAGCACTCTCGTCTTCACATTTCTGGTAATGTAAAAACTTTTCTGTTAGCACTCTTTTCTTGTTAGCTCTCTCTCTCTCTCTTCTGGTTAGCTCTCTTCTGCGGCTAGCACTCTTTTCTTGTTAGCTCTTTCTCTTCTGGTTAGCTCTCTTCTGCAGCTAGCACTCTTATCGGATAAGCTCTCTCTCTCTTCTGGTTAGCTCTCTTCTATGGCTAGCTCTCTTTTCTTTTTAGCTCTCTCTCTCTTCTGGTTAGCTCTCTTCTGCGGCTAGCACTCTTTTCTGGATAGCTCTCTCTCTCTCTCTCTCTTAGTTAGCTCTCTCTCTCTCTCTTCTGCGGCTAGCACTCTTTTGTGGTTAGCACTCACTTCTGACAGCAGTCTCTTAGAACTTTCTTCTATTTAGCTCTCGTTTCTACTAGCACTCTCCTGGTATTAATCTCTTTTGGTAGCACTTTTCTGATAGCAATTTCCTCTGCTATTATTCCCCTCTGGTAGCACTCTCTTCGCTAAAATCTCTTATGATAACAATCCTTTCTGGGCAGCACTCCTTTAAAAACTGTTTCTGCTGTTAAATACTTGGACTACAATTCTAAATGATCTTGTTTTAACAGGCATTGTTGAGTTTCTCCTTTTCTCAGATCTTGATAAAAACTAATTTTTACCATCAAGATAACCTGAACGCCGCTTGTACAACTTTTCATTCTGCAGTAAAGGCTGATTTTTTTAACTTTTGGCCCAGCAAGAAAAAAAATAGCCTTGACATTTTGCTCTCCTTCCCCTTCCCCTCCCTCCCAGCATTCACAAACACACATTCTTTTTTTTTTCCAAACGAAAACTGTAGCGATTTCATCCTAATTCAGTGATGCCTAACTTACTACCCGCGTGCCTTATCTGGCCCCTGACGCGCTCCTTGAAAAGTGCAGGAAATCGGTGTATTAAATATAAAAAGAGAAGGGAAACTGTTGGTTCGGCCCCTGATAAGCGTTTTTTTGGAATTGTGTATGGCCGCCCCCCCCCCCCGGCTATAATGTCTTAATGGTTCTTTTTTTTTTGTTCTTAATGATGATATGGGAGGTAAATGCTTAAAAGAGACGGGGAAAACGCGTTTGTGGTGCTAGAAACACGAGAGTTGCGGTGCCTGACTGGGGAGATGTCTAAGTTAACTTATCAGCAGACTATTTTAGATGATGTTGGATAATGTATCAGGGACATGCCTTCTGTGTACTCTGTAACAGCTAGAAAGTGAGGGGGGAGGAGGGGGGGGGTTATTAGAAGAGCATCAGAACCAGCGCCTACATTTAAAAAAAAAAATCCAACATTAGATACAGTGGCACAAATTATTGGAGTACAGGTTCATTTTAGTGTATCTGGTGCTTGTACGGGGGTCACTTTTGTAGTCGGTGCGTGTGGAGACGTCCACTGGAGCGTTTAATGATTATTGCTTTTTGTAGACGTCCACTGTGGCGCCGGAGGATGGGGGACTTGAATACACCTCCACTTGGAGCGCCCTGTTGGTTGTTACTTTTGTTGACGCCTACTGTTGCTTTTTGGCTGTTTCTATTTTCACTCATTTGTCGACTGGCAGAGAAAATATTTCTTTCACTAATGGACATCATTCACCAATCGTAAACAAGCAATATTTAGTCACGTGTTCATATTGATAAAACAACGGAAAAAAAACTGTCATGTGACAGCCACTGTGTATTAAAATTAGATCGTAATTTGTATAGAAGAGATAGAGAACCACGTGGCAAAATGTTGTTTGTTTACGATTGGTGAATGAGGCCCATTGCCTTGGACTTTGCCAATTCTGTGTGTCACATTTTTTTTTTCAAAATGGTTGCCTGACTTCTCAGTGTGTGCATGTATTCATGTTCCATTTGGCTTGCCATAAGTATGATTGTTAATCTAATATATAAAGCACAAAGTAAGGCGGATGTATGTACGTCCTGAATAAAAATCAAAACCGTTTGACCAATCTTGATAAAACTTGGCATAAATTTCCTTCGATCTTGGCGGAGACCGTAGTTTATGTTTAATGTCCCTCCAACAACTGGAGAGACCAAAAATGAGACAAAAAGTACCTAAATGTATATCTAAGGAAGAACGAAACTTTTAACAAATCGGCAATAGAGGCGGACTTACACTAACAAAACTGTCGGCCCCGCGTAAAACATTCGCTCAGGAACTCACCTACTGCCAAAGCCGCTTCTGTTTTTGACGACAGTGAGGTTATTTTTTTTTCCTTGAAAAATAAATATCCCCCCCCCCCCCCGTCGGTCTTGATCTTTTTAAAACTTAAGATCTAATTGTTTTCAAATATTGTTGTTGAATATTACTGTTAGATAAATGACATAATAAAAAGTTGTTAAAGGCTGCCTCTCTACTCTGGGATACACCCCCAAGCCTTAGATTAACTTATAAACACAATATATTTTTTTTCTGATGCGCGATTCACAGAGTTGAATCTGCCGTCTGCGACAAAGAGCGACCTAAGCACGTGTGTGTGTGGGGCATGTCGGGAAGCGCATCGTCTGGGTGGTCCACACCACTTCCTGCACGCGAGCTTGAGATGTTTACACGACGTCATAGCGGGCGAGAATTGTTGACGTCAAATGCTCATCCGCTTCTTCCGCTCTATCTCGACCCTTATTATTTTGTTTCTTAACCTCAGGAGACCCGTCTCGGATTTGTTGAATAATCTCATTCGGTTGAAGATGTAGACATCTAGATCTAATCAGCTCCTTCTTGAATATTGTGTTGAGTGAACGAGGGGGGGGGGGGGGAATACAGTCACTGAAAACCTAAATTCTTGGTGTTTTTTTTTTCTTCTTTTCAACGTACATATAGAAGCCTTACTATTCTCGATATATCATCATAGATGATGCACTGTATTATGTTGGGGTGGGCAGGCTAATTATAGAGCGGTGTCAGAAGTTCTCCTCAGAAAACAGCCTTGTTCTCGTATTAAAAAAACAAAACAAATACCACTGGCAACAGACATAGACTAATCTAAATGCACTTTTGAATCAGAGGCACGAATGAGAAGTCACTTAATGCTCAGATTTTAAAAAGTGATGCTGAAACTTGAAAAAAAACAAAAAAAAAAACGCATTGAATAATAAGGCGAAAGTATGAAGTAATACTTCCAACGTGTAGCCATGTGTTAACCTAGTCGTGCATGTTAATTAGAGACTTAAAGTCATAGGTATTTCTGGATGATTCAGGCAGCCCGTTCTAGTGACGCTAGGGAAGAATAAGAACTTGTACGACTTTGACCTAGCATATGGTATAAGAAATGTTTCTTTATCTTTGCGTCTTTCTGAATATATTATTAGCTTATGTTTTTGAATTTGAAGTCGTGGTTCAATGTCTTTATAAACTAATAAAGTTGTAAACAAAATCACGTGGTTGAACTGTAACACCAACACCACGTGACGCCGAACTCCTCGTACAATACAATTTACATTAAGTTCATTTGCAAATTATCTTGTGCAATAAACCTTCATGAATGAATACTGATTGACTGGAGCAGTATCTTTAGCGATATTTGGGGCTCTGCGTAGCCACGGGAAATACTGCGCTCCTTATTAATCTTCGGACGCTAAGACAAGCCTTAGTATTATCTGGGGTCAATTTTAAAAAAAAATCCCAAGCATACTACTGTTAAGAAGGACACAACCCTTTGTGAGGCGAATTGCTCTTCCCTATACGCTCTGGTCACTTCTTTGGTTATATGAGCACTTTAAAAAAAAAATCAACAAGTTATACAGTTGACGGACATTTAAGCGTTTTTTTTTCCCTGTGTACTTGTTAGCACCTGTTACCTTATGTTGCCCCCTACATTTCTTCAAGGTTCTTTCTCTTCTTTTTCTATGCAAGTATTTTTTTTTTCTTATCGAATGTAAGCCCGATCTTTAAGTCGAAATGCAAATAAACTATCTATCTTATAGTTCTGTTTTCTTTAATTTATTATGCGAATCTGTAAATATAAAGAAACATAGCATCAGACAGTTGAAACCATTATCATACTATCAGTTCGTTGGAAACGTTAATTTCAGAAGCAAACGATTGATCTATTCAGTACGCAATTACTTTTGGTTCAATGGAATATATTTCACAAGTTCGTGGTGTGTCTAAGCACGATGGCAATCTGTTCAGTTTTGTTTGATGTCCAAGCCAAATGCTTTCTTCCCTAAATGTGAGGTTTTTTTGCCTTTCGGCGTTTTATGTCTCGAGCTATCAAGATTGGCTTTGTGCGCTAGACATTCATCAGAGTCAAACGGACACATTGGCGGGGAGACTTTCCTTTGTAGGGGAAATTTCGCTTCTGTTTGTGTAACTTATTGGCCTGTTGTTGTTTCTTAAGATGCTACAACTTATAGGGAAATGTTAGTTACCAATAAATACAATGGTGCCTATGCAGGAAGAAATTAGCCTAAGCGAAGATGATTCGGTTAGACCCAGTAAAGAAAACAAATTATTGGGTTCTTTTGAAATTGTCCACTTAAAAATATAAAAAAAAAAGATAGATTAATGAAAAATATACTAAATACTTGTAGATTTTTACAAAATACTTTTTAAAATAATTTTTTAAAGCTATTTATAGTACATCTTGACATCAAGGTAGTTAACTTCTCAAGCATGTATAATGCTAACTTTATTATTTCCCCTTTCGGGATCTATTTTGCCACCGTGTACCGAAACATGTTGTATATTTTTCTTTATTGTAACAAACATTTGCACGAACACTTATAAATTACACTCACCAGTTTAATAATCAGCAGCGGAACAAAATGTTATTCAAATTCAATCTTTTTTTTTTTTTTAAATAAACGATAAACTGACACATTTGACGGTGTCACAAAATACCCATCGAAACCCAAAATGTATGGTACAAAAGAATGGATGAGGATCATATAAAGCAGGGGTTCTCAACCTGTGGGTCGCGACCCCCTTGTGGGATCGTTTAACGATTTGCCAGGGGTCGCCTAAGATTATCGAAATTATGGATCGTTAGTGTCTTTTCTTCTATTGCTGTATGTGTGAGCGGGGTGGGGGATCGCGGCAGAGTGGGGGGGTTGTAAAAAGGGGTCGACGAGCTTAAAAGGTTGAGAACCGCTGATATAAAGCTATGACACTAGGGACATACAGGTTTCAGCTTCAAATTATTGTTTCAATTTGAACTGCATTAATCGCCTCTGTAATTTTCATCAAATATCTAAATGTTAATTACTGAACTTTTTTTTTTTTTACCTAAGTTATGGGATGGGAAAGGGGGGGGGGGGAGAACTTGTTCGCCATGTTTCGTTGATACCACACCCAGGCGAAAGGGAGAGAAGCAGACATTCCGACATCGATACACATCGGAAGACGTACCCGGGGCTAGCTTGTTAAGTCCCCTTTCATGTAGGCAACGCCTACCTGTTGTTCTTGTTTACACTGAACTCTTGTGATTAACTCTTGAACTGCGCTACTCTTCACTCATCCTCGCTGTCCCGACTTTAACTCTTTCCATGTCTACATATCTCACAGCATTCTTCTCTGTCTCGCTCTATCTCGTTGTGAAGTCTGGCTGCTTAGTACTTGTCTTGAAAACTAGTCTTTCTTATAGACGGCGTCGACTGCTCTATGACGTCGTGGGTTCGAGTACACCTCACCCTTCGCAGACATCAGCAGATGGAAAGCGAACGTAGGTTGTTATTGTGTCTGGCTTGTTCAACTTTGACCCCGTTTAATCTTGTTTCACTAGTAACTAAAAAAGCATTACATTATAAAATAAAATAATGATTAAGTCCTTTCATTTCTTTTCATCCTCTGACCGCCTTTAGTCGACTTTTGCTGATCTTGTAGATTATAAAGTATTTCCTCTTGTGACTATGGAACTCACACATATCATCTGAGAAAATATCGTCTGACTTACTGTTAGAGTAGACAGTAAGCGTCAGATGTACTGTTAGAGAAACCAGTAAGCGTCTGATTTACTGTTAGAGGAACCAGTAGCGTCTGACTGGGTGTTGGAGGAGCCAGTAGCGTCTGACTGGGTGTTAGAGGAGCCAGTAGCGTTTGACTAACTGTTAGAGGAACCAGTAGCGTCTGACTGGGTGTTAGAGGAGCCAGTAGCGTCTGACTTACTGTTAGAGGAACCAGTAGCGTCTGACTGACTGTTAGAGGAGCCAGTAGCGTTTGACTGACTGTTAGAGGAGCCAGTAGCGTCTGACTTACTGTTAGAGGAACCAGTAGCGTCTGACTGACTGTTAGAGGAACCAGTAGCGTCTGACTTACTGTTAGAGGAGCCAGTAGCGTCTGACTTACTGTTAGAGGAGCCAGTAGCGCCTGACTTACTGTTAGAGGAACCAGTAGCGTCTGACTTACTGTTAGAGGAAAAAGGAGCGCCTGACTGGGTGTTAGAGGAGCCAGTAGCGTCTGACTTACTGTTAGAGGAACCAGTAGCGTCTGACTGGGTGTTAGAGGAGCCAGTAGCGCCTGACTGGGTGTTAGAGGAAAAAGGAGCGCCTGACTGGGTGTTAGAGGAGCCAGTAGCGTTTGACTAACTGTTAGATGAAAAAGGTAGCGCCTGACTTACTATGACAGGAGCCAGTCTATTCCATATTCCTTTTTTTTTTTTTCAACGGAATTATATTGATGAAAAAAAACCTTCTCACTGCATTAATCATCTCCCGACTGAGCCCCCTATCTCTTTAGTTCTTTTCAAACTGAACATATTTCTGCACACATGCTATAAGCATTCGCTGTAATCAGTGACAGGATTTTTTTTTCCGAGCTTATATCGGCACTTTGTCTTGTAAAAATGGTGTACATCATAGTACATGTTATTTCTCAACTTCCTGTTCTCGGATCAAGCGGAATCGTTGCACGATTATTTAGTGTTGATAAATCAAGAATTAATATTTTTAAAAAAATCTAACCTAACTGGTTAATTAATGAATTAGTCGTAATTAATTAATTCTCTCTTTTTTTTTGTGGGGGAGGGGGGGTAGAAATTTACTAAATCGTCGGCGGGAGACCCGTGACAATAATCAAGCAAAGTCGCACGCCAACAAACAAACAGACAATTAGATCGTTCGCTAAAAATGTTAAATTAAAAAAAAAAAAAACAGCCTAATAAAACCTTTCATTTGTGTCAAGAACCTGCATATCAGCCCTCTCGTTACTACTTTATTTTACCTCACTTTAATTAACTTTAATATATATATATATGTACCAGTATTATTCCATTGGCTCTTGATGACAAGTTGTCTACGATGATTCTCGCTCTTGGTGCGTGTAATTACTTTGAATGTATTAAATTTAATTAAACTAATGACAACAATGTCACAACATAATTGACCACATAATGAATACTCATAATAAAGTCAAACTCTCTAATTAAAACTAATATTTAATATTCTAAATAGACATCGATGATTTAAAATAATGTTATAAATGTAATGATAGATTGATGAATTGAATTGATAACTACAAACAAATATTATGAATAACATAAAATTAATAACATAAGACAAGTGGCTTCAATACTATGTACTAATAAAACTATGATATCTGTTAACATAATAAACAATAAAGACACAATCAACAATGCAGCAATTAATCGCCCATGCCAATCAGACCACCACGGCTACTCCATCCTCCATGCACTGGACCCAGCGCCGCAGACTGCATCAGAGTTCAGTGCCGCTGTCCATGTCATCTGATGTCAATCACTGCATGCGTTCATTGTCTTGCTGACTACGCCACTGTCGCTAACATCTATTCTGTGTCTCTACGCTAGACTGCCACATGCTCAAGACTGCCATCCAGACTGCCATCTACCGCCTTCGGACTGTGACTGACATTGACTACGAACTGCCTGTCACTCAGACTGTCACTAAGACTGTCACTCTAAATAGACAAAGAATCAAGATATCGCTAACAACTCGCTAAAGCGCCATTCTATTTATTCACAATCAACTAACATCTAAAGCTAGATATATAACTAATAAAAACATTTCTTCTTACCCTGGTCCCTAAGAATTAGTTCCTACATGTTGTCTCTGGCAAACAACTCACACCTCTTGGAGCCAAGATCGCGAGCCAACCTCGGCTACTTGCTCCCAATGTCTGTATGTGTCGTTCACCAGAAAACGCCTAGCACACGACACACGCCCCTGCTAACACTACATTGCGTTGTGTCCCGACTGCCCCAAAACTTTACTCTATATAGGCTGAGACCCTAACCCACGCCTAAACTAACGTTACTAAATCGTCCGTGTCTGTCCCATCCTACGGGTACCAAGTCGCCCTACCAGGTATAAATCTAAGTGTCACACTATTCCTACCCATTGTCTGTACTCTGTCAAGTCTGTCGGTGAGCCGTGGAAACACCTTACAAAATAATTAACTTTGCTCACACACACACACACATATCTGTGACAATTTGTACAAGGACTTTTATACCTCAGCGGCTAAACACGTAGGTTTATCGTATTTGGACAACAAACCTATATGACATTGCATGCAGGGCCTGTTTGGTTAAATTTCGAGTCGTCAAAAATTTGTGTACATGTATGATTACAACTAATTGATGCATTTGACTCTAAACGAAGTTGGTTTTTTTTTTTTTGTTAGTTGTTGTTTTTAAAGTTAAATTACTGCATCTAGATGTCCCCCACTACCCAGCATTCCTTCTGAGAACGGTCAAGCTTCTTTAGGATTTCGCTTGGTAAGAGTAGCCATTCTTAATGAAACATCACGTGGTTTTGAAACCCTAACCATATTCCTTTGGGTAATTTGATAGTTGATTGGCCTTTGGAGAGACCACGTGATGAAGCTCATCAGAGAGAGAGAGAGAGAGAGAGAGAGAGAGACTAGAGAAAATGAGAGCTATTTTCAGAAGCAGAAGGCTAAAGGCGTGTCTAATCTACGTTTCATTATTTCAAGAGAAAAATAAATGGCTACATGTCTGATAAATAATGAAGAAGATACTTATTGGCGTTCTCCTTCTAAGTCAGCTTGCACACTGCACGGTTTTCATCGTACGACACAAAAAAAAACGCACGGCGTGAGGTGTGAAGAAGATCATGGTAGAGAACTTACGCCGTGATTGCAAAATGGCTTCGAATCAGCCGTGTCACTGAACTCCACTGTCGCCTTACGGCGGTTTGGATCAAGTGGCGTACGTGAATAAAACTGGACGCTTCACGCTTGGAGGATTCTGTCGTATGTCCACAACTAATTAGAAATTAGTTTTGAGGGAACACGTATCATGAAGTATCGGCTGTTAACGATTCATCTTTTTAAAAAAAAATCTCACAACAAATTGAAACAAAATACAAATGTGGAGATAAAATACAAATGTGGACACAAAAATGTGGAAATAAAATATAAATGTGGAGCACAAACAAGACAGGAACTTTTTTCACAAAAAATTTGCGACACCTTACTAACAAGTTCCCGTTTCAGACCTTCCGATCTAATGGGCAGATGATGTAAAGGTCATCTATTTCTGTGGCCCACGGTTTGCTCAATGACCAACCGCCTTTACTTTTTCCCAACTAATGTCAGGTACCCATTAGAGCTGAGTGGACTCAGGAGCGCCCAAAATTTAAAAAATCCCAGTCCTCACCAAGATACGACCTTACTGCGCAGACTTCATTGCGTTGGGGGGGGGGGGGTTTGCACGACAATTAAAATCCATTTTTTTTAAAGCACTATTTAGTCATCTTTTTTTTTTAAAGTTAGTAAGGGTGCAAAAGGAACCGGGAGTTCATTATCGAAGATTTAATTAACAAGAGGCACCAGAGGGGCGTGGGGCGGACCGGCTACAGCCGAATTTGTAGAGTGACGTGACATGTACGCGTAGAAAATACAATACTCACCGTCTGCCAGAGCCCAGGGGGGGGGGGGGGGTCAGTGGTGTGCACAAGGGCGCTCAGGTCGTGTAGGGAGTTAAGCATAGTGCAGGTAGAGTAAGTGCGGCAGAACCAAAACTTTTGTCAGGCAAAGAACGCTCTTTAAAAAAAAACGGCTCAGATCACTGTTGTGGTTGTGTGTGTTATGTGTACATTAAAAAATAATAAATATTATCTTTTAAAAAAAAAAAAAACGCTTTTATTAAAACGCACTAAATATTATTGGGGAAAAAGTGTGTGTGTGTGTGTGGCATGGGTTAAAGTGAAATTCATACACAACGCTTTATTTTTAATTGACAACTTATTAAGTGTTTTAACCATGCAATGATGTATTATACTTTGAATAAAACTATTACAAGCAATGCAGCGTTAGAAACATTCTCGAGTCTCTCTTTCCTTCTCTCTTTTCTCTCTCTCTCTCCTGCT
Source organism: Biomphalaria sudanica (assembly GCA_036873155.1). Taxonomy (NCBI): domain Eukaryota; kingdom Metazoa; phylum Mollusca; class Gastropoda; family Planorbidae; genus Biomphalaria; species Biomphalaria sudanica. Next base: position 200,552 of record JAZGLO010006113.1, read on the forward strand.
CTTTTCATCTTCTCTATTGTCTCTCTCTCTCCTGCTCTTTTCATCTTCTCTATCGTCTCTCTCTCTCCTGCTCTTTTCATCTTCTCTATTGTCTCTCTCTCTCCTGCTCTTTTCATCTTCTCTATCGTCTCTCTCTCTCCTGCTCTTTTCATCTTCTCTATCGTCTCTCTCTCTCCTGCTCTTTTCATCTTCTCTATTGTCTCTCTCTCTCCTGCTCTTTTCATCTTCTCTATTCTCTTTCTCTCCTGCTCTTTTCATCTTCTCTATCGTCTCTTTCTCCTGCTCTTTTCATCTTCTCTATCGTCTCTCTCTCTCCTGCTCTTTTCATCTTCTCTATTGTCTCTCTCTCTCCTGCTCTTTTCATCTTCTCTATCGTCTCTCTCTCTCCTGCTCTTTTCATCTTCTCTATTGTCTCTCTCTCTCCTGCTCTTTTCATCTTCTCTATTGTCTCTTTCTCTCCTGCTCTTTTCATCTTCTCTATCGTCTCTTTCTCTCCTGCTCTTTTCATCTTCTCTATCGTCTCTTTCTCCTGCTCTTTTCATCTTCTCTATCGTCTCTTTCTCCTGCTCTTTTCATCTTCTCTATCGTCTCTCTCTCTCCTGCTCTTTTCATCTTCTCTATCGTCTCTGTCTCCTGCTCTTTTCAACTTCTCTATCGTCTCTCTCTCTCCTGCTCTTTTCATCTTCTCTATCGTCTCTTTCTCCTGCTCTTTTCATCTTCTCTATCGTCTCTATCTCCTGCTCTTTTCATCTTCTCTATCGTCTCTCTCTCTCCTGCTCTTTTCATCTTCTCTATCGTCTCTCTCTCTCCTGCTCTTTTCATCTTCTCTATCGTCTCTCTCTCTCCTGCTCTTTTCATCTTCTCTATTGTCTCTCTCTCTCCTGCTCTTTTCATCTTCTCTATTGTCTCCTTCTCTCCTGCTCTTTTCATCTTCTCTATCGTCTCTTTCTCTCCTGCTCTTTTCATCTTCTCTATCGTCTCTTTCTCCTGCTCTTTTCATCTTCTCTATCGTCTGTTTCTCCTGCTCTTTTCATCTTCTCTATCGTCTCTCTCTCTCCTGCTCTTTTCATCTTCTCTATCGTCTCTCTCCTGCTCTTTTCATCTTCTCTATCGTCTCTCTCTCTCCTGCTCTTTTCAACTTCTCTATCGTCTCTCTCTCTCCTGCTCTTTTCATCTTCTCTATCGTCTCTTTCTCCTGCTCTTTTCATTTTCTCTATCGTCTCTATCTCCTGCTCTTTTCATCTTCTCTATCGTCTCTCTCTCTCCTGCTCTTTTCATCTTCTCTATCGTCTCTCTCTCTCCTGCTCTTTTCATCTTCTCTATCGTCTCTCTCTCTCCTGCTCTTTTCATCTTCTCTATTGTCTCTCTCTCTCCTGCTCTTTTCATCTTCTCTATTGTGTCTTTCTCTCCTGCTCTCTTCCTTTTCTACCTCTCCTTCTTAACTCTCGAGTATCTCTCTCTTTCTCCCCTTCTCTCTTGTTTCTCTTTCCTCCTTCACTCTTGTCTCTCTCTTCTATCTGTTCTTCTATTCGTCTCTCTTTCTCTCCTCTCTTGTTTCTCTCTCTCTCTCGTCTGTTTATCTATCTCTTCCCTTTCTTCTATCTTGTCTCTCTCCCGCCTCTCCCTGTGTCAATGAAGAAATCTCGCTGTGCCCAAAGTCCCATTTCTACGCCACTGTGATGTAAGACCTAATCGATACGTCCATCTAACGATAATTTAAAGTATCGAAGTTAAGGTATCGAAGAACGCAATGGGAGAACTTATTAATCAAACCACTGACCTCGGTGACAAGACAGTGTTAAGGCTTCCGCGCGGTGTTGATTCTATGAACTATAACTAGTGTAGATCTACGTCTGACTGGAAGTAACACTAAACTCAAACTACTTCAGTAACACCGACGAAAGGCCGAAACAATCAAAATATGTAGTCGACGCTGATGTTGGTCTACAAATATATTTAATCATCAAGAAGGGAATCGTCCGATGGCAGCTATGTCCGTAAATCCGTATCTCTATTCTACTGCTCTACACGAAGCGTCTTCTTTGTAGCGTCACTTAGAGCGTTCTTGTTTTTTAACCAGCTTTACGTCATCGTCGCTAAGTAAAACTTTACCCTTATTCCCGAAACAAATAACTAATTCCTAATCATGTCATAACAACAGAAAAAGTAACTATGCCTAGAGCGAGGATCGACTATCTATTGCCTCGGTAATATAAACAAACAAATACAAGATTGCGAAAAGAAAACAAATATAAAAACAAAACAAAAACATTCTGGTATGTGCCAACGTTCAGTCTGTTATGTTACAAAGTTCAGTCTGTTATGTGTGTCACTCTTCGGTCTGTTATGTGCCACTGGTCAGTCTGTTGTGTGCCACTGGTCAGTCTGCTATGTGCCAAAGTTCGGTCTGTTATGTGCCACTGGTTGGTCTGTTATGTGCCAATGTTCAGTCTGTTATGTGTGTCACTTTTCGGTCTGTTATGTGCCACTGGTCAGTCTGTTGTGTGCCAATGTTCAGTCTGTTATGTGTGTCACTCTTCGGTCTGTTATGTGCCACTGGTCAGTCTGTTGTGTGCCACTGGTCAGTCTGTTATGTGCCAAAGTTCAGTCTGTTATGTGTGTCACTCTTCGGTCTGTTATGTGCCACTGGTCGGTCTGTTATGTGTGTCACTCTTCGGTCTGTTATGTGCCAAAGTTCAGTCTGTTATGTGCGTCACTCTTCGGTCTGTTATGTGCCTCTGGTCAGTCTGTTATATGTGCCACTGTTCAGTCTGTTATGTGCCACTGCCTGTGCAGTTTGTGTAAGCACAAGGGAATGGGGACACAGAGCAGACATTTTGTGGTAAAAATTAACTAGCGATTGTCTACCACGGTGTACCTAGAAATTGTTGGATTTGGTAAGCCTATATAACTTTTTGTTATATTCCGCTATTATATTAGTCTATTGTCTCTTGTAATAGTTTGTTACTATCAGGTGTGTCATCTCACTCATTGCTTATTCATGTCGCTATCGTGAACCACTGCACCTTGTCACGTCAGTTTAGAACCCCTGTAATATTTTGTGACTAGTAATCACTGAACCATTTCTTGCACGATTCGCACGAGATTTTGTTTTTTGGGGTCTGAAGCTGACCACGAGGTGGAAGTCAGTTGATTTTTAGACTCTGGTAAGAGAGGAGTGTTTTGGGTATTAATGTACAAGTAGAGTGTCATTGAATTGATTTGTATCAGGACTAATTTTCTTGGATGTATTTTTGATGGCTGAGGTCGCCAATATCTTTATAAATTATTATTTGTGTGTAATAAAACCATGTCTGCTACAAGTGAGTCTATTAATTATTATAAATATTGTGGTCAAAGAGTTCAGCATGTTAGTGTCCTCACGCACTGGCAAATCTAGTGCGCGAGTGAAAGTATTTAGTTATCAGCAAAGAACATAGTAGAGATATCTACACACAGAGACATTCGCGTCATCACGCCTATAACAAAACCAGGCTGTGACACACCTAATGATTACACCGGCTGGAGACATAGGCCCGGAACCTAAGCTGCTAGATCTACCATTTTACTTTCACCTGGCCGGCTAGAGCCCTTTCTTCACATCAAACATTTCTGCACTGATGTATACCCTAGCGCTCTGGTAGCTGTGGTGTAGGTCCATTGGTTGGACGTTGTTGAGTGTGTGTTTCAGACAAGCAGAGCTGTTTAGTAACATTGACCATGTCATGGAGCAGACAGTGACCATGTCATGGAGCAGGCAATGACCATGACATTTTGTAGACATCCATTACGTAAGATGAAATGTCTTCAGCTAGTGACTGCTAGCAATAAGATTCCCTTGTTATAGGTCTAGACTTTAGTTTTAGGGAAAGAAGGAACGTACCGTTTAGATCTCGTAAACTAGAAAAGATATTGAAAATTCGACATCATGTAATTTTAGACCTTTGAAAGTTCTGATGCAACGGCTACTTTTTTCTTTTCTGAAAGCGAAAATTTTATTTTTTAAATCAACTATGCAAGCAGTTTTTTTTTTATAATAATAATACAACATTTTTACACCTTAATAGTAAAAAAAACACGGGAGAGTATTTAGTAAGGGAGGTGACTTTTTACCATATTTTTAACACATTTATGCAAACGGTTTTAGGTATAAGCTTTTGTTATAAGTGTGTCAAATAGAGTGAAAAGTAAAGACCCCCTCAAGTTTTACATCCATGCATACTGTTATTTTATCTTATCCACTCGTGGTCAACCTTTAGAGATGCCTCGGAGTTTCCAAGGCAATGCTTCTCAGCCTCAACGTAGTGCTCAAGTGGAAACGGGCGTTAGAGGAGACGATTAGGCCAATAGGGAAGCAAAATAGAGCTCCCTTTGGGGTACCTAAGGACCGAGTCTATTGGTTCATTTGGGGTATCTAAGGACCGAGTCCATTGGTTCATTTGGGGTATCTAAGGACCGAGTCCATTGGTTCATTTGGGTTACTTAAGAATCGAGTCTACTGGCGGGTAGTAAAGAAAGCTCCAACAAAACATGTCAAACCACACCCATACTGCATACACCGGTCCCCAAGTTGGCGTTTTTATGTTGATCTTGCACTGCCGATGTAGCAATATGTTGGAGTTTCCCTGGTGTACTCGGCCTTTGGCCTCGTCTCTAACCCGAGCGTCTTTGGTATATAAGCCATCGCTAATAGGAATGTAAAATGGTTAGATCTGCTTGGATCTTTCTCAGAAATATTTCAGGCAGGCAGAAGGAGGCAAGCTTCCGCAAGACTCGACTTCCAAGAGTCTTCTTAACTTTTAGGACAAGAAGAAGATAGTCCAAGCGTTTAAACCTGTTTTTATAATTCATGTATTTATGTATTTGAATACTGGAATCTCACGTCGACAAAATTTACAACATGTCTGTGTTTGCAGTGAAAGACAACGTAGACCCGCCTTGGGAAACTCCCATGTAGAGTGGTCCACATTGTCTAACCTCACGTGTCCGACAGATTGGTCCAATACTTCTAGAGTCCATCCTTCTCCACAGAAGGTGTCCACGTTTGAAAATGTGCGCGACAGTCTCGCGCTAACAAACGATAAACAATTTACAAAAACGTTTGGTGATTGGCTCATTGCTAGAAGAACGTTTAACACGGAAAGAAAAGAAAGTCTACACCCGGTTATCTTCCCTTGCCCTCGGTGATGCTTGTTGGCGACAACAAAAAATTTCCTGGCAATGATTTATCTTGGCGGGCACCGGTAGTGCACATTGATGCGTCTCGGTTATCCGGCTTTATCGGTGCCAGAAATCGCAGACGGCGAAGCATGAGACAAAACGCCGAACGTATTTCTCTTCCGGTGGTTGACACTGACACGAGTTGTGGAGGCAAGGGGTAAGCCGTCTGCGCAGATTGGATATCACGTGATTAGACATCTTGATGTAACATGGATAGCATCGCCAGCTGCAATGTTGTAGACTGCAATAATGTATCTCAGTGCACCAACGTCACCAACCCTCCCCCCCCCCCCCCATGATAGCCAATCAAACATCGAAATTATATCAGTTCTATCAAATTTCTTCAGCAGAAGTTCGCATGCCCGCCTTGTCGTGGAGGATTTGAGGATCTAGGTCAGGGATTCTCCAACACTATTTTCATATTCAAAAATGGTTTGGAGATAGACATAAACTGAGCCTTCTAGTTCGAATCAATCAGTCTGTCTAGAATAGTCTAGATTCTTGTTTCTGTGTGTTTGTGTCAGAAATGCTACTAGATCTACTCAAGGAGTGGAATGATGTCAGTCTTGGACTAGCAATATTTCATGCAATACGCTGTACATTTAAATAACATGATTTAACAACACTGAAAGCATCTTTTTAAAAAATGATTGTAAAATTATCTGTCTTAGCTGTTGAAGGAAATATTTTAATTAAACACCATTATTTTGAAAATAGATTTGTGGATGGGTATTGATAGACCTGAAAGATCTGTAAAGAATAGTCCTGATTGAGACACTAACAAGGCGATCCTAAGTTTGTAAGAAAATAAAACTCTTCACATGGCCGGACTGGCTATATGGGCATTAGGGCAAATGCCTGGTGGGCCGGTACCCAAATGGGCCGGTAGGGCCACTTAAAGGGCCTCGTGAATGCCACTATAGAACGTATTAAATTGTTAATAATAATAATATTTTCTTGTAAAAGAGGCCCTCTGAGCATCGTGTTTTTTTTTTTATCTTTACAGACTCTTAAAGTATAATGCTAATTTAATCTAACACATTTTCCGAAATAATGTAATAAACTACATCCGTAGACAGTGCTACTAGTAGGCTTCAACCTTTTAGGTCCCACACTTTTAGCGATTAAAAAGCAGCGTAAGGCCTACTATAGTTCTTTAAAAGATACAGAGTTGAATGCATGCGTTCAGTTATCAATACATTATTAAACATAACAGAAGGATGTTGAGCACAGGTAGACCTAGAAATGGATGTCAGTCATATGATACACACTTTGTGGGCCAGATTGTTTAGAAATGCCCTGGCCGATTTAAACACTCAGTCCGCCCCTAACTGTCCCCCCCCCCTACCGTCCCCAATCCCAATACTTAACTTGCTTATGGCTTTAATGTGGCTATCTAGGTCACTTGCACAAAGCTACAAAGTTATTGGTAGATGTGGTGGTAATTTTCAGCAATACGGATTCAATCCAATATCCCCAGTCATTCTACCAACAGATATGAGGCAGTTGGATTAAAGTTTGAAATGCATGCATGTAAGGTTTACAATATACACACACACCAGATACACAAGTAATTAAAAAACTATATCCAGGCGTGATGTTAGGGAAATCCTGATAGTAAATCCTCTTACCAAAATCCTGATAGCAAAAATCATTACAGCAAAATGCTCATAGCTAATTCTCAAACCAAAGTCCTGGCAGCATCTTTAACCTGCGATTGAACTAAGTCATCTTGACCTCAATGTTTTGATTGTTTAAACAAGGCGGACAATTTCTGGCATTGGTTTCACTTTCTGTCTAAGCCATTATCATTATCTCAAGGCTATCAAGCAAAAAAAAAATAAAAAAAATTTGTTGACTTACCTGCTACAAGCTGCACATTTCTCTCAAGACCTTAACAAATAGTCCTGACCAAACAGTTTGGGGGCTAATGTAAACACTTGAACTTCATGTTGAATTATTTATTCTGTTATTTTTCTGAGAGTTTTAATAGAAGGATTCAAACTTGGTGTATGCATGGTGATAAAAGGAAGAATTGTATAGAGTTATCCAGTGGGGACTAAGGGATAACTCTAAAATTATCTCTGCACTGTGCTTAGGGAGATAGGGATGAAAGGATTACGGTTACTGTTCCTCTTTTCACCTTGCAAACTCTTCATGTGTAGAAGGTGGGTGGGCAGACACAGATCTTGAAAATGTCTCGAACGATTTTCCTAGAAATTGGACAGATTATATATCTTTAAGAAAAAAAAATTACTAGCTAATATGCTAGGGAATACTCTGGTTTGATTGTTATGATTTTTCAAATTATAATCTTCCTTAAAATTAAATTTGGTCTGAAGGTCTAAACAGTCTCTATCTTGTACACAGTCTTGTATAGTCTTATCATTAGAATTGTATCTTCACTGAGTAGATTCATATGTTTGCCTAATCAGGATTTGTATTAGCCAAGGGGAGGGGGAATCGCGACGAGATAAAAAAATTTTCCTTTTTTTTTATCTATCACATTAGTTATTAAGAGCAAATAATCTCTCTTACTAAAAGTTGTCAGCTTCATAAAGGAGTAGTTGTCTTTTTAAAAAAAAAACTTTTTAAAATCAAGATATAAACTTCTTTTATAAGAAAAAAATGTTGAGACAAATATGTTGAGAAGCTTGTTGTCTATTTCAATGTTCTCTTGCAATGTTTTTTATTAACTTGTATTTGACACAAAACATTTTGATTTGAATAGAAAATGCTTATGTGCTTTAAAACAAACACACACATTTTTTTGTTTATTTTTTTTCCATCAGAGAAATGCCCAGAGACAGACTTTACTTGTAGTAATGGCCACTGCATCCAGATGAAATGGGTGTGTGACAAGGACAACGATTGTGGGGATCTCTCGGATGAACTCAGTTGCCGTAAGGATGTTTTCTTATTTAAACCATGTTTAAAAGTTGTTTTTTAATGTACAATTACCTTACAGTCAAAAAACCACAGCTAAGTAAAAAAAAAAAAAAGTCTTAATTGGTGGGCTTGTCATATTTAACTCAGTTATTTAAGCTTATTTCATATGCATGTTTTGGTCAGTGCATTGATCTTGTTGGTAGATAACACAAAAGAACTCAAGTGCCTGCATCAGTCTTTTGGTTCTTCATTTTAAAAACAATTTCTGTTGTTAGTAAAATATAATATGTTGGCTGATGGAAACATTATTGTAAAGCCATTTGCTTTGGCCAGGAAAAAAAAATATTCAGAAACACAAAATTGAATAGAAATATTAAAATCTAATTAAAACGGAGCTAATCTAATAAACATTTGGAGCCATTAAGAGGAGTTATATTTGCATTGCCATTATGATGGAATAAAACATTGATATGCCACATGTTTACGATGTGAAGCATAACTTGTGTAAACATTGTTACCCCTTATTTCATTTACCCTGATAATATTTTAGTTGGTAATCAAATTAATTTTGTAATTGTCCTTCTTGTTTTTTATACTTATGTGATATGGTGAGACCATACATACACATATAATCAACATAAATTTAGGCACAAAATAACTGTTTTATTGTTACCATCAAGATTCTCAAACTGGGTCTTACCACAAAACATTAAAAGACCCTGGGACTATTAAGTTCTATCATGGATTTAGGAACATCACAAGCAGAAACCAATATTCAAACCTGAGACTTTTGTCTCACTAGTATGTGCCCTTCAAACCTTAACAGCTCTTATCTTATCTCATCTTATATAATACAGACGTTACTTTAAAAAAAAAAAGATGATTACGTCCTATGCGTGTCCATAGGTCAATCTAGTCATGCATGTTAATAATTGACTAAAATTTTGCCAAGTCACTGGTTTTCCTGGCTGGCTCAGGCAATCCATTCCATGCTCTAATAGCACTAGGGAAGAAGGAGCATTTGTACAAATTTGTCCTAGCTTATGGAACAAGGAATGTGCCTTTATCTTTGTTTCTTTCTGGGCATTTTATTAGTATTAGTACCATGTAACTAACCAGCCAGCACAACACAGTTCCAAAGAATGTTAGTTGTGATTGTTTTAAAGATTTTTTGTTTTTTGTTTTTCTGTTTATTTTTGTTTTCAGATTTGAATAAAATTCATTCATAAGATTAAAAAGTGTTGATGGCAGTTATCAGTTTTGTTTTTACTATTTTTAGCTCAGCGTAATTGCTCCAATGATGAATTTCTCTGTAACAACGGCAACTGTGTTCCCAAAGAATGGCAGTGTGATGGTGAAGATGACTGCGAGGACAGCTCTGATGAGCACTGCAGTAAGTGAAGTCAAGGGGCACTGTCGTATGCTGAACTATCATCCAAGCAGATTGCATAGCATCAATAAAACCTATAAACATTTGGGTCTCTTGTTTTTGTGTGTTTTTGCTTGGTTATGTAAAAGCACATTTAATAAAATACCTCCTTAAGGAACTGTACTTCACATCTTCTTCTTCTTGCCAGCTTTTTGCTGCTGAGCTGTCAGCTATTTTGCAGACTGTGCCAAGGAAAAATAGTGTGCTGTTTTCTTCAGTTGTTCAGCACTGCCGTACAGGGTGTTGGTTATGTTGGGCTGAAGTGGTACATTGTAGTAGGGTCTACCTAAGGTGGATTAGGAAGGAGCATTCAAAAAGGACATGGTTTACGGTTTCATAAGGGTGGGCGCAGTGTCTACAAAGAGGGAGTTGTGTGGGATTTATTTTATTGAGATGGTAAAATAACAGAGGTGTGTGTCCTGTTCTAAGTTGGAATATTGTAGATTGCTCTTTGCGGGGGAGGAAGTTAATACTGTCCAGTTTGTTAGGCATGTTCATTTCTTTGTACATGGCTCTGCCTGTGTTTCCTGTTGCCCGTTGGTTGAGCCACTCCTCTTTGTGGTAGTTGATTAACATTGACCTTAGGGTGAGGTAGCTAATAGGTCTATCTTGACAGTACACTCTACATATTTATCTCTAAAACTTCAGACAACTTCAATATTTGTTTAGGCCATTTTCAATATCACTTCTTTTACAATAAAAGCAAATTAGCAAAAGAATTATTTACTTTGAGATGTTAAAAAAAATAATTAATCTATTACTCAATTTTCTGTTTGTCTTTTTCTTTTGTTTATCTTGTTTATAAACTTTGTCAGTTTTGTAAAAAGATTTCCTGTTCTTATCAAACCCAGCTCATAATGAATGCACGTCGGAAGAGTTCCAATGTGGTGATGGTACGTGTATCTCCAAACCCTGGAAGTGTGATGGAGAACCGGATTGTGCTAATGGTAGTGATGAGCAGGAATGTGGTAGGCTATTACTTTGCCCTTTATTATTATCTTTTTAACATACACTCATCAGAAAAGAAAACAGCCTCCTAATTTATTTTATAAAATACAGCCATTACTTCAAAAAAGAAGATGATTATGTCCTGGGCGTCATGCATCTAGTCATGAATGTTAACCAATGACTTAAATTCCGCCAAGTCAATGGTTTTCCTGGCTAATAAATGTTATTTTCAACGTTAGTTAGGGTTGTTCTTTTACACACAATCCTTTTTTTTAATTTTTATAAAGCTCTTTTTTTTTAATGGAATATAATACAATGAGTATTCATGCATACATTTGTATGTATTTAGTTATGCTTTTTATTACCATTTTATTCTAGGTATAGCTAGGGATGCTAATAAAATAGTTAATGGCCTGGTCATGGGGTATTCCTTCTGAACAGGGATGCGTGGTTGTGAGGCTAGGTACGCTTGAACTTGGTTTGTCCCGATCTTCCTATTAAGGGAGCTCAAGGTTCGACACCCGACTCGAGCAGAGTTGTGTATACTGAGCGCCTAAAGACAGCACGGCAAACCTCCCAAATACCCATCCCACTGGTCCACAAATGAGATTGGACCATAGCGCTCTGAGCATGCTATAAGCATCTATAATGCTTTATAAAAGCTATAATTTTATTTAATTTAACTGTCATCTTGATGGTCCTCATACACTGCCCTCTGTGCCATCCTGCAGAAAGTTTGGGTTAGGATGTAATAAAACTTCAATTCTGAAGGAACATCTGTAATGTAAAAGAATCAAACTATTTAGCTCCATTGAAAGGAAAGCAATTTCAATGAAGCAAATTAAAAGTTTCGTTTCATTTATAATTCTTTTTACAAGGTTATTAATACTTGTATCTCATTACTTCATGTAAAAAAAATTAATTAACAGATGAGAAACATCCAAAGTGTAACAAAGAAGAGTTCCAGTGTAAATCAACTTTCAAGTGTATCAGACGTGAGTTTCTCTGTGACGATGAAAATGATTGCGGAGATGGAGAAGATGAAACGGGATGTGGTAAGTGTTTTGCTTTTGAATTTGAAAGTTACATTAAAAAATACAACTTTCCTTTCAAATCTAAGAAACAAACCTCAGAAAAGAATTTGATGGTAAAATAAAATAAAATGTTTTTGAATAATTATATCACATATCTCATTTTACATGGATTGAAAGGGGGGGGGGGGGAGGCTGTGTGGGTAACATAGTTCCAACCATAGCCTCGCAGTCTTTTCATCCAGACTAAGGATTGGCCACACCTACATCACGCACTCTTTTGTGCTGAAGAAAGAAGAGCCCCCACTTTGTGAGTATTGTGACTCTCGCCTCACCGTGGAACATATCCTCATCGACTGCCCCAGATACCAGGATGTCAGGGAAAAATATTTTAGAGCCACTAATCTAAAAACACTATTCAATAATGTCGACCCTGGGAAGGTACTGGGCTTTATCCGGGAAGTGGGGTTGTCTACGAAGATCTGATTTATGAATTCTGTAGACATGCACTATTTACATTAGATTTTTACCAAATTATTAAATTTTTACTACCTCTACTATTTTAACTGTGAATAGACCTTGATTTTAATGATTTGACTGTATGGAATTTGGCCCTTGTTGTGAGGAGGGAGAGTGGCCCTTAAGGGACTGCAGGCACGACATGGCCTAAATTGTGCCGATGTGCCCAAAATCACAAATCACTTAATATGAAATGATCCATAGTATTTTCACGACTGAAGACAGCCAAGTAGGGCCATAGTTATCTAATTTCATCACTTTAAAACAACTTAATTATTATTTAAATTCTTACTGGCTTTGTATTTGGTCACTCCGTATTTGTATCCTTGACATAATGAACTATTCTTTAATCTGTGCATATGGGTTAGAACTGTGTTAACTTTGATTGTGTTTGGAAGATTGCTACTGTACATCCATTTCCCTATTCAAATGAAATGATGATCGTAATGAATGCCTCAGGGAACTGCCAGAGGGGAGAGTTCAACTGCAGCAGTGGAATCTGTATCAACAAGAGCTGGTGGTGTGATGGCGACTTTGATTGTGATGACCATTCAGATGAGGCCAACTGCAGTAAGAAACAGTAGAAATCATAGCAGTCTTACTCTGAAGATCAAACACTATTGGCATATCTATAACTATCTATCTATATATATATAATATATATTTGCTTCATTTTTGTAGTATTTTGGTTTCAAAGATATGGTTATTACAATGACAGTACCAGTGCAGTTTTTTTTCTGTCTGTCTTTGAAATGGTCCTTGAGAAATTTTTTTAAAAAGGGATTGATTTTTCTTATATGGTACACTTGCAGTATGGCATAGAATTTTGTCTTCAAATAATTTTGTTAATTTTTGCATACCAGCAAATTCCCATATTCTTGCTTTAGTATCCCTGCTTTTGTCACTGCTCTGTATTCTGGTTATGTCCCCCTTACTTCCACATTCTTCCCCTTAGGCTTGCATATTACTGGGTTGTTGTTTTTTTCTTAATTGGTCATTAAAAAAATAAACAGGAAAATCTGATTTTCTTTCCCACTTCAACTACTTTTTGTTTTTCCCATTTCTCTTGTTTTGTTTTCCCATTTCTCTTGTTTTGTTTTTTTCCCCATTTACCCCATTTATTTTGTTTTGTTTTTTTCCCCATTTCTCTTGTGTTTTTTCCCCATTTATTTTGTTTTGTTTTTTTCCCCATTTCTCTTGTTTTGTTTTTTTCCCCATTTCTCTTGTTTTGTTTCTTGTTTTGTTTTTTCCCCATTTATTTTGTTTTGTTTTTTTCCCCATTTCTCTTGTTTTGTTTTTTCCCCATTTATTTTGTTTTGTTTTTTTCCCCATTTCTCTTGTTTTGTTTTTTTCCCCATTTCTCTTGTTTTGTTTTTTTCCCCATTTCTCTTGTTTTGTTTTTTTCCCCATTTCTCTTGTTTTGTTTTTTTCCCCATTTCTCTTGTTTTGTTTTTTTCCCCATTTCTCTTGTTTTGTTTTTTTCCCCATTTCTCTTGTTTTGTTTTTTTCCCCATTTCTCTTGTTTTGTTTTTTTCCCCATTTCTCTTGTTTTGTTTTTTTCCCCATTTCTCTTGTTTTGTTTTTTTCCCCATTTCTCTTGTTTTGTTTTTTTCCCCATTTCTCTTGTTTTGTTTTTTTCCCCATTTCTCTTGTTTTTTGTTGCTTTTTTTTTTTTCCTCCTATTTTCTGCTGATAAAAAGTAAGCTATATTTAGCAGATGAGTCAACAGTGGCCATCATGAATTCACATTTGTGAAATCAGCTGCTACAAAGTAACCTGTTGTCTCCATCTGTTGCTCCCCCCATTCCCAACAATCCCCTTTCAGATCTTGTCAAGATGTTGAATACACTGCAGACCATTCATTCTTGTCGCCCTTGCTGGACACACCCACCCCTCTCATGACACTAACACATGCCCCCTGTAGAACATCTTTCTTGATAAATTGTTGGCCTATATACTGTTTGCTGGGGGTCACGGTGAGAGCAAACAAGATACAAATAAACTATTTCTTACTTCATTCTAGAGTCTTTAATTTTAGCTTCAGATAACTTGAAGTAATAAAAGAGGATCTAAAATGGTTTACCAATAGTGTATATAAAAACTAGCAGAAATATATGGCCTCACCTATCCCTTAGGTTCTTTGACCTTTGCGACACCAAATGTGATCGTCTCTCTTTGTTTTTGCCCTGTCTAAAATCTCTTTCAACGGCAGGCTCTTCCATCGCTTCCCATCGCTTTTTCTGCCTCTCCTTCTTTTCCCTGTAACTGTTCCATGCAGAAAGATTTTGTGAGCCCAGAGGACCTTGTAATATATGGCCTTATAGTTTGCATTTTCAAAGTGCTCAGCCGCTCATTGTGTGGCCCAATTGCCATCCTGCTTTGGATTTCCTCATTTGTGAAACAGTCTTTGAGGTAAAAGTTTAAAAAAATATCAATAAATGTTTTTAAATTTTTTTGTCTCCTGGAAGGTGGCGCTGGAGTTCTAACATATTTTACTAAATCTGCAAGCATGTATGGAATATTCATACAGACTTTTATAAAGATTGGTCAGATGGTGTTGATGTCTAAAAATATGCATATATCCACATTTTGTTGTATATGTAAAATAAAGGAAAAGAAGATCTGAACCCAAAAATTATTTCTGGTTTAAAAGACAAATTGATATAAAAACTTACTTAGTTGATTTATATTTACATTTTTTGTCATGTTGATTTGTTGACAGAAACAGAATTTCTGTTTCAGCTCTGTTGCCTTGTACTTCTGAGCAGTTTCGCTGTGACAGTGGTTTCTGCATTGACAAGAAGCTCCGCTGCGATGGCCAGAAAGATTGCGCTGACCATAGTGATGAGAAAGGCTGCAGTGAGTATTAGTTACATCTTCATCTCAAAAAGTATGATTTAAAATTTGCTAGAATCTTGTTATGGCAGAAGGGATAGTGCAAAGGTTACTTTCATAAAGTTACAATTTTTATTTTCTATTTAAGAAAGTTCTCAAGTCCACCAACTTCTAATAAGTATCTGACAAACTTGTTGGTCCTTGTGCTAGCTATATAACACCCATCAACTTAAACATGTTTAACACTACTTGAGCTGCCCTACACTTGACTTGCTCTATACTTGACTTGCCCTATACTTGCCCTGCCCAAAACTTGAGCTGCCCTATACTTGTAGCGGTGCTGTGACAGTTTGCATAACCAAATCCGTTTTTTATCAGGTCAGCCGCTGTACTTAGCAGAATATCAAGAGTGAGACCTGTCCATTCTTTAACATTGTCCAGCCAGCAGAATATCAAGAGTGAGACCTGTCCATTCTTTAACATTGTCCAGCCAGCAGAATATCAAGAGTGAGACCTGTCCATTCTTTAACATTGTCCAGCCAGCAGAATATCAAGAGTGAGACCTGTCCATTCTTTAACATTGTCCAGCCAGCAGAATATCAAGAGTGAGACCTGTCCATTCTTTAACATTGTCCTGCCAGCTTTTTCTTAGACGATTCTTTCTTCGTGTTGCCTCCACTGTATCTTGAAGGATGACTTTTGAAAATGAGTCATATCTTACAGTATTACAGAACCAGCTCAGGTTTTGTCTCTTCACAGTATTGAGGAGTTCCTTCTTTTTGCCAGCCAGAGTGTTGACTTGTAAAAAAATATTTTGTTGTTTTTTCCTGGTATCTGATACCAACAGTTATCTGTGGCATTTACTCTAAAAGGCTTAAATTTTTATTTCAGCCTCAGTAATATCATTGTGAATATCATACTGATTGCCCCCAAATAAATTTTTCAGGGCCCAAAAAGTGTCGCTCAGATCAGTTCAGTTGTGACGGTGGGAAATGTCTCGGTCTTCACAAAGTCTGCAATGGCAGAAATGAATGTCAGGATGGCTCTGATGAATCTTCTTGCGGTAGGTCATGATAGTAATGATGTTTATTGCTTAGTTTTATAACAGTCATTTATTCATGCTTTAGCCTCTATCTAGCCATAGATGTAATAAAACGCAACCTCAAATCAGTGAACATCAATACTGACAATTGGGAAGACATAGCTCTAGACCGCAACAGGTGGAGAGAGACAGTGACAAAGAAAGCTATGGACAGTGAAAGTACATGGGTCTCAGCCCAGGAAGAAAAACGCACAAACCGAAAAACGGCCAGCTCCTCTACCACCGAAGCAAAAGCCAAGGGGACCCTAACTTGCGCTATCTGTGGACGGGAGTGTCTCTCCAAAATAGGGCTCCACAGCCACATGAGGAAGTGTGCTCTGAGATGAACCATAGTCGTCCTACGACTGAAGGAGGCCAATGAATGAGCCTCTATCCTTGCCAATTATAACTTCATAGATGTTGAAGCGTTTGTTAAAATTCTTGAATATTTTTTTTATAGGGAATTAGTTATTTTGTTATTTTTAACTCTGTACATTGGAAAGCAGCCAGCTAACTATCCAAACCAGCCCTTTCATGTCACTCCTAGCAAAGCTAATGCTGTTCCCTTCCAGATTGACTTCAAGATGATTGTAGTTGCTGTTTCTGCCTTCTTTTGATATTCTTGTTGATTCATTGCCACTTTGAACCATGCATAGTTCTGTATTATTTGAAATACTTAGTCACTATTTTTTGTCTGTGCCTTCACTTGGCCACATTGTCAAAATACCTTCACATTTCTAATGAGGTCTTACAAAAAAACTTTGCCTGTAATTCTTTTTATGATTAACATTAAAATTGGGGTCTATAAGCCTTAAATTCTCCATTTTGTATGTCATTGCGATGCTGGTCTAAATAAACCCAAGGACGATCATCGTCATGAGGTCAATGTTATGACCCTGTGGTGATGGTGTAGGGGGTTCTAGTCACATAAAGGTGAATGGTAATGCCATAGACTCTCTGGCCTGTCAAGGACAAGGAAGGCTTTATCACTACACTAGTTGTCTTTCATCTTTCACTGCACATTCTGGCGTCAAAGGTTTTCCCAATGCCCACTTTTATGGTTTTAACAAATTGTTTTCATGTCCAAACTTTTTTTTTCACTAAGTGTCTGATTCTTGACTTTCTTTTATGTATCTTTTTACTTCTCAATATTGAAAGATCTGCTAATGATCCGCTAATGATCTGCTAATGGCATGTATTCCCCCCCCTCCCTCTTTTCTCTGTTTCATTGTTATCAATGTTATTGGTGTTTAGATCATGTGACCTCATGCGCTGTAAACAATGGCGGATGTTCACACAACTGTAAGCCCACGCCTCACGGAGCCAGATGTTGGTGTAATCCTGGTTACAAGCTTGCAGACAATAAAACTATTTGCAGAGGTAACGTACCCCGTCTTAGATGTTTTTATAGTTCAAGTTGCTACTTAACCATTAATTTCTGTGTTGCAAAATAAAGTTTACTTTTCATGTTTTGAATTTCCAGACATTGACGAATGCTCGTTGGAAGGAGCCTGCAGCCAAATCTGTCGAAACACTGAGGGCTCATTCCAGTGTTCTTGTGTGTCTGGTTATCAACTTAAACCTGACAGCAGAGGGTGTAAGGCTTTAGGTGAGTAAAATGGGTCAAGCTGAATTGAGTTAAACCATTAGGATAAAATGCTAGTTATGTATGTACTGATATCGTTAGAAAATAAAAAAATGACTTGATCTGTTGGTTAATGTTGAAAGTATATAAAAAATCGTACTGTGGAAACAGTTGTATCTATAAATAGAAGTCACTATAAATAAGGCATTAGTCTTCTGTTATTAAACACTCTGCTTTGTTCCCTAGACCAAGGAGCACAACTTTGCATTCCATTTTTGTAATTAATACTTTTTTAATGTATATGAAGACATAGGATATATTTCTTTTTTTACAAGCTTTACATACGGCTACGCCTGTTGATTTCTTCCCAGGCTTTATATTGTTTATTATGGCCTGAATATACCCTCCATTTATTTTATTTTTTAAATCCAAGAAACTGGCCACATTTTAACTACCCCCCCTCCATATAACTTGTTAGCCTGTGAAACTAGCTGTATTTGTACATTGAAATGAAACCTCCCACTCATTCTCTCCTTTTTCTGTCTCTCTCATTCTTTCTCTCTCTCTCTGAAACCCCCTTTTTTTCACCAAGTCCACCGTAATGTTCTCTGACATAGACTTTTGGCTTAAATTGGAACGACCCACTTTAAAATATACCCCTCCACACACACACACACACACAGTACAGAAATATTTGTGGGAAGCATGGTCGAGAGGCTGAGTACGCTTAAACTTGGGTTGGCTACCTATGAAGGGGGCTCGAGGTTTGACACCTGACTTGGGCAGAGTTGTGTTTACTGAGCACCTAAAGACAGCACGGAAAACCTACTCCTATATACCCCCCCACCCCCTCCCCCCACTAGTCCACAAATGAGATTGGACCAAAGCGCTCTGAGCATGCTATTAGCATGAAAGTAGCGCTATATAAAAGTTATTATTTATTAATTAATTTATTTAATAAACTCGACTGAAAAACACACGCACACACACTTTCACTTTTTACCTGCCCTTTTTTATGACATTGACAACCCTTAACAGAGATGAAATAGTTGTTTTGGTGTTGTTTTAACATGATTCTGATCATGTTCATTTCAGCTTCATTTTCCCACTATTTGTTGTTCTTACATCCCTTCAGCAGTGAAGGTTATTGCATCCTAGCCCAAACCTCCTGCAGTGCAATAAGGCATGATGATCCTTCATGCTCAAAATCTGGACCATACTGTTGGTGGTCACTTGACCTGTATGGGAGCTTAAAAGCACTATGCCTAACAGCAGAGTTTCTTGCCAAGGCTCTACTGGAGGACTATTCCTACCAGCCTTGCTACCAAATGGAGTTCATCTAAAGTGCATGCCATTTTGACAGAAGACTTCTTGACGCTTCACTTTTTTCACACTAGGTGGTGAGGCCTACTTGATATTCGCCAACAGAGTGGACATAAGAAGGGTTACTCCCGACAAAACTGACTACACATCCATCTTGCAAGGTCTGCAGAATGCTATTGCCTTGGACTTCCACCACCAGAAGGGTTTGGTGTTCTGGAGTGACGTGACTCTAGATGTCATCAAGCGAGCTCATCTCAACGGCAGCAATGTTATGGATATAGTATCTGATGGCCTGGAAAATCCAGGTTTGCTGTGACCTAATTTTATATTTTAATTCACTATTTTTTCAAACAAAAATAAATGTTTTGATCTCTGCTTTTTTATTTTAGTAGAACATTTTAGTCTTTTAGTTTAGATAGAGTCATGTATAACAGTCTCTTCAGAAACGAGAAGCATATAAATAAATACATTTGCATGATGTAGTTTTCTTTCAACGTATTTCACTCTTGCTATATTGTTACACAATTTATATACATTTAAGTAAGGAATAAATTCTTATGCTGAGATTTGCATAAATGTACAATGTCTGTATTGACTATTGCAAAACTACTACATAGAGCTATAGCAATGGCGTAGCTAGGGATTTGGGGGCCCCTGGGGGGCTTGATGTTTTTAGGGGCCCCTGCATTTCAACATTTGACATCATGACATGAGATAATGTACTTAATAAATATATTTATAAGTCTAAATTCCAATTGATACAGTATATAAGTAAAATTAACAAAAAAAAAATATTATTTTTCTTTTAATGAATAATACTGTTTTTTATTGGGGAGATAATTAATGTACAAGTGGCAAATGATATTGGGCTTGACATGCCCTAAATAGGTGCCAAAAACCTAAAATATCACATATCCATTCATATTGTCTCATGTCATGCTTTCTGTGCAGCATCTAGATCATCTGTCATAGTATTTTTGACTTCACATGAATAGCAAGATTATGTGGCAGTGGCATAATATTTAATATTGAAAAAATTTAGAACATTCATTTGAGGGGTCCAGGGAGGACTTAAGAATTTGGAAACCCCACTCCCCAACCCTTGCTACACCCTAGCTACACCACTGAGCTCTAGAGAGACAAGAAAATTGGTTAATGAGATGGGTTTTAGTAATTTTAAGAACTGAAGCCAGCCATCTGTTCTTCCGGAGATAAAATGTCCATTTTCGTTTTATTTTTATGTGTATTTATTGTTTAGGTGGACTGGCTATTGATTGGATCCATGACAAGTTGTTCTGGACAGATGCTGGCACGTCCAGGATAGAAGTATCGAATCTAGATGGATCTTCAAGGAAAGTCATCTTGTGGCAAAATTTGGAGAAGCCTAGAGCAATAGCTGCCCACCCAAGACAAGGGTGAGTCCATTTTATATACATGTTTTATAAACCTAAACCTAATGGCAATGATTTCGATTCCACAGATTAAGGATGAGTTCAGTGTTTCACATGACTACCCAGTTGTGACCTGCATATTTTCCTGCATCTCAGGCAGACAAAGCTGTTGTCTGCTTGCGGTCTATTTATGTGTTCTTTCCATCTTCTGCGCCTGTCTTAAATAATGGCTTTTCTTTGAGTCTCAAATGTTTTTCCCACAGCCTTTGTCTCTTTCAGAAGCCATCTGCTACCGGCTACTTTCCTCTATCCCAGTGAGGGCCAAATAGCGTCTGAGTTGATTTTTAAAGTGCTTACAGGGGCACCTCTGTTACGCCGTCCTTCTTTAAGCTCGCCAAAGAAGATCACCTTTTGGCATCCGATCGTCTCCCATGAGGGATAAAATGTCTGACCCAACACAGTTGTTGAATGATAATTAGTGCTTCTATATCATGTCACTCAAATGGAGTTTGATGATGATGATGATGATATCATGTTGCCAGCACAATGACCAACTACTTTTACCAACTAATGTCAGGTTCCCATTTGATTAGGATATTCTAAGAATTTTAAGGTTTCCAATTTCAGTCTTTACCTGGAATCAAACTCACCAAGCGCTGTACCTCTCAGCCAGCAATGTTCCTTTTGTAATAACATAATGTAATGATTATTGTAATTTTTTAATTTTTATTTACGCTACCTTTAAATAAAATTTCCCTTTGTTTGTTGACAGCCAAATTTTCTGGACTGATTGGGGGACGACACCAAGGATAGAGAGAGCTGGTATGGATGGGAGCCTGCGGATGATATTGGCTAACTCATCCTTGTTCTGGCCAAATGGATTGACTGTGGACTACGCTGCAGAGAGGCTGTACTGGGCTGACGCCAAGCACCACGTTATTGAGTGTGCCAACCTGGACGGGACTCAGCGTAGGACTGTCATCAGTGAAGGTGTGAAATTATAATAGTCACATTTTTTTTTTTTTTTTTTTCTTATTTTTCATTAGACCCATGTTTTTCATTAAAAACCCACTAAGCAGCTCAGTTTATTTCTGTCATTAATCTAATTCTATATTTAATGGATGTTGACTATTTGATTGTTTTGACAAAGATAAACTTTTGAACTTTTTGTTTGGTTTTTAAACATTTTTTTTTTTCTCTTCATTAAGTCTAACAATATGCCTTGTGTTGAGATAGTCTAAACCATTAATCATCAATTAATCATCAAAGATTGCAATATGTGTTGAGATAGTTTAAACCATTAATCATCAATTAATCATCAAAGATTGCAATATGTGCTGAGATAGTTTAAACCATTAATCATCAAAGATTGCAATTCTACTTTTAACTCTTTCAGTGCTTATTATTTTGAGTCAAAAACAGGATGAACAAAAAGAAAACTTGCAGGGAGGGGTAGTGTTACTATGACTAACATAACTTTTTTTATTGTATTATATAACCTAACATATTTGATTTGACTTTAAAGGAAAATGAATTGGCAACAAAAGTGTAATAAATGAAATAAATTATTGGAGACAATATTTGTTTTAGTAAGTTTAAACTGAGAACGGGAAAAATGATAACTTGAAAGATATAACCTGATAATTCTACATTTCATTTATAAATATTGAAAAATCACAAACCTTAACTCTATTAATCACTTTAAATTTTTTTAAAACTGGAAAAATATACTAAAAAATTGTGATATAAACTAAAAAGTGGTACCAATAACACAATTTAGTAATTTTTTAAAAAAACGTCTTGGTCTTGTATCCAATAGACAACCAAAACTAATAACAATCACTCTTACATGCAAAAAATAAAGAGAGGAATAATAAGTTTATAAAGATAATGAAACAAACATTGTATTCCAAGTTACTCACCTATTTGTAAAATTCTTACACTTTGCGCTGTATTGGCTGTATGGTGGTTTTGTTCTTCAGTCCTAACATAACAATTCAGGGCTCAAATTCCTCTGCTATCACTAAGATATACTAATTTTTCATCTTTACAGAAACTTCTAGAGCTATAAATTAATAAATGTCTATTATGGATACAACTGACTTCATCATGACTTACACTATTGATCATGTTCTTTCGTCCATAGGCCTGCCTCATCCCTTCGCTCTGACCATATTTGAGGATGAGCTGTACTGGACTGACTGGTACACTAAGAGTATCAACAAAGCCAACAAGTTTAGTGGCAGCCGTGTTGAGACCATCAGGTCCAGTCTCTTCTTCCCTATGGACATCCACACTTTCCACCCACAGAGACAGCCTCCAGGTAGAAAATAAGACCTAGATTTGAATGTTTCAGGGATTGGGAATGTGGGCAACATTGGAATAGGGGGTGGGCTGAAAACTTTTTAAAAGTCCATCAGGTCTTTAACCAGATGTCTAGCCTAACTTTGCCAGCCACCTGGAAATACTCTCTAGATTGGTGCACCTGATTCTAGGCCTACGATTTATTGGCTGCATATTTTTACTTCTCTGCTTGTGTTTTATGTTTCAGCCAAAAACCTGTGTGGCGCAAATAATGGAGGCTGCAGCCATCTGTGTCTGCCCAATGAGAGTGGCTTCACCTGTTCCTGCCCAACTGGATTAGTTCTTAACAAAGATAGAAAGAACTGTGCTGAAGGTGACCATCTTGTAGTTTTACCCAGTATAAGAAGAAAATAAATAAACTTTGTATTATCAGAATGATAAGTAATTTCAAGGATTTTGGCTGTTAAGTTTTTTTGGGGTTTTTTGTTTTGTGTTTTTTTAGAATCCTATTCCTATTAGAATGACTTTTGAGGAAAAATTAATTGTAACAAATAATAGTTTAATGTTTGTATGTGTTTGTATGTTTGTACATGTTTGTATTTATATGAAAAGAACCAAAATTTTTTTTTTGTTGAAATATTGTGTTAAAAAAAACTGTTTTCTTGTTACTATGTTGTAATGTTAGTTGTTACTATGTTGTAATGTTAGTTGCTACCATGTTAGTTGTTACATGTTGTAATGTTAGTTGTTACTATGTTGTAATGTAGTTGTTACTATGTATGTTGTAATGTTAGTTGTTACTATGTTGTAATGTTAGTTGTTACGTTGTTACTATGTTGTAATGTTAGTTGTTACTATGTTGTAATGTTAGTTGTTACTATGTTGTAATGTTGGTTGTTACTATGTTGTAATGTTAGTTGTTACTATGTTGTAATGTTAGTTGTTACTATGTTGTAATGTTAGTTGTTACTATGTTGTAATGTTAGTTGTTACTATGTTGTAATGTTGGTTGTTACTATGTTGTAATGTTAGTTGTTACTATGTTGTAATGTTAGTTGTTACTATGTTGTAATGTTGGTTGTTACTATGTTGTAATGTTAGTTGTTACTATGTTGTAATGTTATTTGTTACTATGTTGTAATGTTAGTTGTTACTATGTTGTAATGTTAGTTGTTACTATGTTGTAATGTTAGTTGTTACTATGTTGTAATGTTAGTGTCTTTATTATAAGACAAAAATAAATAGCTCACATTTATAATTTCTCTCAACCTTCGTTTACAGTTATGGACACCTTCGTACTGTTCTCTACACAGTCTGACATCCGCAGGATTTCTCTCGATGTCGGAGATCTCATGGATGTGGTTATACCTTTGGGTGGAGTCCAGAGCGCTGTAGGGGTTGAGTTTGACAGCATTACAGACTCCATTTACTGGACTGATGTTGGGGCTGACAGCATTGGCATGTCTTCATGGGATGGCAAAAATGAAAAGGTTTTTTGGGTTTTTCTATGTCAGCATTAATAATAATAATAAGGAGTTCAGTAGGCAATGTAGTCCTAACTGTGACCTACATATTGTGATGCAGACAAAACCGCTGTCGGCCAGTGGTTGATGGAATTTTTCTATACCCATCTACATTTGTCTTTGTCAAAAGCTTTCCTTTGGGTTTCAACTCTTAGGATGGCTGCCTGGTCGTGCGGTTTGCGGTCTGGACTGTCATTCAGACTTATCGATGTTTCCGGGTTCAAACCCTGCCCGCTCCCATCCCTTGCAGTCCTGCGCAGAAGGTTTGGACTAGGAAGTAAATCATCTTCAACTCTGAAAGAACATCCAAAACATGTAAAACATTTTATAAATCAAATCCTGCAACCTTTGTAAGACATCTCCAGCTGTCTCTTTTGGAAGCCCCTTGCTACCAGGTGTTTTTCTCTATTCCAAATGGTGTCTGAGCTGGTCTTTAGTGTCTGAGGGGGAACGCCGTCACTTCTGCTACACCATCCTGCTTTAAGCTTGCCAAGAAAGATTGCCTTTGGCATATGGTTGTCTCCCGTATAGAATAGTTGCTGTCCAACAGTAGGCAATTCCTCTACATTGTCCACACTAATAAGTGCATAGTTATTTGCATCTTAGTTATTGGGGTGGAATGCGTGGTCGAAAGGCTAAGTGCGCTTGAACTTGGCTTGGCTACCTATGAAGGGGGCTCGAGGTTCGACACCAGACTCAAACATAGTTGTTTTTACTAAGCGCCCAAAGACAGCACGGAAAAAACTTCTCCCAGAGACCTCCACTGGTCCACAACTGAGATTGGACCATAACGCTCTGAGCATGCTATAAACATGAAAGTAGTGCTATATAAAAGCTATAATTTATTTATATGTTTGTGAAACTTGTTTTCTCTTTGACCAGGTTATTGCTAGTTCAAGTCTTGATTCACCGTCTGGCATCTCTTTTGATTGGGCGGCCCAGAATCTTTACTGGACTGATAGTGGCAATGACCGCATTGAAGTGTGTGCAACACAGACCAAACTGAGGACTGTATTGATATGGAGAGACCTGGACCACCCCCGTGACATTGTGGTCCATCCACAGAGAGGGTTAGTTAGACTTGCTGACCTTTTGAAGAAAGCTCTAGACGCTATTGTCTTTACTTTAATTAATTTTTGTTACATTAAAAACATTCAGGCACTAGATTTAGGATCAATATCAAAACATATTTTTGTGGGAGTTCTCTTTACCTCCAGGAAGCAAAACTTATTTTTTAGGTAATAGAATATGTACATGAACTTCTAAAGCATTTTTTCTAGACATTTTATTCAGTTCTGTATCTAATTGTTTGAAGTTATTAAGAGTAACAAAAAAACTAAAACAAATAAATTCCAATTATCTTATTCAGAGTTAGGAGGCGCGATGGCTGAGCGGTAAAGCGCTTGACTTCCGAACCGAGGTTCAAATCCTGGTGAAGACTGGGATTTTTAATTTCAGGATCTTAGGGTGCCTCTGAGTCCACGCAGCTCTAATGGATACCTGACATTAGTTGGGGAAAAGTAAAGGCGGCTGGCCACATGACACCCTCGTTAACCGTAGGCCAAAGAATCAGATGACCTTTACATCATCTGCCCTATAGACCACAAGTTCTGAAAGGGGAACTTTACTTTTTTTCTATCTTTTTCAGAGTTAACCAGTAACACAGACTAAATATACAAAATAACTAGGTGTTAAAATAAATGAAAAAAAATGTCAAGGAATCCCCATATTGATGAAACTATCAAAAAATCAAACAAAAGATTAGTGTTTATTGAAAGAAAAACAAAAAAAGTGCAGACCTTCATCAACAGATGTCTGAGAAATATCCTAAAAATACACTGGTGGGACAAAGTAGAAAACACCAAACTGTGGGAGATGAGTGGGCAGAACAATAGAAAAATATAGTATAGAGGTGCAGATCTTAGAGAGGAAGTGGAGATGGATTGGTTACACCCTGAGAAAAGATACCAACAACAGAGCTAGGCACTTAGAGTGGAACCCCCCAGGGAACAAGACGCAGAGGAAGACCAAAAAGAACATGGCAACGCAGTATACTAGATGAAGCCAAGAAGACCGGAAAGAGCTGGGAAGCCATAAAAAAAAGTAGCAAGAGACCGTGGAGAGTGGCGTGTTTTTACTGAGGCCCTATGTTCTATGAGGAACTCAAAGGAAAGAGGATGATGATGAAAAGAAATAAAACTATATTGTTATTTAACCTTGGTAAGGCCAATAATAGAATATGCATCCTCTATTTGGGACCCCTCAACTCAAGAAAACATTAAGAAACTGGAACAGACAGAAAAAAGAGCAGTGAGATTCATAACAAACAATATTCACATTTGACTTGAGTAACACCTTTGGTAAAATCACTAAATTTAGAAAGCCTTTAGGATATAAGACTCAAAAGTAAAGTAGCAATTATACATAAAACACTGAACCATAATCTTCCAATACAAAAACAAAAACAAAATTTAATAAAATACTCTGAAAGACACAAAGATAAAGGCACATTCCTCGTTCCTTATGCTAGGACAAATTTGTACAAATGCTTCTTCTTCCCTATTGCTATTAGAGCATGGAATGGGTTGCCTGAGCCAGCCAGGAAAACCAATGACTTGGCAGAATTTAATTAATTGTTTAACATGCATGACGCTTAGGACGTAATCATCTTTTTTGAAGTAATGTCTGTTTTATTTAAGATAAGTAAAGTTGTTTACTTGTCTGTATTAACAGATACATGTTTTGGACCGAAATATTTTAGTTATCTTTATTAACAGATACATGTTTTGGACTGAACTTGGTGAGTCTGCCAAGATTGAACGTGCTAGCATGGATGGCACTGAGAGGCAGGTCATCATTGGCAGCAACACCACTTGGCCAAATGGTCTGGGTTTGGATTTTGAAACTGACCACTTGTATTGGGTAGATGCTGGGACACGGACCCTGGAGTCTTGCGCTCTGAGTGGCGGGGATAGAAAGGTAGGATTTGTAGGCATCAGCAGAAGGGAAATAAGTCACTGTAGCTTAATAAAAGTTAACCTTTAACTTTTCTAAATTAATTTTCCAATAATATTAAACAGGCAATCATTTCCACTGGACTTCAACATCCCTTTGGAGTCACTGTTTTTGGTCAAGTTGTTTACTGGACTGATTGGGACACAGGAAGTATCCACTATGCTGATAAAACCACAGGAGGAACTCAAGGTGTAGTGGCCTCAGGCTTTGGCCAAATCATGGACTTAAAGGTGTTTCACCGCAAGAGGTCACCAGGTGAGGGATACATTTTTAAAATTGAAATTTGAAACATGGTGGTAGAGCTTTGTGGGAATAACTTAAAAGTGTTTAATTCAAATCCTAATAGAGACCAGGGTTGTTGTTATTATTTTATTTTTTTTTACATTTCTGGCTAAGTTACACTGTAATGGGTCACTGACTTATTTAAATTATAGTAGGTAGTCTTTGTGCTGACCAAGAGTTCCAAATAAAACAGAACAAAAGTCAATTGTAGTCAAACAGAATTTCTATTGGTTTTAACCAATTAAACTATATTGTAATAACCTAAGGGAAGCAGCACAATGATAAAGATTTTTATTTAGATGGGGACATCACCAATATATAGAACATCTGCCTTGAGCCTCTTCATAAGCTCTAACTTGGTCAAACCAGGCAGTCATATTGAAACTTGCGCTTGAACTTGGCTTGGCTTGGCTACCTAGAAGGGGGCTCGAGGTTCGACACCCGACTCGGGCAGAGTTGTGTTTACTGAGCGCCTAAAGGCAGCACAGAAAACCTACTCCTAGATCCCCCCCCCCCCACTGGTCCACAAATGAGATTGGATCAAAGCGCTCTGAGCATGCTATATAAGCATGAAAGTAGCGCTTTATAAAAGCTATAATAATAATAAAAATAATGTAAATATTGGGAGTCTCTAACAGTGCGCACCTTCTCACTAGCTTGGATGGCGGTGTGCATGGCAGGGTTATAACAATATTATCTTATAAGATTTCAAAAGCTTATCTCAAATGATGAATCCTATGTTAGATAACTGTGACAAGTAGCAGACATCCTTCCTGTGTACACTCTCTTCTGCTGAGTAAATGTGAGCTGCATTCTTTCATTTATTATTCTTCGTCCCCTGTGAAATGGTGGCATGAAGTTTGATAGCCCTTTACACAACTGTGCCACATGTAGTGCATATTTCAAAGAGAAGGGGGTGGGGAAGTGGCTGAGAGGTTAAGTGATTGGTTTCCAAACCTGGGGTCCTGGGTTCGAATCTCGGTGAAGACTGGGATTTTGAATTCCAGGATTTTTAGGGTGCCCCTGAGTCTAATGGGTACCTGACTTTAGTTGGGGGAAGTGAAGGTTGTTGATCGTTGTGCTGGTTTCATGACACCCTGCTTGTTATTGTTGGCCAAAGAAACACAGATGACCTTAATATCATCTGCCCTATAGACCCTGAAAGGGGAACTTTTCTTTTTTTACTTAAGGAATAAAGGAAATAAACTAAAGATGAAATGTAACGTGACACAGACATTTATTTACAGCAGATCTAAATCTTTAGTTAAGACTCATACTTATAATTTTGTTTTGGTCATAAAGTGTGTAAAAGCACATCCGCTTGATACTTAAAAGAACGATTCGCCATTTGATGTTTCAGTTATCACACCATGCAGCCAGGGTAATGGAGGTTGTAGCCATATCTGCCTTCTTAACCCAAGAGGTCACACTTGTGCTTGTCCGACTGGAATTATCATGAGCAGTGATGGTAAACAGTGTCAGTCAGGTTAGTGAGGAAAATTTCAATGTTTTTACAATAACATCTATGTGTTTAAAATATGCTGATATTCCTTAGTGGTTTTTGTTGAGTTCCCCTTGGTCCAATGGGTACATGTTATTCAGTGTTAGACACATGACACAATCCCTGTTAACTCTGATCTTCAGACTCTCAAGACAATCCTTATTATTGTTATAATGCTAGCTGTTGAAACATCAAAAACTACTTTTAAGCTGGTAGCTCTAGAAGGGAAATGTTTGACCTTGTTTTACTCATATTGTTACGATCATCAATAGTGCTAGATGTTACGATCAAACTTGATGCCAAGTTGAAGCACAATCAATGATCGTGATTGCCGAGGATTCAGAAATTGTCAGTTGATAAGATGATCATCTAGAAGTTGCTAGTCGATAAGAGGATCATCTAGAAGTTGCTAGTTGACAAGACGATCTAAGTATATTATTATATTCAATGAAGAAACTTCTCTTCGTCTAAAACAATTACTTTAATTCAAAACTTGAAAAAGCTATTCACAAATAATTACAATGGTTAAATGTACTTGAATAGAATAACTGATCTACACAATAATATAATTGAGTTCTAACACTAGGCTCTCGTACATGTTATCTCTAACACGTTCCGCACAAGACTGCCGTAATCTAGAATCCTTCCCGGGCTTTAGAGCGTTATCACGTGACCAACATCTCTCCGCTGCAAGGCCAACCAATAAATGCAGCTCAAAGTACAATAATTAATACTTTAAACCAATCATATTTATTTCAAAACATAATCCTGCTGCGTGATAGAAAATCCCGACAAGCTAAATATAGACTATAGCTAAATATAGATACAGTGTACATGACAATATTGAGAGAAATATTTATTTGGTTTCCTATCAGTTCGAGTAAATGGCACTCCGATTTTTATGCTTTCAAAACAATTTTCTTAGAATTTTACCTGTAAAGATTTTGATGAATATTCAAATGAATAATATTAACAATAAAACACAGAAGATTCTTTTTTTTTTAACGTGACAAAAGCAAAGTCTATTCAATCATTTTTTTTTTGTTATTTTCTCTGCCAACTTTAAGTTGTTGTCAAATAAAGCTAAGATTTTCTTATGCACACACCTGTTCATTATGTTGATATAGTTTTCAACTTAATAAAATTGCCTCTAGCAAGTTCATCTGCAAAGTTGTGTCGAGGTTACCGACTATAACCCATGGGTCTTTTTTTTTTTTTAAGACATGAGGAATTTTCTGATTTTTACAAGGCGGCAGGAAATTCGTAAAATTTCTCTGGAAGTGGAATACTTTATGGATGTGGTGATACCAGTTGGAGATCTGAAGAATGCAATAGCCATTGATGTGGATGTGGTAGAAGGTAAGTCAGTGTTACTTACTAGAGGAGAGACATTCAAACAGTAGAAAATTTGTCAGGCATTTATGGTTCATGAATAATTTTGAGGGTTCAAACCCTACTACAAATCTTAATGAAAAATACTGATAATAGTAAACCTCGGTATCTAAAAAGAATTGGCTTTATAGTTATACAGTGTTTAGAACAATTTAATAATAATGTTTCTAAATGAATTTTTTTTTTCAAATATATGAATCTCTGAACATAACAAGGGAAAATAATCTGTCATTACCCCACTACTAGGCACTAGATCTAATTAGTGTTATCTAATTGTTAAATTTGTTTGTAAAGCGTTTCTTTATCTTTTTTTTTTAATTTTTTTTTTCATAACCTGTATATCTAGTTCTTTTTAAATTAATAATGAGGTTAGGGAAGTCCTTGTATTTAATTCTAAAACGAATGTATTATTCACAGGTAAAATGTATTGGACTGACACCTGGCTAGATAAAATCTCCAGAGCCAATCTGAATGGCTCCAATGTGGAGAAAATTATAGAGCATGGCATCCACACAGCAGATGGTTTAGCTGTGGATTCTGTTGGACGCAAGCTATACTGGACAGATGATGGTCACAACAGAATACAGGTTAATTATATCATCTAAGAATTTTTTTTAAATATTGCTGCATTTCTTGTTTGTTTCTTAAGGGACACCCCTAACTTAAAGAACACGACAACTTGGGTTCAATTAGTATAATACATAATCAACTAATTTAACTCTTTCTCTCCTTATTGACGATGCCAACGTTGATTTGACCCCATTCAAGTAATTTGATTTTTGAATTTATAAACTGTAATTTGTGTTGTGCAAAAAGAGCACGCATTCTCCCATTATTCAATACCAAGTAGAACATTTTCTGACAACAAACACAAAAGTTATGAAAGTTTAATCCTAACAGGATAGTGAAATACAAATGAGCAATATGAATAATACTATCTGAACGAGGAAAATAATTACGCAGAGAAAGAGTTAAACAAATCAACAACCAAATACTGTAAAATCACTAATACAAAATTTCTGTATATCCATTGTACTGTACTGAACTGTACCACTATACTGTACTGAACTGTACCACTATACTGTAATGAACTGTACCACTATACTGTACTGAACTGTACCACTATACTGTACTGAACTGTACCACTATACTGTACTGAACTGTACCACTATACTGTACTGGACTGTCTTTTACTGCACTGGTTCTTTTTAAATAGTATCCTAAAAAGCTGGTACAGTCCTTTTGAGATATGCTTATGTATTGTGTTCATATTAGTACATTCCCAAAGAAAGCTGATTATCATGCTTGACCACTTGCATTATGTTGCCCTTGTTACATGTGTTGGCTGGTCACTCTATGAGTGCCTCTAGTTCATTTTATTAATATTAAGCATGCTAGACTAGATTGACACATGAAATGCTTAGGACGTAATTATCCTCTTTTTTAAAGTAATGTCTGTTATCAATAAGATAAGCACTAGGTACCTTGAGTAGCTAGAAAGGCAGAGGTCTCCTTGTTTGTACTTTAAACTTTGAATGATTAGTTAACTCATGCCTTTTCTATTTATAGGACTTTTCTGGTTTTCTGTTTGAGGCTTTAGCGCAAGGGACTTAAATCTGATCAATATTTAGCTTAAAATTTAGGAATTGAGCTGGGTTTTATATCAAGATTAGAGTTAAGTTTAGAGTAGGTCAACATTGGACTAACATTATTTTATTTTAAAATATTATCATTAATAATAATAATAATATTTATTGTCCGTAAGGAAATTTGTCTTACAATTTGTGCATTACACCAAACAAAACAACTCAAAAAAAACAAAATGTACATTCGCACCATACTCACTCATGATTTACATGTGAAAAGTTTATATGAAATTGTTTCTATTTAATGATTTGATTGCCAGGGGAACAAAAGAGTGTTTGTTTCTGCTTGTCTTTGCTATCGGTGTCTTGTATCTCTTTTGTGATGGTAAAATCACAAAATCCTGACCCAAAGGGTGATTTTTTATTTCTAGAATCTTTTTAGCTTTTTTATGGATGTTTGTCTCAAACAACTGTCCAAATGGGGTTTGCTTTTTGCCAATGACTTTACCAGCAGCATTTAGGATTCTATGGAGTTTATTTTTATTTTAAATGCTCAGATTGCCATACCAGGCAGTCATATTAAAACTTAAAATATTGCAGTTGTGAGCGTGACAAAACAGACAAGGCCTTTTCACAAACATTAACGAGGACAGTTTTCATAGTAATCGTAATCTTTGCTGTCCTTTTTTGCTGATACAATCAGTATTTGCAGTAAAATTTAGTTTATTTTCTAGGATAGTATCAAGGTATTTAAATGTTTGAACTATTTCAATAGTCTCTCCAGCTACAGAAACAATATAATTTTCCTTCTTTTCCCTACGAAAATCGATTATCATTTCTTTGGTTTTTTTTTTGACATTTAATAATAAAAAATTATCTTTACAGTATTTTTCAATGTGTTCTATTTCTCTGAAATATTAGAGAAATATGATAGTAATTTGTCTTAATGATTTGGTGACACCAACTTGCAAAGTACATCCTTTTGCTTCGCTCTTCTTCTTCTTCTTCTTCGTTCTCATTGATTATGTTGGAGTGTTCAGATGAGTAGACCAATACATGAGATGAAATGCGCAGTGGTTTCCAGATCAGGGAGCTCTCCATATAGTTTCTTTTCTATTGGGGTGATTTGGGGCCAATGTCTTATACGAGCCTCTTGGTATAGAGAGCAGTTTTGGAGGACGTGGTCTGTATTCTCTGGTGATTCTCCACATGGGCAGATTTCACTGGTTCCAATTTTGAGTTTCCGGTACATGTGTTGTCGCATTCTGTTGTGTCCGGTCCTGAGTCGAAAGATTAGACGTTGGTCTTGTCGGGATAGCTTATAGTAAGCGTCATCTTTCTTGTGATTTGGATGAGAGCTCGTCCATTTCTCATTTATTTTATTTACTATTAATTCCTTCAATTCTTCTGGATAGAGTGCAGAGTTTATTAGTGTGTTAATTCTCCCACTCTTGGCGAGTGAGTCAGCCTTCTCATTTCCTTCTAGTTCTATATGAGCTGGGATCCATTGAATTACAGTTTTTTTGCTATTGTTGTTGAGCTTTGTAAGTGCTGTTTTGAGGTTATTAATATATGAGGAATCAGAGATTTGCAGGCTTTGGAGGGTTGTTTTTGCATCAGTTAGTAAGACAATCTGACTGTGTGGGGAACTTGGATGATTTGCTAGGATGGTAGCAGCTAGTGCTAGTGCTTCCCTTTCTGCTCTGTGACTGTCAGAGAGCTCTCCAGTTGCAATGGATTTTTCTAGTTTTCCTCCATCTGGCCATTCGATAAGTATTCCAGCTCCTCCATTTGTGGTGGCTTTGTGGGTTGAGCCATCCGTGTAAACTCTGATCCACTGATTGCTAGGATAATTATTATGTAGAAAACAGTTCACTATTTTCTTGAGCTCTGTTGGTCTGTAATCAGATTTTCTTTTAATGCTTTCAATATGGTCCCTTATAGTAGGAAGAGGGCTTTCGTCCCAGGGTGGGGATTCATTATAGTGTATCGAGGATTCCAGGGTAATATTTTCAAGTTGGTGTTTCTTTTTTAGGTTTAGAGATTCCTGTATGAAATTAGTCCTTTTGAGACGTTTTTTGGTGCCAGTTTTGAGGATTTTTGTTCTGAGTGGGTGCCTCTCCATGGTTTCCAATTTAGTGAATTGGGAAAGGATTTTTATTTCTCTTCTTTCATCCAGAGAGATCAGGGCAGCGGTTTCCTCCATAGCTCTTATGGGTGTTGTTTTGATTGCTCCTGTCATTATCCTTAGACCAATATTTTGAACCTTGTCTATTTTTCTTAGGTTGGTTTGGGCTGCTGAGCCCCATGCTGTGGCACCATATTCTAGTACAGGTCTCACGTAACTGGTATAGGTCTTTTTCAGGATGTTGTGATTTGCTCCCCAATCTGTGCCAGCTAATTTTTTCAAGAGGGATAGTCTCTGGATGCCTTTACTCTGTGTTTTATCTATTTGGCTTTTCCAGGTTAGTCTCGGGTCATAGGTGACTCCAAGGTATGTAGGGCTGTCATTTTTTTCTAAAGCTTCCTTATCTAATTTTAATTTTATTGTTTGCTGTTTTGTTGACAGTGAGAATATGGTATAGGTGGTCTTTTTTGTGTTAATGGACATGCCCCAGTCTTTGGACCAATTATTTAGTAGATCGAGAGCATCTTGTAATCGGAATTTCGATGTTCCTACATATTCTTCTGTGCTAATTAAGGCAAGGTCATCTGCATACATGCTGCTTTTAACTTTTCTGGGTGGGTTTTGATTTAGATCGTTTATGAATATTAAGAAAAGTGTTGGGGATAGGACTCCTCCTTGGGGAACACCATTTTTAATACCCACTGTGTGGCTTCTTTGTCCTTGCATGCAAACAAAGGCTTTTCTATTATTTAGATATTCCTTTATCCAGTTGTACATTCTGTGGGATATGTGATGCTGGATTAGTTTGAGCAAGAGACCTTGTTCCCAGACTTTGTCAAATGCTTTTTCTAAGTCAACCCACACAATTGTTGTTGGTTTCTTTTCTTGAAAGCCATCTTCTATTTCTTGTGTGATAAAGGCGATTTGATCTTCTGTTGATCTGCCTTTTCTAAAGCCAGCCTGGGCTTCAGTGAGTAGGTTATTTGACTCAAGGATCCATGTCAGCCTTCTATTTATCACTCTTTCCATCAATTTGCAGGAACAGCTAGTGAGGCTGATGGGGCGGTAGCTATCCAGTTTGTTTCTTGGTTTGCCGTGCTTTAGTATAGGGATCATAATGGCTTTTTTCCAGATGTTTGGAATTCTGCCAGATTTCCAGCTAGCATTGAATATTTGTAGCAGTTTTCTTTTGGCTTGAGGACCCAAATGAAGAAGCATGTCATTAGATATTTTGTCTGGGCCCGGGGCTTGTTTTGGTTTGAGGACTTTTAGGGATTCATCAAGCTCTTTCATTTTAAGATTAGTGGTCATTCCCAAGGAGTAAGCTGGATTGTTTTCTTTAATTCTATCTTGGATTTCTGAGTTTACATCTTTATTTCTACTTTCACTGATTTGTATTTTTCCTACGCTTTGGAAAAACTTAATGAATTCATTTGCTGCTTCTTGGCCTTTCAGGGGTTTGTTGTCCTTTTCTATTACTATAGGAGTTGTTCTGTTTTCTTCCTGGTTGAGACATTTGGCTATACGCCAGAGTTTGTGGCCGTCTCTATCTACGTTTAGCCGTTCTGTTTTTTCATGCCAACTTTTCCTCATGGCGGAAAGGTAATTTTTCCTGAAAACTGCGTTAGCTGCTTTTAGTTTTATGTTATTTTCTGTACAAGGGTTATTTTCTACTGTGTTTCTGGCTTCAATGGTGGCATTGTGGAGTTGTTGAAGGTGATCAGACCAGTTGGGAATATAATCTTTTCTTGCTCCTCTAGGAATTGATTCCTTAGCTGCTAGGAGGATTGCTTTGGAGAAAGCTGAGTATGACTTATTAACCTGATTTGATTTGCAGTTTATTGAAGTTGTGTATAGGTCTGTGAGCTTTGAGAATAGGTGCCAGTTGGCTTTTTTGTAGTTCCATCTGGGGATGGTGGAGTTTTCTGATATTTTGAAGGAGCTATCCATACTGATCAATATGGGTCTGTGGTCACTGGTGGCTAGCTGGTCTGCAACTTCTCTGGTGCACTTTTTGGATAAGTTGTCAGTTGCAAAGGCTAGATCTGGAGTGGTTGATGTTAGCCAGGCTCTTGAGAAAAATGTTGGTTTATCCTCAGGTTTGTTAAGTAGGATAAGTCTGTTCTCTGCTTGCCATTCTTCAATTTCTTCTCCCCTGGCATTTAGGTCTGGGTATCCCCAGCTCTGAGAGTGACTGTTCATATCTCCTAAGATAAGACAGTCTTCTTGGTCAGGTATTTGTATGTGATCAATCTCTATTTCCTTGTCTGGTGGGAAGTAGCAGTTAAAAAGATTAATATTTCCATCCGGAAGAATTAGCTTAGTTCCCATTATTTCTGATTCTGAGGAGCTCTATGTTGGAGTGCTTCGCTCTAATTGACAAGTGTCAGACAGAGCTTGGCCTTTGGCAAGAGTGAAACCTCCTGACGTACAATTTTCATATTTTCCTCAAAATGTTTTGAACTAATTTGATTGATTTGTTCCTCCCAGGTAGCTAATCTTGATGGCACAATGGTGACTGTATTGATCTATGAAGACTTGGATAAACCACGCGCCATTGCATTGCACTATGATAAAGGGTAGGTAATACTCAATAAATTCTGTATTATTAATTACAGGTTCAAATCGTAGTATTCAAGAAATAAATATTTAATTATGAAACTTAAGACTATTTATGTTTTAATGCTTTTGTCTGTTATAGATACATATTTTGGACTGATTGGGGCTCAAACCCTCGTATTGAGAGGGCAGACATGGATGGTAAAAACAGGCAAATTATTATTTCTGAGGGTATTGAGTGGCCCAATGGTTTGACCATTGATAGACCAACTAATAGAATTATTTGGGCAGATGCAAGGAAAGAGGTAGGATGTTGTTTAATAATCACATTAGTAGACTTGTCTCATAACTTTTATGTTGTCAGAACACACTTGTCCTCCATGTTTTAAACAGATTGATAAGTTACAGGCTGTTTATTGATTCAAGGCATCCAAATCTTCAAATTATACGGTTGGTCTAAATCAGTGTTTCTCTAACCTTTTCTTTAACTGATTATTGATTCAAGGCATCCAAATCTTCAAATTATATGGTTAGTCTAAATCAGTGTTTCTCTAACCTTTTTTTTAACTGTTTATTGATTCTTCGATGAAATACTTAACGCATTCAGAGAATTAAGCTAGATTATTTCCTATTATTTAAAATATTTTTTAAAAAATTAAACCTTATTCTAAATTTAGCATTATTATTTTTTTTTAAGTATAAAACTAAAATAAAATACAAACATTAACATTTGGAAAAATAATGTTTAATGACTTTGATGGTACCCAGTATTAATTGTGTCCTTAAGGAAAATTACTTTTGATATCAGGTATGATATTAGTAAGCTGAACTCTAATATCTGGTCCGGTTCAAGCCTTTGATTTAGTCGCAACATATGAAGAAAATCTTACTTTGCACAAATAACTTGTATGAGTGAAACTAAATAAAATAATGAGACCTTCTTTTGAAATATGTCTATTCAAGCCTTACAGAACACTAGCACAGTTTGGGAAATATTGGTTTAAATAATAGTTTACAAGGTATTGACACTAACTTCTGGTCCAAGTAATAGTTTACAAGGTATTGACACTAACTTCTTGTCCAAGTAATAGTTTACAAGGTATTGACACTAACTTCTTGTCCAAAAAATAGTTTACAAGGTATTGACACAGACAGCAAGAAGTTGAATCGTGTTATTAACAGAAAACTTCTGGGAAGCGTGGTCGAGAGGCCAAGTGCGTTTGAACTTGCCTGGCTTGGCTACCTAGAAGGGGGCTCGAGGTTCGACACCCGAATCGGGCAGAGTTGTGTTTACTGAGCACCTAAAGGCGGCACAGAAAACCAACTCCTAGATACCCCCTCCCCCCCACTGGTCCACAAATGAGATTGGACCAAAAACGCTCTGAGCATGCTATATAAGCATGAAAGTAGCGCTATACAAAAGCTATAATAATAATTCTGTATGTTTCTGAATACACTCAATTTGTATTGAGGACTTTAAAATCTGTTAAGTTTTTGCTTTGGCAAAATTCTCTTATAGTTTTGGTCATGTTGCTAAATGAAATCTACTTCATTTGCTGTTTCCATCATGTAAAACTCCTTTTAATACAATTTTTTATTGATAGGATTGGGAAATTTCTGATTGTGTTGTCTTGCTACATAATGGATTTGATCTTGTACAGATGAAAATGTATTCTGTTGTTATCTGATCTCCAGTTGATAGAGTGTGCAGATCTCTCCGGCAAAAATCGACGTAAGCTTGTGACCAAGGTGAGTCACCCCTATGGCCTGACCGTTGCAGGTAACTCCATCTACTGGACAGACTGGAGGGAAAGTTCCATTCATGAGGCCAACAAGAATCTGGTGGCCAACGTGACTAGGATTAAAAATAACTTGCATGGCATCATGGACATTCACGCTGTCCAGTTTGACGGCATACGTAAGTTCTTTGCCCGCACATACACACTGTCTTACTTTTGCTCTGTTTTTTTTTTTTTTATGTATAGCATGGCCGTTCATCTGTTAACCTACTTTATTATTTTTTTTTTGGGGAGAGAGGCTGGTTCAGGAGAGTGGCTGGTTCAGGAGAAGAAAGAGTGCGGAAAAAATTGGAATAATATCAGAATGTAGTTTTAGAACTATGGGCTCTATCTTTCAACAGTTTGAACTTTGTGTTATGTCTATGCCTTGGTATGAGCCGAGTAGTTACACCCCACACCCCTCCCTTTCCCAATTAAAAAAAAAAAATAGTTCCCCTTTCAGACCTTGCAATCTCTATGGCAGATGATAAGGTCATCTGCTTCTGTGGCCCTCGGTTAATAAGTAGTGTGTCATATGACCAGCACTAGGACCAACCGCCTTTACTTTCCCCAACTTAAGTCAGGTACCCATTAGAGCTGGATAGACTCAGGGGCGCCCTAAAAATCACGAAATTCAAAATCCCAGTCTTCACTGAGATTTGAACCCAGGTTCAAAAAGCCAAACTTTTAACCACTCAACCACTGTGCTCCCCTTCCCAAAAATAAATATAATAATAATATATATAATAATATATATATATAAATCTCA
Source organism: Biomphalaria sudanica (assembly GCA_036873155.1). Lineage (NCBI taxonomy): Eukaryota > Metazoa > Mollusca > Gastropoda > Planorbidae > Biomphalaria > Biomphalaria sudanica. The sequence continues at coordinate 239,640 of JAZGLO010006113.1, forward strand.
AAAAGCTTCAAACAATGTTTAACATTTTTAGACTTTTATTACCCTACTTCCAAAGTTAATTTATTATTATGAGGTGGCAGAGACTGTACACAAACCCCAATGAATAGTGATGCAGAAGTGTTCTGTCTACAATAGCTTCAATTTAACTATATGAACTTTTATATCTTCCAATTATTCTGATGACTTCTTTTTTTTTTTCACTTTGTATTTTGCTTTGTGTTAAAATGAGCTTTATTTACAGTATTTGTGATCTGCAGAGACCCATGTGAATCGCTGTGGTAAAAACAACGGAGGCTGCAGCCATCTCTGTCTGCCGAATCCAAGGGGAATTTCTTGTTTGTGTCCGACTGGCATTCTGATGAAGGACGATGGAAAGACTTGCAGAGATGGTAACTTTGTTTTCTGTGCTTCAATGCAGATGTTGAGATAAACAGCTTTGAAAAGAACAGGACGAGTAACAGGAAGACTTAATCCTCCTTTTTTTTTTTTTCACATCCTTAGACACATAGAGAAATTAGGTTATTAATCACATGCCAAATCTACAAAACTTTTGTGTAGGTCAACATAAATTAAAATGCTTAGTTTTTAAGTTTAGATTCAAATAAAATTTTCTAGTGAAATTGATCCACAACTTGAAGTCTCCTGAATCTCCAGTTTTTATTAGGCACGACATGGCCTAAATTGTGCCGATGTGCCCAAAATAAAAAAAAAAAAATCAAACCAGTTTTTATTACAGTTCAGTAAGAAGAAAATGTAGTGGTCACTTTTTTGTGTGCTAAATAAAGACTTGGCTTCCGAACCCAGGGTCCTGTATTTGAATCTCTGTGAAGACAAGGATTTTGAATTTCGGGATTTTAGGACGCCCTTGAGTCCACCGAACTCTAATGGTTACCTGACTTAAGTTGCGGAAAGTAAAGGCAGTTGGTCGATTTTGGTGTCCATGACACCTTGCTTGTTAACCGCTGGCCACAGAAACAGATGATCTTAATGTCTTAAGGCCCTATAGATCGCAAGGTCTGAAAGGGGAACTTTACTTTTTAAATAAGGATCACATGTTATAAATTCTGAATATTTCTCTTATACTTTATACATAAAATTAATTCTAATCTCCAACCTGAGATTTACAGCTTCCATGTGTCTTACATTGAACTTGATATTTGATATCAATAAATACTTGAATTAGTCTTTACAAATATTGGGAAAAGTTCACTCCAATTATAAATATGGTCTCCTTCAGTCGTGAAGCAATAATGAATCATCTTATTTCAAATGCCAGATTAAATCATAATGATGTCGCCCACACATCAGTTCCCCCCGATCCACACAACTGATGTATCCATAGGCTCAGTAAGTGCCGAATCAGTTTAAGATTAGCTGCATTGTAGGCTCTGCCAAGGTGTATCTAACTGAAATTCACTTTATCACCTAAGGGTTCAGTGAAAACATAAGTAAACAGAAAAATATCAATAAAATCAGGCTTGACAATTTTTATCCCAATTGATAAGATGTTTTTAATGACTTAAGTTTCTTTCTGTAAAAGTGAAATCTTTTTTTTTTTTTTTATTATTATTGACTATAAGAACAAGATTTTGATTAGCTGCTTTTTTACATACCAGCTCCAACCAAGTATCTTTTGTTTGCTGCAAGGGAGAGCATCCGGCGTATTTCCTTGGACACTTCGGATTACACTGACGTCTACTTGTCCTTGCCTGAACTTCACAATGTCATAGCCTTGGATTATGATTATCAGGACAACATGGTCTATTACACAGATGTCTATTTAGATGTCATCAGGTAGTAATGCCTTAAATATCATAGAAACAGGGTTGACCTTACAAATTTCAGGGCCCAATTTAATAGATGTGTGCAAGGCCCCCTCTTCTAAATTTTTTTTACAATAACAACTGTTACTTTTAGGCAAATCATTATACCAACATTTGTTATACAACATGCATAGCAAGCAATAGGCGCCTGTTGTTCAATTAAAGTTACGTCAATCATATGATAGACCTACACTAAATATGTTAACCTTTAAGTGATGGTGCGGGTCCAAATTGGAGAAATCGGCCTAGGGCTGATCCTGCTTAGAAATAACAGACTTAGAAAGTAGTTCTATCTTGTTAACACTCCAAAAATAAAAATAAATATACTTGGACATTTTTTCCAAAATGTTTTCCTTAAGGAAACACTTGGGTGCAATCTGAGTATTTAGCAGAACACTTTGATTATTTTTTAGAGAGATTTATTCACATGGTGACCTACTAGTTAATTATTCCAGTAGTTTGTGGAACAGTTATTCAGGCCTCGCTGAACACTAAGATTCAGTGGAACACAGTTTGGGATACACTGGACTAGGCTTCTTAATTTCTTCATTCTCATATTTAACTAGTTGAGATACCCGGCATCGCTCGGGTTAATTTTAAAAAGAAATAAAGATTCTAAAATAATGACTGGTAGAAAATATATTTCATCAATAACAACACCTTCAGCAACATTGACATAGAGCTATTGCTCTGAGACCAGCTGTATCTGATCTAAAGAGGGCAGTTTAAATGTTTAGGGTAATAACATACCTTACATCGTCTGCCTGGTTCTAAGCATTCTTTCCAAGTTCTATAGTTTATTCCAAATTCCATTTAGATTGGTGAACCAGATTTGGTTTGATTGATAAACAGACCTTAGATTGGTGAAACAGATTTGGTTAGATTGATAAGCAGACAACCTTTGATACATTTATTTAATATATTAGTTTAATGTTTTAAATTCTTGGCTCTGCCTGTGCAACTTATCATGATATGACTTTTCAGGCGAGCATCACTGAATGGCAGCCAGTGGCTTGAAAACATTGTGCTGAAAGAGTTGGCAACAACTGATGGATTAGCCGTGGATTGGATTGCTCGTAATCTTTACTGGACAGATTCAGGTGATTACTCTTTTATTGTTTTTTACATTTTTAAAACATAATCAAGATAAATACAAAGACTTGGAGGGGGGGGGGGGGGGAGAATTTCAACTAATATAATATGTATATGTCATTACTGTCAGAAGTTTGTTATGTATTTTATTCCTATGATTGTACTATGTCCCTGTAGGTCATGATGTAATAGAAGTCTCAAGACTGGATGGGTCCAGTAGAAAGACAATCATCCAGCAAGGACTGTTTGAGCCGCGTGCCATTGCTTTGTTTCCAAAGAAAGGGTCAGGCTTAAGAATTTATTTTTTTTAATGCAAATAATTTGTTGTTTTTTTTCTCCATTCATTGGAAAACTTGTGACAGTCTGTAGTTTTGGGTTATTGATGGAATCAATCAGTGTAAACATTTTATAGCTTTAATGTATGTGTAAGTTTACTTTTTGTATATCAGTAAAAAAAAAAAAAAAAAAATGAAATATAAGTCAAATAAAGACGTTTTTGTTTTCATCTTAATTTACTTGTAAGTGTTAAACCTTAACAAGAATTAAATAATTTATAACGGAAGGTTCAAAATATTTGTAAATACTGAGAATAATTTGGTCTTTCAGTACTTATTACAGCATACAGCATGTATTTTTTAAAATTATTTTAATGATACTTCTCGTTTTTTAGAAAGTGAATATAAACTTAAAACTTAACTCTTGCTCTTAATTTAAAATTTATCTTTCAAACACACAAAAAAAAATTATTTAAAGAAAAACCCAGTTTGTCTGATAAAGAGTACTGAGATAACCTTCATTGCTGAATTGCAGTTTCTTTTTCTTTGTGAACAGGCTGATGTTTTGGACAGACTGGGGAGCAGAACCAAAGATAGAAAGAGCTTACCTTGATGGGAGTAGCAGGAAGATTATCATTGACAGTCAGCTTGGTAAGTAGGTCAGACTACCATTGACAGCTTGGTCAGTGGGTCAGACTACCATTGACAGCTTGGTCAGTGGGTCAGACTACCATTGACAGCTTGGTCAGTGGGACAGACTGCCATTGACAGCTTGGTTAGTGGGTCAGACTGCCATTGACAGTCAGCTTGCTAAGTGGGTCAGACTACCATTGACAGCTTGGTAAGTGAGTCAGACTACCATTGACAGTCAGCTTGGTAGGTGGGTCAGACTACCATTGACAATCAGCTTGGTAAGTGGGTCAGGCTACTGTTGGTGCTCCTTCAGCTAGAGGAACTGCTATTTATATTTCATAATGTTTGAAAACATCTTAAATCTTCATCTGATCTTATCTTATAATTACAGATGTTCCTTCAAACGAGAAGATATTACGTCCTGGTTGTCATATCCATGTCTTAATCTTTTTATGCAAATTGATATGAGACTTGAACTCTGCAAAATCGTTGGTTAACCTGGTTCATTTAGGCCTTTTTTATTCTCTAATGACACTAGGAAAAATGGAGCAAAAATTTGTCCTAGCATATGCAATAAGAAATGTTCCTTTTTCTTTTGTCTTTCTGAATATTTTATTAAGTTATATTTTTAGCAGCCCCCGAAAGGTGAAAAGACGCTATTAGTTTGTGTGGAATGTCTGTCAGTCTGTCCGCCCATCCATCCTGTTAGGATCTCGTAAACTAGAAAAGATAATGAAAATCTGACGCCATAATATTTTAGACCATTCAAAGTTCTGGTGCAACGGCTACTTTTTTCCGCAAAAAATCTAATTTTTTAAATCACTTATGCAAGCAGTTTTTTCTAAAAAATACACCACTTTTACAACTATTCACTATTAATAGTAACAAACACAGGAGGCTCTTTAGAAGGGGAGATGACCATATACCATATTTTTAACATATTTATGCAAATGGTTTTATATTTTGTGTCCAAAAAATTTTTTTTATTACATTTCTATTGCTAAGGTAAGTAAGTATGCTAACTACTACATTTACAAAAAAAAAAATATTTTTTTTTTAAAGAGAAAAAATCTATTTAGTATGCATATAAGTTGGACATAATTTAAAACAACAATTAATAAGTAATTTATCATGTTATCCCGTGAAAATACATCACCACTAGACCTTCAGTCTTCTGGACCGCTGGGGCACCACACAAGATCTGTTAACCTTCTTTCTCCATTCTTCTCTGTCATTTGTCTTTGATAGAATTTCATTCTGATGTACTTTCTGAAAATATTGAAACTTGCCTTTTTACCTGCCTGGGTGGACCACTTTGGGGGTCGATTTTGAGTTTGTGTTTCCACTCAAACTGTCTTTGTAACCTTGTTGTATGTGTAAGTTAAGGTTTTGTGAATTATTGTTGCTTTACTTGTTAGTCTTTTGTCCTGAAGTGTCTCTAAATTTAGAGTTGTTGATGTTCTTCCAGGCTACCCCAATGCCTTGTCTATTGACTATGATACCATGAGGCTGTACTGGGTGGATGCCAAGCTGGACAAAATAGAAACCTCTGACCTGGCTGGTAGACACAGGATGACCATCATTCAAAATACCCCACACCCATTTGGCCTGACAGTGGTAAGCTAAGAATAGCATTTTATTGCTTGTCTTTTGCAATTAAGCTTGATTGGCAAAGTTCATGAAACAATACTTAGTCTCTCTAGCAGCTTACATAAATCTTATTCACCAAAATTGTAGCCTTTTTATAGATCCAAAGTATTCATTGTTATTTTCTTTCCATTAGGAAGAAACAAGCATCAAAATGTAAACACACAAAATTGTTATTATGCTTTTGAGTTGAGAAAAGTGAATAATTTTTTTTTATGAAGATTTACAAAGAAAGATGAAAAAAATATTTTTTATTGTAAATTAACCCAATAGCTCCTATATCCGGTTGAAAAACCCACTTCCAAAGTCCTAAGCAAGGAGGGATAACTCCGTATGTAAAAAATCTTTAAAAATATGTATTTTGAAAAAATAATCACATTAAAGATCTAATACATATAAACAAACAAATAACTGTAAAAAATAGAACTATGTCTAGTTTTAAAAAATATATACGTTCAATACCACTAGAATATAAAAAACTTCAAAAATACTCATTTTCCCATGTGGGGGCTTATACACTGGGGCTATGGGCCTGTTTGAAAAATTATTTAAAAAATAAAAACCTTCCCGATTTTATTAAAAATAGAATCAGTAATCTCCAAAATGATTTGTAATCACGCTTGCAACGAGACTAGAAGAAATCTTCTTTTTTAAAAGTTTAAATCAAGTATATTGAATAGGGGGTTTGAGAAACGTTCTTTAACGGTTTAGGACAAAAACGGGAAAACGTTTCCAACTACAGAAGGAGCTACTGGGTTAATGAAAATGAAGAAATTATTTACATTTCTTTTCAATTTTCATCTTTTTGTGTGTGATTCCGAGAATGTTTATTGGTTAAAACGAGAAGAGGAAATAAAAACATTTAATGTTTCTTAAATTTATATTAAATCATTTTTTTAATTGTATAAACTCTTCCGAATGTTCTCTTTTTTTTTTTCCAGTTTCAGGATTACATTTACTGGACAGACTGGCAGACGGAGAAGCTGGAAAGAGCTAATAAATTGGATGGAAAGAATCGAGTCACCATACAGAGTCGACTAGAGGGCCTAATGGATGTGCATATTGTGGCAGCAGACAGACAGACAGGTAGGACTTTTTTCTAATATTTTATTTCTTGAAATTTCATTATTTAAAAAAAAAATATTCTTTTCAGGGGAGAGGGGGAGATGTGGCTGGTGTAATTATTTAATCAACAATTTGCTTTTCTTTTGTATTTTTTGAACAACAATGTTTCAGACGTGCCTTCAGAAATGAAGGGGGCACAGTGGCTGACTGCTTGGCTTTGCTTCTGAAGCTGAGTGCAAATCTCTGTGAAGACCAGGATTTTGAATTTCTGGATTTTCAGGTCACCCCTGATTCCACCCAACTCTAATGGGTACCTGACTATAGATGGGGGAAAGGAAAGGCGATTGGTCGTTGCTGGCCACATGACACCCTGCCCATTAACCGTTGGCCAAAGAAACAGATGACCTTAACATCATCTGCCCTATAGATTGCAAAGTCTGAAAAGGGAACATTGCTTTACTTCAGAATTGAAGACTATTACATCTTATCTTCAACCTCAAGAACAACAGATTTGGCAGGTTTTGAACTCAAGACCATCATGATGACAGTTTGATGTGCATACTTTTTGACTAGCTATCCATCCTTGAGCTGTGTTACACCCAATAGCAATTACATACTTGTTACACTCAAGAAAACTTTGTCAGCCAAAAATTTGTCATAGAACTTTCCGTTTCATAGGCTATGGCAACTTCTTAATGCCTTTTTCTTGTCTTTTTACCACTGAAACATTTCCAGCAATTTTTTTAAATCTCATTTTGGTTGCAATAACCTCCTGCTATTGTCTCGCCAGGGATCAACAACTGTAGTTTTAGCAATGGAGGCTGCACACACCTGTGTCTGGCCAGACCTGATGGTTATGTGTGTGCATGTCCCAACACACCAGATGCCAGGCCTTGTAGAACAAGTAAGTTTTGTTTGTCCAGTACTGACCTTTTGGAAAACTTAGAAACTTAAATAAATTAAATAAATATCAAGACTTTTTACTATTCCTCCTATTAGCTTGCAAATCATGGGTCTTCAAAAGTTGACCACTAGGTGGAACCTGGACACTTCGACATATCAAAAACACTAAAACATTTCCTAAAAATGTGATTCTTTATGTATATATTTGAAAGAAAAAAAATAAAGACCAAAGTGAAACCGTTATAATTTTTCAAAATGTAATCATCCTAAAATTAAATGAGGCTATTTTGAATATGCTAATAGCAGGTATTTCAACACTCAACTCAAATGTTTCTTTGTATTTTGAATATGTTTCAACAGGTATTCCTGCACTTGACTAAAATGTATCTTTGAATTCACTAAAGAGTTGAATAAATAAATAGACGTTTTATGTACAGTTTGTGCACCGTCTTATGTAAATATTGGTTAAACTGTAATAGATGAACTTCATTTTGCAAGCTCACTGGAAAGAAGATTCCTTGCAAAATTTGATCATCATTACACAAAATAAATAGAATTAGAAATTATAGACCATTATCAGCTTAAAAAAGAGGGAATTAATTGTATATGGTTGCTTTTTTTTTTTTTTTTTAATGACTAGAATCTTAAGTCAACAACTAATATATCATATAGAAGGTTAGAGTAATTACGAATAAATCATTTTTAGTAACATTATTTTTTGGTAGTCTTTGAATGCATATTATACACAGACATTTCATTAAATATGCAAAGGGAAAATTAATACATCCTATAGTACATGTATTTGTTGATTGAACTCTTGTTTCCTCCTTTCTTTGGGTTTCTTCTCTTGGGATCTTGCTTAATGTAGGCTCTTCAATTTCTTGTAGCTGTACGCCCAATTGATTTGCCTGCCTTTCTTTCTCTTTATAAGGCCCTGAGATTTTACACCTGTACCACTTCAGGTGACTTACCAATCCTAAATATAAAGTAAAGTTCCCCTTTCAGACCTCTCCATCTATGGGGCAAATGATGTAAAGGTCATCTGTTTCTTTAACCCATGATTTAATGAGAGTGTCATGTGGCCAGCACAATGACCAATAGCTTATACTTTTCCTCAACTAATGTTAGGTACCCATTACAGCTGGGTGGACTCAGCTAAAGCTCTCACCCTAAAGATCCCGAAATTCATAATTCCAGTTTTCACCTGGATTTGTACCAGGGACCCCTCAGTTCAAAAGCTAAATGCTTTACCACTCAGCCGCCGGGCCTTCTCTTATCAATCCTGACACCTATTCAATTAAGTTGTGGTATAGAAAGGTGACTTCTAGTAGCTTTGTATCTTAATTTTTTTATTTTTTTTAAAATTCTCCTGCCTGAAGGCTTGATTTTCAAGATCTATAGGAAAGTGGACACAATTAGGGAGTACATTGCATTATGGTCTTACTTTGACCAAAACTAACATTCAAATTTTTCCCAACAGTTCCCTACCACTCGGCTCAAGATACTCCAAACATCATCAACATCGACATTAACGCTGTTCATCCGTAAGTTTTTGTTCTTTGTTGTATGTCTTTGAATCAAGATCTTTGGATTTAGATTGACTAGATCATTGCTGTAGAGATTTATACACACAATCAAATGTCCCTCACATTTTTTATTTATCACTGACATATGTATTTTTGTACTTATGAAGATCTTGGGGGAAAAATAAAATAGTTAATGGAATAAAAAAAAACTAAAGAGTATTTTTTTCATTATTTCTATTTGATCTGAATTTAATTAAAATTTGTCTTGAATTAAAAAGTGCAAGTTTTCTTTGTAACTGCTTCCAGGTCAAGTTCTGACATCTTGGGAAAAAATTGTAAATTAAAAAATTGCTGTAACTGTAGCATTTCAAATTAATGATCCAGATAACAGAAGAGAATAACATAATAATCTTTCTTAACTGTTTAAATACTTATCATTTTATGTCTGGTATCATAGTTTTTGCTAGTACAGGAACGGGTTACCTAATTCAGCCAGGAAAACCATTCACTTTCTCACTCATTATAACGCCTAGCTATGATATCTCTCATTACAATGTCTCTCTTGCTCATTATAATGTCTGTGTCACTATAATGTCTTACTCGTTATAATATCTTACTATTCCGCAGTTGCTCAAGTGAAGACAAAGCCCTTGGTGTTTGTGATGAGCAATCAGGTGACTCAGCTTCCTCCACAGGTACAGTTTTATTCTGCAGATTGTATGGATTCTTGTAATATGGAGATTTTCACAATAATGTCAAGGATTCTAAATTGAACTTCTGTATTGCCAACTAAAAAAAGAATTAAGCTATAATTTTAACAATATCTTATGGGTGGCAATTGATCTTTGTATTACATCAATTGCTGCTAGTTAGTTGCCCATTTGTTTATAAAAAAGTGAAAAAAAAAAGTATTAAATTTTTAAACCCCCAAAAGTGAGCTATTTATAGGTTTTCTGCCATCTATAAAATATCCAACTGTATTTCATTCAAATATTAACTTTTAAATTAAGTTATCATAAATATTATTATTTTTTTCATTGAACCCCCTAGAAACAGCTGATGAGGACCATGACACAGTCCCCTACGTTGTCGTGGCTGTCACTTTATGTGTTTTGATTTGTCTGTTCATTGTTGCTGCATTCTTTGTCTGGAAAAGGTAAACAGCGCAAGTGTCTGTTTTTTTAAAGTTCATTTTAGTTGGCAAGCCTGTGCATTTATTTCTCAGGGAATGTCTCTTGAACTGTCAGTGTTCTAACAACATTGAGACTTTCACATTGAACAATTTTTTGTCCACTTCTTCATGTAATTCAATAATAATGTTGCACTAATGTTCAGCAAAAGATATCAGCCAGTAAAAGAGCAACACTGAAAAATAAAGTATTAAAAGAAAGTTGTGACAAATATACTCGGCTTCAAGCATGATGCAGTAATTCTATAACTGCTCCTTTCACGAGACTCTGGGATTAGTGCAGGGGCATCACCCCTATTTTACAACATCACACTGTTTATCTCTGCTGTTCTCAATAGAAAGTCAGTGAAGGATTGCCCAGGCCATTGCTTGAAGGAATTATCTGTTTTCTGTGGACCATGGTTAATGAGGGTGTCATGTGGCCAGTACAAATACCAACCGCCTTTACTTTTCCTCAACTAATGTCAGGTGTAACGGATGCATGTGTAGTCAGATGTAGCTGAAGTATTTCTAAAATGAGTATAAAGACTAAGTGCATGCGTACCTAGTTTGATGTATTTTCAATCTGCAAGCTCTTCATGCACACGTTACAAATATAGATAAGGTACTAAACAGGAACACAGACTCAATGACCAAGTTGACTCAAGGTGAACTTCAAACAAACATTTATTACAGAATGGGCCACAGTCTAGTCTGTCACTATAGAACGATGTTATCCCCTTGAGAATCTAGCGGTAACTGATCAATTCTAAGTCTATCCTAATCTCTAACCCAAAGTCTATGTCGTCACTATAAAATATACGTTCACTGTCGGTCTAACAAAGTGCGCAACCCAACTAACTAAACTAGCTATCTAACACAGGTACCCATTAGAGCTGGGTGGACTTGGAAGTCCCCTGAAGATCCCAAAAATAAATAAAAAACTGGTTTCAAACCACTGCGCCTACTTCGCCCTGTAGGATTTTCTTTAAAAAAAAAACAACAATTTAGTCTTGTAACGTCTTTGTAAAAAGGTTTGAATTCTTTACCACATTTGTGTCTCTTACAAATTTCTAGGCTGAGTTTTTTAAATTATGAGATATCCATCAATGTTTGAACTTGGACACAGGTGCACTTTAAATCTGTGTTATGCAATAGACTTGAGATGTTGAGGATATCTGTCTGTTGCAACTAAATTGTCCAATTCATTTTTTTTGTTGTTTTTAAAAGTCTTGGCCTGAAATTTTTTGTGCATTATGTGAGTTTCAAAAGCCAAATAGTTGGCTAAATTTTAATGACCTATATTTGTCTCAGGCAACGTAGGCGTCACTACAATGTTGAAGAGTTCTCTGCCCTGACCTACTCCAACCCTACATATCAGAAAGCCAGCACAGAAACCATCAACTCTGAGAATAGAAGAACATATGCCCTCTTCCGTTACCATGCCAGTGATGTAAGCTATAGTATTTGTTTTTATTTGATCCAGTTAAGACTTGAAGAAATAGTTTCTCTTTCTCCTGTGCAAAGTGTTTTAAGAAATAAATAAACTTCTTTCGTTACCATGCCAGTGATGTAAAGTCAAGTTCCCCTTTCAGACCTTGCGATATGTGGCAGATGATGTATAGGTCATCTGTTTGTGTGGCCCATGGTTAACGAGGGTGTCATGTGGCCAGCAAAATGACCAACTGTCTTTACTTTTCCCAAACTAATGTCAGGTATCCATTAGAGTTGGGTGGATTCAGAGGTGCCCTTAAATCCCAAAATTCAAAATCCCAATCTTCACCAGGATTCAAACCTGGAACCCTTGGTTAAGAAGCCATGCACTTTACCACTCAGCCACCCTGCCTCCTAATGAGGCACTTAAAGATCCTAAAATAGTCTTCACCAGAATTTGAATGTGGGACCCCTGGTTTGGAAGTCAAGTGCTTTACCACTTAGCCACCTTGCCTACTGCCAGTGATGTAAGCTATATTAATTTGATTTATTTCATCCAGTTAAGACTTGAAGCAATAGTTTCTCACTCTCCTGTACAAAGAATTTTAATATATTTCTTACCCCTAGTACTTTGTTACATCTTGTGGGACAGTTTTCTTCTGTTTGAGCATTTCTGATAATAATTTACATGATAGCACCAAGGCAGTCAATGCCCAAGCCACTTGCAACATAAAATAAAGTTATTCTTGGAGTTATCCCTAAAAGTAGCACCACAGTATTTGCAACTGAAAAAAATAGTTAGCCCTAGTGCATCAAATCCTTTTTAGGAAATCTTTGTGTCTTCCATTTCCTTTGCTATGTTTTTATTTTGTGGTGGGTGGCAAATGGTTTCTAAACATATTGAGGTATGAAGAATCTTTGATGATCAAGTCTAGTGTTTGATGTGTCTCATCGTAATGACATTTCCTACAGGAACAACTGACATCATGCCTGGGGGATACAGACTGTGGAATGAACCATAAAGAAACAGTTGCTCTCATGCATCCACACACCACAGGGTAAGTATTAGTGGGAAGCCTGGTCGAGAGGCTATGTACGCTTGAACTTGGCTTGGCTTAGCTACCTATGAAGGGGGCTCGAGGCAGAACAGAAAACCTTCTCCCAGATAACCCCCCTTCTCCCCTCAACTGGTCCACAGATGAGATTGGACCATAGCGCCCTAAGCATGCTATAAGCATGAAAGTAGCGCTGTATAAAAGCTATAATTTTATTGAAGCTTTATAACTTGTGCACTTCAATGTTTATTCCTTTATCTTAAAGGGAGAAGTGTACATCTCTCTGGGTACCCTTGTGTGAGTGGTCTAATCCTTGTTTCCAAATAGTATTAATAATAAGTTTCAGTACTGTTGAAACCAGTTGATTGAGCCACATCAGGACACAATTGTTTTGTTCAAATAACCAGCTGGTCTATTAACTAATTCAGTTATACAATAGAATTTGTTTGGTATATTAGGATTCTGTCCAAAATAAGTGGCTAACCTGGTGAACTGGTGCTCCATATTCGACTGTATTTAAATGATTAGTTTTAGTCCTCCCCTAGTTATTTTTGGAACTTATTTCAAACTTGTACTGAAGATTGAATAGCCTTTCACAAAGAGATATGAACTTATTCTTTTCATGCACCTGTCTACAAAAGTCAAGGCTTACTTTATACAACAAATGTAGTATTGTGTTTACCAATTGGATGGCTGCCTGGCCATGCAGTATATGCTCTGAACTGTTGTTTCTATGTTTCTGGGTTCATACCCTGCCCACTGCCATCCCCCGTCCTGACATAGGTTTGGACTGGGAAGTAGATTATCATCAACTCTAAAGGAACATCCAAATCAAGTACTTTTAAAATACTGAGCGTAGGTTGAAGGAAATGCAATGTTTTGGAATGTGAAATAATCTCCTACTTAATCTCAGGCTTGAAGTCAAGCCTTAGATATAAAATAAATTGTTTGAAATATTTATTTTTTTTTAAACTAAGTTAATTCTTTCAATATTTTCTACTTGTAACAACTTTGATCTTGTTTTTTTCTCTTTCAATGTCTAGACTAGGAGATGCCCACAGTGCTTTAAAAGTTGGGTCCTTCAAATCCAGACAGACTGCATCAGAAGGGGCCAGCAGTGAAAGAAATTCAGACATTGGTTACAAATCAGTCCTTTCAACATGACAGGATTGCAGGCTGTCAGTACTGACAAGTTGTTTGTAAATAGGATTACCAGAGCTGTGATATGTACAGACCTTATATGTGTTTCTACAATTTGTTTGGATGGTTGGGTCACTGGGACTCGTTTTTTTGTTTGTTTGCGACAAGGACAAGTTTGTAACATGACACATGCCCTGACCTTGTCATGTCATAAATAGTGAAAAGATAAAAGTGACTGACCAATTGTCACTGTTGAAGTACATTTGTTACGCTTCTAAGCATAATGCATGCATTTATATACTTTTGATAATCCATTCATACATGTATTATAAAATGGACTGGAATTGCCAAAGGTATCAGGTCCATAGCTTAAGTTGCCATCATGTTTGTGTAATACATACATAATGGTGAACAAATTATAGGGCCTACATATCATATGGAAGTGTCTCATGTATCTCATTAAGGCTAAATTTCATTAACAAGTGAACTTATATCTCTTTCATACATATTCCTTCATTTAGTATGTATCAGGGGCCTACATTTCAATACAGAAGTATATTTATTTAGGACCAACATCTCGTACAGAAATGTATCTATATAAAACTTTCATTTATAAGTGAATCTTTTGTGTAGGTGTTCCTCTATGTATAGCATATATCTCAAGAAGTGTACCCAAATAGGTCCTACATCTCATAGTAAAATGTATCTCTATAGATCAGTATTTCTTAACCTGTTGGGGAGTGTGATGTGCTGGCTAGTAAGCTATGTTTGTTTTTTATCAAGGGACAAAAATCCTGTATTTGCATTCTAGCTCTAAATCATATTTAAATATTGATCAAGTAAAAATGATTACCAGTTCAATATTCAAATAATGCTACATCATTTCATATTCTAAGTAGGGCCTTTCATACCATTTTCACAAGATAGGTCCCCAACGTCATCAACCAGAAACATTCTTTTGAAGAAATGTCTATACATCTCTGCTTAAAGTGATTCCTCCACCCCTCATTCAGAATGGTGATATTGATATGCTTTGCACAACCAAAGCTAGCCCAGTACAAAACATGTTGCTGGACAAGGAAGGTGATCTTACTATGATCAAATCCATTACAACTCTACTAACAGTTCAGTATCAGCCCGCTTACTCCTTCTTCATGTAACTTTACTTGACCTGAGCTATTTTATTAGAGCTAATGCATTGTAGAGTCCAGGAGAATGTTTTTTTGAAGCTCAGAATCCATGAAAAATCTTTGGCGCCAAAGCTTCGCTCAAGAGTCTGCTGACGAGGCTTAATTCTTCCCAGACTCACTAGCAGTTTATCTATAGTTTATATTTCATACAGAGTTATGTCTCTATGTGACCTACCTTTCATTGACTAAACCTTTTTATGCATTTATATATTTCAGGCACAAAATGTCTCCATATTGTCGACTTATTCATAATTGAATATCTGAGACTTTTTGTTAAACTGAAGTGTATTTCTATGTGCACTGCAAGAGTGTATCCTCATGTGGCCTATATTTCTAATTAGTTTAAATTTCATGTTCAAATGTATCTGTAGAAAATGTGTTCATGTTAAAGCTAATGTTAAACCTAATGATATGAATCAAGGCCTAATGCTTTCTCTAGTTTTTTATTGTATGATTATTTTATATCACTGATGTATTCACAGTATCATTGCAAAGTCATGTGATATTGTTGATTCATTGCTTGTTCATATGTAATAATTAGTTTGCCCAAAAAAGGCTTAATATGATAATATTATTTTAGATCAGTAATTAGAATAGAATATAAATATTTTGTATTTAAAAAATGTGTATATAGAAATGTTTTAGTCATATTAGATGTTGCAAGACTTTTAGACTAGTGGTTTAGTTTTGTCCAATTTTGACTAGCATTCTTATATTTCAAAAACAAAAAAATTACCTGATGAACTGGTACCTAGCAGGCAGCTACTGATGGCCATCTTTTTAAGCCAAAAATGAATACAAATGATAAACCCTAAGAAAAAAATGCACAACGTATAGGCCTCAAAGGTCTGAATAAATAGTTGGTATTAAACCCAAAATGCTGTAATCTAGGTTTATTAGACACTGATAATGTGATATGGTATCTTTATAAAATAGAAAGTTGTGTATGTTTTTTAGACATTATTATTTGAAAGGGAGAGCAAGTATTGTACAATCTAGAATGTTTTAAGTGCCCAAGTAAAATGTATAACGTTTTTTAGACCTACACCAACATTTATCAGTTATATCATTTAGAAGTACATCATATGACTCCAGTTTCTTACTCCTGCAAGAGTGTTTGTTTTTTATCCAAATGTAAATAGATGGCATTGTTTGAACTTGTCTATTTCCTGATATGCTTTTGTTGTTTTCATTCCATTGGAGAGTTATCAACGTCGGCTACAGCAATTCATTACAGTTACCAATCAGTGGATCAATTCCACAATGATGTTAAGAATATTTCACAAAGAAAAGACCTATATACCTCTAAATATTTGTTCCCAGCAGTGTGTGAGACATGCACTAGTTGTGCTTTACCTTATGGAATCCCAAACCACCAGACAGTGTATACTTTTATATTAAATCATATCAAACATGTTTTGTATTTGTACAATCAGTTTTATACACTATGAGCCATTGATCAAACCATTGCCATTTTAATCTTCTTTCCATACGTTTACAGAAACTTATTAAATAATTAGCTGAGTTTTTGTTTTTTTTAGTTGTTGCTTGACTTTGACTGGTTTACCTCTTTTTTTCTGTCGAATATTTTTTTTTTGTGATACATTTAAAATTGAATTTTGTTTTAAAAATGTTAACCTTTAAATTAAATTGTTTCTTAAGTGAAAATTAGAAAATTATAATAAAATGTTAATTCCCTGATTAGACTATTTGATGACCACTTGATGTCTTAGTGAAGCTTCAGCTTTATAAAATGTGTTGTTTTTTTCAGTAGCGCACAGTTTATGCTGTTTAATGAAGATCTTCAACGTAACAAACTTTTTAAAAGTTCATCACCCATACCTGCCATTAACATTAACTGTTCATTTAATTTTATTGTGAATTTAAAAAAAAAACTCAAGAATTCAATTTCTTTCAATTAAATATCCCAACTAATGTGTTCTCTATTAACATCTGAATGCCAGTCTTGCTAGGACAGTTTACAGAATTTTAAGATATCAAATTTATATTTTAGTTATACTAAGTTTTAAGGTGGTTTTGCTATTTTGAAAGGACCTTTTTAGCATTGTATTTTAGCATTATATTTGATTCTAAAGCTTGAATCTCATATGAAATAGTGACAGAGTTTAACTGCTAAAGTATTTATAAACAGTGACTTTTTTTTTAATGCTAGCAGATAAGTTTACAATTACAGAGAAGCAAAGAGAGTCCTAAATGAAGCAGTGTCAGGAACCCAAATTCCCTGCTCGTACTTAAGACAGAGTATAGCCTCTGCCACCTACAGAGAGTGGCAGGATCGGTGGGAGGCTGAGACCCACTACAACATCTTAAGGAAGCATGACCATGTCCATTGTCCACACTAAGTGTTGGCCACACCTACATCGCGCACTCCTTTGTGCTGTTGTGACCCTTACCTCATCATACAGAATGTCCTCCTTGATCGCCCCAGATACCAGGATATTAGAGGGAAGTATTTTAGAACAGACAACCTCAAAATACTGTTTCATTGCGTTAATCCTGGGAAAATACTGGGCTACATCCAGATTGTGGGGTTGACTGCTAAAATTTGAGTTGGGATCAGGCAAAGTACTTATAAATATATACATATTTACAACAGATTTGTATTATATTATTACAATTTTCACTATTTGAGTTGTGAGTGGACCTTATTTTTTAATACCTCAGTTGTGTAACTCTTAGCACTTGACCTATATAAGGGAAGTAACCCTTGAGGGATCATGGGCATAACATGGCCTTTAATTGTACTGCTGTTCCAAAAAATCAAATTTAATTTTGTTTGCACTAGCTACTCAATATGTTTAATAATTTTCTTGTTTTGCTTTACAACTTGGACTGGGCATAGAAATGTTAAAAAGTTGGATTCTCTTGGTTAATGAAAATATGTACAATATTATTGGACAGCATTAATTTGTTTCGATTTCTAGCTGTTATGGTATGCATACTGGAGATCATTTAATGTACAAATGTAACATGGTGTCCCTTAGATTCGGTTGTAACAATATGATGACTACTGACAATAGTTGTTGATCAACTTACTTTTAGGAATTGTCATTGTAACCTGACCAACTTATGTATGTCTCCAAACTATCACCACATCTTTTGTATGTCTTTCCAAACTATTACCACAACTTTTGTATGTCTCTCTATTCAAGCGTTTCTTCCTTTAACATTGCTTGGTGTAATTTCTGCATGAAATTTATAGTGAGGTTTTTTTAATCAAAATTTTCTATTGTAAATGTATACTCTGAGACTTTTTATGTATTATAATGTACAAATATGTTCCACATATGAATAATTGATCTGAGGCATTTATCTCAAACTTTCTACATTGAATGGTTGATTGTACACACTATAGAACCATGTCATTGTTTGGAACTGATAGTTTTAAGTAACAATCTTGGATTTCAAAACTATTGCAGTTGTAAAAAGAAACAACAAAATCAGTTGAACTCATTAATTTGATGGATTAATGATTTTGAGTACCAGAATTAAATGAAATTGAAAACATATTACATTATTTTATTTTTAGGTTAGAATAATTTTTTATTGGCCACTATTGCACAAGAGCATTTGAATACAACTCCAAAACAATTCAGAATTTATTTTTATAACAGACTAAAATAATATTCAAAAATCTTTTGAGTTGTATTTATTCAAAAATGCTGTAGTAATGATTCATATTATTTAATTATGTGAAATGGTATACATACAATTCCTATGCAGATGCTTTAGAACTAGACTTGTGTGCATAATTTTTCTGATAAGGTTTACATCATATATTTCTGTATTATAGAAGTGAAAATGGCAACATATAATAATTTAGTTTATAGTTGTTAGCTTTCATAACAAAGATTACTTTGTGGATTCAAATAATTGCTGGTTGTACAGGTTAATGTTAAACCAACCTACTATTTCTTTTCAGTATTTCAAAATCTGCTAAATTAACAATGATCACATTTATTGACTGAAACTGCCGAAATCTATTTTAAGATATTTACATTTGTATTGTATTTTTAATTATATTTTTATATAGTATTTATTAACATGGAGACATGTTTGATAGGATTGCCAACTTTGAGCATAACATTTCTTCAACAAATTGTTGACAATTTAAATAATTCTAAACAATTTTTTCTACCTTAAATTTAAATAACCATCAAATTTATATCAAATATCCGTTTCCATGTTCCAAACATGAACCGAGTTTAGTCATTTGAGTTATGTTAGTTTTTTCTGTAATTTTGTTGCTGTTATTTATTAGTTATATTTAATATTTGATAAAATGTAAAGTATAACATAGAGTTGGCAACCCTACGTTATTATCTAACAAATGATGTTTAATATTTTTACACATATCTTGAAAGATGCTATCTGATGGCACTTAAGACTTGTAGAAAGACTAAGGTATTGAAAATGACATGTTATTGTCATTGAACAAACAGTAAAGTTTTAAGTACTGAAAATGGCATAGAAACAGTTGTGCCTTTATGTACCAGCATTACAATGTTAATAAAAGAATACATGTGTGTAGAAGGATTTGACTTTTTTTTTTTTTACTTCTATACAGACAAAGAATATGAAAAACAGAAATCCTGGCAGATGAAGCTGACTTTAATTACTTTACATATATACAGCATTACACATGATAGGTCTCTCCAGTCTAGAAATTATAAAACATTTATCAACATGCAGTAACCTATGTCACTTTCCCATTCAAACACCAGGCAATGAATATAGTGATTAATATTACTTTGTCTTTCGCTCTGTGGTTAACTTACAAGTTTTCAAGATCAATGCCTCATGTTTGGACATTGTTTTTTAACACATCTTTTCTTTGCAAGCACTTTCACTACACCACATCAACAGATTTACAATCAAATCGTGTGTTGTACTTCCCCTGATGCCCCCCTGTTTATGTTTGATCAGGACAGGAATAAAATACTAAAGGCCATGGCAACACAACAAAATGCCACATAAGGACTCTTCCTCTCTCCAATACGAGCAAACTTCCAGAAAGTGCCGAGCAACCTGTGAATCAAAGTAAATGACAATGACTAAGAATGACCAGAAAGCAATTTTAATTTCAATAACATTAAATTAAAAATGAGGAGGTGTGGTAAAGTACTTAGCCTCTCGAGTCCTAGACAAAGGGGTCCTGGGTTCAAATCCTGATGAAGACTGGTATTTTTTATTTCTTGATCTCTAGTGTGCCTCAGAGTCCACCTAGCTCTAATGGGTACCTAACATTAGTTGGGGAAAAGTCAAGGCAGTTGGTCATTATGCTGGCCACATGACATCCTCATTAACCATGGGTCACACAAACAGGTGATCTTTACATCGTCTGCCCCACAGATCACAAGGTCTGAAAGGGGAACTTACTTATTTATTTAATGATTTAAAATCAATTTAAAACTATTCCTTCATTATCTTTTCAATTGTCCCAGAATGTCTTTTAAAAAAAAAAAAAAAAAAAAACTTTAAAAGTTGCATAAGGGAAAATATGCACCAAATTCTGTAACACAATTATTTGTGTAACATTTCTCCATAATAAACTGTCTATATTATACATGCGCGCACACACACACTTTTTAAGCTGCCAACTACATGGGTTATAAATATTCTGATCTATAGATTCTCATAATTAAAATAAAAAGTATTAGCTGTAACATGAAATCGTGTTGTGTTCCTTGCAAAATATAACCAAATATATTTCAACAAGTAATTTTCTCCAATACTGTGTTAATCCAATTAGTAAAGTAAAAAAAAAAGGAAATTATCTAAAAAGTTTAAAAGTTAGAAGAATGGACTATTCTTTAAGTAAACTCAGCCAAATTTCTTTTCAATATGCTAGGACAAATTTGTACAAGTGATCCTTCTTTCCTAGTGCCATTAGGGCATGGTATGGATTGCCTGAATCGTCCAGGAAAACCAACACTTAGCAGAGTTGAAGTCACTGATTAACATGCAAGACGATTAACACATGAAATGTTTAGGACATAAGTATCTTCCCTTTTGTGGTAATGTCTGTAGTTTATAAGATAAGATGACTTTAAATTGTGTTGGCAGATATTTTAATTATTTAGTAAAATTTATGGATTGGAACTTCTAAAAAAAAATCCAGTGAAACATATCTTACAAGCTTAACTCTTTCAGTGTGGGGTTACTCACAGAGAGTAACTTCAGATAGGGCTGATGAAGACCATTTTCTTTTGAAATAATATAAATTGTGTCAAATTATATAATAAAATTAAAAAATTAAGTTAGTTTTAGTAACTCTGCCCACCTTGCAGATTTTTGTTTGTCCCGGAAAACTCAATGTTTTCCATCAAAATGATTCGCACTGTAAGAGTTAAGTTTGTACCTAACATCATCAAAGCTGAGAGTAGTACTAAATATATTATTGTTTTTTTTTGCTCACTGTTTGAACCTTAATTTAGAAAGATAATGATACGATTGTTAAGTATCCATGTTAGCCTATCTACAAGATACTGGGACATATTGTTATCTGGAAACTATAAGAGTGCATCAACAAGGTATTGCAAAAATATTGCTCTTACAGAATGTAACAAGATCTACCAGGATTCAGACATGCACTGTTTGGTAGCCAAGTTTATGTTATTCCACCACATGCCTTGAATATATATCTAGTTTCTATCAGTTAACATCGGGAGCATGTACCACCTACCCAGTTTTATTACGGTCCATCACGCTGGGTGCAATAGCTCTCAAGTAGGCACATGTACAGATCATAAGCAGTACAACAGTCAATAGACTTTGAAAATTAAATATGGCAGACTGAAAAGAAAAAAAAAAAAAAAACTTCAGTCGTAACTACATAAAAAATTATATGAAAGCTAGGGCATCAGCTACGGTCGAAACATTGTTGCCAACACAGCATTTATCCCTTTGCCATGCATCTTATGTGGTCAAACAAATGGCAATTTCTGATACGTTTTGGGATCAGCAGTGTCCAACGTTCTGTCAGGGTGTAAAGAGAATTTTATAGCTTAAAATTAAATACTAAACCTGGGAGGACAAACTGTCTCTTCATTGGACTGACCACTACAGGCCCTCCGCTACTTCTCCCCCATGATGCCTCTTAAATAGAAGCTGAATAATTAAGTAAGTATTAAATCACCTTAACAAATACAAACCAGTCATCCCTAATATTATGAACTGCATGAATTACGTTTAAAAAGTCCCACTGTAATTATATACCCCCATTTATACATCTTGTCTCAAAATCATCAGCCTTACAAGATCTGCATTAATGAAATGTATTGTGTTCTGACAAGGTATTAGTGCACAATGAATAAAAACCTAACTTTAAACACCAAATCTAGATCTAGCATCTAGTGTAGATCATTGCTAGATTTGATATCTTCTAAACATAAGTGTTCCATGAAATCCACATACACACACACGCACATCAAATAGTATATTTTACACATTGGTCTGTTTTCCAGACAGTCGCTGGGATCTATTTATAAAGTAAATCTAAAAAATTTCAAACAACAGCCTAAACAAAATTAAAACAAACTAGTCATCAAATCCCATTTGCAATCCTTTTTTTATTAGCATTTTGTTTTGTTTTTTGCATTCATGTTACAGTCATTAGCACACACTGCAACTTACATTCAAATGTACTCAAACACATTCATGGAAAGGTGACATCTTTTCAAAGGCAAGTAGGGCCTACAAATTTTCCCCCTGATTACTAATCCCCAAAGTTATAGCACAGGATGTCAACATCCTCCCCTACTCTTGTCCACCCTCTCCCCTGACCTGGACAGTTAGCACCCCCCCCCCCTCCTCGAAGGTATAAAAAATAGCTTGGTAGAATTATAGAAGACAAAATTATATCAGAAGAACAAGTGGATTTTAGACAAGGTTGCAGAACAACAGAACAAATCCTAAACCTCAGAATACTCCGTGAAAAATACCTCCCACACCAAAAGAATCTTTCCATGTCTTTATTGATTTCAAGAAAGCTTTTGATCGAGTATGGCACGGGGCACTCTGGGCAACAATGGAAAAGTACAACATCAATAAAAACATAATTAAAGTTATCCAGAGCCTCTACTAGGATGCCACCAGTGCTGTGTACTTCAACAATAATATTGGGAACTGGTTCAAAAACAAAGTTTAAGTAAGACAAGGCTGCCTATTTTCAACAACACTTTTCAAGATGCTCTCGAGGGCTATGAAGGTACTGTAAGCATTGGAGGAAGAAGAATTACTAACTTGCGCTTTGCAGATGACATTGATGGCCTAGCAGGAACAGAAGAAGAACTAGCTGACTTCTGCATTATATGGTATGCAAATAAATGCAGAAAAAAAAAATTATGACCAATAGCCAACAAGGCTTTAAAAGGGGCATCAGTATTGGAGGTGTTAGCAGCTTCAAATACCTTTGAGCAATTGTCTCTCAGATGAGGGAGAAAAACCTGAACTATTAGCCCGAATTGCACAACCCACAGCAGCTCTTTCAAAACTTAAAATAATATGGTAAGGCAAAGGCTTAGCCCTCGGCACCAAATCCAGACTGATGCACTTCTTGGTCATGGCCACAATTTGTATATGCTTGTGAGTCTTAGACACTGACAGCAGAGTTAGAGAGGAGGATCCTAGCAATGGAATTGAGATGCTACAAAAGGATCCTAGGTATCATATTCAAACACAGCATCACAAACCAAAAGATTAGAGACAGGGTTACTGCTGCTATTGAACCCCCTGATGACCTGCTAAGAGCAAAATTGTAAATTTATGGCCATATTACAAGAGATTGTAAACAGAAGGAAAACCTATATAGAAAATTTAAAGAAACCAAGGCAGAAAGAGTTTACAAAAAGTATATAAAAATTAAACACCTAACCCAAAAAGTAAGCAGACAGCTGCAGAGTGAATACATAAACAATGTAATATCTAAAGATAACAACAAAAACCTATGGTCATACATTAAGTCTAAGAAAATGAAAACAACAGGCATAGCGCCATTAAAAGATGAACATAACATAATACATAATGATAATGAAACTAAAGCAAACATCCTAAACAAATACTTTGCATCAGCATTCTCAGCCCCAGGAGACAAAGACATATTTCTTAATTTGAACCAAGTAGACAACATAGAAGATTTAGTAGTACAAGAAAATGGAATTAAAAAACTATTAGCCAACACCAAACCAAATAAAGCGTCTGGACCTGATGGTATTCCAGCTAGATTACTCAAAGAACTAAGCAATGAGCTAGCCCCAGTGTTCAAAATACTCTTTCAGGCATCGCTTAACCAGGGCAGAGTACCAAAGGACTGGAAAGAAGCTAATGTCACCCCCCTATTTAAAAAAGGAGAAAAATCTGATCCAGGAAACTACAGACCAGTATCACTTACCAGCATCACATGTAAAATACTAGAACACATAATATGTAGCAATATCATAAACCACTTAGACAAACATAATGTCCTCACCCCATACCAACATGGCTTTAGGAAATATAGATCATTTGAAACACAACTAATAGGACTAATTGATGATTTTTCAAAAGGTTTAGATAATAGTGAACAAATAGATGCTATCTTACTAGATTTTTCCAAGGCTTTTGACAAAGTTCACCACCATAGTTTGCTTAAAAAATTAAAATATTTCGGCATTAACGGTCCACTGCATCAGTGGATTAAAGATTTTCTGATAGGGAGAGAACAAACTGTAATAATAAATGGCTCTAAATCAACACCAATAACAGTAAACTCAGGTGTACCTCAAGGAACAGTCTTGGGTCCACTACTATTTTTAATTTACATAAATGATTTACCAAATTGCATTAGTTCAGGAACAAAAGTCAGATTTGCAGACGATTGCATAATATATAGAACAATAAAAACAAAACAAGACACAGATATTTTACAAAGAGAATTAGATGAATTACAGAAATGGGAATCAAATTGCAGCATGTCTTTCCACCCAGAAAAATGTCAGTTGTTAAGAGTAACAAAAAAACTAAAACAAATTAATTCCACTTATCTTATTCATGGCAAACCAGTAACACAGACTAAAAACTCAAAATACCTAGGTGTTATAATAAATGAAAAACTGTCATGGAATCCACATATTGATGAAACTATAAAAAAATCCAACAAAGCATTAGGGTTTATTAAAAGAAATTTCTATAAACCAAATAAGAACATAAAACTAAAATGTTATTTAACCTTGGTTAGGCCAATAATAGAATATGCATCCACCGTGTGGGACCCCTCAACTCAAGAAAACATTAAGAAACTGGAACAAACACAAAATAGAGCAGTGAGATTCATAACAAACGAATATTCACATTTGACTAGGGTAACACCATTAGTAAAATCACTAAATTTAGAAAGCCTTCAGGACAGAAGACTCAAAAGTAAAGTAGCAATCATACATAAAACACTGAACCATAATCTTCAAATACAAAAACAAAATTTAATAAAATACTCAGAAAGACACAAAAATAAAGGCACATTCCTCGTCCCATATGCTAGGACAAATTTGTACAAATACTCCTTCTTCCCTAGTGCTATTAGAGCATGGAATGGGTTGCCTGAGCTAGCCAGAAAAACCAGTGACTTGGCAGAATTTAAGTCATTGGTTAATATGAATGACTAAATGCATGACGCGTAGGACGTAATCATCTTCTTTTTTGAAGTAACGTCTGTATTATATAAGATAAGATAAGATAAGATTAGGAGCTGACAAAGACCTTCCTACAGAGACCAGTACCAGGAAAAAGAAGAAGAGGCAGACAGAGAATATAATGGGAAGACAACATAAAAGAATGGACGGGCCTGCCATAGAAAGAGGTTCTAAGAACTTCTATCATAGCTAAGTAAAATAAGACTTGACTAAGTCTAAGGCTAAGGCAAACAACAGAAGAAAGGAATGGAGAAAGACGGTCAACAATTCTTGCAATGGTCCAACAGACTAAGGGATAGGTAAAAGTAAAGGTAAAAAGAATATGAATATAATAATAAATTATTTGAAACTATTTTTCTGTCATGCAAATATCAAATTCACCATAATTTGTGCCACGTATTTCCGAAATTCACTAAAAATACACCATAATCAGTCTTGGTCCCGAAAGCTTGTTTTAGTTAGTTGGAATACAGTCAAGTGCAGTAGAATTATAATATAAATATAATCACTGGCCTACATATTAGGTTTGTGAATAAGATTTTTTTGAAATTTGCTCGTATTGGAGATTTTCACAATAAACTAAACAATATCAAGGACGCCGAATTGTATGCCACTGTTGCCAAGTACATACAAAAGAATTTAATTATAATTTTAACAATATTTCAATACGTGGCAGTTGATCTTAGTATTAAATATCCTTTTTAGTCGCTAGTTAGCTGCTCATGTGTTGTTTTTTTAAACATAAAGTAAAAGTTTAATGTTCCGTCCATATATTGAAATTATTTTGTGCTACCAACGAAATAGCTTAGAAATTTGATTCTTTAGTTCTAATAATGCACACAAAAATTATCATATGCTTAAGAAAAAACAAGGTTACAAAGACAGTTTGTGTGTTTTATCGCTTTCAGAAAAGAAAAAAGAAGCCGTTGCATCAGAACTTTGAAAGGTCTACAATATCATAATGTCGGATTTTCAATATATTTTTTCTAGTTTACGAGATCTAAAGGGGACGGATGGACAGACAGACCACAAAACTAATAACGGTTATTCCCCTTTCGGGGGCCGCTAAAAAAACGTCATTATATTCTTGACCAAATGTTTTGAATGGAGATGTGACATTGGTCACTGAATGTTGTGTTTTTTTTTAGTTTAGATACAACAGAGACTGGTTTGATGAGAACAATACGGTAACTCAAGAACTGTTAAAGAATAAGCACAAATAACATCGCTCTGTTTTTTGCGAACCCTAATAACAACGCAGCCAGAACTCTCTAAAAAGCTTCTTGTCAGACTCTGCAGTCAAAGGTCAGGGAACTAAAAAATAATTGGTGGCTTGAGCTGTCCGTAAACATGCTGAGACATGCTGACACTGGTGACACATGCTCTTTCTATGCGTCGCTTCGATGTGCCTATGGCCCAACTTACCAGACTACAGCAACGCTTAGATCATCCGATGGCTGTACCCTATTAACTAGCAAGGCGGACATACTAAATCGCTGGACAGAACACTACAGCCTGCTGTTTGGTGATAAAAGGCACGTATCGGAGGAATCGCTGGCAAAATGTCCCTCAGAAAACTATGAGCGAGGCGCTCGACGACCCACTGACATTTGAGGACATTGAGACTTCAGGGGAGGTAAGTCACCATAACAGGCAGTGACGCCACTTACAGTGTATACATATAGGGCTGTACATCACCAGAAGTATGGTATATGCATATAGGCGGTTCCGTTATAATGAGAATATGTCGTATAGCTTAGTATTACTCAGTAAAGTATGTTAAGCTCTTTTTTTGGAAGGTAGTGCCAATCACATTTACAGAAGGTACCTACTTATTGTCATTTAAAGTGGCCCATTCGGCGGCCCGACCGGGGATTTGATCTTCTTATCTTATATAATACAGACGTTTTTTTCAAAAAAGAAGATGATTACTTCCTACGCGCAATGCATTTAGTCATGCATATTAACCAATGACCTAAATTCTGCTAACTTATTTGTTTTCCTGGCTAGCTCAGGCAACCCATTCCATGTTCTTATAGCACTAGGGAAGAAGGAGCATTTGTACAAATTTTTTCTAGCATATGGAACGAGGAATGTGCCCTTATCCTTGTGTCTTTCTGAGTATTTTATTAGATTTTGTTTTTCTATTTGAAGATTATGGTTCATAGTTTTATGTAGGCCATATAATTTCTACTTTACTTTTGAGTCTTCTATCCTGAAGGCTTTCTAAATTTAGTGATTTTATTAAAGGTGTTACTCTAGTCAAATGTGAATATTCATTTGTTATAAATCTCGCTGCTCTTTTTTTTTGTCTGTTTCAGTTTCTTAATGGGGTTTTTTCTTTGAGTTGAGGGGTCCCAAACAGAGGATGCATATTGGCCTAACCAATATGTTAAAAAACATTTTAGTTTTATGTTCTTATTTGATTTATAGAAATTTCTTTTAATAAACCCTAATGGTTTGTTTGATTTTTTTGATAGTTTCACAAATATGGGGATTCAGTTTTTCATTTATTATTACACATAAGTAGATCTAGGCCTATTTTGCGTTTTTAGTCTGTGTTACTGCTTACTGGCTCGAACGCCCATATAGCCAGTCCGCCCCTGAATTATATATTTAAGCATGTAATGATTGTGCAGAGGGAAATTAAGCCATGGAAGATTTATTTTATTTTTACCCAGTACCAATCATACTTGAATTAAAACGCCACTTCTCCAATGCGCACATTAGCTTTAGATAAATAAGCTTACAGTATTGACTAACTTGGTTTAGAAAGGAACGGATCTTCGATTTTTAATGAAAACACGCACTTGTTAGTAGGCCTGGGCCAGATGGCGCTGCTTAGTTCAGCTGTCATAGTATTCAGATTTACCCCCGCCTCTAAAAACAAGAAAAACACAAAATTAACATCTCTTCCTGTTGGATTATGGATATCATATTTACTGAGACTGCTAAGGTATGTTTTATTTTTGCAAGAGTATTATAATTAGTAGATCTAGTACATTTTTAAATATATTTTGAATAAATAACTTTTAAAAAAAAGCTATACTCTAGATAGATCTATGATTCTGCGAAACGCCAGAGGCTTACTAGACTATACAACTACAAGAGACTCATATCAGGGACTCTAAACATTTGATGAAAGTGAAGTAGAATAACTAAAAGTAAGGAGCGGTTTCCCACATTCCAATTCATAACCTTTTACTTACGTTACGGTACGGCTGTACATTTCATGTTTACGACTTCGATTCTAGATCTACTCACTAAGTGAAGTGTATCGGAATGATAAGACTCAAATGAGTAGTATGACTGAGTCTATAATAATATATATAATATAGAATCTATTTAATATTTTCTACTTATTGAGGGTCATAGGGCAGGGCTTTAGTTTTTGCTAGATATTCTCTATACCCCGTTTTTAAACTTTTTATATCGATATCATACTCAATGATACTAATAGTCATTATACTAATTATAGATCTAATAAAAGTCTAATTATTAAATAATAAAATTAAAAAATATAAAAATTAAATTTGAATGAATTTGTATTTTCATTTTGTAACTTTCAATACTTTCATCAATTAATTCAATTTCATACTCATACTCATTCATAGATGATTAGATCTACATAATCTACTCTCTCATGACTCATGTCATTCCCATCTAATCTATGATGTCAATCAATGTAAAATTGAATTATTAGATCTAGATCTAGACTCTATTAGATATAAAAAGGTATTATATCAATAATAAAAATAACTTATAGTCCTAAATGGCCTAAATCTACTAAAATATACTACAAATAGTGACCCAGTGTAAAAAAGTCACTTAAACTAAAGTGTATTTCCGGGTATCTAATCTAGACTCTATAAACTCTACATCATTATATAGAGATTTAGATCTATATATAGATATATTTCTCATTTACTATTAGATTTTTAGATCTTGTGATAGTGACTTACTAGTCTATACTGTCTATAGAATCTAGAATAGAATAGTCGTCTAGATATTTTTCTAGTCAACTCTTCTTTCTATTAAGAGTTAGATTTTAGAATAGAATTTATATTAATAAGCTAGCTGTACTTATAATTTTCGCTTGTATCATTTTTATTTTCAGATGTAAACAAGGCTTGCCAACAAACGTTTCTTATGGTTGTGAAGTTTCTTTAATTTATTTTGTACATTATTTATTTACTGGGACCGCTAGAAGTGCTTTTGTGAACCATTCTTATTTTTTCTGCATTGGCTGTTGGTATCTATTTCTGACAACTTAATAGGTTAACGCACTTCAAAACTCATTAAAACTGTGGACTAAAAGGAAATAAACATTGAATCAGGTAAGATGTTTACCTTTCTGTAATTCTGATACATCAACATCAGTCCTTTGTGCCACTCTCCACAGTTTTCTTGCTAGTTAGTATTTTCTTCCCATATCTTTCCTGCCCCATCCACTTTCTCTAGTACATTGTCGCCGTGTTCTTTTTTGGACTTACTCTGTGACTTGTGCCATGGGGGTTCTAATCTAAGGTCTGTCTAGCTCTGTTGTTGGCATCTTTTCTAAGGATGTGACCAATCCATCTCCACTGCCCCTTGTCTTGACCTCTATATTTCTCTGCCACCTATCTTTCAGAGTTTGGTGTTTTCTGTTTTGTCATTCTATTTTTAAAAAATCTGTTTCATATGTCACACAAACTTTTCTTTTATATGTTTTTGTTGTTTTTTTGGTGACAGTACACCTAGCCCTACACAATTTGAAAATATTATTCTAAAATTCAGAGAACAGTGTCCTTGCATTTTATGTAAACAATAATTTAAATCTCAAAATTGTATCCTGTTGTGTTTTGAGAATATAGTTAGTGTAATATTTGAGGTAGCAATATTATTGACATTCTGCTACATTTATCATTCAGACTGCTCATTTTTATACCCCTGACAAAAAAAGTTCTCACTTTTTGCTCTTAATCAGAATACATGGCATGGTAAAGTTAAAGGATACTTAAAATTGAGTTCTAATGCCTGTACAAAGTATTTAACAGATTACAGAATCATCCTCAGTGTATGTAAACTTGAGATAGTGTTATTTTTAACAAAGGTTATATCAACTCAATCCGTCTGGTAAAAAGTTTGTGCATGTTATTTCTTCCACACCCATTTTCGGATCAAGTTTAAATTTTGCACAATTATTCACTGGCATAGACAAGACATAAATATAAAAAAAATTTACCAATTAGTGAATTATTTTCTGGCAATTAATTGTTTTGTTTGTTACCAATAAGAGAAGTTAATCCATCTGTATTCACAGGTATGGAAAAATATTTAGGGTTACTTTCCCTTATATAATTGAACAAATGCTATTTCTCCCTCACCTGTTCTCAGATCAAGTTGAAACTTTAAACATTTATTGTACCTAACAAAACATTAATCAATTACAAACACTAACCAATCAGTCAACTAATTATTGAAATAAATAATTATTTTTTTTATATCAAATAAAGGAAATAACTTCAACATTGAGAGAGATAGTTGTAAGTGCAGAGCTCTTTCCCTTAGATAGGCTCTTTTTTTTAAGATCTTGTGAAGGTTCAAGCTTGCCTAAGTTTGTTAGTAGATAATTGAATATCTTATGTTGAAGCTCATCTCTTGATAACGCAGTAATGCAAATACATGTATCTGTCAATTTGTATTCATCAGTCATCTGTCACTAATTAGTAAGATCTATGCATGTGTATTTTTCCTCTTCAGGATAAATTCTTCCCATCAATTAATTAACTAATGTCACACTTTTAAAAAATAGCCCGGGCTGAGAATAGCTTTTTACTTGAAATCAAACTATTCACAGCTGAGTAACTATTTGTGGAATGATTCCTTAGAACTCTTATACAATAGAAGCTATTATGCAGTGAAAGAATAGATTTATTATTGTTTCTCCTCACATACCACAAACTGTATTCACACTTACACTGGAAAAGTTTACACAGTTAAGTAAAGCATTCACCTCAGCTAGGGGATACAACTCAAGACGAAAACATCATGACTTGTAGACTCAGGAGTCACACACAGAAACTATAAACAGTTGAGTCCCCTTTGAAAGAATTAAGTCTTTTTAGTATTATTATTTTCTCCTCCTTTGTTTTTATCCCAACACACACACCAGTCAGTTTGGATTGTCTTTTATGTTAAGGGCAAACACATTGGCATTCTTGCTGGTACAATTGAGTGGGTAAATACATCAGCATTGTCTCCCATGATGAGTCAACCTTCTCTCTTCTTTCTTACTGGTTGGTGGTGCAAAACAATCTATTTCAATTTGTATTTTTACAGTTTATTTATTCGTTCTTCCCATACTTTGTTTTTTACCTTTTCTTTGTGGATAAGATAGTAAGGATTGTATTGTTTTATTATTATTTTTTTTTTTTTTTCAATTTTTGTTTAAAAAACATCATATTATCATTTATATTGTGTATGTCATTTATTGTTGAATCAATGCAGTCTTCCTTTACGCTTATTAGATGGTATTCTTTATCTTACCTTGTTTTATTGCAGACATTACTTCAAAAAAAGAGGATAATTATGTCCTGATTCTTTAATGATCAGTTTTGGTTTATTTGTTTTTGCATTTATGTACTAAATTATTTTTTGATGTATGTTATAGACTAGTTTACTGGCTTAGACTGCATATTTTTTTTCTCCTAGGAAATACCACTTTAAAAAAATAAACACAACATTTAAAAACATCACAATATTTTAAAACAGAATTATACAAGAAAAACAACTTTTTAAAAAAAACATAATTTTATTGAAATAAAAAAAAATGTCTTGCAAAAAAAAAAAAGGCAAGTTAAACATATTTTATGAAAGCCATTTTTTTTTTTTAATAAATCTTTTTTTTTTTTTTTTTCATAGACTATGAAAACTTAAAATAGCACAAATTAATCTAAATGTATATGTGTTTCTTCAATCAGATAATAGTCAAAAGTAAAGGATCCCTTTAATAGCTTACAATCTATGAGCAGATGATGTAAAAGTAAATCTCATCTGTTTATGTCGCCCACTGTCAACCAACCACCTGTTTTCTTTTCCCTTACTAATGTTAGAGTTGGGTAAACCTCAGGGATTTCTAAAATTCCAGTCTTCACAAGGATTAGAACCCCCACACCCCTTAGCTCAAAAGCCATTGCTTTATCATTCAGTTAATAAATAGATTTGGATTAATTTCTACACAGATTTCTCACAAAAAAATTGTCTTCATTTTCAAAGATATTCCTATTTATACTTTTGTCTTCATCTACATAAATTTACATCCTTGTACCTTGCCTTTACCGTCATTGTTATCTTTATCTCTTCGTCTTTAATGATGTATATCTTTATACCTTGGCGTAACAAGTTTTTTGTATATTAGTTGCCACGTTTTCACGTTTTGCTTCGTGTATCGACCTTTCTGGCATTCGAAATTTTGTTCTACACAGTTCTCTGTTCCTAGCCTCGGGTGTAGAGGATTGTGAGCAAAAGGTGTTTTTGTCAGGTTAAAGAAAACTTTGCCCATAGCAATATGACGCACTTGGTGATAAAAACAAAAATGTGTGTAGACATTTCTAGGAAAAGCTGTTGGGTTCGGGAGGAAAAATTACACTGGGAAATATTTTGATCTAATATTTGTTTAAGCCAAATCTTAGAGTTTGCAAAGTATACAACTGACGCTTTGATTTTTATTATTGTAAAAGGCATTATTTATAAAAAGAACCGAACAAGACACTGGCCTCAAAACACCCCTATAGAGAGGAAACTATAAAGAGAGCTGCCTGATTTTAGAACCACTGCGCAGTTCATCTAAACGCTCCATCATAACAATAAGAACCAGAAAGAAGAAGCTGTTATCTGATGGAAAGTTACGGCACCACACTTGATCTGTCGACCCTCTCTCTCTCTCTCTCTGTCAGAATGTATGCCTATTCCATAGACTGACCCGTCTATTGTTTGATGTTAACCTTCCGTCGCTACCTCTGTCCGTCGCTCCTTCTTTTCCCTGGTACTGCTTCCGCAGAGTTTTTGCGAGCCCTGAGGATTTCATTGTATGATCATACAGTCATGGGTCCACGTTTGTAATGCGGTCTTTGTATGTAATGCCTAGAATTCTTATGTAACATCTCAATTCCATGGCTGGAATGTTCTGCAGTTGGAGTTCAACATTCGCACAATGTGGCCATAACAAAAGCTTTTCCTCAGTCTGACCTTTTGTGCTATTGTCTTTACTAATTGTCTGATTGGAGAGGTGTGCATCCGGTTTCTGGTATCTCTATTATTGTGAGTTGTTTCTGTGGAATCTTTCATAAATGCTCACGAAATCTGCTCCTCTTGCTGTGACATTCCCCCCCCCCCTTCATTCGTTATTGTCCTTATTAAACTAGACACAGTCACTGGTTACTGTGGCTTTATCTTGCTGTGACATTTTCCCCCTTCATTCGTTATTGTCCTTATTAAATTAGACAGTCACTGGTTACTGTGGCTTTATCTTGCTGTGACATTTTCCCCCCTCCATTCGTTATTGTACTTATTAAATTAGACAGTCACTGGTTACTTTTGCCTTAAAATTTGGATGGTCTGCGATTTACCTATTGGCAACACAAGCTATAGCTTAAAAATATTTAGCACTGACAAATAATATCTGAACTTATAAGGGCCCCAAAAAGAGGTCATACCGCGTATAGTTAAGGGCATTTTTGAAGTCTACATTACTGCACTGTGGGATTGTGGGACTGGTTCGTTGTGTGTTGTTTGCAGGTTCATATTAAAAAAGGGTATGCGACCTGTGGCGTATGTTGTGCTTTTGATTCGTGACTTCCGGTGTGTGGGGCAACTATCTCATTAAAGCAACCCAGTGCACCTGCGTGTTTGTATACAGATCTACATCTACTCCTGTTCTGTCCCTTGTTTTCGATCAATGCCTGTTATGCCCCTTGTTTGTGAGAGAAACTAAAACGAGTTGCGTGATCCGTGGTCATGGATCAAGGCGCTGTAGAGAAGCAGCTGTAGGATTGGAGCCCCGCTTGAACAGGCCAATAACTTCTGTGTTGGTCACACAAGTAGTAGACTACATATCACGAAAACCAGATTCTACTAGTCCAGTGCCGGTCTTAGATAATCGGAGGCCCTAGGCGGCTGCCTAGTTTTCCGTGCCTAAGGCCGGCCTTGATTAGTCATTTGTATTTCGTAAGGTTATCAGAACATGTTTAGTAAGGTCAATTTAAACATTTATTTCTTTTTAAAAATCTACTCCATAGGTAAAAAAAAATACTTGAAGGGAGTAAAAAAAAAATCCTATGCCTCCTTTTGGTTCCAGTAGTTCTTCCTGACATAAGTCTTCCTCCTCTAGTCGAGTTGTGACTAAACACTAAAGACAGTAACAATAAGAATTCAGTCGCTTGATCATTAACCAAATAAGAAGTGAACTTTTAACTAAGTGTGGATACGCCCCTGCCGATTTTGCCCCTAGCAGGGAGCGTTGCTTCCTTGTTGTGTTTGTTGACTCGCACAGCCTGTGTAAAACTACACCAGTATACATCACATACTTGTATCAGAGTCATCTAAGTGTAATCTAACAGACAGGGGCGTAGCTAGCACCTGTATCAGTCATTTCATAGGCAAGGGCGCCGCTAGCATTGGTTGCGGGCTAAATAAGAGATAAACTTATTTACAAAATAACACAAATCTGTATACTTTTTTAGGAGTAGGCAAAGAGAGGTATTCCAAAAATCATTTAAGATTGTGCAATGTCCCCCTGCCCGATTTTAAAAATTCGGGAAAAATTATACACCGCCTCTAACCGAATCCCCCCCCCTCTCTTCTGTCTCTCTCTCTAAAGGTTATATATCACTGCTAACCGACCTCCAATTCTCTTGGTGTCTCTCTCTCTTTCTCTCGCTCTACTTTCCCCTGTGTGTGTTACTGACAAGATACAGCAAATACAACACAATAACATCTTCCACCAAGGTGTATTGTGTATGCTGTCTGCAACATCTCCTCCCCATGTGGTATTCTCGGGTTACTTCACAGCACTGCTTGGAATGTCATTGGATCTAAATCACCGGCTGCTAGTGGCAGCTTGAGTATGTTGCTGTAGGTACGCACGGGCCCAACGAATTTTTTTTTTCGACAAAAATCATTTTCTTTGCTGGCTCTGGTCTGAAACCTAAGGCAAAAGAGATTGTAATGGGCTAAAACACAATGATCGACTGTTAAATAAAAAAAAGTTTACCTCTAAAACGAAAGTAATCTACTTAAAAATGTTTTGTCTCAATAAGCATTGGAAGTGCATTGGCATTTTAGCAAGTGATTCAGCTAGCAATCAGACACCACTCGCTCTTTACAGTAGAACGTCGTTTATCCGACTCAATTGGGACCGGACACCGTTCGGATACGCGATTGTTCGGATAACCGAAAACCGAAGCGATCCATGCAGTATATGCAACCGGACACTATACGAATATTGAAAATCATCACATGCGGGACACGTGCGTGAAGAACGAGCAAAATAGGTGACAAATGTCGCAATTTTACCTTTATTGTGGAAAATAATCACTTATTTTTCGCTGTACCATTGTACACCTTCGTTTTTTCGCTGCAAGGTCTCGGATTCTCTTGAGCAGCAGTAGTTGAGTAGAAAGCACTCTGATTGTTGTTCGTACCACTCCATAGCTGTCTCTAACGCAGCAAATGCGTCAGAACTTGATGGACCCTTGCTACTTTCGTTGATGATGTTGTCCTCGTCTTCATCCGTTTCATCGTCGACAGGGTCGGATTCTTCTTGCACGGAAGTCACAATCTCGTCATCATTTAGCATTTGAAATCCACAGTCTTCTGCATCGCTTGCCAACCAACTTTTCGCCTCGCGCGAAACAACTGTTGAGCATTGCCTGTTCGAAAACGTATTCATACAGTATATGTGCATCACAGTACATGTGGTTGATAAAAAAAAAAAAAAAAAAAAAAACTGGTCCGGATATTTGACGCTCCGGATAATAAACGTTCGGATAAACGACGTTCTACTGTATTTGTTTTTGTTTTTTTATTTCGCTTTGTACATTAATTAATATTTACATACAATTAACATTATGATTATACTCACATTTTTTTCCCTGTCCTTAAGTTTTATACATATTTGACATGATTATGCTTCTTGACCAAAAGTTGTGTTTTGCATTATACATTTCGCTCTATAATGGGAAACCAACATTCTTGGGATATTTTGTTTCGTTGGGACATTGAGTTGTTCCTTCCGAGCATCAAGTTTTTGTAGCTTCCACCTTGGGTCGCTCTTGGCTACATCGTGCTGTGTCTTCTCCTCAGTAGCCGTACCGCTGTAACATGAGCAGCAGCCTTGTCCGACACGAGGATTCCTTTCGCTACCACGAACAGGGCGCTCCTGGCGACTACTCCCTGAACGACGTGTCCAGGCAGAACTCGGATTTTCTGGATTCCTGTTTGTAAGTACAGTTTCCATTCATTACAAGAAACCTCTCCTGCTTTTTGGACCAGTTGCTCAATCTGGTCTAGCTCTTCTGTAGCTTCAAAAAAATCTGGGTTTTATGGAGTATGGCTATTTATACTTTTTTTTTATTTATTGTCTTTACTGCTAGCTTATTACTAAACTGGAATAACGTAATAGAGAACGTCAGTCAGCTTTCAAAAATTGTGTTGTCTTTTGTTGTAAAAGTAAAAGCGAATGTAGACTAAATGGCGTATTCAATGCGTGCGACTGTTTGATCATCATTCTATAGAAAGTGATAACTGGAGTCATCAAAGCTTGACTAGGCCCTACGCTCTTCAAGAAGAGTCTGGCACTTACCCATTGGATTAAATTTAAAAAACTTTGCCTCGATTTGAACTCGTGACCCGTTAGTTCGGACGCAAACGAGGCGAAAGTCTACTAAAGAGGATAGATCTCAGGCAATAGTAATGTGGTGATACCCAACTGCACAGGCTCACACTCTTGATCAGGATTGATCTAAACAGGCACCTTTTTTTTTAAAACGTGTGCAAGAATGGGTGGGCGTGTTTTGTCAATAGCTCTTCAGTGATTGACTTCAGAACACGAATATTTCTCTTTTTTTTCTCCGGATCACATTTTATTGTTCAGTTCTATATCTCACCGACTCTGCGTTCCAGTAATCGATTCTTTTGGTCTTATGGTATGTTTCTGAGAATGTTGACAATTTAACTCTTTCGTGTAGTCTGCGTTAAAATAAACTTCATCATTCACTACAACAGTAAGTTGAAAGACACTCGTCAGCAGTATATGCCATTCGATATTGACACAGATAAAGCCAAAGTGGCAGAGGACTAGATCCTAGTAACTGAAAGCCAGTCTTATCGTAAGACAAAACTTAAAGGAAAGGCTGCCTTGTTGGGCATGATTACTTGAGATAACAGTCGCTGTGGCTGACAGTAAAACGTCTCTTAGAGTGAATTCTACATTTTCCCACTCCAGCTGAAGCTCTGACGAAGGTGTAAAGGGGAGACTATCTGATACAATGTATGCTCGAAAAAGGTCGGTGTGAAATGAGTTAAACTTGAAGAAACAAGAAATGGCCTGTTAAAGAAAGCTCCATCGATGTCTTCATGCTCCTACTTGTGATGTTAATGTAGACCTACAGGCCTACTATCCGTCAGCGAAAGTGTGCACGCTTTAGAAATAAAAAGTTTCACCCCTTTTCACGGAGACATTTTTTTTTTTATTGCTATCGACTTTTGGACACCACATTGCTTTTTTATGAACAGCTCAGGAGAATTCAGCTCTGTGGCATAGTCAGTGTGTGTCTTCAATGGTCTTTAAGGTGTCGTTTATCTTATCTTGTATAATACAGACGTTACTTAAAAAAAGAAGATGATTACGTCATACGCGTCATGCATTAGGTCATGCATATTAACCAATGACCTAAATTCTGCTCAGGCAACCCATTCCATGCTCTAATAGCATTAGGGAAGAAGGAGCATTTATACAAATTTGTCCTAGCATATGGAACGAGGAATGTGCCTTTTGAACATCCGACATTTGGTATTGCACTTTATAAAAATTGTTGCATATGATTAAATGTGATTAGTGTAACATTTATAATATAGCTGTCCGAGAACGCGCATAAAACACAGAACAGAATGTGATCTTTTAGTGCAAACTTATCAAATAATAGTTTAAGTTGATTCCCGAATCAGCCAGGAAATCCATTCAGTTATCAAAGTTTAAATCTCTTCATTAACATGCACGACTACATTAACCCATGGAATGCGCCTAGTACGTCTGTAATTTATAAGATAAGATTCAAATGAAATATTCGGGTTGTGAAATAAATACGTAATGGGTTAGGCTAGAATAGACACGGACAAACTGTTTTGCAAAGCTTAGTGTTTTCCCTGTAAAAATAAGCGTTTAGTGACATCGCTACTACTGAAGGACTGTACGACGTGGCAACGAGCTATTGGTCTCCACTGCCCCTCAAGTTGCGACGTTGCAGGTCAGTGTTGAATGAAAGTCGTGTGAATTTTTTTTTTTTGATCGCTGACCAGCAAAGAGATGGACGCGAGTATCTGGATAACTACT
This sequence comes from Biomphalaria sudanica, assembly GCA_036873155.1. Lineage (NCBI taxonomy): Eukaryota > Metazoa > Mollusca > Gastropoda > Planorbidae > Biomphalaria > Biomphalaria sudanica. The sequence continues at coordinate 278,870 of JAZGLO010006113.1, forward strand.
TTGAAGAATTTATACATATTTTGTATGTTGCCTTGTCTCTCGGGTCACCGGGGTCATGACTTGTCTTGAGAGTTATCAGTCTAGTGGTCGGCGCCCCTGTGAATCTTTCTGAGCAGGAAACTGGATCGTCTTGTCAGACAGCTTTTCCTACAACGCTCCCGCCCCCCTCCCCTCCTTTTTTTTTTGTTCTTGTAAAGGAGATGGTTGATGTCAAACGATTTCCTTATAGTGTCACTGTTCTAATTCTCTATTGTGCCAGTTTGTAGGTTGAGTGTAGGTGGGGAGAGGGGCTGCCATGGGAGTCAGTAGACCTTGACCTTTGTTTCTACGTCAACCTCTTTCCTACCTACGTTCCCCCAGTACGTGAGTCACGGGAAACATTGTGGAAATAGTTAGAGCAGCGGTGTCCTGCGCTTTTTTTGTTTTTTTTAGTTAAGACCCCATTTCTAATGTCCAACTTAATAATTATTTAGTATACACTCACGTTATAAGGGGGGAAAATGGCATGAATATTCATTTTTATTTTCTCGCATTGCTCTTCATTGGCGACACCACTGCAGACCCATCCCTTCCCCAACTGAGGGCTGCTACATGCAGTCTGAGAACTACTGATCTTGACATTCGGAAAGAGATGGAGGGCCCGTTTGGTGTGCCCAGCGCTGATAATGGGTTTACATAAGTATGAAAAGCCTTACTCTAAGCGGTGGCTGAGCGATAAAGAGCTTGGCATCCGAACCGGGGTTCCTGGTTTCGAATCCTGTTGAAGACTGACACACAGATCTGGGTAATTACAATTGAATAGACAACACGAATTACTTTTGTAATCTTGTGTTTAAAAATGGTTTATGTGTGTGTGCATAAATGTATATTGTGCATACTTAATAAATAATTTTTTAGATTGAAACGATTCGCTCTCATACCTAAATTTGCCGCTGGCTCTGTTTCTGAGCTTGACAGACAACGCAAATAGAACGACTTTACCCTCCGAGGATGTTAATCTTAATACTGAAGTATTTATAGATCAGGCTTAGAGCAAAGTAACTTAGGATGAACGAATCTTTTCAAACAGCTGAAGTTTAGACATTCCCATACTGCAATAACGTTGTTTTCATTGCAACTTAAAAACAACACACATCCACACATAGTGGTTCCCTTTAAAAAAAAAAAAAAAGCACCTTGTCCGTATGGCCCAGTTCTCAGTGTGTAGCGTTTTTGAAAACAAAATACAACTGCCTGTCATATTTAAATACGTGAAGGTGAAAAACAAACTTTTAGGGGGCAGAACTAATGCCTCGGGTTTAACTTCGTCTCTCTCTCCCTCTCTTTACTTTTTTTTTTTTTTTCCAATATTCTGTGGATAAAATTCCTGAACGCAAAACTAGCGCGCTTGGCGTCACCGGCTGTTAGTAAGGCCCGCGGAGTTGTTCAACCCGTATGACAATAATCCGAATATCTGTTTTAGCCAATCAGGTGTTCTTCAACCCGACCTATATTTAGACAGGAGCGTACTACTCTCCAACCCTCCTTTCCTTTTTTTTATATACACATACACACACAAACACGCGCACACCTGCACACACATAAATAGAAGTACTTTGCGCAGTGCTTCTCAACTAGCAATGAGGAAAAAAGGAATCCGAAGCAAAACATGACGAGAGCTGTTTGGATGCCATTAAATCTGGCTTGTTTAGGGCTTTTGTACATTGCGCATTGAAATCGTATTAGTCCGCGTGTTGGAATGTTACAAGAAGCCCGTGTAAGATACTCCACTTTTTGAGAAGCCCTACGCTAAGCGGATTCCAGCTATCAATATCTGTCGCCTGTTCGTGCAAGAGGTGGGGTGGCGGGCGGAAGGGGTTAGGAGCGAGGTAGACGAGACTGGTAGAGGAAAATGGGGGTGGGGGCAGCGGGGTGGTCACCGGTGTGTAATGTGCACTTTGGCGGTGGTCGTTCCAGTGTCATTTTAACAGTTTTGATAGCGCATTAGTTAGCGTTTGTATGCAGCTTCATCTAGGTCTAGAAATCGTCGCATCCTATCAGTTGTGTGTGTGTGTGTGTTTCAACACTGTTTGGAACTGGACGTCGGGCGCGCATTTACATTCCTCGTGTTTTATAGTCACGTGACAAGCTGGACTAAACTAGGTCGGTTCATATCAATAGATCGATTTCTTATGGTTTCGTTCAATGGATGTATACACGCAAGAGTCTGTTGTGATTTAGATCTAGACATTCTAGAGGTCTGTATTCTATAGACGTGTAATATCTAGATCTACGAGCACACCGTTTGGTTTACAACTGGCTACAACAACAATCTATCTAGATGATACGAATCTAACATCTGTGTTGCTTTTACGTATCCGTGGTTTACTTGGGTCATTGTGTGTCCACTTGCTTGTCAATAGACTACATCTGCTGCTGATCGCGTGTTTATTTCTCTCTGGATTATAGACTCAAGATCTAGATTTTAGATCTTTTAAACATACTCTGCAGCCTAGTGAAGGATGGACTATGGCTATTAAATAGGACTAAGAGTTCCTGTAGTCCATACATTCAAAATTTGTAGATCTAGATTTAGATCTAATTGGTGAGTAGAATCTATGTCTAGATCTGCAAAATTATATAGATATATCTATTAATAGAGTTTACGTTTGAGTTAAAGTATAGATTTGATGTAATCTATACATTTTTCAATTAACTTATTTAGATCATATAGATAGCAGACACATAGGCTTGGTGTTTTGTAATCCTCAAAATTCAATTACAACTGAAGTGAGTCTAAAGCATGCTTTGACATTGCATTCATGTATAGATCTACCCACTAGGGACAGGCATAAAGTTATATGCACAGACAGATACCTACCTGTTGTTGGCCTCCTTTAGTCGTTAAGACTATAGTTCATCTTATAGAGCACTTTCTCGTGTGACTGTAGAGCCTTATTTTGGAGGGACACTCCCTTCCACGTATATCTACCTATAAATTTGGTTGAGTTACCTTATTCACGTGTGAACTTAATGAGGCATCGTTCAAGTTGTGGTTGAGTAAAATAAATGAGTATATCTTACAAATATCTAGATCTTAGATCTAAAAAGTTGTCGGATGTTTGATCTACAGTTTATTTTAAGATTATCACCTTACCAAACTCCGTTAATTCTTTCTTTAGGTGTAGCATGAACACTTATAAATCAAGAGTTCATTGAGAATAATGAAGTTTAATAACGGAATTAAATATACTAATTAAAATGAACATAAATGGACGGCTGGCCGTGTGGTGTACCTGCTGGACTGTTGTCTCGAACGTCCCGGTTTCGAACCGTGCCCTCCACCATCCCCCCGCCGTCTTGTGGGAAGTTTGGGCTAAGATGTAATTATTTATATTCTGAAGAAACATTCGAAACATGTAAAAGAAGTTCTGATTGGCTAAGCTTGCTCATCAGTTGAAACGTGTAGAAACAAAAGTGATGATTGGTCACTTCTTTCCAATGCTCATGGATCAACACACGAGAGATGGAAATCTAGCAGATTGAACGTGAGAGATTCTCCCTTAAGAGATACATTGGACTGGATGAGACTCTTGCGAGGAAACAGACACAGAGGTTTATACAGGCCATCCGATTTGTTGATGTGTCTGTTTTGAAATGGAGTTATTTTTAAACCCAGAGAACCAGTTTGAATGCAGTGGTTTTCAAGTGGAAGAGAAAGAGGGTCTCTGTTGCATCACGTGTTACATTCCCTCTAAAGTGCTAGTGAGTTGTCTCGCCTAATTCGTTGAAATTATCTGAAGATCATCAATTCGACCATGTGTAGGTCATTGTCCTTTCTGCTCTGTCGTCTGTTGCTTTCTGTGTCCTCTGGTATGTGCGTCTTTATCTTAGTTATCTCTCCTTTTCTCCCGTCTACAAACTTTCCCCCTTCTAGGAGATGTGTAGGAGAGAAATGCCGTCTGGACTAGCTCCTTCCGTTCTCTGGGTAAAGCAAGGGTGACAACTACAATATTCCTGCCTATAAATAAATAAAACAGATGGAAGCCAGCGATATAAAGCTAAATGACCTGGCCACCAGATAATTAATGTTCATAGTTGAGCGAACACGCTGGAACCAAACAAACAAAAAATCTATTTACAGTTGGCTGCCATTTGTGCAAATAAAGAAAATGGGGGAAAGGCGGAAAATCGAATTTTTCTTGGAAGAAAAAAAAATCGCCCACTATTGACAAGTTGGTTTTTATAGATCGGTTTTCTATCTCTGTGTGCATTGACTTACTCTGGCCACTCACATCGTTGACCTACTTTGACTGGCGTGTCACGCCACTGTAATGTCAATTTAATCCTATGCACATGTTTGCCAATGTCTCTCTGACACCACGCTACCCTCGACATGACCTCGAGAATCAATCAAGTTAATTTGTTGATCAAGCCGCCGGCTATAAAGCTCACCTCTCTTGCTCAGTGCCGGCATCACTGGGGAGTTACAAGTGGAGGAGAACAAATTGAATAATGTTCCGTTTTCTAAATATATCCACAGCTAGATCTCTCATCCCCAATTCTTGAATTCCTTTGGCTTTGTTAGAAACTGTTTGAGATTACCTACTGTTTGAAATTAGATACCGTTGAGGTTGAATCTTTCTTAAGATCTACTCTATAGTAAAAAGTTAAGTTACCCTTTCAGACCTGTGTGACCTATAGGGCAGATAGGTCATCTGTTTCTGTGGGCCAAATAAAACAAGACTAACTACCCAATGCCGTTATGGGATGGAGTTAGTTTCAAATTCCTAAAGATATACAACATGTGTCCTCAAATAGCTCTGATTGTTTTCTTTGCCCTTTGTGTGAATAAAATGATGTGGATCTTTAATTTGAAGTCACTCCTGCGATGTTTGTGTCCCTTATCACTGTGTTTTTTCCCCTTGATCTTACAATACAAATAGTTCACATGTTGAATGCCTACATTTTTTATTACTATACTATTGTTTGTTTCGTAGAAGGTGATTTAGTGCAACTTTTTACAAAAGTCTCTAGAAGCTCTTTGTGGATTTGTAATTAGTATTCGTACTCTAAATCTCTCACCTTCTTCAGCGCGTCTCATGTTTCAGTGATAGGGACTACCGAAACATTTCTCAACGCTTGAACTGAAATTATTAATTTGAGATTAGATTTTTTGGTAAGTGTTTTGGTCACAGAAGTAGTCTCGATATGATTCTTCTTTGAAAATAAAGCAATGACTTAATATTTTGTAGAATGTCTCGTGATATGCAGGGTTGCTTGAAGTACGAGTCGCTTGTACTCTCGATGTTCTTGGCTTGAACGTCTGTCGTCTTCTTTCTTGTCGAGACCTATGCAGACTTGAGGTTAATGCAACAGTGACTTTGTATGCTGCTGTCAGGTTACTGTTGGCCTCACAGGTCACAATCATCAGGTCATAGTTTGTGTGTTCATATTAGTACATTCTTTCAACAATTAGCATTATAAAAAAATATTACAAAGTTTGGTGGAAGTGATTCACAGCCCAACAATTTCATTTTGTAGCTCGAAGTCTCTGTATGGCAATATGTTTTTAAAGACTTAAATAAACACGCACTAGTTTTGGCGTGGAATACACTTTTTTTTTCCTGATCAAAATAGTGGCCCATAAAAAGCTACATTATAGTCATACAAACCGTGACCCCATATCGAAGGTGCCGTACAAACACACACATTCACACACAACCGAATATTTTTGATTAAAAACGTCTCAGTGCGTTTGTAGATAAAGTCACACAAGATATAAATAAAGCTCTATGTGATAATAACTCTAGAATAAATGTTCAGGATTAAAAAGTAAGGAAATCAGTAAAGTTCCTTTCAGAAGGAAGATGGTGTTGAGGTCATCTGTTTCTTTGGCCAATCGCATTGGCTATACCCAACTAAAGTCAGGTACCTATTTGAGGTGGGTGGATTGGGCACCCTGAAAATCCCGAAGTTCAAAATCCCACCGAGATTCGAACTCGGTACCCCAGGTTCGGAAGCCAAGTGCTTAATCACTCGGCAACTACGCCTCCTGGAATTAAAAGTGAAATTAATTTATTTTGACAGCGCGGCTATTTTAGTTTCTTCGAGTTTGTTCATGAATACTTGATATATTTTTTGTGTACATTCATTGATTGTCAGTTCGTTTTAGCCAACTAGCACCAGTTTGACATCATCAGAATCACCATAGAATCTGGAGAGAACTATTTGAGAAAGGGTTGTATCCCTTGACGTTGATGTAAAAGAGGATTTCCACCATCTCAATGTCAACATGAAATAAAGAGAGACTGGGCCTTAAATAATGATTGGAAACAAGAAGCAAGTCTCAGGAAAAGTAATGTTGACTCAAGGCAACCACCAAATACCAACACTAGCCACTAAGACTGTCGCACACAAGGTCTCACGGAACAAAAAATAATCCTAGTTTGGCTTTCGTTTTAGCAACAGCGGTGTTTACAGTCTAGGGATGCCCCTATCAAGTATATTTGCAAGCTTATTATGATTAAAGGAGCTATGATGTCACAGTTGTTGTCATGTAGTATAATAGAATTATTGGGGGAAAAACTCGTTCACTGAATGTCTGAACTCGTATAATGTTCACAAGGTCAGTACACTTAATTGTTGTTAGACTTTGCGATCTATAGGGCAGATGATGTAAAATTCTTCTATTTCTATGGCCGACGGTTTACGAGGGTGTCATGTGGTCAGCACGACGACCAACCGCTTTACTTTCACCAACTTATGTCTGGTACCCATTATAGTTGGGTGAACTCAGAGGCGTCCTTAAAAACCAGAAATTAAAAATACAAGTCTTCACCAGATTCGAACCCGGGACCCCCGGTTCGGCAGCCAGACTCTTTAGCACTTGTTAGTCTTAGTTCAATATCTCTCCGGTAAACAACTGGTCTCTTAACACGCCTCTTACAATATTACGAATCCAATCTCCATTGATAATAAAACATGATGTTCATGTAATGTTTCATTAACAGGGCAATTATTATGAAACATGATTCTTATCTTATCTTATCTAATACAGACGTTACTTCAAAAAAGAAGATGATTACGTCCTACGCGTCATGCATTTAGTCATGCATATTAACCAATGACTTAAATTCTGCCAAGTCACTGGTTTTTCTGGCTAGCTCAGGCAACCCATTCCATGCTCTAATAGCACTAGGGAAGAAGGAGTATTTGTACAAATTTGTCCTAGCATATGGGACGAGGAATGTGCCTTTATTTTTGTGTCTTTCAGAGTATTTTATTAGATTTTGTATTTGAAGATTATGGTTCAGTGTTTTATGTATAATAGCTACTTTACTTTTGAGTCTTCTGTCCTGAAGGCTTCCTAAATTTAGTGATTTTACTAATGCTGTTACTCTAGTCAAATGTGAATATTCGTTTGTTATGAATCTCACTGCTCTATTTTGTGTTTGTTCCAGTTTCTTAATGTTTTCTTGAGTTGAGGGGTCCCAAACGGTGGATGCGTATTCTATTATTGGCCTAACCAAGGTTTTAAATAACATTTTAGTTTTATGTTCTTATTTGATTTATAGAAATTTCTTTTAATAAACCCTAATGCTTTGTTTGATTTTTTTATAGTTTCATCAATATGTGGATTCCGTGACAGTTTTTCAATTATTATAACACCTAGGTATTTTGCGTTTTTAGTCTGTGTTACTGGTTTGCCATGAATAAGATAAGTGGAATTAATTTGTTTTAGTTTTTTTTTGTTACTCTTAACAACTGACATTTTTCTGGGTGGAAAGACATGCTCCAATTTGATTCCCATTTCTGTAATTCATCTAATTCTCTTTGTAAAATATCTGTGTCTTGTATTGTTTTTATTGTTCTATATATTATGCAATCGTCTGCAAATAATCTGACTTTTGTTCCTGAACTAATGCAATTTTGGTAAATCATTTATGTAAATTAAAAATAGTAGTGAACCCAAGACTGTTCCTTGAGGTACACCTGAGTTTACTGTTATTAGTGTTGATTTAGAGCCATTTATTATTACAGTTTGTTCTCTCCCTATCAGAAAATCTTTAATCCACTGATGCAGTGGACCATTAATGCCGAATTCACGGATGAATGTGTGTATGTATGTATAATCTATTTTTACACTCTGCGCGAATGACCGGAAGTGTGTTTGTTGTCAGAGAGTGGTTAGACAGTAAAAGATTATTAAAGGTTCTGTGTTTGATCTAGTGGTTGAATTGTGTTATTTCGTTAACTACAGCTGAACCAGGGACACCTAGCGACGTAGCGAGACCTCAGGCAGTTTCTACAGAGTTATAAGTCGATAGAGTTATATAATAGGAAAGCTGTGACAATGATTACATTCTACAAAAACTATTTCACTAGCTTAGAAGCTAAACTAACGAATGCTTTTCTGCTTTCGTAGACATACCGCAGGAATGTCTTTTTTTTTTTAAATTACATATTGCTAACATACGAATAAAAGTCTAATCAGAACTAGTTCCTAACAAAAACATATATATGGGTGTAGTACAAATTAAAATAAAAAAGATGTTGAAGTGGTTGTTGTAAGTGTAACGCCTGGGTGTATAAGTTGGCTCGTGATTTATAGCTAGACTGTTTACTTCTATGGGGCTAGCCGTCAGGTTAATATGACTTTGTAAGTGCCGTGGTTCTCGCTTGTAACGCTGTGGGCATATTGATCCCAGCCCTAAACAAAAGCAACATTATCGGCGTGATGTGCTGGCCATGACCTTATTAGATGACCAGTGATGACAGGTGGCGGGAGAGGGGGGGGGTCATGGAATCGCTTGTTTGCAGTGGTGACATCGTGTTGTCTTATTATCCACGCTATGGCCCAATCAGTCTTAGTCTGTGCTAACCATTTATTTACTCAGTTCTCTCTCTTGTTTTTCAATGCTCCAGGTGGATCTACTGGCAGCCAAGGTTTGGAGCTAAATTTCTGTTCGACGTGCCTCGAATAGCGACTTATCAAAGACTTACCCTAATGTAAAATTGCAATGGGTGCCTTTACTGTTAACCACAACCACTTCTTTTATGACATTCTCCCGCCCCCCCCCCCCACTTTTGCATGATCTTCTCCAGCCCCCACCTCTTTTGCATGATCTTCAAGCTTACCCACCAAGAGTACCTTATCTTACGTTTATACAGTTACCTTCCCACGCCTTACTCTAGCTCTCTTTTGTACATAACACGTGACATTGTTCTGTTGTGGAATGCTAGTACCACCCCACCCCCCTACATAAAAAAGGTCGTCTTTTAACCTACACCTAGTCGTAGGCCAGAGAGTTGTTGCATGGTGCAATTCTCCTATAACACAAACGGTGCTGTCAAGCTTGGCGAATGTTTTAAAACCCAATTCGTGTTTGAACTGTTTATAGTGTTTCATTCAGTGAAGAGGTCTTGACTTGCAGTCCTCGGTTAGCCTAGCATTGTGAGCACCCATATCTGCCAACTTTATCCCAAACGTTTGTCCCTTATAATAATAATAATAGATTTTAATCGCCCTGATATGCTGTGTATTGATAAAAAAGAGAAAAAAAATGCTACCATTATTGACATGGTCGTACCGTTGTCTCTTATTTAAGACAAAACTGAAATGGAAAAAGAAAATATGGGAACCTAGGACATTAAGCGTTATCCAAAATAACAATATACCCCATTGTTATATCAACCGAGGGGATAATGACAACTGACCCCACAGATACCTTTCGTAAGAAGACTCTCGTTGCCTTTCAGAGGGCGGTACTGCTGCAGACCGGCCACATCATCAGAAAATTGCTCCGTTGACACTGATAAAGGGAATACAATGAATTGTGTTTCTCTTTAACGAAACTCGACCCTGGCAGTGCCAGAGAATGAATACTCATTCATTCTAACGCAATAATAATAATAATAATAAGAAGAAAATATGGGAACCTAGGCTTGGAGATTAAGCGTCTATGGAAATTGTCCAAATAACAATATACCCCATTGTTATATCAACTGAGGGGATAATAACAACTGACCTCACAGACACCTTCAAGGCCCTTAACATTCCTAGGAACATCTTCGTTGCCTGTCAGAGGGCGGTACTGCTGCAGACCTGCCACATCACCAGAAAATTCCTCAGAGGAAACTGTTAAAGGGACTACGATGAATTTTGTTTCTCTTTAGCGAAACTCAACCCTGGCAGCGCCAGAGAATGACTACTCGTTCATTTCTAACATAATAATAATTATAATAATGCTTGTCTTTGAGTCCGAAGATTAATGAGGAATTCAGTATTTCCCGTGGCTTCTCAGCCCCAGCTGCGACCTACATACTTTGCCACTTCCATCGCGGACATGCCCCTTGTCCACATGTTTGTGACTCTAAGCCCTCTTGGCCCACATGTTTTGTTGTTTAGTGACGTATTGCATCTCATTGTCATCATTGAAATGTTCTCTAACCAAAGTTAGACGGATGTGTTCGTCACACTTATGCTTTTTGATACTGCATTTGACTTGAGGTTTCGCGATTTAAGATTTCCGGTTGTCAAGTCTTCGCTTCTTGGCGGATGTAGCGAGGTAGATCTGTGGGTTTAAGTTGTAATGAGTACCATGGTCTGGTATTGACGTCTTTTATATGGCGAGGAAAAGGTTTAGTTCTATATAAAAAAAAGTTTTTTTTTTACATTTTGCTTAAGTGAGGCATAGTCCACAAAATGGTTTTTAAATAAATCAACTAACAATTTGAGTTGTATTTAGTTGTAGACTAGTGATGTGTTATCGACAACTATACACTTAACAGATGTAGTCTTCCACAACACACATTCATGTCGGATAAATTAGAAATAACAAGCTTTTTGGTGTATCCGATCTATAAAATAAAGGAAGTGTGTTTTTTTTAAAGTTTGTCAAAATAATGTACGCTTGCATTTTAGCACAGCAGGATCAATTCGTTAAGGTTTTCTGGATCTAACTTTTTATTTAGTTGCTAAGTTTGAAGTTCAATTTTGCGTCCTTGACCTTGTTTAATTTATTGTGAACATCTCTAATTTAAAAGAAACAAAAAAAGAAGTCATTTGGTCACGTGACATAAATCGATCTTCTGCTGCTGAAACACTTGTCCTCGTTGATGAGGTTGTAACGTCCATAGTGTGCACGAGGTTGAGTTGTTCTTAGTCATTAACAATGCACTTAATCCGCGCCAATGTTTTGTTAGTGTGACAAACAGTATTTCAGATTGGGACTTGAGATTCCAATCTAGTTTCCCCAATGAGATGATTGAAGCTCATTTCACTTGTAGTAGAGTGGGCTCTATGCTAAACCATTTATCAGTCAGTGTCTCACAGTTCTTGGAAATGTACTAGTAACTCTTACACGCACATACATTAAAGAAAGCAAAAACAAAAAAAAATAGATGTACATTTCTATATTCTATATCTAAGATTACAATACGGAGGCAAAATCTCAGGAAAATGGCAATTTCGTAGTTTTCAAAACTGAAGATCATACTTTTATATAATCTGAAATGCGACATCCTAGAATGTATAGCACAATCGTGTTTTTAACATGTGTGAAACAGATACAGCACTTAAAAATGTGTCTCTCACCAATAGAAACCAATGTCCTCTTTCCAGTTTATATATTTCTATGGTTGGATCTCGTCTGAACTTTAGTATCATTGCTTGCTTTGACCTCTTGATCTCAACCGGAAGTAAACATTCTTTACTCTTGATATTTTGTTTCGGAGTGTCTAAAAAATTAATGATCCTAAATTTAATAAGCAGACGTCGTCTGATGTGATTTCTGAGATCGATTTTGGCCTTCGGGAAAGAAAAGTAGCGAGAACACATCGTGGTAAGGGTGGGGCGAGTAACTGTTGCAATATGCAGACTTGTGCTAGCTAAAATTATTCCCACCATATCACTTGCAAGTTTTTAATGCTGCTTATTGGTAATGAGATTTGATAGCACCCAGGCTGTTAATGAGTAGTTGGTGTCTCCTCTTATGTCTAGCAGTGACAACTGTTTGCCAGTACACATTTTCACTTCAGACTTGAGTTCATGCTTTACAACCTATGTCCAATTGGTTGTCTAAAAACTGGATGGCATGATCTTTAAATCCTGGGTTATTACAATGCCACTATTCAATACGTAACTTAGGGGGGACGCGATTCTCGAAAACGGCTATAACGATTTTCCTAGAAATTCAGTATATCGCTGCGAAAAGAATTACTATCTCGCTGGCCACACTTGGAAAACTCTGGTTTTACCGTTATATTTTATGAAAGTAACAAAAAAAAAAAAAAATTAAATGTGGCTAGTTAACGAGAAATATTTATCTAGAACTGACTATAGTTCCGAAGTCATTGAAGAGTTTCATATATTAATGTTCGGGAACATTTTGCACATTGTCTTTTAAGTCTAGATCTCAAGTTGTTGTTTTTTTTAAAGTCTAGTAGATATGTACATTCGCTTAACCGGGATTCTTTCTCGAATGAAATATGGGGGAGGGGGGGGGTAAAAAAAAATTTTTAATCTAACGTATTAGTTTTTTTAAAAAAAAGGGGGGGATCGCTCTATATAAGTTATATAAAGGAGGCATTGTCTTTTTTTTTTTTTTTTTTTTTAATTTTTGGGGGGGAGATGAAAGGGAGGTAATGCTCTTACTACGGTACAAGTTATGTATATAAACAGAGATAATCATCTCTTGAATAACTTGGATTGGATGACTTTGTGGGGAGATGTGCTTCTTGCTGTCAGAGCCACCAAATTAACGGACACTAATGACATTCAAAAGGGCAGAGGTCATGATGTCTCTTCTCAGCCTCGGGACTCCCGGTGTGTGACGGGAGTATTTCTGCATGAGCACATTTAACCAAGTTATTAATGACCTACAGTCCTCGTGTAGCATCCTCCTGCCTGTGACAAGTTTCCTGACATGATTCACCTTGTACCTTTTGTTTGTGGACAGTCTGGACGTGGACATTAGCACATTAGCCTGGCCTAAAGTAACACATTTAAACCAACTGGACACTTTATCAGTTACTTTCCAATACACTCCAATTGAACTTGTGTATTATTGTGTCTTCTGTCTTATTCTGTCTTGCGTCTAATTCTGTCTTCTGTCTTATTCTGCCTTGTCTTGTTTTGTCTTTTCTTATTCTGTGTTGTGTCTAATTCTGTCTTGTGTTTTATTGTGTCTTATGTCTTATTCTATGTTTTATTCTGTCTTCTGTTTTACTCTGTCTTATGTTTATTCTGTCTTATGTTTATTCTGTCTACTGTTTTACTCTGTCTTATGTTTTATTCTGTCTTATGTTTTACTCTGTCTTATGTTTTATTCTGTCTTATGTTTTACTCTGTCTTATGTTTTATTCTGTCTTATGTTTTACTCTGTCTTATGTTTTACTCTGTCTTATGTTTTATTCTGTCTTATGTTTTACTCTGTCTTATGTTTTATTCTGTCTTATGTTTTACTCTGTCTTATGTTTTATTCTGTCTTATGTTTTATTCTGTCTTCTGTTTTACTCTGTCTTATGTTTTATTCTGTCTTATGTTTTACTCTGTCTTATGTTTTATTCTGTCTTATGTTTTATTCTGTCTTATGTTTTATTCTGTCTTATGTTTTACTCTGTCTTATGTTTTATTCTGTCTTATGTTTTACTCTGTCTTATGTTTTATTCTGTCTTCTGTTTTACTCTGTCTTATGTTTTATTCTGTCTTATGTTTTATTCTGTCTTATGTTTTACTCTGTCTTATGCTCTAAAACAGCTACGCCCGACTCACTTCTTTACAGGAATATATATTTTAAAAAAAAGGTTGATCATCGATCTTCATTCAGTTCATGCATTTCGTTATGAGCAAGATCAAAGGGATATCACTCTAGCTCGCCACAATAATAAAATTGAGATCGTTCATTAATTGGAAGAGATGTATCATCACACAACACTTTTGGTAAATGTTCACAGTTTCAGCTTGGCTAGGAATAACTTAAAACCATGTAATACAAGGTGATTTGTATTCGACATTGGCAGTATCAAAACTGGGACATAGACAGTATTAGACCTGTGACATAGACAGTATCAAAACTGTGACATAGACAGTATCAAAACTGTGACATAGACAGTATCAAAACTGACATAGACAGTATTAGAACTGTGACATAGACAGTATCAAAACTGTCATATGTCATTGGTCGCTACAACCACATTATTATTCTGAACCTTGAACCTACCATTCTAACGTCCTATCATCAATGTATAAAACAACCAGGGTTCGTACGCGGTCTGGAAAGTCTGGAATTTCAAAATTCAGATTTCAGTCTTTAAAAAGTCTGGAAAATTGCTACTTTTCGAGGCAATTTTGTTAAATGTCTGGAAAAAGTCTGGAATTTGAAAAAAAAATTAATCGGATGTCATTCAGGCGCCGTAACCGGTAAAATGTTAGGCTGCTAGATCTAGTTGGGCATAGAGGCTTCCATTAGGCCTACTAGATCTTTTGTTATGGGGAAAGCACGCGCAATCACGGCATGTCGGTGAAATGCCAGCCATTTTCTAGACGGTGTACTATAGACTTAAATCAAATTTAGTAATATATCTAGTCCTTGACTGCCCTAGACTAGTAACTAGTTTATTATGACTGCTGTTAGTCTAAATTATCTAGATGGTCGATCAAATTTCAGTAAGACTACCAAAGGTCGGGAAGTTTTTGGCCTAGATAGATTTATTTATGCATGCGCGAAACTCCCCCTTCCTTTTTAAATAAAGAAAACAAATATATCTCGTCAATGACGTCAACATAGAATATATAGATCTAGATCTAGAGTCTAAACTAAAAGACTAGACCACAAGAATTATTTACTAGATCTAGGTCTACTACTAGATTTAGTCTCGATCTATGTGCGATTCCCGCCCCCCCCCCCCGTTAAATAAAGAAAACAAGTTATATTATATCTGGTCAACATAGGATCTAGATCTTAGTCTAAACTAAAAGACTAGGCCACAAGAATGACTTAGATTACTAGGTCTACAACTAGATTTAGTCTTGATCTAAGTCTATATTTAGATTTACTATCTAGCATACTTAACATATAGATCTATAATTATAATCTAGTATGGTTATGATATAGATTTAGATCTAGATATCAATATTATCAATTTTTACCCTGTTAAAAAAAACAAAACAAAACAAGTCAATATTGACATAGGCTTAATATGCCTATTGTGAATTAGACATAAGTAAGCCACTATTACAAATTAAATTTAAATTTCAATACAGTTACTCTAACTCTAGATCTTTATTTATCTCCTCCAATAGAATTATACTAGAGGTAGGCCCCCTAACCTAGGCTAGTCTAAATAAGTCTTTACATGTACTTTTTAACTAGTATCTAATGTTTTAGCCACTAAATATCTATCTAAAAATTATAAAACTATTGGACTTGTTATGAGATTTAGAATAAGATTTTACAACTAAGTAAGCCTATTAAACTATGTAGGCCTACTATATCTATTAAATTGCCCAAGTCTAAGTGCTACAAGATAAGTGACTTCCCCCCCCCCTTGTTTCGTATGATCCTTCATAATAGAAAATTATTATTAAACCCTAGTCCAACCCTCCCATAGGACTGCAGGGGTTAGTTATTGGCAGGGTTTGAACCCAAGACCACGAATACAGCAGTAAAGAGCGCATACGGCATGCTCAGGTAGCCATCCTTTTTACTGTTAGTAAGTCTGGAAAACATATGATAAATGTCTGGGAAAAAAGTCTGGAATTCATTTTCACAAAAGTTGTATGAACCATGAACAACTTCAAGACGAAAATGTTTAATGACATTCAGTTCGTGCGTCTCATTCATATGTGGTCTTTTTTAATTAAACGTTCAGTGTTGCAGTAATTGTCTTTCGGTGGACCTTGTGATACCATTGTGAGTTAGTTGGGGAAAAAAACATTTCCCGACTGTACTTCATAATTACATTCATTACACATTCAAATGGAAATGATCTCATTCAGTTAGTTCCCCTTGTGTACGAATAGATCTCTTTAAATATTGGATTAGTCTAATGCGTCATTTGGGAACATAAAAAAAGGGGGGGGGGGGAAACGTAACTATTTTGATAAGAATCGTTTCCTATTCGTGTATTACTGACTTTGAGAGGGCGGCTTAACGATTAACGCTTATGCTGGCTCGTAAACAGTTCTAATTTGGCTGTTTCAGTTCCTGTCTTTAAATGTTGGATAGTTGGACCTTTTACATGTGTTTGTTGTTTTAAATAAAAGTTGTATAAACGTCACTATCTGGTCAATATTTGAGCACCTTATTTCTGCCACTTTCCATTCTCAGATCAAGTTGACACTTTGCGCTATTATTCATTGTCCCTAACAAACACATGAAGCAAGAAACAAAACAAAAAGTTGATGAAATAGTGGTAATGAATTAATTATGTTTGATATTCAAAATGGAAATGCATCGTTTTGGTGCGCACTACTATGACCCTATGACCCGGTGTAAGTTGAGCTGTCAGTGACAGGCGCTTGTTACTCTGAAAATGTTTCTTTAAATAGAAAGTTGTGGGATTGCATTGCGCGTGTGTGTGTGTGTTTTGTTTAGGCAATGGTTAGATACCCCTGTCTCCGGGTTCTGTTAATTTTGTTTCTACCTTCAACTAATATTCATTGATTATTGATATTCTTTCATTGGCACCCATTATCGCTTGCTACGTTTAGGACAGTTTAGGTGCTTTTAAGTTGTGTGTTCATTCATAGGCTGATGTAGTGTACATAAAATGTACAAACCAGCTATTAACTGTTTCTCTCCGTAATTATTTACCACATTCTGGTGGAATCAACGCTGGTATCGTCAGTTAGGAGAGAAAGAGTTAAAGAGTAAAGCGTCGTTCTAACATCATCATTCTGTTCACAAATATGGCTACTTCCCCGGCATTTACAAGTTTCCAGTTCCCATTAAAAAGTTAATAACTACGACTTAGCTAGCTCAAACCTACGTTGGACGTTTTGGTATTCGGACACTGGGCCATCGGTGGCGACATCACGGGGCCATCACTAGAAGAAATTAACTGAGTCGAGTTACTATGTCTGGTATGATTTTATTTTTTACCATGTTCACATCCGAACTGAGTATTCAACTCTGAGGCTGAGTTTTTCTGGGAAAAATGGGGGGGGGGAATCTTTGAAATGTGCGTTGACCACTGGGCTGTCGCTGGTCTCTTCTTTTTACTGGAAGGGGGGGAATCTTTGAAATGTGCGTTGACCACTGGGCTGTCGCTGGTCTCTTCTTTTTACTGGAAAGGGGGGGGGAGAGTGCATAGTGGTAGCAGAAGGCTAATATTGTTGTAGTCGTTGCAAGTGTGTTTCGGCGGCTGTGTGTGGGTGTGTCATCGAGACAAGAAGGGACTCTGTGTCAACGGACTGGACTCTGGTCGGAACGTTCAAAGGCCCAGTGTCCGGCCACTAACTGGCAGTTCCGGCGCTGACAACAAAGGACAACAGAGGGAGGGAGTGTTAGAAGTTTAAAAGCCAGTTGTCAGATTTGAACTTCGCCTTGTGCAGTTAGAGAAAAACAAATGTCTTTACATTGTTCTATTCACTGCTCTACAAAAAAAAGAGAATCCTGTGCGTTTGTTTGTTTGTTTTATAGACTTTCATGTAGAAAAGATTGTGTCCTAGCTCCTTACCTCCCACTGGGTTAAAGCGGACAGGGCTTGAACTCGGGACCTCCATAATAACAGTTTTATTGGCTACAATTTACTACCCAGAGATCAAATGTCGCTATGTTATATTTATACTACATATATTTATGTATAATTAGTAGGCTATATATGTAACTTGTATGCGTCATTCGTGGTTTCAACATTTACATCGACATTTTGTATTGACTAGTAGAAATTCCCTATAAGTGTTTGGGTTCTCTCTTGACATCTATTAAATAACAGCACATACTGAAACATACGTTCTAATTTCAATAAAATCACTTTGCTCGGTTCTCTCTTGTTTTTTTCTTATTTGTCTCTCGGCGCTTGTGTGTGGACCTATAGGTCTAATTCTATGTCCAAATGGGTCACTGGAGAAGGAAACTTGATCGTGTCATGACACGCAATGGCAGCAGCGATTGTGTCACGGTGAGAAATGGCAGGTCAGTCAGCTTACAGTTCCACCATTGTTTCCCCCCCCCCAACATCAAAGGAGAGCGCGAGTGGGGGGGGGGGGTGTTTCCGCTGTTTACGTGCTGTTAGCTTCTGTGCCTTTTTCTTGAAACATGTTCTCTAACGATATACTGTGGACTCCCACAATTACGTAGCTACACCTGTAGAGTTGACTATAGGCATACACAGCCAGACGTAACAAGTAAGGCACACACACACACACAAGTGGGTTAACGTTACAGTAACGCTCCATAGTAGAAAAATAACAACACATGCGTAGAGTTTTTGTAATCGAAAGCTCTCCGCCGCCCTCCAGCTCTTTTTTTTTATCCCTTTTTTTTCATCTACTCAGTTCAACTTCGTGTTTCCCACGTCACTGAGAGAGTTTGAATGGTGGCAAGGCAGGGAGGCCTAGCCCTCGTCACTAGACTTACCTGCATCCCTTAGTCATTGCAACGTTTGTGTGACTCCCTGGGGGGGGGGGGGGGGGGGGGAGCATGTGCTGAGAATTTCCTAACACCGGCTTGGATGGTATTCTGTCCTACCCGAGATCAATCAGTTCATGACACCGCTCCATCACCCCCTCCCCTCCAATTATAACCATAAAAATGGGCATATTATTATTATTACTATTATTATTTATATTTCCTACCCCACTTAAAGAGTCGATCACACAACTAATAATGTTAAATGTAATTATCCCCCTTGCAAACATAAGATTCATTGTCAGATCTTGTCAATTTGTGATATATTTTTTTTTTAGCATTCTTTGTTAGTCCCTCTTCTGCTCATTTGATCACCTTCCATTCAGGGTATTAGACACAAGAAGCGAAACTAAAAAAAAAATGGATACAGTGCGTTGACTTGTGTGAATTCTATTTGTATTTAGGAACTTAGCCTGACACACGAGTCTCTCATGAACAATAAAATGGTATGCCAGCGAACTCAATGCACAGTGTTGTTCAGAAATGTGCCATTGGATTAGGCATATAATCATTTCTTTATTTTTAAAGAGCCTCTTGAGAAATATTGATCCTCCTCCTTTGCCCTGTTGAAAAAAAAAGTCTAGTCTAGCATACAAAATATTTTGTACTCTTGAAGATAATTCACTTTCTTGCTTTGGGCATTCTAAAGTCTTCTTAAACTTGGCTTACTGGCACCTCCATTCTATGCCTGATGGGACCCAAGTCTGCCTGTGCATATTTTGTTGATAATTTCTTTCTGTTGTGGGTAACAATTGTGATTAATTGCACAATAATTAATTACCTGGTACAAATATGGTTCTCACATCCTGCTGCATTCACTTCTAGTAATGGCTTTTGGTATATTATATTAGGTTAAAGCCTTTACTTTTGCCTATCCCTTAATGCAGGGGTTCTCAACTTGTGGTTCGCGATCCCTTTGGGGGTCGATTGGCGATTTGCCAGGGGTCGCCTAAGACCATCGAAAATATGGATTGTTATTGTCTACTCTTCTATTGCTGTGTGTGTGTAAGGGGGAGGGGTCGCGGCAAAGTGAGGAATCGTAAAAAGGGGTCGCCGAGCTTTAAAGGTTGAGAACCGCTGCCTTAGTGTGTTGGACCGTTGGGACACCATGCAAGACTCGTTGACCATCTTTCTTCATTCCTCTCTGTCTTTCGCCTTAGTTAGGACCTCTTTCATTCTTTTATGTTGTCCTCCCATCGCTTTCTCTGTCTGCCTCTTCGTCTTTTTCCTGGTACTGTTCCCTGAAGGAAGGTCTTTGCGAGCCCCGAAGATCTTGTAATATGGCCATACATTTTTTATGATAGTTAGCATCATCATGGGGTCCAATCGCGACAGTAACCCTGTCTCTAATTCTAATCTCTAGGTTTGTGATGCGGTCTTTGATTGTGATAGTGGTTTGTGATGCGGTCTTTGAATGTGATAGCTAGGATCCTCCTCTGTAGCTCTGCATCAGCGTCCAAGACTCACAAGCATAAAAATGTGGCCATGACCAGGGAGCGCATTAGTCTGATTTTGGTGCCGAGGGCTAAGCCTTTGTCTTTCCATATTATTTTAAGTTTTGAAAGGGCTGCTGTGGACTCTGCTATTAGGCAGTAGTTCAGGTTTCGTTCCCTCATCTGAGACAATAGCTCTGTGGTATTTGAAGCTGCTAACACTAGTCAGCTTTTAACCTCCAATACTGATGCCCCTTTTGAAGCCTTGTTGGTCATCATTTGTTTGTTTTTTTCTGCATTTATTTGCATGCCATATGCTGCCGCTGTCCTGTCAATGCGCATCTACACCTATATATATAGTAGTAATTAATATACCTATT
This sequence comes from Biomphalaria sudanica, assembly GCA_036873155.1. Classification (NCBI taxonomy): domain Eukaryota; kingdom Metazoa; phylum Mollusca; class Gastropoda; family Planorbidae; genus Biomphalaria; species Biomphalaria sudanica. Next base: position 299,300 of record JAZGLO010006113.1, read on the forward strand.
TTTTAAATTTTTTTTTGGTAGGATATTCCAGTAGTTCTGATGGTATTTTTGCTGTGGTTTTAGGATTGTGTTACTACATAGACTTGTGTATCAGTGCAACTTGAGATTAGTAACAGATACTTACTTTTTCAAATGAAACACTTGCTATTGGCCTCCATTGGACTGACAGCTCATGAACACCAGATCCAACCTCCCCTACCACAGAACATGATCCCCCTGTCCTCCTTTGCCATCTAGACTTGTTCATGTCAGTAGAATACCTGATTTGACCTGGATATTTTTTAAGCTCATACTTGTGTCTATCTTTAGACAGATAAAAAAAAAAGGGTTGAGGCTAGGAGTATGGTTGGTAGTCTTGGTGTAACTTTTAAAGCTAATAAATCTCCCATGAAAGTGTTCTTATGTTGTACTTCTCTTTGATCAGCACTGCTGATAGATCAAATAGTGAGAGCATACTTTATCTTGATTGTAAGGTACCACTGTGTGTCTTGATTTGATTGTAATGTACCACTGTGTGTCTTGATTTGATTGTAATGTACCACTGTGTGTCTTGATTTGATTGTAATGTACCACTGTGTGTCTTGATTTGATTGTAATGTACCACTGTGTGTCTTGATTTGATTGTAATGTACCACTGTGTGTCTTGATTTGATTGTAATGTACCAATGTGTGTCTTCGGAGTTGAAGATAATTTACTCCCTAGTTCAAACCTCCCTCAGGACGACATGGAATGGCTATATGCAGGATATGAACCCTGGACCATCGAGAAGTCCAAACGACAGTCCAACGCACATACTGCACGACCAGGATTTAAAAAAAAAAACGGGAGCGGGAGAGTAGATTTTTTTGTTATGTATGCTTCAACTCTAAGATGGAAAGTGCAACTTCTGTTATTTCAGGGTTTTAACTGATTATGGATTAATTATTCTGACTAGTATAGATAAGGTGTTAATAACTATAGGCTAGCCTCTTTCTTACCTCTTACCCCCCCCCCCCCCTTTATACTTTCTTCCATCAATGTATTTTGAAAGTTGCAATTCTACAGTCTAAAATGTCTGTCTGACCTTAGTGAGTAAGAATAAAAGATATTGTTGTCTCTCTCTATGCAGTTTATTTTCTAGTTCCAATCAATTCTCTTTTATTTATGTACACTGAAATCAATTGACTAAAAAAAAAATCAGTTCATAAAAAAAAAGATTATATTTGTTTTTGTTGTTTTGATATTTTATGTTAATGTTGTTATAAAGAAATAGTTAACATTCTTTCTATTCATTCTTCATATTAGCGCAAATTTGTCTTTAGTTCTTGTAAGTTTTTGTTTTGGACCCATCATCACCTATTTATTTGTCTAATTTTTTTTCTAAGATTTTCTTTTGCCTAACACTAATCCCTCTACATTATTCCTGTTGAATACAGTCATTTCAAGAAATTATTGTTCCTTTGGCATGACCAAAATTATACTTTCCTTTTTTTTTCTTTCTATTTTCTTTTCTAAATTTTTTTCTTGGATTCTCAAGACTTAACTTTCCACTGTGTTAAAGTAATTTTGTTTTTTAAAATGAATTTATCTACTTATTTAAGAAGCTTGGAAAAATTTACAATTTTATTTTTTACTTTTTTTTTTTTTTTCAGGCGAGAGTTTGACAATCGACAGACTTCTATTTCTGATTTTATCAGGTAAATTCTAACCAGTTATAAAATTGCAGTAAATTGTTTAAAATAATTATAAACATTTGAATGTCTGTATTTGCAGTACTTTTAGATTTAACAGCTAATGTTTAAAATGGTTGATAACCAAAAAAAAAACACACTAAATGTTAAAGTAAATATTTTAAAAAGGCTATTGTTCTAGAAACCTTAAAATATTTACACATTTTTTTAAAAACATAGTCTTAGTTATTTAGAAATTCGTAAGATGCAGTTCTATAATGTCAGTCTCATTGTACCTTGCTTTTAGTAGCCATCTAATTGATAAGAAAGGTGATGGTGTTTTATTCTGTTGAGAAGCACTAGTTTTATGGTTCTCATGGCTTATAGTTTAGACACTTAATGTCAATGTTGTCAGAGGGAAATATAGCGTAGACAGATCATATCAACAGTTGAAATACACAATATATATATGGGTTAATTAATATCTTAGTATTTTGCTATAACTTGCTGGTGTGTGTTTGCATGTTTTGGGCAACTTAAAATTTTAATGAACAAGTTATTTCAAGTTAATGACAGCTCAGTGTCAATAAAATTTTAAAATGTACATTTGTGAGAGACCTGAAACCATGGAATTGGCCCAGACAGGCTTATATTGAGGTTTTAAAAAGAGCTTTTTAAAATTACATATATAAAAAAAAATATTTATTTCACAGAAAGTACAGTATGACGATACATTATGTAAATATTTCAGTTGGATTAAATATATACACAAAATTGAATCATACAATTACACAGCTTTTTCAACCTTCTTCTTCTTCTTTCTGTATATACAAACAAAGCCATAGTTGTTTTTTTTTATTTTCTCATTTTGGTTTTAATTTATCTCCCCCACCCCCCAAGCAATCAAATTCATTAGTTTAAAAATAAGAAGACAGCTTTACAACAGACCTTTTTTTCCTGGGATAATAATAAAACTGACAGACTGGAAAATCTGGTTTTAAAAATGTTTTATTTTAGTTTGCTACTCCAGTGTATTGTGTGATCAAAGTAAGTATAGTTCCCCCTTTGCAATCCATGGGGACAGATAATGAAAAGTTCCTCTATTTATATGACCAGTAGTTAATAAGGGTGTCATGATCAGCAAAGTGACCAACCACTTTTACTTCCCTAACATGTGTCAGGTACCCATTAGAGTTGGGTGGGTGTCTTCAAAATCTCAAGATTCGAAAGCCACCATGTTCTCCATTGTGTGAATTAGTACTGACCAGCTAGACAAGCATTGGTCATTTGTTTACAATTCCATCATGTTTTTATGTTGTTTTTTCTTCCAGAGATAAGAAAGACATGGAAGACATCCATGATGACCCGTATGGTCACAGGTTTGCACCACCCCACCCATATTACAGTGGGGGCAGTGGAGGTGGTGGAGGCTATGATGGCAACATGAGGGGCAACACATCCTTTGACAGACACAGTGAGCACTCAATACACAGTGATAGAAACAGAGGGGTGAGTTGAACAGGATTTTTGGTCAGGATATCTTCTTGAGAATCAAGTTACAAGAGCAAATTATATAACATGGATATCTTGCATTTCATTCCTATATTTTGTTCAATTTTTTTTTTAATGACAAATAAAATGTGAATGTTTTGTATAGTATATATATTTTAACATAAAGAAGGAATTGATTATATTTTTTATCATACTTTTTTTTTTTTTTAAATATTTTTAAAGTCATTAACTCTTTCTCTCCTAACTGACGATATCATTGTTGATTTTATCCCATTATGCAGCCTAATCGACGCTATTATCGTCTATGCTTGAAAGTCAGTTATTTTGTTATCTTTTCTTACAAAAAGCTTTTAATTGGTTATAAATAAATCTTGATAGTTTCCCATTGGAAAAAATAAGTTGTTTTTTTTACTTTGATTGTGTTTTTACAAAAAAAAACTGTTTTTAAAGAGTGGGTGCTAAAAAAAGGCTCAATTTTTCTATATTAATTTTTATAGGGGGTGTGACATAGGATGAGACCTCAAGACAATTAATATAAATGATTTTCTATCATAAAAAAAGACTTTTTATTTAATTTGGATCATAAAATATTGCCTAGATCTAGTCGAGATCTAGTTTTAAGGGAGACTTGGCTGCCTGGTCGTGCGGTTTGCACGCTGGACTGTCGTTCAGATTTATCGATGGTCCTGGGTTCAAACCCTGCCCGCTCCCATCCCCCGTCGTCCTGCGGGAGGTTTGGACTAGGAAGTAATTATCTTCAACTCTGAAGGAACATCCGAAACATGTAAAACATTTTACATCATTTTTTTTTTTACAGTCAATACTTTTTAACCTTGAAGTTTCGCTATCCAAAATAAACTTTTTTTTTCGTTTTATAAACATCAAGTTAAATTATCTTAAAAGGGTGTGCATTTTCCTTTAATCGTATACCAAATATAACATAACATATATAAAACATAACAAACAAAAAGATTAAAGTTTAATCATGACAGGGTAGTGGAATATATATGAGTAAAATGAATAATTCCGTGGGAACGTGGAAAATAATCACGGAGAGAAAAAGTTAAACTCTTACATTTTTTCCTCAACAAACCCTAAAGATTTTTTCAAATTCAATTTTATAGGCATTTTTTTCATAATATAATAATAAATGCAATGATGCTAACAAATAACGATTGTATTAAAACTTTTTTGCTTTTACTTTGATTCAGGTGAAAAACTACTCGGATATTCCAAATGGAGCACCTTATGGTAGCAGCAATAATGTATACAGGTCAGACCCACAGATGAGGGCGTCGCCACAACCAGCTAGGTCTTTAACACCGGTTGATTACGCCCCTTCCAGTGTAGATGGCGGTGATGGGGAGGGGCAGGGCCACTATGAGCGGGAGTCACCGTACCACAATCTTCCCCCCTACCAAGATTATTACGAGGACAGAGAGGACTCTTACATTCCCGAGGACAATGAAAATTTCAATGGTGCTGATCCCCGCTCTGGTGACTATTCACAAGCCCCTCCACATTACACAGATGATGATTTGCATGCCGCCTATGGGCAAAGGTAGATAGTTGCCTTGTAGGAATCGGTCAAGAAGGTTCTCATACCAAATATTTATTTTTTTTAAAGTGCTTATTTATCTGTATCCTTAAAATTTGAACCCCTGGCTCACTTTTTACTAACTATCCCTCTATTTAAACTATTTAAAAGTTCTTTTTATTATTATTTCCTAGTTTGTTATTTACCTTGCACTTAGAAAAACTAAGGACATTTGATCTATTTTTTTTCCTCTTTGTAAGCTCTGTAATTTATAAGATAAAAATACTAAATGGAACTGCCTACAGTGGTCAGTTCTTCCACATTGAGATTCTTTTGCTGTTGGAGGACAAAAATCCAAGGTTTTTCTTCCTTAAAGTCTACAAGAATTTATGAGACAAAGAAGTGTGCAGTGCAATAAAAACCATGATTCAGACAAAATAAACAATATGAACCCTTTAGCCACTAAGCAGTTGTCCCCCAGGCCATCCCTTAGAGAAGGGATATAACTCCATATCAGTAATTTACTAAATTCCTTATTTTTTTTAACTTAATTCAAAGGAAAAACTAATATACAATTCTTCTTTTTATAATAGAGAAAATAGATCAAGGTATTATCATCATGTTTGTAGTCAAAAATAGGTCTACACAGCGCAAAAACATTAAAATATATCAGATATAGTTGCATTTCAATCTCCAGTTTGACTAGATGTAACATAATCAATACTGGCTCTGGATAATGCTTTCTTTTGTTATTTGATTCAAGAAAGTGAACTCTAAGTGTGTTAATAACATTATAATGTTCAAATGGTACATAAAAATAGAAAAAAATCAAACAAATTGTGTAATTCACTATAAAAATGTTAGAGCACTCTATAAAACTGGAATTCATACAAAAGTCAATGGTGACTCCCCTTAATGTTGTCTGGTGTCATCCCCAGTTTTAACATGAAGTTTATTTAAATCCATGCTGGACCATTTCACTTTTGATAATGTAAATAATGCTCAAAATTAAATTTTATATTAACCTAATAGCGTTGAATACTATTACTACCCTTGCCTGCAACACATTCTCATTGGTTGTTCCTCTTTCATGCCAAAGAAATTTCTTTCTCACTTTAAGTTTTGAAAAGCCATTTGCTATTTTTGTCATTGATATTAAAGAAGAAAATCTTACATTTTTAACTGGTTTTCTTTTTTTTTTTCTGTCCTTCCAAATTAATAAAGAAAAAAAAATGTGTGGGTCATAGAATTGAAAACCTTCTTGACTTGATTTCAACTACTAACCAGCTAGTTTCATTTTGATTACATATATTTTTTATACCTTTAAATTATATATTTATACATATTCAAGATAAAATATTTATTTTTTTTGTGTGCAGGAAGATAATTATGTTAAGTGAGGAGACAAAGCACACTATCTGGCCTTTTCTAACACAAAATAAAAGTATTATTTTGAAAGGGTACTAATTAAAATAGTTGAAATATTTTATTGGCCAGCAAAAGATTGTTTGTGTTTTAATCAAATGTATGATGTAAGACCATGTAAACAATATTTTTTTGTGTTATTGGTTAAAAATCTTTTAATAATCAATATTTAGACTTTTTTTTTTGTTTTTGAAAATTATTGAACTTACTTTTTGTTTCTGAGCCTGGGTTTACAAAGTAAATTTTAAATTTATAGACTCTCAAATTTTATTTTTTCGAGATGTGGTCAAGTACTTATGCATGTTTTCATCTCACCTGCTATGAATGATTTTTAACTCTGATAATAAAAAACTGTATCCCATCATTCCTTCTGCTATATCACCAAAAAAACAACAAACATTAAAACACTGGTACTTACATAAATGCCAATATATATAGATATAGATTTACGGGGACTTTGGTAACACAGAATTAGGTTTAAAGTTTTCTCAGTCATAATTTTATTTTAATTATTAGCTAGAAAAGAATTTTTACAATTATTTTTTTTTTACATTTTTGCTTTGCTAATCTTTTCTTAGTAACAATACTAACACAGTGCTAGATAATAAGAAAGCAAATTTTTTTTTTTAAATGTTCAGGTCTTCATCTGAAAAATGAATGACTATCCCCAACTTTATTTTGTATTATTTTAAAAAAATGTTTGACTGGTAAAAATGTTGGTATGTCTTAACAAAGAAAGGTTCATTATTTGGTGCGTAGGAAAATATATGCTTCTCAAGGGTAATTTTACAAACTAGCCAAATAGCCCACTTTGCCCGGTGAGTTCTAAAATCTAAAACAAAGACTATCTAACATTGAGTGTTTCTTACTGAGTTTCACATATCTAATGTTAAAAAAATGGCATGTTATGGTCTCACGAGGAGACGCCTCTGCCAAGATCTAAGGAATAAAGATATAGGTTGTTTTTTTAAAAGTAGATAAAGATATTCTTTACCTAGATCAACTACCTTGAAATACACAAGACAAACTTTGTTGATTTTTTTTAGGGTGGGGATTGTGACATTTTCTACAATTTCTGTAAAGATGTAAAGAATATTCTGCAAAGCTCCGTCACTTATCCCTTAGTCTGTTGGACTATAGGGGCACCACACAAGATCTGTTTACCGTCTTTCTCATTCCTCTCTGTCTTTTGCCTTTGATAGAATCTTTTTTAAATGACAGACCCATCCACTCTTTTATGTTGTCTTTCCATCGCTTTCTCAGTCTGCCTCTTCTTTATTTTCCTGCTACTGTTCCCTGAAGGAAGGTTTTTGCGAACCCTGAGGACCTTGTGATATGGCCATAGAGTTTTAGTTATTTTCTTTTAACAGTAGTTATCAGATCATCGTGGGTCAGATTGCTTAACTAATCCTGTCTCTAATCTCTTAGTTTGTGATGTGGTCTTTGTATGTGATACCTTGTATCATCATCAAGAAACAATTAAACAGTATTGGTTTCTAAAAAAAACCCAGATTTAACATTTGCTTTAAATTTAAGATATTAATGTGAACAGAACAGTTGTATCATTTTGATCACAACCAATTTTTAACAGAACCTTTTCAATGCATGATAATACTAATTCCAATTGGAATATTTAAATATTTATACCTTTAAATTCTATCTCGCTTAATTTTTATTTACTGTTCTATGCAAATTTTCTTCATAAAAATTTTTTTTTCATTTCAGAGATGGTTCTTATGCTGGCAGCCGAGGAAGTTTCCAGGGTCCTCCAGGTTCTGAACCTCATTTGAGTGGCAACTATGTTGACCATTATGGTGATAACTCTGACCTCCATCAATATCCAGACACTTCGCTTCGATACAATGGTGGTGTGCACTACCCTGAAGACACTTATGGGAGAAAACCTGACGATTATATAAACCAACACTATGTTGAGCAGCATGCTGGTGGTCAGACAATTTATAGTGATCAGGACGAACATGGTTATCATGAAGATCTTAAACCACCAAGACCCGAGGATTATCGGGAAATTCATAACAGATCTAAAGGTCCCCACGAGGATCCCTACAGTGACTCTTTCCATCCACAGCATCCCAACAGTTCTTTTCATGACCCACGCCATGACTCATACCAGGGTCAATACGACCCCTCATCTCAGCATCAGCAGCATGACCCCTACCTTGATCATGACAGATACTCTGATGTCCCAGGGGAGCGCCGCAGCTTTGATCAACCAGGAGGCCCTGCCTACCACCACAATAACTCTTTCCATGATAACCCTAACATGCAGGATAGATACGTGGAAGATCAGCAGCAGAGGCGGTTTGAGGGATTACCTCAGGTTCGGCAAGATCCCTTCGCAGATGACCCTTTCCATGAGCAAAACAGCCGAGAGATGCACAGACAGGAAGACCTGTACTATAGAGGTCAATCCCCGACTGGAGGTAGTGACATTTACTGTACACATTTTTACGGTAATAGCATATTTTTAATAATTAAATCTAGGTTTCTTGGCATGAGGAATGAGCATCACAACCTGTGTAAGTGTTTATGTTTCTCTCTTTACTCATTGGTTGAGGCTTCATAGGTAGCTAGTGATCTTTCTCTACTCTTTGCAGATAAATCAATGGTACACTAACAAGTTTTTTCACTTCACTTAATATAAAGCTGTTGCAGCTATGTTTTTATAGCTAAGTGCATATCTCACTGTTTTATTCAAATATATTTATATATATATATGTAAATATTTACAGGAGGATAATATAAAAATTTGTTTACTGCTAAGATTAGCCAAGCAGGTTTTTTTTTTAAGCAATGCAGGCAAGATTAAAGAAGAAAAAGAGATAGGTTTTTTTAGAAAATTCCTCATTGTTGCATTAACTCTTTTATGTTTTTACCCTAATATTAAATTAAAATAGTTAACACAGCCAGTGACATTGAAAATAGTCAAATTGCAACATCTTAGATTTGCATCAATTCAAAACCAAACATTCACTTTTATTTCAACCTGACGTCTGTTATGGTAAAATCGTGAAATAGAATTATGAACTATTTAATCTGAAACAAATCAAACTCAAAATGTAATTTATTTGTTCTATTAATGTGCATTTAAAAAATTTAACATTTAAAAAATATGATTAATCCATGTTGTTGATGTGGTTATTAATACCAGCTCTGACCTACATACTTTAGCCACATTTAACACTAGGGCCGGTCCTACAGATTGTGGGGCCCTATGCGAAACGGATTGCGCTGGCCCAGTCTGGGCAGGGATAAAGATAATAAGTGAACATTAAGATTTTGTTTTAAAAAATAGATTTGTCGTTGCATTTTATTCGTACTTTACCAAGTACGAAATCACTGTCAAATTAACTTTATGAGCTATTTACAAAACATAGTAGTTTTCCAACAAAAAGCCGATAAACATTTAGATCTGCTTTTTAGATTTACTATCAACTAGCCAGTGAGTCAATTAAGTATTTGAACTTATTTTTTGGTTAAAAATTGCATTAATATTACATTTTTATTAAATGAAAGCTGACATTGCCGTTTTTTTTTAAAATCACTAATAGGATTGGCGTATATTTTGCAATGTCAGTAGAACTCCAGGAACCCTTTAATAATAAGTTTAAAATGGTATAATTTAATAATTTACACCTAGAATTCGCGCTGGGTCTATGGAAGTGCGCGACCCACTGTGGCCGCATAGGTTGCAGTGGCCTAAGACCGGCCCTGTCTAACACATCTGTCTCTTGATTGTAATGTTATCTTTTAGCCAGCTCAGCCTTTCTTCCGAGGTAATTTTTTGTCTCAGTGTTGTGTATCTTAGTTCTCCGTCTCTTTTAGAAGACAGTTTCTGCAAGATGCAACTTAGAGTAATAAAGTGCAAGATGCAACTTAGAGTAATCTGCCATCTGAGCTGGTCTGTAAAAAAAAGGCTGCCTTTGGTAGAAGTTGCCCATCTCATAAGTGCCCCCACTCAATATAGACGTTGAACAATATAAATTTCCTCTTAATGTCCTCATTGCCATTTATCAATAATAACAAAGCACCCTAGGTAAAATTGTTCTTGTGGTCTCACAAACCAATATGATTCTTGTTCTTGCACTACTAAAAAAATCTCAGGAATTTTTAGCTTACCAAAATTGAAGGGAAAAATTATAATAGAATTGAATCTGGGTACATTTGATGTTGTCCTAGTAAAACTAGTACCTATTTTGGATTCTATAATATCGACTATATTGTTGGGGAGGGGAAATACAACAGTACTTGTTCATGATAGGAATTCACTAATTCAAGTCTTGTAATCATTGCTTCATAGACTCTTTCTGCACTTTATTCAAGATCATTATTTCATCTATAGTCTGCATCACCATCAAGTAGGAACAGAATTTATGTATTTTGAGATACTTATAGAACACCCAGGTCTCCAAACTATCTAGTAGACTTGTCAGAACCCTGCTGACTGGTAGACATGCATTTGAAGGTGGACAAAAGTGCTGCTAGCATTAGCAAGTCAATCATCTCTTTCTCTCAATACTGATGTGGTTGTTTTTTTTTATCGGATGAAACTGCCTAGTATGTAGTGATCGGTGACCTAAATAAAATAACCAAATAAAAAATCTAAACTTATATGGCAGAGCGAAACAGATGCGAACTTGTTATTTATTTCATGGCACAGACTAGAAAAGATCTTACTACTCAGCAGCGAAAAGAGGATATCTACATTACCTAACATCTTTGAACAAAAAAAAAGGACCTTTTCAAAACTCCATATTTACCTTGTTATGTCTGTGTACATCAAGTACACTTGGTCAATGTTTCAGTGAATGTACGAGTTGACAGCGTGAATATATTTGAACACAACTTTCAACACAAAAACTTCACAATTTCAAGCCATTGCTTTCTATCTGCTCACGTTTCGATAGTTGAGTAATTGTTTGTTTACTCATTACAAATATGCAGATGACCTTTGACATGGTTGTTGTCATAAAACATTTTATGCACAGACATTATTTGCTGCTTATGAATGAATCTCTCTCAAATGGTTTATGCTGTGAAAATTGTAACCATATTTGACTAACTACTGCAGTTAGTAGCATATTTACCAGCCTTATTTTGTGCTAACCTAACATGTTACATTAATATAAACTTACAAACTTACTTTGTTGGAACTTTCCTAGCCTATTAGCATTTTTGTCGATAGTTATTTTGCTTGATTTTGTTGTTGTTGTTTTGATTTATTGAAATTTGTGTGTGTGCAAAAACATGCTTTTAATTCACTGATAGTTTTACTTTGACTATAACTTTTGATTGGGAAGAGATATACATATATACATTTTTGTTTGCTTTTGGTAAATGTGATATTATATCTTACCAACTTACTTAAAAAAAAACGCCAGACATGAAGCAGATATTCTGTTGATCAATAGCACGTGCATCCACATTAACAAATATCTGACATATGCTGTGATACCAATATCAGATAGTCATAAACCGTCTGCTACGGACACAGTTTCACAACTAATTCCACTATGAACTAAACATGTTAAGGACCAGGGCCGGTCTTAGGCCACTGCTACCTATGCGGTCGCAGTGGGCCCCGCGCTTTCATAGGCCCCGCGCTAATTCTATGTTTAATTATTAAATTGTAGAATATATACGTAAAAGTCATAGAAATCTCTTGAATTCATTTAAATCTCCTGAAAAATAATCAAAATTGACATTTGTGGGTGTCATTCTTTGCGAAAAACGCCAATCCTACGCGCGATAAAAGAAAAAAGACATTGTCAGCTTTCATGTAATAAAATGTAATATCAGGAGAATTTTCACCTTAATCGAAAGCTACTTAATTTATTTACTGTTATAGTCACTGGCATATAAATATGCCATAGGTTGCAAAGTTCGTAAATTAAAGTAAGTTTTATCGCAATTTTGTTCTTAGTAAAGAAAAAATAAAATTGGCAAACCTATGAACTCTTTGGTGTATCTGTTGGACAAGCATCAAGGAATTGTTGATCATTTATGGAGTAGACATGGTGCAAAGTTTAGCACGAGCCAGAATCACATTTGTTTAAGCTCTTGTGTTTCTAACGTTTGTTTAGATGGTCGTTTTAGAGTTCAGTTTAGCGTCCTTAACAGGGCCGGTCCTAGCAATTGCGGGCCCTATGCACTGGCGGATCCAGAACTTTGGAGTGGGGGGGGGCGATTTTTTTCCAAACCCTAACCCTAACGCCCAGTAAACCCTAACCCTATGCATAAACGTGCGTACAGCATATATATATGCTGTACGCACGTTATATATATATTCGATATATGAGAATAAAATAAGACTGTTTCTCAATCTTCGGCGAACCAAAAACAGAAAAAAAAAACAGTCACGTTGAGGCCTTTCTCTTGCAAGCTTGGGGTCTGGGAGAGCGCTGTAAGCTTTCTCAGTGGGGTTCGGGGCTAAGCCCCGACGCCAAAAGCGTTTTCTAGCACTTTTCACGGCTGAAACGCATTCTCCTGACATCTACAGCTCATTACTTATTAGTGGGGTTCGGGGCGAAGCCCCTACGCCAAAAGCGTTTTCTTGCACTTTTCACGGCTGAAACGCATTCTCCTGACATCTACAGCTCATTACTTATTAGTGGAATTAGGGTCGAAGCCCCGACGCCAAAAGCATTTTCCTGCATTTTTCACTGCAGAAACGCATTCTCCTGACATCTACAGCTTATTATTTATCAGTGGGGTTCGGGGCCAAGCCCCGACGCCAAAAGCGTTTTCTTGCATTTTTCACGTCTGAAACGCATTCTCCTGACATCTAACATCTACAGCTCATTATTTATTAGTGGGGTTCAGGGCGAAGCCCCGACTCCATAAGCGTTTTCTTGCATTCTTCACTGCAGAAACGCATTCTCCTGACACCAGTGAGGTTCGGGGCGAAGCCTCGACGCTAAAAGAGTTTTCTGTCATTCTTCACTGCAGTAACGCATTCTTCTGACCTACAGCTAATTATTCATTCTATTATAAAGGACCTTTTGAATAATGTAGAAAAATATTCTAATATGAATTTATAGTCCCTTCATACATTGCAAATACAACCGATTTGTTCTTTGAAAAGATAAGATACCCCACATATTTAGATTAAGGCTTTAAGGATCGCCGCCGAAAAAAAAATTCGATTAATAATATTCAATAAAATTCAAGCATAAATTGTTAGTTATAGTCCTAAATTTATTTAGCTAGAAAAATGGAAAATAGAGTAAAGGTTGGAAAAAGTCGACTAGGAAAAGATTATCTGGCTTTTGAACTCATCTCAACCGTGACTGTTATATTGAAAAATTTCATTTGACTTATAGCTGTTCCAAAGCAAAGTCTTTCTTAAAATAGTTATGATAAATTCATGTGAAATTACACAAACTCTGTCTGGAAAGGGGAAAGGGCGGTAAAATGAAAACGATTAATCCTCGCTCCTTTTTATAATTTCTGCTAATGATTGCATTTCGCATTAAAGAATAGGGGTTGGGCGACTCGATATAACAATTTACTTTATAGCATATATAAATTATATTAGTGACAGATTTTTTAAATTTTGTAATTTCTTACTAGTATTTAAAAAAAAACAGCTCTAACAATTTTCGTTGAAATTTGGCAGTTGATATCTTTGGAGGAAATATACTTTTTGAAACTTGTATCTTAAAATTAAATTGGCTTTTACGTCGTATGTATTATGAACCCATATCAGCGGGAATAACCGAAATACCTGACTTCAATGTTTCTTTGTATTCACTTCTGACTTGAGTCATGGTTGAAGGCATACAATTCAAAAGACGTACAGGAACATTGTCCTATTCAGAAATTCCAGTCCACATGCCCTTGTCAAATCTGTTCTTATCTGAAATAATACACAGACGTTACTTCCTACGCGTCCTGCTTGTTGACCGACCTAAATTCTGCCAAGGCACTGGTTCTCCTGGCTAGCTCAGGCAACCCATCCCATGCTCTAATAGCGCTAGTGAAGAAGGAGCTTTTGTACAAATCATGCGCTAAGACTGTTAATGGAACTTGATTGTGCATGGCTTATATAGCTTATTAGAAAGACTCGTTGTAATAATGCAGCCTCACAAAAATTAACAGTAAGGTTTGTCTTCGAGTCCGAAGATTGAGGAATGAATGTAGTATTTCCACACACACACAAAATAGAATGATAAATTATAGACAACCTTCAGCTTTAGAAGGTAGGACAACCTTCAGCTTTAGAAGGTAGGAATTGGTTAGGCGCCTCCGCGCTTTGTCTTGTGAGACTTTTGCCAAGTATAAACGTAGGTCACACTAAAGGAACCAACTAACACAGGCGCTCGACTCTGTTGAACGATGCTGAAGCAGAAGTTTGATACGTAATCATGAAGGGAACCGTCGAATGTCAATAAGCTAAATTTGTAGTCCAGAAACTAAAGCGGACCTCTCTCTAAAGCTGCCTTGGGTATTCTATAATTACTTTCGTTACACTTCAAAACCTAGTCTTGCTTTTAATACTCTCGTCGATAAGCTAAAACTTTACCAATTTGATGAAACATAACTTTTCGCGCCTAAGGTTGTTTTTTTATTTAGTTGGCAATGGTGATCTTTTACTATAGCGTCCTTCATCATCATCTTTCCCTTGCGTTCCTCATGGGATATAGGGCCTCAGTACCAAAAAAACAAACAAAAAAAAAACGCCATTCTCCACGGTCTCTAACTAAAACAAATAGGCCTATATACTGCTGCAGGGGTGAACGATTGTATAGAAAATACATTAAACATGCATCTATGTACCCTGCGGGACCAAGTAAAACAGGACGTTTGGACAACGAGGCCTTCGTCAGCTACAAAACAAACAATTATCACAAAATAGGCTTTTAAGTGTCCGATCGGACAGATAAGTTCAATTAAGCCTATTTTGTCTTGTTTGTCTACGTATCTTGCTAGTTTTTTGTTTTTTAAAATAGCTTCCCAGCTCTTTGCTGTCCCTTCTGCTTCATCTAGCACACTGCTTGACCTAATTCTTTTGGCATTTTTGGTCTTCCTCAGCGCGATATTTTATCTTTATTTCAGAATCATTTCATAATCTTTTCATTCTCTATTTTTTTTTTTAAGGTTCCCTTTTATTGGTCGTTGTTTTGGCCAGATAACACCCTCGTTAAGAATTTTAACATTTATCGTGAAAATAAAATTTTCAAATTTCCCAGAGGCATTGGTGAAATGGGGAATACGGTGGGCAGCTTTTTTTTTTTTTTTTTTTTTTTAAAGGATTTTTTTTAAAGAAGGATTTTTTTTTTCAGTTATAAAAATAGATGTAGATCTAGTTTATACTTAAACATTATTTTTTTTATTCATCCAAATTAAATACGTCAAAATGATAATGATTGATGTAGATGTAATCTTGATAAATTTTTGTTAAAAATAAATCCTTACCGGCAATTCTTACCACTATAAAAGACCTGGAGTTCTAAATTGTAGCCTTTTATTTGGGTCAGTGATGCATTTGAACACAGTATACGATGTCTAGAACCACAATCTAGTCTAAATCTAATCCTTAGCATTTGTAAGTGGAAATAAAATATATTATAGAGGTCTAAAGCTACCGGTAATTAATTACAGAAGATTATAGGTCTTATTTAAACATGCTTTTTTTCTAGATAGTCAATCTAAATCTAGAGCTAGATTCTATATTTCGACTTTTCTTCGCGCACGTGGTCCAGTGCCGGATTTTAGCAGGTGGAAACCCTGCCCGTGTCTTTAAAGTGTTAGATCTTATAAAAATTTAGACATTAAAAGTAAAAAAAAAAAAGATGAAATCTAGACTCTAGATGTAGATCTAGATTATTTCTAGATCTAGATTTCATTTAACAGATTCTCATGACTCATTCTGTAGATCTAGACTCTATAATTATAGTAGATTAGTAGTTTATTTATTTCGGACATTCGCTGTTTTTTGTGGTCACTAAATATAGTAGATTATTTTTTTCGGACATTACAGGAATTCGGACATTCGATGCTTTTGTGGTCATTAAATAATTATTTTAATATTTATTACAAAACTAGCGCGCTGCATAATGTGCTTGTCCATTTTCCAATGATTCTAACCCAATTCTGTTCCATTTAGCTATCTTTTTATGTACGAAAAGCGAATTTCAAATTTGTTAGGTTGTTGTTTTTTCCTGTTACCCGGATGACTTTCTACCTCTTCCTAGGGTTAAGGCTATACTAATGAGTAATGAGCTCAGCAATATTTATTCTGTTTTTGGAGCTGTTTTATTTGTTTCATAAGCCAAGTTGTCTAATAAATTCCATACAAAAAAAAACAATTAAGGGTGTCCGAATTAAATTACGATTTTCTAACAAAATTTATTTCGGACAGCCAGTTTTGGACATCACTATAAATGATCTTATATTATATTTGTTCGTTTGTTGTTGTTTTTTTTAATAGAGAATAAATGGGCAAATGTTTGGAGTGAGCTTGGTACATTAAATGAAGTTAAATGTTTAGATCTAGACCTACTAGATAGATCTAGATTTATATAGAGAGAATATAGACTATTCAGTTAGGCAAGAATGGCTATCCTAACCTGTACTATAATACAAAAGATCATCTGTATTAGAAATTTATTAAATTAATAAACAAAAAACACAAACATTCAACACACATCTAATCATGCAAACATAAAATAAGTCTAAAAGTCTGTGTAGAAGTCACTATCCCAGTGAACTAATTTTGGTATAATAATGGTTTTTTTTTCTCGTATTTATGCATAGTTTGAAAACATCCTTATGATTTCATGTGAGGGGCTATGCCTGGGAATTTTTTAAATTTAGTTAATGATAATATAGAATTAAAATCTGAGTTTATTGATGCCTAAATATAGAGACTGTCCGAAATAAATTATGTTGTCCGGAATCAAATAATGTGGGTCAAAGTTGTCCGAATTAAATGAAAACACACAGCCTCTTTGACCTTAAATATAATAACAAATATAGGTTAGGGGTACAAATATAAGTAGTCATCCTTATTCTCCTTTAACTAGAGATTTTGGTACTTCATTTTCTTTTCTATGTTGAACCATTGTAAAATAATGTGCTGTCAAAGTCAAACTATCAAATTTGGGCCTATAGGTGTCGAATAGCATAAACTACTCTCGTATAAAATATATCTAGAAATTCTAGGTCTATCATTTAGATCTAGTATCATCTAGTATAGTTAATAGTAGTATGATGCATCATCATTATTAATTATATATATAGAATATAGATCTACTTATTATATAGTATGAACTGTGATCTAGAACTAGAATTTTTTATCTCAATTTGAATATTCTTCTTTTTTTTTTAGCCTTTATTATTATTATTATTAAAAAATGTCATGTCTTAGCTCATAGATCTAATAAATCTAATAATTCTAATTGTTAAATAGTGCAATTATCTATATTCTATTACATCTATAGAAAACAATATAGATTATAGATGATTAGATCATAATTATGACATTTGATCATTCATTGCACAGTCCAGCTCCGCTGAAGTAATGTCAGCTTCATGCGGTCGTTCTAACCTGTGTATAGTAAATACAGTCTCTATCCTGGGTGAAAACTTTCTAGTTTTGACCTGTTGGAACAGGCTAGTTACATTATAAATACACATATAATCTACATTGAAATTGTTTTTAATTCAGTGATTTTTTTTGTTTTAATTAGTCAACTACAATATTTATTTATGACTGCAGGCCACGAACAACCACCTTATGATGACAGGGGTCCTCCGTTTGATGACAGAGGTCCACCTTATGATGATCGGGGTCTTGGTTATGACGAAAGAGATGGTCCTGATCCTTATGGAGAGAATGCACCTAGATATCCTGATGGTATTCAAAATTTAAGAAATTTAATTCTCTAAGTTACTTTCATTTTTATTTATGTATTTGATGTCTTGTATTTTCTTTCTTGTTCCATCTAGACTACCAACAGGACAACACCTATTATTCTGAAAGGGATGCTTCTACACACTTAGAACAGCTACATTTAACGGCACCTGAAGATGGTCACAGAACACCTTCAATAGATGGAAGAAATATTTGTAAATATTTTTCTTTGAAATTCATTTAAATTTTCCTCTCTGTTGTAAATGAACTTCGTCTCTGTTTCAATCAACGTTAATTTCACAGTCCAGCTCCGCTGAAGCAGTGTCAGCTTTATGCGGTCGTTCTAACCTGTGTATAGTAAATACTGTCTCTATCCTGGGTGAAAACTTTCTAGTTTTGACCTGTTGGAATAGACAGTGACAATGATTTTACAAACTCAAGTAAAAACTTATTTGTGGTAACATTTTTATAGTCCTCAAAGCCTGACATTAACATTAACTGCCTTTTTTTTTTAAACATAACATTGCCATGATAACATTTTTCTAATACTAATTTTTTTTAAAAGTATCTCTGTATATTTGTAGCCTTGCGTGAACCTGATCTGCAAGAAGTAATAGACTTTTTAAGTTCCCCCGACAATAGTGTGAAAGCTAGTGCTGCTGCTCATTTACAACACTTAGTGTACAAGGAAGATGGGCTGAAAGCAAAAACAAGGTTAATTTTGCATTCATTTTCAGTTTATATATAAATAGATATCTACCTGTATTCTTTTTTCTAGCTCATCTTTTAATTATTTAAATATTGCAGGAGTCTGGATGGCATTAGACCATTGATACGTCTGTTGAGCCATGACCTAGTTGAAGTTCATAAAAATGCATGTGGTGCACTGCAAAATCTCTCTTATGGAAAAAACAATACAGAAAATAAGGTAATGTGTCATTTATTATCCTTTTGTTTATTTGAATTTTTTTTTTCTTTCTTTTAATAGTTTTATATAACACTGCCTGGATTAGTTTAATTTAATTAGTTGAATATTTTCATTTTAGAAAGCAATTAAAAATGAAAACGGCATTCCAGAGTTAATTAGGCTTTTGAGAAAAACAGATCAGGATGACGTGAAAGAATCTGTGACAGGTGTCTTGTGGAATCTTTCTTCATGTGAGGTAAGTTAAATCATCTTATCAGATCGTTTCTGTAGTTAATTCATCTCTGTTTTAATCATTAATTTCACAGTCCAGCTCCGCTGAAGCAGTGTCAGCTTTATGCGGTCGTTCTAACCTGTGTATAGTAAATACTGTCTTTATCCTGGGTGAAAACTTTCTAGTTTTGACCTGTTGGAATAGACAGTGACAATGATTTTACAAACTCAAAAAAAAAAAAACTTATTTGTGGTAACATGATTATAGTCCTCAAAGTTCCTAGTGTTTGCAAATGTTTTAAAAGATCAAATTTAGTTAGATAGTATAAATGTGTCATTCACATCTACAATCTATGATTGTCACATTTCTCTCCTCCATCCCACATATTAAGCAGTCTTTCTTAGGAGCTTGTTAACAAATTAGTATCTCTATCCTAGATGCAAACTTTTGAGAGGGGTTAACAACTGTCTTCAACTGAGTTCCGAACATAATTTTAAATATTTTGTCAGGATTAAGAATATTAACCATATGGTCTACTTTGATGCAATTTCTTTAAAATTAGAGTGAGCTTTTACTTTGAGTTCTATGTCAAAGAAAATAACCATATTCATTTGCATGTATGACCTAAAAAAAACAATCCTATATTATGTATCTGAACTATGCATAAGTATTGTATTATTTCCTCTCACTAGTTCTTGTTGCTTTTGCACAGTCCAGCTCCGCAGAAGAAATACTAGCTTCATGCGGTCGTTCTAATCTGTGTATATTAAATACTGTCTCTATCCTGGGTGAAAACTTTCTAGTTTTGACCTGTTGGAGTAGACTAGTGACATTTTTGGCATCTCGTCAATGTCTTAACTTCTACTACAGTATTATGGCTAAACTTCAGTAACTTTTTTGTTTACTATCAGTAAATATTTATAAAATATATTTAGTACAAAATTGATTGTTTTATAGGACCAGAAGTTATTTTAGTTTTTGGATTATGAAATTAAAAATGAAAACTCAACAGACTCAAGTCACCTGGATTATGTTTAGTGTCTTAGGATATATTTTTTTATCCAGATTTAGTAAGAAAAAGCTTGATAAAAAAGTTATATAATTTATGCACCCTGCTTCAGACACATGATATTTTATAAGGACACGATGAAAGGGAAAATGTGTAACCAAAAAAAAAATACTTTTAAGCAATTTCACAGACGAAATAAATTAAAGCATTGACAATTGGATTGTCTGACAGAAAAGGCTAGTTCAAATCAACTTGAGAGTTATGGAGAGAAAGTGATGACATTAGAAATGATCTTTAGCCTGTGAATATAATTTCTTTTTTTTTTTTTTATTTTGTTAGCTTTAATTATCAGTGATTGTCACTAAATTAGTTACTACCATATTAATGTAATATCTTCATGCTCAATCAATTTGTGTCACAGTCCAGCTCCGCTGAAGAAATGTAAGCTTCATGCGGTCATTCTAATCTGTGTATATTAAATACTGTCTCTATCCTGGGTGAAAAAAAATTATAGTTTTGACCTGTTGGAACAGACTAGTGACACATTTAAATTTTGTATATAAGGCTTCAAAAGCCTCAGGACATTGGTTTGTCAACATAATTCATTTGTGTTGATTTCTTCTAGAATTTATTTTTCTGTGTATTAATTAGCTATCTAAAACCTAAAAAATAATTCCATAAAACTTGTACTAATCTAAACATATATACCTATCTATATGTAAAGAACATAGAAATTAATAATTGTTGTGTATTCTAATTTTTGCAAAACTGTTTGACTTAGTATTTCATATCGTGTTTAAATGTGCTTGAAAATTTGACAAATGAATAGAATTAAATGCAGATGCTCTTGTCCAGCTAATCCTGAGGCCGCCAGGACTTGGCATAGTTTAAATCGTTGATTAAATTGCATGGGTAGATTAACCTAGGGTCGAACATAGGACGTAATTATCTTCTTTTTTGAATTAACATCTGTATTTTATAAGATAAATGAACTAATACTTTATAACATAAAGAAAATTGCTGTATCTTGCCAAAAGAAAACATAAAGGTGTCATGATATAATAGTTTTCTAATTTGAGGGAATATTAAATTTGTGTCCTCATTCTAGGATTTGAAGCAGTCCATAATAGATGATGGACTGGTAGTGTTGGTCAACTATGTTATTTTAAAGTGTGTCAGCAGGAGTCCTGTCAATCCCACAACAAGTGAGCTTCCTTGGACAACAGTCAATCGTAACACTACAGGAATTTTAAGGTTGGTTAACTACTTACACATTTCCTTTTCAGTTATGAAGAAAACAAAAACTCTTTTGATAGTCCCATTTATTTGATTGAATTTTCTTTCAGGAATGTGAGTTCTGCAGGTTTTAGTGCCCGTAAAAGGTTGAGAGAGTGTGATGGTTTGGTCAATGCTCTGATAAGCATCTTGAAATTAGCAGCAGACAATACAGCAACCAATGACATAGATAATAAAGTGGTAGAGAACACAGTGTGTATATTGCGTAATCTTTCATATAGAATACAAGAAGTAGTAGATCCTGATTTCTTCAAGAATAGAAGTTTGCCAAGACAACAGAACCAAACAGGAAAAGGCAAATCTGGTAAAGGTCAGCTGATTTTCAAGCACAAATAATATGAATATTAAATGTTATTGCTTAGTTTGTTTTGTTTGTAGATCAAGGCATTGTCTTAATGTAACTTTTTTTTTTTTTTTTTGGTTAGCTGGAGACAGTAATGCTGGTTGTTTTGGGAACAAGTCTGCCAAAGCAAAGGCTGCACAGAACAGTAGGCCAGGAAATCAGCCAAGCAGGTAATTTTCATATCATATATTTCGTTGTAGATATTTGTAACGTGTAAAGATATATAAAATGCTTAATATGATGGAAAAACTTACTGAGATTTACAAATAATGATTAGTTGGATTTATGTATACCTTACCTATAAGCAGATGTGGTGTAGTGAATCATAAAGCATATTAAAATATTGTTCATTTTATCATCCCATCCTAAATGCTTTCATTGTAAATCCACATACTTATGGTCTTTTTTTTGTTTTCAAGTGCCCCTCCTCAGTTGCCACCAGCTTCCATTAACTATAGAGCACTGTGGGGTCCAGAGATTCACTCCTTGTATTCTGCTGTCTTAAAACGTTGCACCAATCCCATCACTATGGAAGCAGCTGCTGGGGCTATTCAAAATTTAACAGCTTGTGATTGGCAGGTAAACTATTCAATATGGACATGAATATATCATTCACTATTGGTGTTTTGACTTTTCATTTGTTAAAGTGATTAAGAAGTGCACGTTGCCTTAGATCCACATTCCTGGGTGTGTTAGTCTGGTGCACCTGATCATATTGCTCTTGTGGTCAAGTCATCCTTCACCCAAACAACTTGACTGGCTGTTCATGGAATGTGCTTGAGTCATAAGCGTGCTACATTATTCTACCTCAGCTCTTATGTTGTCATACAGTGTGCTCATTAAAACACTTTGTTAACATCTGGCTGGGACAGTTCTAGTTAAACATCTTTAAATTGTAGGTCTGCTTTATTTAGCTGGTTTATAATGTGTATTTTTTTATTTTATAGCCTGCAGTTGAAAGTAGGGCCATGGTTAGGAAAGAGAAAGGTCTTCCTTTGTTGGTAGATTTGTTATCAGCTGAGAGTGACAGAGTTGTTTGTGCTACAGCTACTGCTTTGAGAAACTTGGCTATTGATGACAAAAATAAAGAATTAGTAGGTAAGAACTGTGAAGACTTCAAATATGAATTGTGGCAATTTTTTTTTTGTCACATTAATTGTTTTTCTTTGTTTTTAATTAGTCTTGTCACATTGTGTGTAGTTATTCTATGCATTTAATGAGATGCATTTTTTTTAATTTTTTTTTTTGGTGTACAGGTAAATATGCCATAAGACAGCTTGTCAGTCAACTTCCCCGTGATAATCGAAGTACCCAGCCAGATGACACAATCTGTGCTGTCATTGCTACTCTCTACGAAGTAGTGAAAGATAACCAGGATTTTGCCTTGTAAGTACTATAGGATGTAGTTTGTAGTATATGGCTATAATGTTTTGTATATATTGATACAACCTGGTACAAACATTTTTTGTTTTTTATCCAGAGCTCTAGTCCAAGAAGATGGTCTTACTCGATTGATGCATATCAATACTTCTGATGGAAGATACCTTGCCAGAACATTAAAATTTGCATTAACGGTTAGTTTTTTTCTCTCTTGTTGACTTTTTAAATGTATATTACCTGTATATATTTTTGTAAGCATTTTATAATATCCTCTGTACTCTAAGTCATGTGTTTCCTTGCTTGTTGCTAATAATGAAGTGTTTGTGTACATTTCAGCTTTTAAAAACCTTGTGGAATTACAAAGCATTGCACCAGATGTACACTAAGAAGTACACAGCAGCAGATTTTACCACTTCTAAGGCCAGGCCAAGGTTTGTTTTTTTGTAAATAAAATTAATTCAATGATTTTTTAACAATCTTTGAAATAACTAGATGATTATATAATTTATTTTTGTACTATTCAGGCAGGATGGTTCAAAGTTCCAAGATTTATCTAAAACCCCTACCACTGGCAGTAACCACACTACACCCTACAACACACTTAGTCGGCCAATGTCTGGTCAAGGCTATGATGATAGCACTTTAACGCCAGCGAGGGCACAGCAGCGAGGTTACTATAGTGAACAGCAGGCTCAAAACGATTTCAGAAACATGAGCAGAAGCAATATGTCATTACAGGATAAAGGTATTTATTATTATTAGTGCTACGCAATTTGTTTTTAGTGCATGCTTAATTTTTAAGTCTTAAAATAAAAACAACTGTCTGACTTAATTACATTACTTTACTATTTCAGATCCACACAACTATTCTCGAGATGTAATCCATGTAAGTATTTTGTGATCCATTCAAAACTACATATTAGACCCAGTAATATGTTAGAGTTACTTGTTTTAATGTTTCTCCAGTTACAAGGCATGAGCCCCAATGATATTAGTCCAGGTTATGCTTGTCTTGATAGGCCTTATTTTATTATTTCTGCAGTTACAAGATATGACCCCCAATGATATTAGTCCAGGTTATGCTTGTCTTGATGAGCCTTATTTTATTATTTCTCCAGTTACAAGATATGACCCCCAATGATATTAGTCCAGGCTATGCTCCTCTTGATGAGCCTCGTCCACATAGAACTAAACCACCAGTTGGAGGTGTTCCATTGTTTCCAAATTTGACACCTGTAAGTATTTCAGCTTAAATAGCTGTTTCAGTTTTAAGGTTTTTCTTTCTCTAAATGCTTTGACTTGCTTGAAATTGTCACTTGTTAAAACTAAAATTTATTCTTAGGCGGAACCTCCTTCTCCCATGTATGGCAGTGATCCTCAAGCTATGTCAGAACCATTATATGCCCAGGTGAATAAAGGAAGCAGTCAGCGTCGAAACGACCCTTACTCAGGATCGTCTGGTGGCTTACATCAGAGCAGTGGCGGGGTAGGAGGAGCAGATTCATGGGTGTAACAACTTATGCTACATGTTGCTCATTATTAAGTATTGTAGAAAGATAAACACTTAACTTGTTTCAAAGAATAGACAGTTTTGGCTTAATGCCTTGTGTACTTAAATCTGTTAACTAGGTTAAGTTGAAAGAGAGACAATTTTTTTTTTAAAGGCTCCTGGGTGTTTTTTTTTTTTTTTTTTTTTTTGGATAACCATTTGTTTATTCAAAGCAAGACATTGGAACAATGTTCTTTTATTTCATGCAAGGAACTTTAAAGACAATGAATAATAAGACTCTCTCTCTCCACATATATATATATATATATGCAACTTGGTTAGTGATGAATGCAAGATGATAGTGAGTGCTGAATGAATATTTAATAGAATGAATGCTCTTCATTTAAACTTGTGATTTTTTATATGACATCTTTTAGCCACCTAAATATATCCTTGAGTTTCTTCTCACAAATTGGAAACTTAGCATTCTATAACAGTGTACATTCTGAGAAACTTTTTATCATGTGTACATACTTCACCAAGAACTTGGCTCTATCTAACCATGATACAGTTTAGACTGACAGAAAACAATGACTGAATCATAGTTGTTTTGTTTTTTTATATTCTAACACTTTTTTTAATAGTCAGCCTTTATACTTGCTTCATATTTTAGAGTAGGATAGAACTTTTTATTGTTTAACTTGAAGGTTTCTGTTGGATTTAATCACTTAGGGTACATTATCTTTTACAGTGTTATAGAGATACATTTTGAAATCATGGTTATATTTAAACTGTATTTGGTAAAACTGTAATCAAAAGATGTTTTTTTTTCCTCTCAGCTTGTTTTATTTGTATTGCTAGATGTTCACACTTGGGACATAAAAACTTTATATTGTACATATCAAGATAAAATAATAAATTTAAAGGATAAAAGAATTCTTTGTTTTATTTGTTTGTTTTAACCTGAAGGCTGCTTTATGTTTGAATATTTGCTTTCCTTTACATAAATCAAGAATTAGGTAACAATGGAGGCAAGTGTTAAATAAAACAGGCTGTTCTACAGGACTCTTTAAATGGATAACCACTTTATGTGCTAAGGTTTAGAGTCCTGAGAGCTGAATTGAGTTGTTTATTCAACTATTTGACTTATTTCTGTTTTTCTTAATTTTACGTTGGTTATTGAACAAGAATTTTTTTTTATACAAGTGTACTCTACAATAAATTTTTTACATTTAAATCACCTTACACAAACCCTATTACCACAACAACCCTACATAATTTACACTGTATGGCAGTGCAGGACTGCCAGATTTAGTCAACATGGTTTTAAAATCAATACCTCTATTCAAGTCATAACTTCATGAAGGGTGAAATCTGAAAGCTGATCTCAAAAATGGCTCTTAACAATTTGAAAGTTTATGTATATTGCTGAGAAAAGCTCTTTGGCCACAGAGAATTTAAAAAAAGGGAATTAAAATTTAGCTAAATTACAAGGTCTATTTCCAAAATTGGTTTTGAAAGGACTATCACATGCTTTCAGGAATTTCTGATACCGGTATATAAATGTGGCAGAGTGACACAAACCGCTTGGCTACACATGGGCTTGAGTTTAAATCCCAACTCGAACAGTGTTGTGTTTGCTGAGTCCCTAAAGGCAGCATGGAAATATTCCAGATACACCTGACTCCGTTGTGCCCAAGAAAGAGACTGGACCATAGCACAGTTAGCAACCTCTGACATGAAAGATGTGTTAGACAAAATATAATTTTGAAAAAAAAAACAACATAAGGTTACAGACAGTTTGTGTGGAAACTCAAAATCGGTCCACCCAGGCAGGTAAAATGGAAGGTTTCAGAAAGAACATCAGAATGAAATGCTATCAAATGCAAATGACAGAAGAATGGAGAAAAAAAGGTTGGCATCTTGTGTGGTGGTGCCCCAGCAGTCCAAAGGATAGGTGTTAGTGAATGTGAAGTTAAATGTGAACCTGGACTAACTGATGTCTTATAATGAATATCTTATTGATTTGTTTTGTAAAGGGTCAATCTATTTCAAATCCTCAAAAAAAAAAAAAAACATTTCCGTAAAAAAAAATCCTTTAGTAATGTGTTCTATGGCAGTAAAGCACTGCAGTTCACACGATAATATGAAAACCTAATTATTGTTTTAAATTATGTCCAACTTATATGCATATACTAAATAGAATTTTTTCTCTAAAAAAAAGTAAACATTCTTTTTTTGGGTAAATGTAGTTAGTAGGACAGAACTTACATAACGTAGCAATACAAATGTAAAAAAAAATAATTTTAGAATGGACTAAAATATTAAGATTTTCACTATCTTTTCTAGTTTACGAGATCTAAACAGGACTGATGGACGGACAGACAGACATTTCACACAAAATAAATAGCATCTTTTCCCCTTTCAGGGGCCGCTAAAAATGTTTAATCTAAAGCCTCCTTCTGGATGAATACTTCAGACTGTCATAATGCACTGCAATTCTTGAGCTGGGTCATGTTTGGCAAACATTGGGAAAGCTATTGAGCTCATATTTTGAAAAAGTGCTTGAGTCACAAGGAAAAAAAAAAAGATTGCAAAGAAAGTTCTAATGTAAGTACAAGAACAATGTTGTCATGTAGAAAAGTCTTTATTTGGTGGACTGAAAGTGGAAAATGAAGCAAGATATCAGGGTTGTTGGTTAGCAGGGAATTCTTTTTGTGCACCGTTCATTGTTTAATATTAATGGCTCTTTGCCAGTCAAGCTACCATAATACCAATGGTTTGAGGTTATTAAATGAATTGATTTTATGTGTTTCTTCAGCATGCTACTATGAATGTATGTGCAGGTTGAGAGACAGCTACAGTTTCATTCTTTTATTAATTAACACATACAGCCAAAGAGTCAAATCAAAACCACTAAGTCCTTTAGGCTTTAAAAGGAGTCAACCTTTAATACAGTAAGACATTATATCATTTAGTCACAAACTTCCCTTTTAGTAACTCAGATTATGAACATAGTTATTAGTGATTATGGTGTATCTCAAGTAGACATTGTATTGTACTTGTTTATCAATTCATGTTAGTCATGATAGACCTATATATAAATATATATAGTTTAACTGTCTTAACATCTACAACATCAGTTTAACTGTCTTAACATCTACAACATCAGTTTAACTGTTTTAACATCTACCACATCAATTTAACTGCCTCAATATCTACCACATCAGTTTAACTGTCTCAACATCTACCACATCAATTAAACTGTCTCAATATCTACCACATCAGTTTAACTGTCTTAACATCTACCACATCAATTTAACTGTCGCAACGTCTACCACATCAATACAACTGTCTTAACATCTAACACATCAGTTTCGCTAAATTAACATTTAACAATCTTAAAATTTAATTTAAAAAAAAAAAAAGAGTGCAATATTTTTTCATCAATTTTAAATCTATTTTACTGCCGATGAATATTCACATACAACAACAATCAATTTTTTGTAAACAATGTAACAGTTCTTTCATATCTTCTTTTGTGGAGATGAAGCTCATTGAGAAAAAAACTAAGACATTTACTAAAAAGACTGGACAATGCCTTAAATTCAGTACTCAAAAGCTCTCCAACATTTTACTGTCAATTCCTCTGGTGTTTTTATTCATTTTTTTTTTTGTTGGCCTCAGCATGTTTAGTAAACACACACATATCTTTTGCTGCAAAAAGATATTGAGGTATTTCAATTCTTTAATTTAATTGTCAGTATTCCAACAGAAGATAAAATATAAATCCTGTTTTTTTAATACAATTCTAAATGAACACTTGTGTTAATATCTGTATTTGGTGGAATAGTCTTTGGGAGAGACTACCAAACCCCTCCCCTTCCTGGCTCCCCTGTAGACTGTCTCGACAATGTCTATAAATTCCTGCACATCCTCCATGGACCAGTTGATCTTGTTGTTGTTACCAGTTCCCAAGTCAATCATAATGTGTTTGTTACGATAGAAGAACATCACTGTACAGGGGTCATATAACTCGTACATCTTGTTAAAATCAGGTACCTAGAAAATAGAACAAAATACAACAAACTTAATAAAAAACAACTTTATGGATCAGTCATGTAATTAGATCTGTAATAGATCTAGACTAACAATAAACAAGACTACAAAGGCGGCCCCCGTGATCCACCCATTTGTAAGGAATATTCAAGACATGATTTTTATTTTCTCAGGCCTCTCAAGCTAATGCAGTAACCACTCTGCTAGCGAAGAGTCTCTAAACATGGAGGATTGTAAAGATAACAAGCTAAAATATTTCAGCTTCATCCGAGATTGGGTGTCGAGAAATAATGTGCACAAAATCTTGAATTTTGGTCAGACAGACAGACATACAAACAGAGTCAGTTAATATAAGCTTCACTATTGCTCTCTTAGGTCAGAGTTTGTAAAGGTATAAATAGTTGTTTAAAAACTAAACGAAACAACCAAAATCTGTGATTGCTGGCGACACTAGTTGTCTACCAGAAGCAGACACCCTGCAGTATATGTATGTATGCATGTATATATATATATATATGTATGTGTGTGTGTACGCACACACGCGCACACCCATGTGTGTTACAGTTCTAAAATATTTTTTTTTATATGTGTATATCTTACCTCTGTTATATCAACCAAATAAACCACAGCAAAATTTTTCATTTTGTCTGCACATTTATATAATGTTTCATCCATCACCATACAGGTGGGGTCCCAATCGTGACCAAAACGAATGACTACCACTCTGTCCTCTTCAGATAGGATTGCTTGATCTACTTGCCAACCATTGTGCAAGTGCTGTAACATGTACGACATGGCTACAATTTATATTTTTTGTCACCAACCCTGAAAAAAAAATTGTAGGCTTATTTAAATATTACAATGCACACAACAGAACATTTAAATTTTTGTTTAGTTTAGTTGTTCATGCTTGTTACTAGTCAATCTAATCATCATTCATCAAGTGACCCAGAAAACTGACTATACCTTTTTTTGTCATATCAAACTCAAAAGTCTTATACTATACCATTAAAAAACTATAATGCATGGTATCTCCTTTTTATTGACTTTAAATATAGTACCATTAGCTTAGTGCTGAATGTTTTAAAACCAATAACTTTTGCTGTTTTTTTTTTTATTTCCTCACTAAAAACGTCTTTTATTTTTGTAATTAGATCAGAAGTATGGCCATATCACAAGGTCCTCGATTGCTCAGACTTTCCTTCAGGGAATAGTACCAGAAAAAAAGAAAAGGCAGAGAGAAAGCAATGGGATGACCACACCATTAAAGAATGGACAGGCCAAATTGAAAGAGATTCCAAGGCAAAAGACAGACGGAAATGAAGAAAAAAGATGCCCAAACTCTTCAAAGCTGTGTTTATATATATATATATACTGTGGCATTTTACGTCTCGAGAGACGATCTTTTCCCTTTGCAACTTCTTGTGTGACTAAAGAGGCCAATCCTTGATACACAGCTGCGATCGCAGGTTGGGCATATATAATCACCAGGTGCCGTTGCATTTTCACCCTTCTTTCTGCTTCTGTTGTGTATGACATCTGCAATCTGTGACCCTTCCTTTATGCTCTCTCTCCATGTGGATCTGTCCAGTGCCACCTCTTCCCAGTTGCCAGTGTCGATTTTGAAGAGCTTCATGTCGCGTTTGCATACATCCGTATAACGTAAAAGTGGGCGACCATTGGCTCTCCTGCCTTCTATTAGATGGCCATACAGGATGTCCTGTGGAAGTCGACCTGCTGGCATTCTACGAACGTGGCCAAGCCAGCCAAGGCGTCTGCTGCTGACAACTGATGTCCTGGCACCCTGCTCTTTGTAGCACTTCCTCATTGGTTATCTTATCTTGCCACCTTAATTTAAAGATCCGCCTTAAACATCGGAGGGGGAAGACATTCAGCTTTTTTTCCTGACATGAGTAGGTTGACCATGTTTTGCTTCTGTACAGCAAGGTGCTCAACACACAGGTCCGGTAGACTAGGGCTTTAGTACTGCTAGTCAGCAATATGTTGTCCCAGACTCTTTTCTGCAACCGTGACATGGTGGCCATTGCCTTGGCTTTCTTGTTGTTTATGTCTTTATCCAGTAGAGTGTTGTTGGATATGATGGAGCCAAGGTAACAAAAGTGATCAACAATTTCTAGTTGTTGGCCATTAATGCTTACTTAGGTGCAGTGTTTGTGTTTTGGACAAATATCTTAGTCTTGCTTTGACAGATGTTTAAGCCGAACTTCTGGCAAGCAGCAGATAGTTTGTCAACCAGGGACTGTAGCTGAATATCAGAATCAGCCACAATAGCTGCATCATCAGCATACAGGAGTTCCCTGACGAGTAGCTTCCTAACCTTGGTTTTTGCCCGCAGCCTTGATACATTAAATAGTTTTCCAGAGGATCTTGTATGGAGAAACACACCTTCGTTTATGTCGTTGTACGCATAATATATATAAATATGCCTCTACATCATCAAGCCATTCCTGCTCTGCCTTAGCCGCAACTACCTTTTGTTTTCTGTTGGTATATTTATTCCATATTATTTGCTAGGACAAATTCTTACAAGTGCTCCTTATGCCCTGTTTCATTAAAGTTTCTAATAAAGTATGGAATTGGTTGCCTGAATTAGCCAGGAAAACCAATGACTTAGCAGAGTTTAAGTCTCTAATTAACATTAATAACATGTGTAACTAGATTAAAACATGCATACGCTTAGGTTATAATAATCTCTTGAAGAAATGTTTACATGTTATCTTTTATATAATAATCAATATGGTATAAAGATCTAGATCTATTAAGACTTGTTCTGGAATATTCTAGAAGATAAGATCTAGATCTAGTCAATAGTATATATCAGAAATTAATTAATTTAGATAGATCTACTCTCGACTCTAGATTATTCTAAATTACTCTTAGATGGTTTTCATTACCTCTAGTCAAAGTCAAGTAAGACAAGACAATGAGACCTGAGGTGTAGACTCAGGCGGAGAGGATCGTTTCTTGACTCAGATGACAGTGTGAAGTCTAGACTTTGGACCAACGTTGTTCAAGGCTGTTGCTTAAGTTAAATTTTTCTGGACAAAATAGTAATAAATATCAGTTGATATATGTAGATTATAGATATTCATATACTCATATTAATATTAGTCATATACTGATATAGATCTAGACCTACTATAAAAAATATTAATTACTAGCTTTAATTTTACCCGGCTTTGCTCAGTTTTTTGTATACAAATAACATGCATTTATTCCGCTTGAATAATTAATATTAATAATTAATTAATTAATTAATACGTGAACAAAAAGATGGTAATTTATTTAAGAAGTATATCAATTCATCTAGTAATAAAAAAAAAAGATTGTTTATGATAATGTTAGCCTACATTTCTGTTCGGTGATTTCAAGTTTCTGTTTAGATCTGTTTCTTCCATTGTTAAAGAAACCTTAGTCAGTGTAGTAAAAGCTTCGTTTTATATCATGTTTAAGTAATCAGCTCGAAAGTCTGGTTTATATTTTGCTAAAGTATCCCCACAGATGAAGTGAATCAGACTATCCATACGATGTGTACACAAAAGCCAAACTCTGCGTGCTGTTACAGCCAGAGCTGTTTCTCTGAGTTGATCAATGTTTGGTATCCTCGCCTTCGCTTCACGAAATTTGACAGTAATTTGACACAAATTATCATTGTATTGTTTTCTATGAATCTAATATACAGCTAATAACTTTCTTTGTGTTGCATCTTCCTGATTCGACTTAATCTAATACGGGTTCACTTTTTTAAAAATAAGAAGAAAATAGTTTATTAGATCTAGATCAATGAAATGAAAGCTTTTAGATCTATTTTAAAATGTGTATTGTTAATTAAAAATATAGTCACGTATATATTTAAGAGAGTAGGCTATATTGAACTTTTCATAGAAACTTTACACAACCTAAGTTTAGATCAAATCATTAAAAAGCCAACTAGATTAAACAACACATTAGATCTCTTCTTACCCAACAGACCTGGATTAGTAGTTGATTATGATATTATCCCTGGTCTATCAGACCATGAGATCATAAAAATACACAGTCAGATAAAAGCAGTAGCCAATACAAAACCCCCCAAAAAAATCTTACTCTGGAATAAATGTAACCTAACACAACTACACCAAGCTGCATTAAACTTTCAACAAACATTCTTATTAGAAAAAGACATTAACCAACCAGTCGATGACCTCTGGAATTTCATTAAAAACCATCTTAAAAGCATTATAGAAAATCATATACCAACTAAATACACATCAAACAAAATAAATAAATGCTGGTTTAATAATAGACTAAAGAAGCTTTGTAAACAGAAGGAAAACCTATATAGAAAATTTAAAGAAACCAAGGCAGAAAGAGTTTACAAAAAGTATATAAAAATTAAACAACTTACCCAAAAAAGTAAGCAGACAGCTGCAGAGTGAATACATAAACAATGTAATATCTAAAGATAACAACAAAAACCTATGATCATACATTAAGTCTAAGAAAATGGAAACAACAGGCATAGCGCCATTAAAAGATGAACATAACATAATACATAATGATAATGAAACTAAAGCAAACATCCTAAACAAATACTTTGCATCAGCATTCTCAGCCCCAGGAGACAAAGACATATTTCTTAATTTGAACCAAGTAGACAACATAGAAGATTTAGTAGTACAAGAAAATGGAATTAAAAAACTATTAGCCAACACCAAACCAAATAAAGCGTCTGGACCTGATGGTATTCCAGCTAGATTACTCAAAGAACTAAGCAATGAGCTAGCCCCAGTGTTCAAAATACTCTTTCAGGCATCGTTTAACCAGGGCAGAGTACCAAAGGACTGGAAAGAAGCTAATGTCACCCCCCCCTATTTAAAAAAGGAGAAAAATCTGATCCAGGAAACTACAGACCAGTATCACTTACCAGCATCACATGTAAAATACTAGAACACATAATATGTAGCAATATCATAAACCACTTAGACAAACATAATGTCCTCACCCCATACCAACATGGCTTTAGGAAATATAGATCATGTGAAACACAACTAATAGGACTAATTGATGATTTTTCAAAAGGTTTAGATAATAGTGAACAAATAGATGCTATCTTACTAGATTTTTCCAAGGCTTTTGACAAAGTTCACCACCATAGTTTGCTTAAAAAATTAAAATATTTCGGCATTAACGGTCCACTGCATCAGTGGATTAAAGATTTTCTGATAGGGAGAGAACAAACTGTAATAATAAATGGCTCTAAATCAACACCAATAACAGTAAACTCAGGTGTACCTCAAGGAACAGTCTTGGGTCCACTACTATTTTTAATTTACATAAATGATTTACCAAATTGCATTAGTTCAGGAACAAAAGTCAGATTATTTGCAGACGATTGCATAATATATAGAACAATAAAAACAAAACAAGACACAGATATTTTACAAAGAGAATTAGATGAATTACAGAAATGGGAATCAAATTGGAGCATGTCTTTCCACCCAGAAAAATGTCAGTTGTTAAGAGTAACAAAAAAACTAAAACAAATTAATTCCACTTATCTTATTCATGGCAAACCAGTAACACAGACTAAAAACTCAAAATACCTAGGTGTTATAATAAATGAAAAACTGTCATGGAATCCACATATTGATGAAACTATAAAAAAATCCAACAAAGCATTAGGGTTTATTAAAAGAAATTTTTATAAATCAAATAAGAACATAAAACTAAAATGTTATTTAACCTTGGTTAGGCCAATAATAGAATATGCATCCACCGTGTGGGACCCCTCAACTCAAGAAAACATTAAGAAACTGGAACAAACACAAAATAGAGCAGTGAGATTCATAACAAACGAATATTCACATTTGACTAGGGTAACACCATTAGTAAAATCACTAAATTTAGAAAGCCTTCAGGACAGAAGACTCAAAAGTAAAGTAGCAATTATACATAAAACACTGAACCATAATCTTCAAATACAAAAACAAAATTTAATAAAATACTCTGAAAGACACAAAAATAAAGGCACATTCCTCGTCCCATATGCTAGGACAAATTTGTACAAATACTCCTTCTTCCCTAGTGCTATTAGAGCATGGAATGGGTTGCCTGAGCTAGCCAGAAAAACCAGTGACTTGGCAGAATTTAAGTCATTGGTTAATATGCATGACTAAATGCATGACGCGTAGGACGTAATCATCTTCTTTTTTGAAGTAACGTCTGTATTATATAAGATAAGATATAAGAAGAACTCTCATTGATTTAAATTTTGAAATAACGCAAAATAGAATTTAATTATTCAATTTATTATTCAAAAGTCAACATCTTTTTAAATTTTTTTGTAGCTCTGTAAGTTCATGACCCCTTGACGCGTCGCCCTGGTGACAAAATAAGCGATAAAATATATTTTATAATAAAAGCAAACGCATGAATGTAACTGTTAATATAACATTGTTAGTTTAATTTATGTAGATCTAGATTCTAAGAAATTTGGATGCCAGAGTAGTCTAGTCAATAACTAAACACTTTAATCTTGTGTTGACCTAGATCTAAATCAGCATTTATGTCAACACACTAAAGCCATTCACAGTTATAGCGCATATGTGACCTTTTGGTGCGCGATATGATGAATGAAAAATGTTTGTCAACACAGTAAATGAATATGTGTAGTTATGTAGTTAAGAGGTCTAAACGCCCATAAGTAAATATTGTTGTAACTCCAGTGGCGGACTGAAAGGGTTAATGTGTGTGCGCCTACTGATACACACGACTCAGGCCAATCACACAGGTCAACGGCTGTCGATAGACAAGGGACAGTACTGCTAGTTCACGCAAATATGACCCATGTTGTGGTCATGTTATCAAGAGCCTTCACGGTTGAGAGACAGTGTGTTTAAAAAAGACAGTTGAGTCCAGGACAGCAAGGCAGTAAGGACTTGTGGTACCTTTGAGTCCTCGAAAATGTAGCTGTACGAGCTAGAGAGACTAGTAATGTTTAGTTAGGCAGTTCTGTTAAGTTCAAGAAAGCATTTGAATTTGATGTAGCCAATTGTGTTGAATTGGCTGTCGATGTATTTGTAATTATATCACCACTTTGTTACTTGAAGCTCTTGTTGTCAAGTTCTTGAGTTAGATGTGCTGTTGTGTTGTTAAGTAGTGTTTGCAGAAGGCCTGATTGAGAAGATCGTAACAATATGAATGAAAAAAGTAAATTGAAAATAAAGACTTAATAAAACCTAATCGGTAGTTGTAGGGTAAAAAACTTTAAAAACACAATGGAAAGTAAATTGTATTATGTAAGTAGTTTATTAGTTTTAATAATATGCCTTTTTAATGCGCGATATTATGACCTTTGACATTAATTTCATTTGTATCACTACGCGGACAAGTAATGTTGTGCGCGAGTTATGGAAAAGTGTGTCAATGTGGCTAAAGCTATTCGCATTTAGAGCGAACGATTTTATGTAAAAAATGTTTTGTAAACTCAAATTTGAAGGTTAATTTTCTTTAAATAATGAAAGGAATAGACACTAATTTATTTATTCATGTGTAAAAGTACAAAATTATGTTTTCTTGAATCAGAGCTAATTTAGATCTAGAGATTTTCATCCCTGTGCATGCGTGACATCTCAGTCTTGTCTCATCATTTAGACACATCATGTAAACATGGTAAACTTGGCCTAGATTTTTTTAAGATACTATACTTTTTTAGAGTTGGGCAATTTTTTTTTTTGAGGGTCTTAAGTTTGTTTTAGGGCTACAATACATACACTACAGTCTAAGCTAGTACCCAAGGAACATTTATGCCAAGTTTTATCAAGATTGGTCAAACGGTTTTGATTTCTATTCGGCACATACATACATCCATATGCCTTACATTCTACTTTACAGTATAGATTCTAGATATAAATTATAGATCTAGTTAATTATAGCATAGATCTAGATCTAGTCCCTATACTAAAGAAACTGATATCAATCTAGACTGAGTGACTAACCCTCTAGATCTAGTAATAATTAATACATCTTACATCTTATCTTATAAAATACAGACGTTACTTCAAAAAAAGAAGATATCAATGATTAGGCCTTCATCCTACGTGTCTGCCCATGCATGTTAACCAATGACTTAAATTCTGCAAATTCATTGGTTTTCCTGGCTTCCTCAGGCAACCCATTCAATGCTCTAATAGCGGTAAGGAAGAAGGAACATCGTTGTACAAATTTGTCCTAGCATATGGAACAGGGAATATGCCTTTATTCTTTATCTTTGTTAAGTTTGTGTATTTCTGAGTATTTTATTAGGTTTTGTTTTTGTATTAAGATTATAATTCAGTGTTTTATGTTTAATTGCTACTTAACTTTTAAGTCTTCTAGTTGTTCTATCTAGGAGGCTTCTGACATTGCCAATGACAGATTTTTATGGAGACAGCTTGCCGCCCAATGTGCCGAACGGGAGGACCTAAGTCTAAGTAAGTAAGTAAGTTGTTCTATTCTATTTTGAAGAAGGCTTTCTAAATTTAGTGATTTTACTAAAGACTAAAGGCGAAAGGTGTTTCCGTGTAACTCTAACTCAAATGAACTCAAATGTGAATCATTTGTTATGAATCTCACCCACTCACTCAACTCACTGCTCTATTTTGACAAATTTGTGTCACTGTCAGTTTCAGATTCAATTTTTTTTTTATTCAAGTATTGTATCGTAATTATTCATTGAGAAAATATCATAATATAATCGATTTAAATAGCTATACACTACAGAATATATAGAATTGTCGACCAGCAGCGTAGCATATGCCGCTATTTTGCAGGACCGGCCTTAGGCCACTGCAACCTATGCGATCGCAGTGGGCCTCGCACTACCACCCCGCGCTAATTCAAGGTGTATAATTTATTAAATTAAACAATTTTATAACTTAAAACAGATTTTCTGCACCCTCCTGTAGATTTACCAAGAGCTCCTGGAAATCTCCCGAAATTCCAAAATATATGAAAAATTTTAAGTCCTTAAAATATATGGAAATATATAGACAAAAGTTGTCATTATGGGGTGTCACTCAATATGGAAAACACCAATCCAACGCGTGATAAATAAATACGACATTATGCATAAGCCGTAATTGTGTAATCTGGTGAAAGAAGCTTCTCGTGCCTCAAACTAATGAAGAATTACTTAAGGTGAACAATTCTCAAAGATAGATTGAAACATTAGGTAATTCATGCTATTGAGCGTGATCTATGTAGGAAACAGATTATTATGATATACTGTAAGACTTTGCTACACACATGCTCGTTAAGTAATTCTGTACTTAGTAAAGAATGAATAAAATGCATCTTAAGATGAATTTATTTTCTAATACAAACTCTTAAATTTCACTTATTGTCCGCTTCCCTAACCCAACTTGGCCCTGCGAAATGCATTTTGCATAGGGCCTTACAATGCTTAAGTCCGGCCATGCTATTGAGTGACGGGTGAATATACATACTTACATAGTAGATTACTTGTTCTCTTTCCATGACTTCTTGGTCACAATGGTTAAATCCGGTGCAGCTATTTAGTGTTTGTAAAATGTTTGCTTGTAAAATGTTTTACATGTTTTGGATGTTCCTTCAGAGTTAATGATATTTTACTTCCTAGTCCAAACCTCCCGCAGGACGAAGGAGGGATGGGAGCAGGAAGGGTTTGACAGTCCAGCGCGCAGCCATCCATATTGACGTGTGAATACCCACTTGTTTCCCCCCCCCCCTCTTTTTTTCATGGCGAATCATGGGGTGACTATCCGCAGAAATAAGAGTGATCTTTCCTTTACTTCTTCACCTGCTCGTCCAAACTGTTGATCAAAGAAGAGAATTATTATTATATAAAGAAGATAGATTTTTAAATAGACATACTCACTAGAGTAGCCAGTAGATTTCTAGATGATGAGATGTCTTAGAACGTCAGTCTAGACTAGATCTAGAGTCTAGAAGAGTAGATCTAGACTAATCTAGACAGTAGTAGTACATGGATGTTTATTCTAGAAGTAGCTATAGATTTTCTGCTTTAGAAGTTTAGCTAAGTTGAATAACGTCGTCTCTAAATACCCAATGTCACCATGAGCACTCAAAACACATTGATAATGACATGTGTTAAAACTGTTTTTATATCTAGATCTATGTCTTAAATAAGCCATATTATGCCATATGTCAATATTAGAGCTCAATTTCACATAGATTATAGATGCATAATGACTTAAATATATATTATACTAGTCATGTCAACTGATATTCTTTGTGCATTGTCTAGTGTGTTGCATGTTTAGGATTTTATATCTAACCACAAGGGAGACTACTGTGTCTAAATCTTTATAAGTGTTTTAAAAAAGTTTAATTCAGCGTTTGCATTTCTAGAGTCTACATTAGATCTATCTAGACTCCAAATGAGGATTAATAACACAAGTTGAATGCTGAGAACTCGACGTCTAGATTATAGAACAGAAACATTTATCAGTACTCTGGTGCAGCTCATCAGTATTTCCAATTGCAAAAACTGAAGATGTTTGGAATCATTGTGTCTGGGCGTTTGGTAACATCAATATTTATTTTCAATCTCAATGTTTTGTGAACAAACTAATTAACACTTTTAACTTTATTTAGAATAATAATAATATCTAAACAAAATCAAGTTAATATGAAATCAAATATAATATATATAATATTAATAATGTACTAGACTTTAGTAATAATATTCTTACTTTAACAAAATCACTACAATTTAACACAGCTGTTCAGTCTCATGTTCTGGAGTTGTCTCCTCACTAAGTCTAAGACCAAGTGACCAAGCTTAGATCTTAGTTGAAGCCCAAACATATAATAGATTCTAGTCTCTAGACTTATTATTGAGATCTAGGTCTTAATTGATAGTTAAGCTGCAGTTAAGCATATATAGGTAATCATGAATGTGAGCGTCAAAAATTATTTTTCGCGACATTCCTTGTTGTCTCTTCCTGGCCAAAAACAAATCCAGATTTGTTTATCAAAAATTATTTTGGCATCATTAAGTGCTGCCAACTCAAAATGAGAAACATCCATTATGTACAGATGTATTAATGTTAGACAAAATAATTTAGACCACAATAAAATAGTTCTTTTTTTTTAAAGATTTATTGCAATAATTGTTTTTTGTGTGCCAAATAGATGTTACTTTTCATGGTCACTGAATTATGAATTATTACAATCTCTGAGTAAATACTTTTTTTTGTGAATTACCTACGTCTGTATTTTATAGGACAAGATCTGGATTGAGATTTTTTTAAAAATAGCTTTTATGAATTGCTAGACCAGATTCCATATTATTTAAAATAGTTTTTATTTTCATAAAGAGCATTTTTCATGCTTATAGCATGCTCAGAGCACTATGGTCCAATCTGTTTTCAGGATCACTGGGGGGGGGGGGGGGAGGTATCCAGGGAAAATGTTTTCAGTAATGCTTCTAGTTGCTCAGTAAGCACAACTCTGATTGAGTCCGATGTTGAGAACCTCAAGCCTCTTTATATGTAGCTATCACAAGCCCAAACGTTTTATGTCTCTCACGCTTGTCATATAGCGATTTCTATTTATTTATTTCTCTTGCTGTATTTTGAAAGTTCCGTGTTGTACGTTGCAGTCTGTCCATCTTAGCATAAGTGGCCGCTCAAAAGCACACCAGCAGTCACATTAATTACATAATCAAAAACCAAATTGACCATGGTGATGAACACTTCAGGGATGGCATCTTGAGGAAGGCGAGACTATTGGCAGACAAACTAGGTAATGAATTAGTGCTGCCGATAATTTGTAGTCGACAAACACACCAAGCAAAAAACATTTGTTTGGATATAGGGATTATTAAAGAACACTGCTTTATAGTCCGTATCTGGATTCGTTAGTTTCTTCGTTAACGTTTCTCTTTTCAAGCAATACTAATGCTCAGTTCAACCTGTTTTGTTTACACCCTAAAACGAAGCAAGAGCATGAAACAAGTAGGCCTATTTATCTACTTAGAAGATGAATATGTCATACGCGCCATGCATTTACAGTGAAATTAATATCTTATAGGTGGGGGGGGGGGCGAGGGGACACCAGTTCTTTTCTTTAATATGCTCGGGGGAAGAA
This sequence comes from Biomphalaria sudanica, assembly GCA_036873155.1. Classification (NCBI taxonomy): domain Eukaryota; kingdom Metazoa; phylum Mollusca; class Gastropoda; family Planorbidae; genus Biomphalaria; species Biomphalaria sudanica. The sequence continues at coordinate 340,152 of JAZGLO010006113.1, forward strand.
ATTGAAGCTATGACTTTGAGCCATAGGTAAGTTATTGCATCTCCCTGCAAAAAAAAAAACTGCGGGCGCCCATGAACACCCGAAATATCTTGTCTATGAAATATACAATGAAATATGTCTTGATGTGAAATGAAATCTACATGTTCTTAGCAGCTTGTTGCCCAGATACTTAACTACTATTAAAGACGAGCACATCAATTTCAACACATTAAACTAGTCAATTACTTCATACAGACTTTTATAATTGCTTAAATTCTCACGTGACTTCTACTGTGACCTAATCACTTCTCTTTACATCGCTACTTTTCTAAAAATCTTCTAACGCTCAGGTCGACAAACTACTAGCCTACTTAGTTACTAGACTTGGATTTCCTTCTACATTTTTTTTTGTTTTTACATGGCTACTACAGCTTGACTTTCTCCTTAAATGGTTTATAGCCTGGCCGATTCTTTTATCCGTGGTTCAATAGAAGCTGGTCACAATGTCATCCTTTCACGCTCTATATTGGCCAAAATCACCTAAATATTAGAAACTGCCACAGGATTACTATTTTACCAGTGACTCCAAATACAACAGAACAAAACATAATATTGATCTTATAGGCCTATTTAGATCTAGGCTATATAGACTTAACAAAAAAAAAGCAAATCAACACAAAAAAACAAGTTCAGCATATATTTGTGTTATTGCAACTTTATTAATATAATTGTTAGAAAAAAAAAGAGTTTATATAGTTAATTATATAATTTGTGCCTACAAACAAGCGTGCATTACCGGTTTAAGCAAGTGTAACAAAAAGAAAATCTAAGAATACTAAGTTGGCAACACCTCTGTGACATCATTGTAAACAAAATGGCAGCCTGCTGAGCAACCTTGACGTCGCTTATGTTTTTTGTTGATGTCATATAAATATAAAAGTTCTCTTTTTTACAAGAAAATCTTATAAAAACACTTTTTACATTTATTAATTGTATTTTTTTTTTAATTTGAATTTTTGGTGAATCATTAATTTTTGACGCTCATCTTCATGATTACCCATATATAGATCAGAAAGCATTAGGATAATCAGCTCTAGAAAAAAACACATCTTAATCATTTACTACATTGCACCCTCCCTGACCAAAAAGTAAATAGTGTGTGTCCGACTGATTTTAACAACCTGGTCAGATAGACGTACACATGAAGGCCTAGTGTACTATAGTGTGCTGTCCATAATGAGTAGACCACCCCATGTTTTTTTTCCTTGTGTGTTTAACGTTTATGTGTTAGTTGTATGGTGAGTGGTAAGACAAGAAAATAACACAATATTGGCTTGGCTAGTCAAGCATGTACTTTACACTAAAATAGTTACACACAGTTTCTATTTCTTTGGTTGTTAGAATTGTGAAATTTTAAAATTTAGTTTAGTTCCCATCACTATACATGACTAGGATGTTTTCATGTGATAAGATCATAGTAAAATAATTAGTTAATCTAGCATATTTCTCCTTAAAATAGTTTTTTACTTTAGGAAATATGCTAAGTAAATCTACTTTAGGGAGAGGTGGGAGCATCACTTGGAAAAGTGCATAGATCTAACTAAGAGGAGATAATGTAACTGAATAAAATTAATTTAAAAAAAAACTTGACAACTTTTTTCGTTGTTAGGTCGGAAACTGTCCCCCGGTTATGAAGTGTGTGTATGTGTTTCCTAGGTAACAGCGATGGGAGGCTAGCCGTTGGTTTTGGTATGGTAGGATGATTCGTTCATTTTTGATAGAATATTATATGCTGATAGTTCAGTTTCACTTCTAATACCAAATATGTAAATAGCTGGGTCTTTGAATTTTTGAACAAACTTCTTTTTGTGAACAAAAACTTAATATATAGCTTTTATTAACAACGTACAATGATTCAACTTGAGATGAGACATATATAATATAATAGCAGCTAAATGAAATGATATTTAAACAAAATCTAACTCACTACAAAAACCAGTCTTTACTGTCTCACATGGACCCCTGATTTGTTTCTCCTTGAACTGTCAAACCCATTACTTACATTAACATGAATTATGATAGACTAGCTCATGGTTCCATCACCTTACCCTACCAAAACCAATCGCTAACCCTTCCTCGCCGTCACCTCGGAAACACACACCCCATAATCCTTTTTTTAAACGATTACAGCAATTCGAAATCCTTGGCTCTTATCCTAAGTAATCCTGTAATTGTATTATTGATATGGTTTTGAAAAATGGGATCAAGAAATGATCTGGCTGTGTTATTAAATTGTATTTGGTTCTTAATCGCTTCTGTTGACATCCATCTCTTATAGTTTGAATTTTCAAAATATATTTTAATTAAATATAAATATTAATTAACTTTTCATCAGGTGCAGACAGATTTTCACCCTGTCAATGAGACACAATTTTTGTTTAACATACCCGAAGCAGACAACATAAATCATGTTGTCATTTTTATGACTGGACAGACACCTTTCCCTGATGGCCTTGGTGCAGCTGGTAAGTCAGTAACATCAGCTTGTTGCTCTATCTAGTCTAGAGTATAATTAAAATTGCTTCTTACCTTAATTCAGACAAGACACTTTTTTGTATCGTTTTGCATGCCAAGCAACACCAAGAGTAACACCTAAATTTAGAAAGCCTAAAAGGAAAGTAGCAATTACACATAAACCACTGAACCATAATCTTCAGACATAACAAACGAATATTCACATTTGACTAGAGTAACACCTTTAGTAAAATCACTAAATTTAGAAAGCCTTCAGGACAGAAGACTCAAAAGTAAAGTAGTAACTATACATAAAACACTCAAACCATAATCTTCAAATACAAAAACAAAATTTAATAAAATACTCTGAAAGACACAAAGATAAAGGCACATTCCTAGCTCCATATGCTAAGACAAATTTGTAAAAATGCTCCTTCTTCCCTAGTGCTATTAGAGCATGGAATGGGTTGCCTGAGCTAGCCAGGAAAACTAGTGACGTAGCAGAATTTAGGTCATTGGTTAATATGCATGATGCGTAGGACGTAATCATCTTCTTTTTGAAGTAACGTCTCTGTATAATGTTATATAAGATAAGATTAGAAGCTAAATAAAAATTAAAAAAATGATTTTAAATAGAATCAGTTTAATCAGTTTTCAAAAATATTTTTATGTGGACTGAGATTTTTGTTTGGGGTTTACCTTTCAGTAATAACCTTTGCTTCTAGCTGAAATCATGATAATTGCTTTAATCAAGGGACGCATTAAAATATTAAACTTCATTACAAGCCATTTCTAAAAAAAAAGGTTAAGAGGTGTTGAATAAATCGCAATATGTCCAAGCCAGAAATATAACACTGTTTTAGTTGTTTAAAAACAAGATTTTGTTGAAGCCTTTGAAGATTATAATACCATGTTTAATCTACAACATCTGCTTGTTTTCAACATTTTTTTTACATATTTATTGATTTTTATTTATATTTTTAATGAACAATCTTCTTGTGAAATGCTTGTTAACCAAGTTATTTTTAATCAACGGTTTGCTGGTAGTTTATCTATTTATTATTAGTTCTCATCATTTTATTGTAACTATACTACTAAGAAAAAAAGAACACTTTGTCACAACAGAACATGGTTATAATTTTTCTTCCCTTTTTCTTTTTAGTGTATTTCTCATGGCCCAGACCCGAAGGTCCAGTTTGGACATTGCTAGGTCATATCTCCAATCAGAAACCAAGTGCTATATATAAAATTTCTTCACTTAAAACAGGTTTGTTTCAGTCTTTATTTTTAACAATTGTTTGTAATGAACTAAGCTTCTTTTAATCCCAAAATCTCCTCAAAAATGTTCTCATTTTAAATCATCAAGTTTCCTTAAAGGTTTTCTACAACAGTTATCAACCTATGGGTCGGATGCACTTCTACTCCGGCAGTTCTCAACCTGTGGGCCGCGACCCTCTTGTTTACTCACAGAATAAAAACTATAACAAATTAAGAGGTCTAGAAATAAGTAATCGCATCTTCCCATCTTATAGTTCAACATTGTTGAGAACAAAAAGCTTAGAGGACATTACACATAACAGCCTTGCACATGTAATTATCCTTCCCTGCCACACTTTTGAAGTTAATAACAAAAGAATATTAAGAAAAGAAAATATATTGCTGATCTTTTTTACTTCAATAGCTAAAGCAGTGCGTCATTTGTAACTTAGTTCTTAAGTTTTATAAGCCGAATCTATTCAACAGAAATAACTGAAACATTATTTTAAAAGCAAGCATCCGAGCTTTGCTGAAAAAGATGCTCAGTATTTTAGAGATAAGGTTAGGTATATAAATGATGCCAATTTAAAGAAGACTTTCTTTTTTGCAAACCTCTTGACACATTTGTTACAACACATGATGTATTTGATAAAGTTGGCTCATTTTTTGGAAAAGTATAAAATCTCTTTGAAAATATTTGTGATTTCTATGCTAGGATGTTAGCAATGATTTCAACATAGAACCCTGTATTTAGACCTCAGTGCTCTACAGATTGGGTCTCCCATTGCAACTATAAGTAGTTTAAATACTCTTTACTGTGCTGAGTGTCTTTAAGCTACATCATCCTTGTTAAAGTTAAATGCTAAAAAATACCAATCAGAAAAGGTATTAAAATTGTATGCTTATTGATACATTTTTATTGTGTCTTATTAATTGTTTTTTTCCACCTTAGTATCTCAACAAATTTCTAACGATATATTTTATTTTTTTTTGTCGGTGTACTTTGTTTTAAAGTATTTAGCTACTGGTATCAGAAAAAAAATTTAATTTATATTTCAGCGGACAGTGATGATGAGAACCAGATTCACTTTGGAGACATGTCCCACCAACAATCCCACCTCGCACAGGTAGGCATATCTGTGGAACCACTAGACCAGCTCGCCCAGCAAGTGCCTGCCTCCCAAGTATCAGTGTCAGGAGCCGTCCCCACCTTCATGGAGTTCGCCACCAAGATGCTGGAAAACTTTTTCAACTTCTCATCCTCCTTTGCCGTGACTCAGAGTCAAATGGTCCCCAACCCCACAGAAACATTTGTGCCCTTGAGCACCTTGAAAAACTGGTTTGAGAACTTTCAAAGACGGTTACAACAGAATCCATATTTTTGGAAGTCATAAGTTCTGTTTGAAACATTTTTGAAAGCGATGGACGATAGTTATTTCTGTCTCTCCGACCTCTGGTAATCTGTTATTCATTGTTTCTTTTCTTTAAAGATCTTTTTTTTTTTCTTTTTGGTTCACAAATATCTCTTATAAAACTTAACAAAACTTTTTACAGTGTATTGACATGAAAGTAGAATTGATAATGAAGTAAGCTTTATGTCACCAAAGTTTAGAGACACTTAGAGATTAATTGTAACAGCACTTGAAAACAAAAAAACGCTTAGCGTTTGAATGATCTGGACATGGCCCCTAAAATGTTTTCTTATTGCAGTTTTATCCTTGTTCTCATTTGGGCACAAATACTTTGTGTTCACTAAATATTTTGCTTTTCATTAATTTGATTACATTTATTTTGTGTACGAAAAAAATTTTGATTATCAAAACTTGGAGAGTTTGCTTCTTGTGTAAACTAATGTGCTCAGTCTTGTTTAATTGACTTTTTAATTAGCACCAACAAATTTTCTTCTACTCTCTTCTGTAGTGCTTGTGCTCTCTTCTGTAGTGCTTGTGCTCTCTTCTGTAGTGCTTTCCTGAATTGTTTTGTTCTCGAAATTCTTTTTTCAGTTCTTTGTAGTGGATATATTATATTGGGTATTGAATTAAATGAAGAGGTTTCAATACTGAAGAATCGTTTTGTTTAAACATTGTTCCAGTGAAAAGTCAAAATTACAAGTTCAATTTCTAGAGTATCATTTTTTTTTTCTGGGGTTTTTGTTTCCCTGAGATGAGTTGGAGATCTAGTAATGAGTATGAATATTTGGAAAAGGGGAGACAACCTGTTAAATGTAGAAAAAAAAACACCTTTTAGTGATGTGATGATGGGTACTTACAGGTAGTTGTGCATATTGAGTGGAATATTTTTACATTTTAGTTTCATAAGTCAGGCACCATGGCTTTTAAATTATAACTAAGATCAGCCTAAATAATTTACTGTCTATAAAAAATCAACTTCAAAAGCCCAACTTCAATAAGTTCTTTCTATGGTCTTCTTCCACAGGCCAAATACTACTATATTCTTCCTCCTCTGTTTTTTCACACTGAAGCCTATCAATTAACTGAATTTTTCATTCGAGTTGTTAAATGCATTCATCTTGCTACATTGTGAAAGTCCAGAGTTATGTAGATATGAATGCTTGCATTATTACTGTACTAACCATAACGTTTGTTTGTAACTTGGTATTGATATTGTTTTGTTGAAAATGTAAACAACAAATTTTCGAATAATTGTTTTAATCTTTCAGATTATTAGATTGCATTTGATGTAAATAATTATAGAGTATGATGTATTTTAACTTGTGTTTAATTTGTATAATTAGATGAATTGCACATTTCTTTGGACTAGATATTAGATATCAACTTGAATGTTATTGAAATTTGCTAAAAATGAAGGACCTCAAACAAATTAAGTTGATAGGTCTAAACAATTTAAAAGATTTCATTAATAACCATTATTTCAATTTAAAAAAAAAAAAAACTTCTCCTTTTTAACAAAAATGATCTTTCATGTCTACTGCTTGCAAAACCTAGTACTATTAGAAACCTCTTAAGTAAATAAAATGCTAAAGAATGAATTTTGATTCAATATTTTATGTTCCTAACTGTATTTTAATGAATTTGTCTTTTTAAGAGCATTTAAATTGAGCAACTGGTTAAATGAAAATATGATTTAAAAAATGATGTATTGTTGTTCTCAAATCTTTGTTTAATAATACTAATAATAAAGCTTTAAAACATTAGCTAGTGTTTGCTTTGTGATTGCTAGTTTTTGTTGTTTTTTTCTATCCATTTATGTGATTATATTGCATTGTTAATAGCAATTAAATTAAAGCTTTTTCTTTGAGTCCTGGTCATTTTTTCCATGATGACCTTCTAACCATAGTAAAAAAAATGCAAGCTAAGACTGTATGCTGTATGGCCATATCATTAGGTCCACAGGGCTCGCTAAGACCTTTATGTTTGTAAAGTGTTTTACATGTTTCGGATAAAACTTCAGAGTTGAAGATAATCTACTTCCTAGTACAAACCTCCAGCAGGAGAACAGGGGTTGTGAACGGGCAGGGTATGAACCCAGGATCATTAAGACAACAGAACGACAGTCCAGCTCGCTACCAAACGAGCATGGAAAAGAACGAAGTGACGGGAAGACAGTATCAAAGAAAGGATAAGCCTACCACTGAAAGCGACTACGTCTGGCAAACACAGGAATGTAAAGAGATGGCCAACAGATCATGTGTGGTGGCCCAACGGTCCTAAAGAGTAAAAGACAGGTGAAGGTGAAAGTGTCTTTGTAATAGTAAAAGTATAACAAACTTCCGCGGTATCAAAACTCAAGCTTATCTGGCCATTAGTCATGTTAATTATCTTCATTTTCTATAAGTAACAGTTGTATTATGTTTAAAACAATCTGTTTTTCTAGGCAAAGGCTAGTGAGAGTGTTGTGTGGACAGCTCTATGACCAATCACTATTAACTTTCCAAGTAAGGCCAAATGGACACATATCCTACATGACCAAGTAAAATCACTATACCGGTACTATTAATTATTTGAGAAGCCTTCATATTAACAGAAATATCTGGTCCTTAGTTGAGACTTTTATTTCAACCTTTGAATAGCTTACTCACAGAACATTAAACTATAACAAATTAAGAGGTCTAGAAATAAGTAATCGCATCTTCCCATCTTATAGTTCAGCATTGTTGAGAACCAAAAGCTTAGAGAACATTACACATTACAGCCTTGCACATGTAATTATCCTTCTCTGTCAGTGGTTGGCAAAGAGGCAAATTTTAAAAGTTATATAATGAAGTTTATTCAAAGAGTCATTGTTTTTAAACTAGACTGTCTGAGGATATGTCCAGCAACCTTATGCGATGCTTGGTCACAACCTAACTATGAGGTCGAATGACAGTTCGGCATAGGATTTCTTTCTTTGTGATCCAATGTCTGTAACTGTCTCCTAAAATCATCCTTAGCCATTTTTGCTGAGCCACATTTAGCCTTTTCTTATTTTGGTAGATGACTTCCATGTCTTGTAAGCATATGTCGCTGTAGGGATGAAAAGTGTGTTTGAAAAGTGGATTTTTGTCTCAAGACCAATAGCTTGGTTTGTCCAAACAAGGTGTAACCTTTGGAAAATGGCCATTGCTTTTCCTATTAGGCATGATAGAAGACTCAAAAGTAAAGTAGCAATTATACATAAAACACTGAACCATAATCTTCAAATACAAAAACAAAATTTAATAAAATACTCTGAAAGACACAAAAATAAAGGCACATTTCTCGTCCCATATGCTAGGACAAATTTGTACAAATACTCCTTCTTCCCTAGTGCTATTAGAGCATGGAATGGGTTGCCTGAGCTAGCCAGAAAAACCAGTGACTTGGCAGAATTTAAGTCATTGGTTAATATGCATGACGCGTAGGACGTAATCATCTTCTTTTTTGAAGTAACGTCTGTATTATATAAGATAAGATAAGATATGATGCTGCCTATGTAGGCCTATGTGAATGTTGGTGGTGCGTACCTTGAATAAGCGAGCACCAATTTCTTTTTATGTGCACAATTGTAGAACGCATCTTGGGCACGACATGGCCTAAATAGTGCCGATGTGCCAAAAGTTCCTCTGTAAAATGTTTGTAAAATGTCTTACATGTTTCGGATGTTCCTTCAGAGTTAAAGATAATTAGCCTACTTCCTAGTCCATACCTCCCGCAGGACGACGGGGGATGGGAGCGGGCAGGGTTTGAACCCGGGACCATCGATAAATCTGAACGACAGTCCAGCGTGCAAACCGCACGACCAGGCAGCCAGCCATACACTTTAGCCTGCCTTTAGTGTATTATAAATTACAGACATTACACATATCAATATGTCAATCTAGTAAAGCATGTTAATCAGTGACAAACTCTGCTAAGACGTTGTTTTTTTCTGTCTGATTCAGGCAGTCCATTTAGATATACCCCTGGTAGCCTACACTAACAAAGGGATCTTTAGTGGAGATAATTAAATAGCTCAACAAGAATTGGAAGCCCTCTCCCTTCTCAACCCCCCTCCCCAGCACCGTCGTTTTCCCGACCAACCGAAAAATGTTAAAGTAGTACATTTTTAAAAATTGTAAGGTTAGAATGTAGGTCTACCAGGGCCAGTAAGTGCTTTTGGACGCCTCCAAGTTAGAGCTTGGCGGAATAAAAACCAATGTCATAATTGTTTGTTAAATAGCAATTCAATGGAGATAATAATAGGCCTACACGTTTGCGAGAGGACTATCCGTGCTATTGTTGCTTTCTAAAAATGTGCTTCGTTTCAGTAGGCCTAGTCTTGCACTATAAATATTTCGTGTAAGAGCCGCAGACAAGGAATATAAAAGAGGCGCATGCGATCACAGTTCTATAGGCTCAGTAATTGCTATATCTGATGTAAATTTAAAAAAAAATTATGCAAAAGGAATCAAGAAAAAGACTAATGTCATGAATTGCTTGTTATAAAAAAAAAAGGATGCTAAAAAAAAAGATCTCTTAGGGATGTGTGATGTGTAGTGGCTCAGCGCATAAACTGCGTGTCTGTCTATCAATACGAAGATTGAGTTTGAATTCCGACCTGAGCCAAGTTGTGTTTGCTGAACACTTAGAGGTGTCAGTGTTTGAGTCGTTCAACCATAAAATATCCGAGCTGGACTGAGATTTGTGTCTTGAAAACTTTCTCCAAGACCTTCTCCCCCCCCCCCCACATGGACACACACAAGAGATTGGACTAATACTATAGTACTGGGGTATGGAAGATGCGATATAAAATAAATTATGGCTTTTATATAGCGCTACTTTCATGCTTTTAGCATGCTCAGAGCGTCTTAGTTGTGGACCGGTGGGGAAAGGGGTATCTAGGAGAAGGTTTTTCCGTGGGCCCGAGTCGGGTGTCGAACCTCGAGCCCCCTTCTAGCCAAGCCAAGTTAAGTTCAAGCGCACTTAGCCTCTCGACCACGCTTTCCACAAAAGAAATTATAGAAGGAGACAATGCAAAGACTAGTTTGAACAAAGGGCACATCTTTATTTAATTTAGCCCCAGTTCTTTTCTTTTTTTTTTTTTTGTTTTGGGAGGGGGGGGGGGGGCTTTTTTGTGTGCATCATTGACATTACAGTTAAATGATTAAATGGCTTGGTTCTTTGTAGATCTAGGACTAAATCTAAACATTGTAACGATTTTAAAATATTCTTTTCTAGATTTGATGACTCCAATAATATAGAAATTGTTTGATTCTTTAAAATCTGTCATTAAATAATTTAATTGCTGCACTACCTCTAATATGGATTAAATCTATACCTCCATAAAATAATATTTACTATGGAACTTCAAGTTCACTTAGCAATGAAAGGCATCTATCTTTCTGCACGACAGCCCATAATATGGCCCACTCAAAAAAAGTAATAAAAAATTGCAATTAAAAAAAGCATAATTAAAACAAAAATCTTACTCTTATATTATAGACGTTACTAAAAAAAAAAGATAATTAAGTTCTACGCATTTCACGTGTCAATCTAGTCATGCATGTTAATCAATGACTTAAACTCTGCTAAGTCGTTGGTTTTTCCAGGCAACTCATTCCATTTTCTATAGGCATTTGCTTGGGAATTAAGAAGTATCACTAGTATGAATTTGTTTTAGCGCATGGAATAAGAAAAGTGTAAAACAAAATGCAGCTAAATGTGAGTACATCTTTTAAATCTAGTTTTCTTTGTAGAAATATTGAGATTGAATCTATAAGCCTGCAAGATAATATAGTACAATAGATTATGATATAGATCTAGAATCTAGATGTACCAATATATAAATTAAAGTATGAATAGTTTTTTCCCTCTGTCAGTTACTCTGGCTTATCTATCTTTTTAATGTCAAGAAATGGGATATTAAAAACATGGCTCTAATGTTTACAATGTCGGCAAGAGTGTTGACGTTGCCTTTTCTGTTGATAGTGTTAAAATATTTTATGTTTTGCAAAGCAGGAAGATTGGGAGAAATCGACATCGATGCTTACAGGTTAATTCTATTTATCTAGATCTATTTCTAGACTAATATTTTAAGTAATAATGTTATATTTGTATCTAATATTATATTCATTTCTGAAAGTCAGAGAGCAGAGTGTGAGACTGAGTCGACTCCCAGTCAGGTAGACCTATAGTATAACTTAACTAACAACTATCTAAGTTGTCTAAGTCTAAGTAAAAGGTACTTAGCCTAGGTAGTCTTATATAAATCTAAATCCATCGTTATCTCTGTTTAATATCTAAATAATCTATTAATAGTATTATTAGTCTATGATATATCTAATAAATCTAAAGCTAGATATCTACTTTATCTAGATCTAATTACTAATAGTAATAATAGTAATAAGAGTCTACTTAATAATTTATTATATTTAAAATAGATCAAGAATAATCTAGATCTATTTATAATCACACTATTGTCACTATTCACTCTATTGTCTATTCTATCTATCGAACTTTGATACTGAGTTATGTCTCCCCCAAAAAAGGACAGACTATGGCAGAGTCATCAGCAAATAAGTGAATTTAACTGAGTCATAGAGGCTTCTTGAGTCAATAGTGTAAAGAGTGTAAAATACCAGATAAAGTAAACAACCTTGATTTGTGGAGCCCCAATACATATTGCTCAAGTTGACAATTTGGTGTTGTTGACTTTAATAACCTAATGCTTTCCAAACTTTCAGATAATATTTGATTGCATGTTCAAAAATTTCATACATATTTTTCTGTCTTTTTATTTTGATATTTCAGAGAAAAGGTCAGACAGATGTTCTATCATGCTTATGAAGGGTATTTGAACTATGCTTACCCATATGATGAACTACAACCTTTAACCTGTAAAGGTCATGACACTTGGGGCAGGTGAATGATCATTACTGTATTTGCATATGGTGTATATATGGCATATTAATATTGTGCCTTACTAACTGCCAACTTATGTCAGCTACCGATTTGAGCTGGGTGGTCTCGGAAGCATCCTAAATATCCCAAAGTTCAAAATCCCAGTCTTCACCAAGAACCCAAGACCCCTTGGTTTTTATCCTTAGTGCTTTATTACTCAACCACCATGCCCCCATCAATTAATGTTTCTGTAACACTACATAGAATCACTGACCTTGAAGCATCAAATTAATCATGTGTTTCTTTCCAACGCAGCTATTCTCTAACATTGATTGATGCCATGGACACATTAGCTGTGATGGGAAACTATACAGAGTTCAGAAGAATAGCACAGATTTTAATTGACAAGGGAGAAAGTTTTTTTGACATTGAGATCAATGCTTCAGTGTTTGAGACGAATATTAGGAGTAACTATTTTTTCTAAAATATTGTACTAAAGATTGTTAATATTTACTTTCAAAAATATGGCTTAATTCCTAAACATATTTATGATTTATTCTCTAAGTTAAGACTCCTATTTCATAAAGTAATTCTTCTTTCAAAAGATTTAATTATCATGTCTCTTTAGTTGCTTAGTCTAATTTTTTTTGTTTGTAGTTGTTGGTGGATTGCTGTCTGGACATTTGTTTATGAAAAGAGCTGGAATGGTTCTAGAGCCAGCCTGGCCATGTTCTGGGCCTTTACTAAGGATGGCAGAAAATGTGGCCAGGAAAATTTTACCAGGTGACCAAAATTAACAATTTTACAGTTGTTGACTTTACTATTGCTGTAATAGTTGATCATATTAAAATAAATATCAGTCATCGCACCACCATTACTTTCAACGCCATTTGTTTTTTTCTAAGTAAAATCATGACTAGACTTGTGGGACCTAGGTTTCATTTTTATTGGTTTAATGAAATTTGATTTTTTCCCATTTAAATCTCAGGCTTAGTGGCCCCAAAACCCTATTTCATTATAAAACTAATGCTGTTGGTGATTGTTTTTTTTTTGTTATTTCAAATTTTAAAAAAATGAAAAAAATTTGAATGGTGTTTTTGCATAAGACTTAAATATTAGTTTTGGTCAGGCTTAGGTATTTAACATTGAGGCCAAAAAAAAAAAAAGGTTCTCGAGTTAAAAAGATTCCATTGACTAATACCAAGAGATTTTTAAAAAATTGTTTAAATTGGTTAGTTAAAATCTTTATAGAAAACTGGTTCTTTATTTAATGGACTTATCAATGAACTTAATGGGACATATCAATATATTTATCTATGACCTTTATATGAGATAACTATCAAGAAGAAAGATGTCACACATGAAACCTCGATGTCCATGCAATAAACGTTTGCTTTTTTTCTGTATACCCTTGTATTTTTGTTTAGCTTTTGACACTCCCACTGGAATGCCTTACGGTACTGTCAACCTTCGCCATGGTGTACCCAAAGGGGAAACAACTGTGACCTGCACTGCTGGAGTCGGCACATTTATAGTGGAGTTTGGTGCTCTTAGTCGTCTCACTGGGGATCCTATATTTGAGAAAGCTGCTATACGAGCAATTAGAGCTCTTTGGAAATTTAGGTCACCATTAGGGCTGGTATAATGATCTCTATTTTTTTTTAAATCACTAGCATGTAATGTTTATGCTTTTTTTTCATCTTTGCCATTAATACTAAAGGGTTTAAATAATAAAACTGTTTGCTATTGATTCAAATATCACCTGCAATATTTCTGAAGACAAGTGACAACTTCAAATGTGTCTAAGACATCCGCTGGAAGGAGGACTAGTGACAAATTCTTAAGTGTCTATGACATCAGCTGGGAGGGGTTACTAGTGACAACTTGTAATGTGTCTATGACATTAGGTTTGAGAGTAGGACTAGTGACATCTTTTAATGTGTCTAGAAGAGGGCAGAGAGAAGGTAGAGAGTCTTTTTTGTCATTGTGATGGTTATGTGCTACTGGCTTTTGAGATTGTCATTTGTACCTCTTTTTTGTACAGATAAAGAAAAGCAAAAATTAATACTTAATGAATACAATTTTAGTCATAGTAAATTTTTTTTTTTTACAAGTTTCTTAAATTAAATTTCTGTCATAAATACAAAGAATGATTAATAGGTTTTATTTATTTGAACAGCTAGGTAATCACATTGATGTCAGCAATGGCAAATGGACGGCACTAGATTCTGGGATAGGTGGTGGCATTGACTCTTACTTTGAGTATTTAATTAAAGGTGCCATTATGTTTAACATCCCAGAGTTACTTCACATGTTTAGAGGTAGGTTTACCCTAGAAAATGTTGCCAATGTATCTTCTAATCAGTACCACCAAAAAACATTTTGCTAGTTTTAAAATAGAATTACAAGAATTACAGAAATGGGAATAAATGTTTCCTCCCAGAAAAATGGCAATTATTATGAGTAACCAAAAAAACTAAAGCAAATAAAAACTACTTACTTTATTAATGGTAAACCAGTTATGCAGATTAAAACTCAAAATGTCTAGGTGTTAAAGTAAATGAAAAGATATCATAATAATATAAAAAAAGCAGTAGCCTTTCATTTATGTATACTTACTATACTAAAGTTTATATATATATTTTGTAAATATTAAAAACAATAAGTTTAAAGCACAAAATTACATGTCCTATGTTACGGGTTGATAGATGAAATTAGTTATGTGCTATACAATGGTCTGGAACTTGAACCTGTCCTCTTGTGTCCTGATATAGGTTTTGGTTAGGATGTAATAATCTTTAATTTGTAAGGGACATCTGAAGCATGTAAAAAGTAGTCTGTAAAGTTACATAATGCAAAGGATGTGTATTCATACTTGTTGAATTAGTTGTAGTTTTATTTTGTTTTCATTACTTCTATTAATTCTACAAAGCAATAAAGTGGGGGTTTTTTTTAAATGTCAAATGCTGAAATTATAATTGAAAATCCCTGAACAGAATATGAAGTGCCCATCAGGAAATATCTAAAAAGAGGAGACTGGTATATGTGGGCCCAGATGAACAAAGGAAGTATAACTCTACCTCTGTTTACTTCCCTTGATGGTTATTGGCCTGGCATTCAGGTTAGTTGTTTTGCATCTCTTTGTTTATTTGTTACATTTACTCCCACTAAATTATCATTCAAACCTCAGTATAACTTTTCTATTCCATAATTCTTCTTCCACTCTCTTTTGCTTTTTAGTTTTGTAATTTTGAACCAAAAGTAAACAAAACAATTCTATACTGTTTCAACATTTTCATTTTTGTCTCAGACATTGGTAGGAGACTTGGATGATGCTGTCAAAACTATTCACAATTATCACCAAGTGTGGAGACAGTTTGGTTTCACTCCAGAATATTACAACATTCCCAAAGCTGAAGTCCACCAAGGCAGAGAAGGGTATCCTTTAAGACCAGGTACAGTTATTTATAAGACCAGGTATAGTTATATATAAATCTTGTAAATTACAGATGTTCCCTCCAAAATTTTATCAAAGACAGAGAGGAATGGAGAAAGACGGTTGACAGATCTTATAGGTAGCCCAACGGTCCAAGACTAAGGAGAGGGGAAGGTGAAGTTAGATGAGAACCTGGCCTAACTGATGGTATTCAATGATTATCTAATTGTTTTGTAAAGCGCCAGTTTCTCATGTGATGCCTAACCTCACGTCTACAATATGAAACACAATTTATTAATTGTTGTTTTAAATTGCATTCCACTTATATACTAAATAGATTATTTCTCATTAAAAGGAAAGTATTTTTTGTGTGTAAATGTAGGTAATTAATATGGCATAAATTGTTTAACATAGTAATACAATTTTTTTTTAAATATTGTCAAAAAATTTAAAACTTTTTGCAAAAATTGTTATCACAAATATGGTAGACAGCTTTGGCAAACAGATGTATGAAAAATACTTTAGAAAAACAAAATTTTAATGTTAATTTGATTAAAATATGAAATAAATGGACTATAATTACTATGTTCAATGTTCATGTATTTAATTATAAAACAATCTGATAATTATAAAACAATCTTTGCGAAGAGAAGTTGTATCATCTTAGAGTGGAATTAGAGTTTTGAATGATAAAATATTTTTAAAATATAATAATTGATAAATATACCCTTATATGATAGTTGAATTATATAATATTTTAAAAAATTAATTTATTGATAAGTATATCGATATCCTTATTGTTGAATGATAAAATATTTTTAAAATATAATAATTGTAAATATACCTTTGTTAAAAAAGTTTTCTACTTCAAATGTTTGTGCCCATACGATTGTCCTACTTTTATTATTTTATTTATTTATGAAGCTCATTCTAGATACAGATGTTTTAAAGAATTAGATGAAACATTTAATCCAGATTATAATCAATTATATCTATAGTCATTTATCTCTATCGGTTTTTCTTTATTAACTTCTGGATGTGTTTGAAAGCCTAGTTCAGAAACTGTTTTGTGGTAGTCTAGGTTTTATAACAATGATAATATTGTGGGGTTTTTTTGGTCTATCTCTCAGAGGTGATAGAGAGCATCATGTACCTGTACAGAGCCACCAAAGATCCTTACTTACTGGAGGTAGGAGTGGACATTGTCGAGACGATAGAACACAGCGCTCGCACCAGTTGCGGTTATGCTACAGTAAGATGACGACTTTGAACTTTATGTGTTACTTTTTTTTTTTCAAGTATTTTTTTTTAGACTTTTATTTCTATAAGGAATCATTTTATTAAACCAAATTAAGATGAAACTAACATGCTGGAACAAGTTAGTTAACATCATTGATTTTACCAACAATAAAAATATAGTGATAGTTTGAATACAATCTGAAAAAAACAGTCCTGGTTCTTTTACTTATAATTTGTTCCTATAATGGGTTATCTTTCGTGAAAAGTTTGTAACTATTTCAACGTCTATTTCATTTCTTGATCAGGTGAAGGATGTGAGAGATCACCAGCTAGAAGACAGGATGGAATCATTTTTCTTGGCCGAAACCACAAAGTATCTGTATCTCCTGTTTGATCAAGACAACTTTATCCACAACAATGGCAGCCATGGGGAGGTCATTCACACTCCTAGCGGTAGCTGCGTGATTGAGGCAGGAGGCTATGTGTTCAACACCGAGGCTCACCCCATCGACCTGGCTGCAGTTCACTGCTGCAGTGCTGAGAAAAAAGAGGAAGATAGGATCCTTGAAAACTTTCACAACAACCTTGACCTTCTGTCTCTTTTGAATGTGTTTGATGATCTCCCTTCAAAGAAAAAAACTCGAATGAAAAAAACGGAACTTTCTGAAGATTCAGTGGTTATTGATGGTGACGGAGCGGCCATTATTGGAGGCCCCACTTTGGACTCTGATGCTGTTGTTAGTGAAAATATTTATTCAACAAAATCCACAAGGGAAGCAAACATCAATCATGAGGGAAAGGTGGAACATTCAAAGTCCGAGTCCAAACACCATCTTGAGGTGATTGACATGACCATATTCACAGAGAAGGAGCGTAACCTGACCCACCACTTCATGAAAGAGCAACAAATCAAAGAGCTGCTGAAAAGTTTGTCTGGCCTCTTGGCCGACAAAATGAAGGAGCAGTACAGGGCTACCGATATGGAACATCTTGCCGGTAATGTGGCCAGAAAAATTCTTATAGCCGGGGGTGAACAGGGTGATGCAACGCAAAATTCGACTAACAGTTCTGTCTCCATGGATAATACAAGTGTTACTGATGGGGATCAAGTCAATATCAGTGATGAGAAAGACAGAGGTGATTCGAAGTCAGTTGACAATAGTGTAATTGGTGAAAAAGATAACTCGAAAAGTAAAGTTGATAACATAGTTGAGAGTGCAAAGGAAGATTTGGCTACTGAAGACCAAAAAGTCAGCTTGTCAGACAACCATGAACTAACTGAAAATAAAGAGTTTGGAAGTGGGAATGTTGATTCCAGTGTTGACAGTGCTCAATCAAAGTCTGAAATTTCTGAAGCAAAGACTGTAGAAACACAGACAGATATTCCTGAGGCTAAGACTGTGGAGTCTCAGTTAGATAACTCAGCGACAGCTTCAGTTCAAGAGAGCCCAAACCATGTGCTGTCAGACAAGGTGATCAAGTTGGACATAACTTCAGATGGCGACATGGTCAATGTGATGCAGCACAAAATTAATTTGGAAGGGGAGAACAAAGTCATTGTCGTTCATTTGCAGAAAACTGACAAGGAAGATTCCTCAGGAAGCACAGAGACAGAAGAGGCAGAAACCAATCAGGAGGATGAGAATGTCAGGCCAGCAGACGCTACAACAGAGAGGTTCAAAAGTCACATTGACCTTCAGATCCAGTCACAGGAGAAACCAGAAGATTCACAGACAAGCCTGTCAGCTAGCCTACCATCGGAGAGACCTTTGACCTCCTTGGAAACTAAAAGGAACAACCTGCTGACTTTGACTACCAAGTTTCTGAACATTTTCTCTGGGAGTAAAACTGCTACTGAGAAATCTGAGGTTGACTTGGAAGGGGACAGAACTCCAAGTTTAGCTGGTCTCTATGCCTCCCTCACCAACTACACTATCAGATATTTCCATGACCCTGCCATTTTACACTGCCCAGCACAAAGTTTCCACAGAAAGATCTCTGTGTACGGGGAAGTTTTTCCTGATGAATAAGCTTATGGTGAAACTTGCAGACAATCACGTGTTGATCACCCCAGCATTAGTTTTACAGAGCTTCCATGAATTTTTAAAAGTTGGCTACACTGGTCTCAAGTTTCTGTTGGATTTTAGAATTGGCATTATGTGAATTTAATTCTTGATGAAAGTATTATGAGCAATAATAGACGTTTTAAAAACAAGTTAAATAGGAAATATTTATTTAACTTTCATAGTGAATAAGAAGTATAGTGTAATAGTGAATTAGAAGTGTAGTGTATTAGTGCAGCTTAAATTCTCCACTTGTGATTAGAGGCTCACCATTTATTCATCGGCTGCTTTAGTCGTAGATTATGGCACATGTAGAGTGAACAAAATGAAAACTTGGGCATGGGCTGTGGTCAAAAGTTGTGGCCCACACGGCATTTCCTCCCCTCTTCACGCAGCTGTTTGGTCCAAAGAGACGACAATGAGCCCATATTGTTTGGCATCGGCCAGAGTGTTGTACTGAGAGCTACAAAGGGTCACCAGCTCCTGATTTTATTCTTAGAGTTCAGCTTCCTCCTCAAAGCAACGGTGGCTTGGATTCGGAGTTTCAGGTGGGTAACCTATTAATGTTACCGAGCCCCTTCCTGCATATCAACAAATAGGTCCGTCTGTTCATCTGTGATGTCCTAACAATGGTTTGTTCTTTTCCTCGTGGCTCCTTTACTCTGTAAAATATTTCCAGCAAATGTTTGCATTTAAGCTTTCGTCACTTAATAGTTTTCATGAGCTTCTGGTTGGATTTGTAAAAGTCAAGTTCCCCTTTCAGACCTTGCGATCTATACGGCATACGATGTAAAGGTCATCTGTTTCTATGGCTAACTATTAAGGGGAGTGTCATGTGGCCAGCACCATTAGAGCTGGGTGGAGTCAGAGGTGCCCAATTATCCCGAAATTAAAAATCTTAGTCTTCACCACTATTTGAACCTTAGGCCCCCAGTTCAGAAGCCAAACGCTTTACCACTCAGCCACAGTGCCTCCTGGTTGCTTGTGTAGAATAAAAAAATCTTCTGTGTTTCCTTTTTTTTTCTCCTGATATCACACCAAAATAATCATCCATTTACACTCAAAAGCTTCATTTAAAATTCAGCTTTTACAGTTTTATCAATTATATGGAAACTTCTAGTAAAAATATCAATTTTACTTATGGCCTCAAAGTTTCCATAGTTATCATCAAATTCTGTTTGAGAGAAAGTCTAAGAGGATCATGGCTTCCTCTCTATATGCTCTGGATAAAACAATATAGTTTTGTATAGGTCATTAGCTTTTGGTCGGCATGGGTCCTAAACTCAATTTCAAGACTCTCCTTCCCTTGTCATATTTGACCCCCAGGCACTTCAGCAGTGTATGTCTTTCTGTGTGCTTTTAATGCAAATTTCTGGTACCTGGTAAGCATTATCTTCAGTTGATCTTTTATCATCTTCAAACTTCAAGAGTGGGTAATCAGTCCTTCTGTTTGTCTCCCTCCATTGCTTACATGATACCATCTAGCACCTTAAAACAGGTTTTACAGCCTTTAGTTCACTGCCATGTTTCATCAAATAAATTGTACACCTAGTTTCTATCTCTTCAACGTCAGTGAAGTTTGAACCTTTAGTGTTGAAAGTTGAAACAAACGATGAATAAACATGACATAAACATATAACAACAGCACCAGAGTACAGAGTTATTGAGAGAAAAACTAAATGGTTGGCTAAATAATGAAAATCGAATCATATTATAGCCTCCTTTGAGGACTGAACCATGGACCAACTGGTCACTTCTAAGTAGAATGTCCATTGGTGGGAAGCATGGTCGAGAAGCCAAGTGTGCTTGAACTTGGCTTGGCTTGGCTACCTAGAAGGGGGCTCGAGGTTCGACACCCGACTCAGGCAGAGTTGTGTTTACTGAGCGCCTAAAGGCAGCACGGAAAACCAACTCCTAGACACCCCCTCCACCCCACTGGTCCACAAATGAGATTGGACCAAAAAGCGCTCTGAGCATGCTATAAGCATGAAAGTAGCGCTATATAAAAGCTATAATAATAATTGTTCAAGTCCTCATCAGAGCCTATTTATCTTTCATTGTATCTCTTTGCCTTCTTCCGACAATAACCATTGTACCCTAGTGCTGCAGAAACATGTCAAGATTAGATTTTAGAGTTTACTTTTTTTTTGTCCTCCTTTTGTAAGGTTTTATCTCCCTTCAGGCTTGTAGGTGTCTGGTAAACCTAATTACAATGTAGACCTACTGATATTTAATTCCCTTTATCCTTAAGTTTTACTCATGTCAAGTTTATTTATTGTACTGTTTTATTAGTTGATGTTGCTGTAAAAATAAAAATAAAAACTGGTTGAAAAAGGTACATACCATTTACTTGGATTTATCTACCTGCAATGTTTGTTCATTTAAAAAAAAAAGGATTGCCAACTTGGGTCTAGAAAAAGATCATTTTAGAAAACTTTGACGTTTTGGCAGCTATAAAAAGCCCTGTGAATGACTCTAACAGCAAATGTATCAGGTGTGAACTAAATGTAGATGTTTATTTTGTTTAACATTAGCCTTTTGTAAAAGCTCTGGACTCATTGGCAATGTTAATCTTGTCTAAGTCTTACACAGCTCATGGTGTAGAATGGACAAAGCCCTTGAATTCTTGGTATATAAAAATGTGAAGTATTTTCTATTGATATCCATTGCTGCAATACTTTATTGTGATTTTGATGTTATGTTATTGTCTGCCATTCCATTTATTGGGAAAGAATTTTTATCATTGTAAAAAAAAAAAATCTTGCAATGCTTTTTGTTCATTGAATTCTGTGTGTTGCTGTCTTTGATTTTAGAATTTACTCCTGAACAAGTTTGTTAGGTTTTGAACTATCCAATTAACTGTGCGCAACAAAGTGTTCAATTGTTTAATTGTATTTGATAAGATGAACTTTCTATAAACCTGTTTTCTTGACAAGACCCCCAAATAGAGAACCAAAAATCATTATTCTTGGCATTGTAAAAGAATGTTGTTATTTGTTTCAATATGGCTTTAATTACCTATAGTGAGTTGTTTACAAGATACAATCTAGGAAAGTATTGGTATGTCACTCTTCCTGTACAAAGCTGCCTAGCCATAAACATTTCTGATGTTGGTGTCAGTGAAATGTAGCTTTTTTGTTGTTTTTTTAGTTCTTCTCTCAGACCTTGCAATGTATGGGGCAGATGATGTCAAGGTCATCTGTTTCTGTGGCTGGGGATAACAAAAGTGTCATGTGGCCAGCAAACAACAAACCCTCTTTACTTGTCCCCCAACTAATGTCAGGTACCCATTAGAGCAGGGTCGACTCAGAGACGCCCTAAAGATCCTGAAAGTAAAAAATACCAGTCTTCACAATGATTCGAACTCAGGACCAACAATATTCAAAAGTCAAATGCTTTACCACACCGTGGGAGCGTCTTCTGAAATGTAGCTTTCAAGTCTTGTTAATGTTTATCAGTAGTTATTGTCTCTAGCCATCTGATTGTATTTTATGTAGATCATAGCCAGGACTTTGTACATTGCACTACTCCTTGCTCTTCAGACTCGAAGATAAACTTTATTAGTCTTTCACTTGACAGTTTCTGGCCAGTAGGACTAATTCAAATATTTAAAGATCTTTTCTTGCACACATTGATTAAGGATGATTGCAGCTTTTCATGTTACAACTGGTTTTGTGACCAGATATTTTGCCATATCTGATGCAGACAAAGACATCTAAAGAGGTCTAGTTCATTGTTCTTATGTTTTCTCAAAAGTGTGACCTTTGTGAGAGCTCTCCAGGTGACTCTTTCAGAGGCCATCTGCTGCTTTATTAACTGATTACTAAATGGTTACAGTTTGCATTTCAGTCAGCCATTCTGTGTTGTATTTCCTAGAATTCCGTTTGTGTGTCTACTTGAGAAGTTTGTGTATGGCCAGCTAGTAGTTGGATGATCATGATATGTGGCCATTTTAGAATTTTTTTAGTGTAGCAGCTATGTGGAGAACAAGTGATATGGTGGCTCATTTAGAGGTTGTTTGTAGTCAACCAATGAATAGTTGAGTGTGGTCTTTGATTTCATGTCACTGCTCCTGGGGTTTAGTATGTGGTCAATCTGTCGAGTCGTTTTGTGTGACTTAATTCAGGAGATTGTGAATGACCAGTCAGTAAGTTCATTGTGAATGACCAGTCAGTAAGTTAATTGTGAATGACCAGTCAGTAAGTTCATTGTGAATGACCAGTTAGTAAGTTCATTGTGAATGACCAGTCATTAAGTTAATAGTGAATGACCAGTCAGTAAGTTGATTGTGAATGACCAGTCAGTAAGTTGATTGTGAATGACCAGTCAGTAAGTTCATTGTGAATGACCTGTTAGTAAGTTAATTGTGAATGACCAGTCATTAAATTAATTTTGAATGACCAGTCAGTAAGTGCATTGTGAATGACCAGTCAGTAAGTTTATTGTGAATGACCAGTCATTAAGTTAATTGTGAATGACCAGTCAGTAAGTTGATTGTGAATGACCAGTCAGTAAGTTGATTGTGAATGACCTGTTAGTAAGTTCATTGTGAATGACCAGTCATTAAATTAATTTTGAATGACCAGTCAGTAAGTGCATTGTGAATGACCAGTCAGTAAGTTTATTGTGAATGACCAGTCATTAAGTTAATTGTGAATGACCAGTCAGTAAGTTGATTGTGAATGACCAGTCATTAAATTAATTTTGAATGACCAGTCAGTAAGTGCATTGTGAATGACCAGTCAGTAAGTTAATTGTGAATGACCAGTCATTAAGTTAATTGTGAATGACCAGTCATTAAGTTAATTTTGAATGACCAGTCAGTAAGATAATTGTTATCATTTTTTTTTTATTTATACACATTCTGTCTTTCATACAATGTTGTTATCCCACAATGCAACACTCTTTGTCAATGTTTTTTTCTTTATCTGTTATCGTCTGCTTATATTTCACTGAGACTGAACTTGAATTATTGTCAAAGGCAGCTGTTATTCATGTTCTTTTAAATAAATTCATTTTTTTTTCAACTGAGACTTGACTTCATTTTCATTTATTATTTACCATTTCAAAATTCATTATAGTTCAACAGACTTTTTTTTAAACGTAAAGTTAAATAGTTATATACATTTAATACTTTTAAACTCCACACATTTTGTGTCAAGCTGTTGTAGCCTATTTCTCTCATCTAACACATACGAGATCGTTGAATATTTTAAGACTTATCTTATCTTATATAATACAGACGTTACTTCAAAAAAGAAGATGATTACGTCCTACGCGTCATGCATTTAGTCATGCATATTAACCAATGACTTAAGTTCTGCCAAGTCACTGGTTTTCCTGGCTAGCTCAGGCAACCCATTCCATGCTCTAATAGCACTAGGAGAGAAGGAGTATTTGTACAAATTTGTCCTAGCATATGGGACGAGGAATGTGCCATTATCTTTGTGTCTTTCAGAGTATTTTATTAAATTTTGTATTTGAAGATTATGATTCAGTGTTTTATGTATAATTGCTACTTTACTTTTGAGTCTTCTGTCATGAAGGCTTTCTAAATTTAGTGATTTAACTAAAGGTGTTACTCTAGTTAAATGTGAATAATTGTTTGTTATGAATCTCACTGCTCTATTTTGTGTCTGTTCCAGTTTCTTAGTGTTTTCTTGAGAAACTAGGAGAGATTTATAGGCATTTAGAAATGTGGGAAAGCACTGACTTTGTTTTAAAAGGGATTTTGTTGGTTCTTTTATCACTGGATTAAATTGTTTAAAATATCGGATCACAGCTTTGACCTTTGACCCTCTCAAGTGTCAAAACAACAACAAAAAATGAAAAAAAAAATTTAGGTCGAAGGTCATGAAAACTCGTTTAGAAAGGGAAACTGTTTTGTCCTGAGCTTGGCGCTTCTTATTTCAGTCTGCACAAACAAATGTCCACAATGTAAGAGGATTGTTAAGGCCCAAACTAAACAAGTCTGCAAGTTGTTGACCATGGACCATCAAGAGGACAATCTGAAGGTCATTACTTGACCATGCAGCTTACTGGCCATCACGTGTACACACGACATTTTGACCATGGTCCATCATGAGGACAATTTTAAGCTCATTACATGACCATGCAGTTTACTGGCCATCACGTGTACACACGACATTTTGACCATGGGCCATCATGAGGACAATCTGAAGCTCATTACATGACCATGCAGCTTAATGGCCATCACGTGTACACACGACATTTTGACCATGGGCCATCATGAGGACAATCTGAAGCTCATTACATGACCATGCAGTTTACTGGCCATCACGTGTACACACGACATTTTGACCATGGGCCATCATGAGGACAATCTGAAGCTCATTACATGACCATGCAGCTTAATGGCCATCACGTGTACACACGACATTTTGACCATGGGCCATCATGAGGACAATCTGAAGCTCATTACATGACCATGCAGCTTAATGGCCATCACGTGTACACACGACATTTTGACCATGGGCCATCATGAGGACAATTTGAAGCTCATTACTTGACCATGCAGCTTACTGGCCATCACGTGTACACACGACATTTTGACCATGGGCCATCATGAGGACAATCTGAAGCTCATTACATGACCATGCAGCTTAATGGCCATTACGTGTACACACGACATTTTGACCATGGGCCATCATGAGGACAATCTGAAGCTCATTACACGACCATGCAGCTTACTGGCCATCACGTGTACACACGACATTTTGACCATGGGCCATCATGAGGACAATTTGAAGCTCATTACTTGACCATGCAGCTTACTGGCCATCACGTGTACACACGACATTTTGACCATTGACATCATTGCAATTTTATAATATTATGAAGTTAGTTTTATAGTGTATGTACATTGTACATCTTCCACCTCCTCTTACAGCTCTGTAAAGCTCAGCATTTTTGTTACCAATTCACTGTCAGATATCATCTGGGTAGAAGTCGTACATGCCTACCCAGTCCATAGGATTACATTCATAAATAACTATTGTAAATCAGTAGTATTAACATAGTTTGTATATGTTTAGAGAAACTTTTTTAAAGTTCTAGTTTCTATGGAAAAAATGTGTTTCTGTTAACAAACATCTTGACCTATCTCCCTTTACACCCAAGTTTGTAATTAATTTAAATTAGTTTATATACAACCCACAACATAACACAATCAACCAATGAGATTCTAACACGTCGACCTTTTGCACACCATTAAACATGCTCAGCATCAACACACAAGATCAATTCAAGCAGCTGGGGAATCGCCAACGTGTTAGATTTGATAAACACATTTCTGGTAGGAAGCACACTCACTGCTAGCTAACAAATTTTAGTTTGGTCTCCGATATCTCAACCCTAATGGGGGCGTGCATTTGAAATGGCATTGAAAAGCTCAACAAAGACATTTTTTAAAACTTAAATGGGAAAAGGACCCACAAAGAAAAGATAATTAATTTGTTCACAGTGTGTGGAAGAATAAAATATTATAATGAACGTTTGCTCGTGGATGATAAAGATTATTATGATTATTATTATTATTATAATAATTATTATTCAAGTTCCAAGACATAAGGCTTTTGAAAAATGAACAAAGAAATTTGGATTAGACCCAATCTTGGGTCGAGCTAGAAATAATTGAAAGAAAAGTAATAATGTAACTATCTCCTGTATGTACCTTTAATGTCAATGAATGAAATACACGGTGAGAGTATTAACACTATGTTACTACTCAAGTCACATGAAAAAGTGGAGGCCAACAGTCACTACCCCATGAACGATCTTTCGGTGAACCAATTGTCACGGGAACAACTTGTCGTGTGAACCATTTGTCAGGAAACAATTAGTCGTCTGAACTATTTGTCAGGAAACAATTTGTCGTGTGAACCATTTGTCAGGGAACAATTAGTCGTGTGAACCATTTGTCAGGGAACAATTTGTCGTGTGAACTATTTGTCATGGGAACAACTTGTCGTGTGAACCATTTGTCAGGGAACAATTAGTCGTGTGAACCATTTGTCAGGGAACAATTTGTCGTGTGAACTATTTGTCATGGGAACAACTTGTCGTGTGAACTATTTGTAAGGTAACAATTAATCGTGTGAATTATCTGTCAGTGAACAATTAGTCGCTTGAACCATTTGTCAGGGAACAATTTGTCGTGTGAACCAGCTGTCGTGAACCAGTTGTCTGTGAACCAGCTGTCGGCGTACAATCCGTCGGGTGAACGCTAAGTTGGGTAAACGATTTGTTGGGTGAACGAGTTGTCTTCAACGGTTTGTCCGTGAACGAATTGTCCGTGGACAATATCAGTGGCGTGAGAGAAAATAGGCTACACGGGAGAAACTATAGACGATTATGTTGCAGAGAAATAGCAAACTAGCTTGATAAAGAAATTTTAGACGATTAAGCGAGAGACATTAGTAGCCCAAGGGAGATACTATATAAAAGGTAATTCCCAAATTATCTACATTCGTTGGTATAGTTTTAGATTTTCAATTTTGTATATGCTAAGGTACTGGATACATTTACAAAGCAGAGGGGAGGGGAGGCAGGGCTTCTGCCACGGGGAATCCATAAAAGAGGGGACCCACAATAGGAAAAATCCAAATTTCAACAGGTCAACAATTTGTATGCTTTTTTTTAATATTTCGAATATTTTTGAACAACAGAAGGCCTAACCCACCTCCACAAAATAAAAATTTACATTTTTTAATACTAATATATATTTATATAATAATTCAGGGGCGGACTGGCTAGATGGGCATTCTGGCAAATGCCCAGTGGGCCGGTACCCAAATGGGCCGATAAGGCCAAGGAAGGGACGCCAGTATGACAGGTATTAAATAATTAAATTATTGTTTTTTTTAATATTCTCTTATACAAGCGAGCGTCGTGTTAAAACAAAATCTTTTACAGACACTACATAGTAACAATAATTTCATCTAACACATTTTCTAACACATTTTCCGATATAATGTAATAGCCTACATCCGTAGAAAGTGCTAATAGTAGGCTTCATCCTTTAAGGGCCTACACACTTAGCGATTCAAAAGCAACAGAAGGCCTATATTTCTTGTAAAGATTTAGAGTTATCAATACATTATCAAACTTATAATGATTTTGAGGACAGGTAGGCCTATAATTAGAATTTATCAGATGCCCATCATATGGTATACAAATTATGGGCCAGAATGTATAGAAATGCCCGGGTCGATTTTGACACCCAGTCCGGCCTTGTATTAATTAATCCTGCCAACGGCCAGGTCCGGATTTAAGGGAGGGGAGTCGAGGCTACAGCCCCGGGGTATCCACAAGAAAGGGGCCTACACAAAGGAAATATATAGGCCTATCCGAATTTCGACGGATCAGAAGCTTTTATGTTGTTTTTTTTCCCCGCATTTTTACGGCTGGCAAAAATGTCAAGATTAAAAAATTTACGCTTGTAGAAAATACGGAAAAAGTAAATACTGATCCGGAATTACGACACTGCGTCTATCAAGAGCATTCAAGGGCCTCTACAAACTCAAAAGTATACACTTTTTAAAACTAAAATATGCATTTTACATGTTTGTTTACAAGGAAAGTAAGATTAAATTGACAAGAACTCTGTTTCTTTCTTCTAAAATATAACTTGCTTTTAGATATTTTCATTCTTAAGTGGATCTTTATCAATGCTTTCGAAAAAGTGCAGGGTCTCCACAAAAATCCTGCCCCTGGGCCTTCACATACTTCATCCAGCCCTGCCAAGACCTCCGCTTACTTAAATCCGGCCCTGTACATTTGTACTACTAAAGAGGCTCAGCAATGACAAAGTTTATTATGTTAATCGTCACTGTTCAATCTATTATATATTTGCATTTGTGTAGGCCAGTTATGAAAGTCGTTTCTAGAGAGAGAAATAAATATTTCTACTAAGCGCCTGCCACCCCCCACCCCCCTCATTGCCTTCACATTAATGTGGAAATGTGGAACCCCAAAACATGACGATCTACGTCAGAGTATATAAATCACCGTAGACAACCCCCCCCCCCCCCCCCACAATCCACGCCTCTGCCTCTTGCACCTTAAGTACATTATGACTCACAATTATTTATATACCCTGTGTAACAAAAAAAATCTCGCCTTGGTTATTTGAAAAACACCGACTCATTAAACGGAGGCATTGGAATGCCCTGAAGACCTCTCTTCTCCCCCCCCCCCCCCCAAAGCTTATATTATCGTATATTGCGTGAGTGTGTGAATGCGTTTTAAAGGTGAAACCCCCATGTTAAATGGTAGATGGATGCCTGCATACCTGACCCGTGAGTTGCGTTCGTAGGCTCTGAGCTCACCGGGACTTCATTGGTGGTGAGCTCATCCGGCCAAGGGAGATAATACTAACTCGCTGAACATCGAACCGGCTACAAACAGAGGGCGAAACGTGAAACGCCGCCACAAGCTTATATAACGGCCTGATAGATTCGTGCCCTCCAAAGTACAGGTAATATCACTGACAGAGGCTTAAAAGTAGCGAGATCAGTCGATAGTGCAGTCAGGCTTTGCGTCTTTGAAGTAACAGGTAAGAGTGAAACATATGTTTGTGTATTTTCATTGGGTTTTAAGTTGTCTACTTATCCATTTA
Source organism: Biomphalaria sudanica (assembly GCA_036873155.1). NCBI lineage: Eukaryota > Metazoa > Mollusca > Gastropoda > Planorbidae > Biomphalaria > Biomphalaria sudanica. The sequence goes on from JAZGLO010006113.1 coordinate 369,597, forward strand.
TGTTTGTCTATTAAAAATCTATTTACCTATTCCTGTCTATCTATTTATCAATTTTCGCCAATCGATCTAGTTATTAATTTAGATTTTTTTATTTTTTTATTTATGCCTAACTATACATAATTAAACAAAAAAATAAAGTTCCCCTTTCAGACCTTGTGGTCTATAGTGCTGATGATGGAAAGGTCATATGTTTCTGTGATCTTTCCCCCGACTAATGTCAGGTATCCATTAGAGCTGGGTGGACTCAGAGTCGCACTAATGATCCCGAAATAAATATTTAAAAAATCCCAGGATTCGAAGCGGGGACCTTAAGTTCGGAAGCCAAGCGCTTTACAACCTCAGCCACCGCTGTCTATGTTTAATTAGTTCAATATCTATCTAGTTCTATCTATACGACTATATGTCTATCCATCTTGTTACTTAAATCTGTATGTAGGCTATATATCTATGTATCTAGCTATCTCTCATTTTCTTTATTCCTTGTATCAATCTTTAGAGTTAGTTCACTTCTATCTGTTCTAGTTAGCCCATGGTTAGCCTATACTCCTATAGAAAATCAGCATTAGTTGTTTGTTTTTAAATCGCAATTTTAGTATATCGTTGTTTTTGTGTATGCTTTTATTTTTTTTTTAGATCCAGAGGTTTCTTTGGCATGTCTTACTAGATTTTTCCAAGGCTTTCGACAAAGTTCACCACCATAGTTTGCTTAAAAAATTAAAATATTTCGGCATTAACGGTCCACTGCATCAGTGGATTTAAGATTTTCTGATAGGGAGAGAACAAACTGTAATAATAAATGGCTCTAAATCAACACCAATAACAGTAAACTCAGGTGTACCTCAAGGAACAGTCTTGGGTCCACTACTATTTTTAATTTACATAAATGATTTACCAAATTGCATTAGTTCAGGAACAAAAGTCAGATTATTTGCAGACGATTGCATAATATATAGAACAATAAAAACAAAACAAGACACAGATATTTTACAAAGAGAATTAGATGAATTACAGAAATGGGAATCAAATTGGAGCATGTCTTTCCACCCAGAAAAATGTCAGTTGTTAAGAGTAACAAAAAAACTAAAACAAATTAATTCCACTTATCTTATTCATGGCAAACCAGTAACACAGACTAAAAACTCAAAATACCTAGGTGTTATAATAAATGAAAAACTGTCATGGAATCCACATATTGATGAAACTATAAAAAAATCCAACAAAGCATTAGGGTTTATTAAAAGAAATTTTTATAAATCAAATAAGAACATAAAACTAAAATGTTATTTAACCTTGGTTAGGCCAATAATAGAATATGCATCCACCGTGTGGGACCCCTCAACTCAAGAAAACATTAAGAAACTGGAACAAACACAAAATAGAGCAGTGAGATTCATAACAAACGAATATTCACATTTGACTAGGGTAACACCATTAGTAAAATCACTAAATTTAGAAAGCCTTCAGGACAGAAGACTCAAAAGTAAAGTAGCAATTATACATAAAACACTGAACCATAATCTTCAAATACAAAAACAAAATTTAATAAAATACTCTGAAAGACACAAAAATAAAGGCACATTCCTCGTCCCATATGCTAGGACAAATTTGTACAAATACTCCTTCTTCCCTAGTGCTATTAGAGCATGGAATGGGTTGCCTGAGCTAGCCAGAAAAACCAGTGACTTGGCAGAATTTAAGTCATTGGTTAATATGCATGACTAAATGCATGACGCGTAGGACGTAATCATCTTCTTTTTTGAAGTAACGTCTGTATTATATAAGATAAGATAAGATGTAAATAAGTTTTTACTTTTAAATCATGTAAGTTAAAGTTCATATAGCAAGTACATCAAGGTTGACCTCGCATGTAAATTGAGGTTGACCCATAATCGTCATGGATACTTCGTGTCCAGCAAAAATACATACAACCGTGACCTTTGCTCCGGAAACGCAACCCGCCGATTAGATGCATGTGTATAGTTCTAGCAGCCTTTATGACTAGCTTATATGTATTTTATAAGATAAGATTGATTCATTACAATGAACTCTTGAAAATAAGAGGGTAGAGAGTTAAAGCGTGGAGGCCGTAACGAAGTGGCGACACTACAGCTCGTTTTTACTGGTCAGAAGTGTTAGTTCCAACCAACTAGATCAGTGATGCACAACCTTATTCGACCCGCGGGCCAATTTAATTTCTGACACTTGTGTCGCGGTCCACTTCACAGGATAAAAAAAAAGAAATATACCCGATAACGTTTTTATAAGATACCCGCGGATCTAGATCTAGTATATAGGTTACATTACTTTATGGGATGTTAGGTGTTTCTAAGTTTATCGGCTATCAATATCTGGATGCATGAACATTTCTGAACTAAAAAAAACATAGAATGAACTCCTTTAAAAAAAAGATTAGGGACCCAAATGTAGGTATAGACATTTTTACATCTTTCTTTTGTGTGTGTGTGTGTGTGCGATTTTCTACACATTTGTGCCGATATTAAGGCGGGTCGGATAGCAACACATCGCGGACCGTATGTGGCTCGCGGACCGTATGGTGGGCATCCCTGAAGTAGATGAACTCAAACAACCCCTTCGTCTGCTGATCAATTTTAGCACGTGCGCCCTCCAAAGTACCTTGGAGGATAAGCTTAACCAAGTGAAGAGCCCGAACTATCTCAGCTTTTTTACTCTCGTTTAGTAGGATTCCTAGACAGTGTGCATTTTTTTTTACACGCGTCAATATCTGGTGTCATTAAAATAGTTGCATGTTTTTTTTCTGTAGCTTTGTTTTGATTTTGCCCCTTCTTATTGCCCTTCGTTTCCTAACCATGGCCACCGCTTCACAGATATTTTGTGGAGTCAACACGTCTTTCAATGAAGTCGAAATTCCTGCATCGGGTAGCTGTTTGTTTCTATCAGTCGCATATTTCAGGAAAAATGTCATCTACGAAACTGTTGCTCTCGAACTTCGCAAGATGGCTGTCAGCTTTGTTTGTGAGCATTGGGATAACTATGCGGTGCGTACCGTCACAAAAAGGCCTGACTTCCGGCGTTTATGGTGGCGAGGCTGAAATTGTGGCGATGTCTCAAATACTTCCCGCTACAATCACTATTCACTTCCGAGAACGTCCGCATGATCCTCCTCGAGTTTACAATCCGGGTCAACGTCTCTCCATATCCCTGCTATTTAGCGGTTGCATTCACCGCTACGTACTGGAGTGTAAAACTATGGCAGCTGCTACCTCACAAACTATCCTTATTTCCTGAATATCCCTGACTCAATCTGACAATTAATAAAGCACAAGGCCAAACGTTCAAAAAGACAGGCCTGTACCTTCCAAAACCTGTTTTCAGTCATGGACAATTGTATGTTGCTCTCTCCAGAGTTTCTTCTTTTCATTCACTCACAGTCGTTTGACCAAACCCACCCCATTTGGACAACTGTGTCTTTTAGGAAGTGTTCACCCGTCACTAAATAGCGGCGTATGCTACGCCGTGGGTCGATTAGTTTATATAAATTTGTATATATCCTTTAAGTTGTTATCTGAGAAATAGATTTGAACGGCGCTATTGACTTGACACTGTTCATGGGTAAAAATCTCGTTACAGAGAAGGCGAGAGGAGGATAAAAAAGGGAGATAATAAAGTGGATGACAGAGGTAGAGGAAGGATGGTTAGATATTTGGGAAAGTGTTGGATTTATTTTATGTTTTTGTAATTTTGTAAATTTAAAATGTAGCATAGATAAATAACTTATTTGCACTGAGTTCAAATATGTGATGACTATTGTATTTGTAATATCTATTTGGTCGGAGTTGCAGTGCGGGAATTGTTTCACCTCTTTTGTTTATTACTTTATTTCTTCTTAAGACTGTAACTACATCTGATTTATGCAATAGCATACACAAAGCCAGTACCTCAACACATTATCCGTATTTTAAACTAACGTAATGAAATGAATCATGGTCCAATACTATAGACAAATGTGAATCTGAACCTAAAAACTGATCAGCACAAGCTGAACTGAATCAAAATTTGCACATCACCTTAATAATTATTGCCTTATAAAAATGATAAACATGTGCATTGGATTACTTGAGTTGACCGAGTCTAGCCATAAAAGCAAAGACTACTGAAATTCTTAAATATCTTCTTCCTGAGACCGTAACGCGATGGAATTTTGAATACTGGAATGGGTCAATTTGCTTTTCTATTGCAGTCGTTGTCATAAACCACTTGAGCAACTAACAATTTCAATGAACAACTGTTGTCTGACGTTACATTTTGGCATGCATGCATGGGCTCGATTCCCACCTCTAGTAATCGACTTAGAAGAGTATTGGAACTCATTCCCCATTGATCTCAGACTTGCTACATTACATGGCTACCTGGTCGTGCGGCTTGCGCGCTGGACTGTCGTTCAGATTTATCGATGGTCCAGGGTTCAAACCCTGCCCGCTCCCATCCCTCGTTGTCCTGCGGGAGGTTTGGACTAGGAAGTAATTATCTTCAACTCTGAAGGAACATTTGAAACATGTAAAACAAACAAAGCATTCAAGGAGAACATTAAGACCTGTATAAACCATTTTTAGATTAGTTATTCATTTTAGCGCTCGTGTTTATGTGTGTAATGTTACCACAGCGCCTTGAGCCTACAATTTGTCTGTTAACAGTGCTCCATAAAAATTAAAATCAATTAATAAATAAAATGATTATTATTATGGCGACGCAGTGTACTCGAAGAAGCCGAGAGGACCGGGAAGAGCTGGGAAACCATAAAAAAAAAAAAAACTAGCAAGAGACCGTGGAGAGTGGCGTGTCTTTGTCGAGGCCCTATGTTCCATGAGGAACCCAAAGAAATGATTATTATTATTATTATTATTAAGAGCTGAACCAATTCCGTCACCAGTCGGCAGTGGTAGGCCCATTCATAGCACACATTTCCCCTGGAATGTTCAGCCTGCACACACCAAAAACATAACATGATCGTCGTTAAACCTCGAACAATTTTGACGGCTGACCTATGACCTCAACTATTCAGTGACCATTTGTCTAATGACCTCGTTGTTTGCATTGATGGGGAAGCTGTTGTCTGGTGTTTTCCTGGGTGTTTCTTAAAATGTATTCTGACATTAGCTCAATTTTACAAAAGTCATATAATAAAATAAAACAAATCAAGAAGCAAAATATAAAAACACAAAATGAAAACAAAGCTTATCTAACTCTGCACTTACAACCATGTCTCTCAAAAATGTAGACGTTTTTTTCCCTTAGTTGATATCAAACAAATAATTAATTATTAGCAATTAATTCTTATCTTATCTTATATAATACAGACGTTACTTCAAAAAAGAAGATGATTACGTCCTACGCGTCATGCATTTAGTCATGCATATTAACCAATGACTTAAATTCTGCCAAGTCACTGGTTTTTCTGGCTAGCTCAGGCAACCCATTCCATGCTCTAATAGCACTAGGGAAGAAGGAGTATTTGTACAAATTTGTCCTAGCATGTTTTAATTGATTCATGTTTTGTTAGGTACAATAAATAATTGTTTAAGGTTTCAATTGGATCCGAAAATCGTTTTGGCAGAAACAACGTGTACTTTTTTTTACCAGATAGACAGACAGACATAGAGACAGACAGAGTGAATAGATATAATAGAAATCATATTTACGATTTCCTAATTAGCCCACACTTTGATATTTTAAATACAAGTTTCGTTAACACGCGCACGAAATACTCGTTCCAGTTGAAAACTTAACTCTTTCTCTCCTAGCTGACGATACCAACGTTGATTCCACCAGAATGTGGTAGATAATTACGGAGTTAAGTCATTGGTTAATTTGCATGACTAAATGCATGACGCGTAGATCGTAATCATCTTCTTTTTAAAGTAACGTCTGTATTATATAAGATAAGATAAGATAAGATAAGATGCCGCTCTTCTCAAGAGTGATTTTCCTTCTTTTTTTTTTTCTTCTTTTTTTTTTCTTCTTTTTTTTTTCTTCTTTTTTTTTTCTTCTTTTTTTTTTCTTCTTTTTTTTTTCTTCTTTTTTTTTCTTCTTTTTTTTTTCTTCTTTTTTTTTCTTCTTTTTTTTTCTTTTTTTTTTTTCTTCTTTTTTTTTCTTCTTTTTTTTTTTTCCAACTAAAAGCTTGTGACGTCACGTGTCTGGATTTTTGAAGCTTACTTTTAACTCAAGCTCTAGGTGTACGCTTACCTGTACACCCTTCCAGATGTCTGTCAGACTTGGGCCTATATATTTTTCTTAAATTATTATTTTTATATTCTTGGCTAAGAAAAAATTTATAGAAGTGAATTAAAAACATGGCGTTTCAGCATCGTCAACTTTGAAATGAAACCAAACCAAAAAAAAAAAGATAAAGTAATTAGGGCCGCCTTAGGCATAAGCAAATTAGGCAGCCGCCTAGGGCCTCCAATTGTTGGGGTCTTGCATAAGAAAAATTATATCTTTTGAGAAAAATCAGCAAAACTTGGATCAAACCCCAAACTTAGCAAAGCTCTACTGCTAGACTAGCTTTAAAGTTTTATTATGACTCAAGGTTTATTAACGAGAGTTTGTACTTGTTAGACAACCAATGTTAGAAGACCTTTAGACTACCAAAGTTGGAAGACCTTTAGAGTACCAATGTTGGAAGACCTTTAGACTACCAATGTTAGAAGACCTTTAGACTACCAATGTTGGAAGATCTTTAGACTACCAATGTTGGAAGACCTTTAGAGTACCAATGTTAGAAGACCTTTAGAGTACCAATGTTGGAAGACCTTTAGACTACCAATGTTAGAAGACCTTTAGACTACCAATGTTGGAAGATCTTTAGACTACCAATGTTGGAAGACCTTTAGAGTACCAATGTTAGAAGACATTTAGAGTACCAATGTTGGAAGACCTTTAGACTACCAATGTTAGAAGACCTTTAGACTACCAATGTTTGAAGATCTTTAGACTACCAATGTTGGAAGACCTTTAGAGTACCAATGTTAGAAGACATTTAGAGTACCAATGTTGGAAGACCTTTAGACTACCAATGTTGGAAGACCTTTAGAGTACCAATGTTAGAAGACATTTAGAGTACCAATGTTAGAAGACCTTAAGAGTACCAATGCTAGAAGACCTTTTGGTGAAAATATCGAGACGTTATTTCGAGTCTGGTGCATCAAAATGCGAACGAAAAGCGGATGGCTTTAGAAGAAGTGGTCAACAAATCTGCTAATTTGCAGGAAAAGTCATGATCCTGGTCATGGTAATGCAGGTTTTTTCCAGCGACGCAGAAGAGATCGCGTCAGCATATCGTCTGCGATTGGAAAGATCTAGGCTTATGGTCATCTTCAATAAGAAATATAAACGCGTCGAAAACATATTAATTGATTTCGATATGGATATGTTTGCAATAAATTGCTTGATTTTATTTTTTGCGGTTAATTTGTAATTTTCATTTGGGGCGACCAAATTCTAATCGCCTCCAATTATCTAAGATAACAGAAATAGTCTACTATGTAGTGGAAGAAAAACCATTTGAATGATTAAAAAACATAAAAAAACATAAATATAACTATCAACTAGTTGCCAACTATAAATCGTTTTATCCTGTTAGTTGCAATGTCTGATGAATCCAAACCTAAAAATGTTGTAAGAGCTAAAAACACACGAGAACAACAACCGTTCCAAATAAACCTATTTCCAGCATGCAAAGAAACACACAAAAAACAACAACCGTTCCAAATAAACCTATATCCAGCATGCAAAGAAACACACAAAAAACAACAACCGTTCCAAATAAACCTATTTCCAGCATGCAAAGAAACACACAAAAACAACAACCGTTCCAAATAAACCTATTTCCAGCATGCAAAGAAACACACAAAAAACAACAACCGTTCCAAATAAACCTATTTCCAGCATGCAAAGAAACACACAAAAATAACAACCGTTCAAAATAAACCTATTTCCAGCATGCAAAGAAACACACAAAAACAACAACCGTTCCAAATAAACCTATTTCCAGCATGCAAAAAAACACACAAAAACAACAACCGTTCAAAATAAACCTATTTCCAGCATGCAAAGAAACACACAAAAAACAACAACCGTTCAAAATAAACCTATTTCCAGCATGCAAAGAAACACACAAAAACAACAACCGTTCAAAATAAACCTATTTCCAGCATGCAAAGAAACACACAAAAACAACAACCGTTCAAAATAAACCTATTTCCAGCATGCAAAGAAACACACAAAAACAACAACCGTTCAAAATAAACCTATTTCCAGCATGCAAAGAAACACACAAAAACAACAACCGTTCAAAATAAACCTATTTCCAGCATGCAAAGAAACACACAAAAACAACAACCGTTCAAAATAAACCTATTTCCAGCATGCAAAGAAACACACACACACACAAAAAACATTTAAAGCGACACCTTTGTTACATTTGGGAAAAAAAAAGTAAGACCAAAAGAAGTAAAAATACAATTCAGGATACTCCATTTTGTTAGGAGATAAAAGAAGAAGCAGAGAGAGAGGGAGGGAGGGAGAGAGAGGGAGGGAGGGAGAGAGAGGGAGGGAGGGAGAGAGAGGGAGGGAGGAAAAGAGAGAGGGAGGGAGGAAAAGAGAGAGGGAGGGAGGGAGGGCGAGAGAGGGAGAGAGAGAGGGAGGGAGGGAGGGAGATGGAGAGAGAGAGGGAGGGAGAGAGAGGGAGGGAGAGAGAGGGAGGAAGAGAGAGGGAGGGAGAGAGAGGGAGGGAGAGAGAGGGAGGGAGGGAGATGGAGAGAGAGAGGGAGGGAGAGAGAGGGAGGGAGAGAGAGGGAGGGAGAGAGAGGGAGGGAGAGATGGCTGGAGGGAAAGAGAGAGGGAGGGAGAGAGAGGGAGGGAGGGAGATGGAGAGAGAGAGGGAGGGAGAGAGGGAGGGAGGGAGATGGAGAGAGAGAGGGAGGGAGAAAGAAAGAGAGAGAATATATAAAATTGAAAGAAGGAAAAAGCGACAGAGGAAGAGAGAAAGAGAGAGAGAGAGAGAAGCAGAAATAATGAGACTATTTAGCCTACTTAAAATAGTTTTTAGCTTAGAATTTGACTTTTTTTTTTTTGCAATTTTTTTTAATAACTTTCTTAAAGTTCAGAGTTGTCGTTTGCCAGGGACCAAATAAAAAAAACAACAACAACTGCGTTGCAGATGTCAAGGTCAATGAATTGCGTACAGAAGTGAACAAATCGGTTTTAACATTTCAATTCGTTTAACAATAGACCCAGGTTCCACTAAAACACATTGAAATGGTTTCAATAAACACACCCTGTTACTTGACGTGACAAACATATGACTGAAACATGTCTGAAGGCGGTTGGTCGTTGTGCTGGCCACATGACACCCTCGTTAACCGTGGCCGACAGAAACAGATGACCTTTACATCATCTGTCCCACAGATCGCAAGGTCTGGACGGGGTACTTTTTATGTAGCTGCGTTATAAAATAACTATTTTACTGAACCGTTGTTTACAGTTTGCTATTACGCCTAACAGTCTGTTGTCGTTAGCTATTACACCAAACACTCCCATAAAGAGTCTTTATGCTGGCCTATGGAGTCTTTGAAATTAACAGTCGACATTCGGAAAAAGGGACACATTAGTGAAAAAGAGAGGTCACCACTTTGACCTATCTCTTTGTCTGTAGAACCGTTGGGGCACCACACATGATCTGTCGACCGTCTTTTTTCCATTCCCCTGTCTCTAGCCTTGGATAGAATTTCTTTTAATGGCCCGTCCGTTCTTTTCTATTGTCTTCCATGTGCCTACAATAAGATTTTCCTTCCTTAACTCTTTCTCTCCTAATCAACGACACTATCGTTGATATGACCCCATTAAATTAAATATTGGTTTTAGAAAGCATAATTCGTGTTTTTTAAAAAGAGCATTCATTCTCCAATAATTCTATACCAAAAGTAACGTTTTCTTATTAAAAACAAAAAATGTTACTGAAGTGTAATGATAACAAGGTAGATTGTACAAATGTAAAAAAATGAACAATTCTGTCAGAACGTGGAAAAATAATTACGGAGATAAAGAGTTAATACTTTCCCTATCCTAATATATATCACGTTTCATCCCCCCCCCCCCCCCCCCCCGCGGTTTTAATTGTTAGGCCTACACATGTACATTTTTGGAGCGCTTGGTTCATTTCTTTGTTTGTTTTAAAACATTTCGGAGGAAATACCACACTATCAGGCAACCATTTGATGACTTTTCGGAGTAACACAATGTCATGTTTTCTGAAAACCAGGAAGTTGCAGTTTCACTTTTTTAATCATTGTGCAAGTCATAAGGAATTTTTTACACCAAAAGTCAATCACATTTACTTACTTACTTAATTCGTCCATCGTGGTTCGATGATGACCACTTTGTCATCCAGGAAGCTGAGGACTTTGCACTGTTTTTTTTTGTTTTTTTTTGTAATTTTTTTTTTGGGGGGGATGACAAGTGACTTGCGCTGGAATTTGGATTTAAGTGAGGAGGATTGCGCGCAACACGTCGACCTCACTCTCTCGCCCTAAAGCCCATCCTTTTCCGGAAGTAAGATTTGATCAAGACGTCCGGGGACAAGTTTGGGTGCAGTGGGTGACCAGAGACCTTCTGTGTGTCTTGTCCTGCTCTAGAGTGCTCCACAGCACTGTGCTGGTATTTGCCTTTCAGTCCGACTTGTCTAGTTTTGTGACGTTTCGCACAGGCCGCCAAGTCCAGACTTCACATGCTAGATTTGACAGAACCTCAGTGTACTGAGTGCCATGGACCATGGACACGTCAGATACCCTCTACCTGGTTTAGCCGGCCAGTCAAAGCCGTTTCCGGGGTGTGGCCCCTGCGCATGCTACAGCTTCTGGGAGCCACATGTGAGAGTTAGGCACTGAGTGGGGACCAAGAGTGAGCCAATTTAAGCTTCCCTCAAAAAGAGGGTACGACTGTCTGTTCACTAGACAAATCTGTTTCTACAGAGCTAAAAATTTCAAAAATGCTCTTATACGGTTTCATACTGATATAGTACGTCGCTCATCAATACTTCTGTATTTTGTGTACCCAATACACCAACAATCTTGATATCTATGGATTTGCCTTTATGTATGAAAATAATTAGTAAAATCGGATTTATTAAAGTAAATGAAGTTTCTGTTCGTAAGTAGAACTAGCATTTCAAATTGGCTTTAAATGGTTTGTTGATTTAATTTATATATACGGTACATAAGGGTGATAAGTCTTACGAGGACCGTCGGTAACATTTGCGTCTCTGTTGATCTCTCTTTGCAATATGTTTGCTCATTTAGTTTATTTATTACAGAAGAAAAAAAAAGATTACAACTCTTTAATTGTATCCTTGTGTTTACTTAGTCGTTTATGGTTGATCTATCAAAGTAATAAGGGTTCTTGTCAGTTGTTCTGTTGATCTATCAGAGTAATAAGGGTTCTTGTCAGTTGTTCTGTTGATCTATCAGAGTAATAAGGGTTCTTGTCAGTTGTTCTGTTGATCTATCAGAGTAATAAGGGTTCTTGTCAGTTGTTCTGTTGATCTATCAGAGTAATAAGGGTTCTTGTCAGTTGTTCTGTTGATCTATCAGAGTAATAAGGGTTCTTGTCAGTTGTTCTGTTGATCTATCAGAGTAATAAGGGTTCTTGTCAGTTGTTCTGTTGATCTATCAGAGTAATAAGGGTTCTTGTCAGTTGTTCTGTTGATCTATCAGAGTTATATAGGCCTTCTTGTTAGTGTAATGTACATTTTATTTGTTTTATTGACCTATCAGGGCTATATACTTGCTACTTATGTTAGTCTATCATCGTAATGTGACCTGACAGAGTGACGCGCTTCCATTAGTAAGCCTACTATGTTTTTTTCTGCAGTCTTCTCTATTACTTATCACATTCACCAGCTACAACGTTTTCGAGATGCCTGGTTAATGGACGTTAACAGAAATTAATAGAAACAGACTTTTACTTGTCGCACTTGTGCTGGAGGAAGCCAGAATCAACTAGAATCGACTCCGATTATCTAAATCTACACATTTATTGTAGGCCTAACCAACTTCTATTCCCAATTGTTCGTTTATTATGCACGCATTTTTAATTAAGTAGGTAAAAAAAGTATCCTTTTCCGATCTTGCGATCTACTGGGCAGATGAAGTAAAGGTCATCTGTTTCTGTGGCCGACTGTTAACGAGGGTGTCATGTGGCCAGCACAACGATCAACCGCATTTACTTTTCCCCGACTAATGTCAGGTACTAGATAGAACTGGGTAGACTCAGAGGCGCTCTACATATCCCGAAATTAAAAATCATCGTCTTCGCCAGGATTGGAACCCTAGACACCTCGGTTCGGAAGCCAAGCGCTGTACCATGCAGTCACCGCGCCTCCATCCATAGATTCTTAACGATTTTAAAATTATCTACAATAAGAAAGGCATCGTAAAGAAGGAAAAGTGACACACATCTCAAGAAAATAAGAAATCGTATTAATTTCGTATTTACTTGTATACAAATTTGAAAGCGAACATAGACCAAGATTTCTTATGCCAGGATTAGGATAAATCTGCTAGCAGCTAGACTAAGAACTTGGGTGGGCTCAGTAATCAAATCGTCCGTCAGGTATAACACGAATCGATGCTGGAATTAAAAAGTATCGCCCGGTACTAGTTTCTGTGTTGTTGGCCTACTCTAGCAACATCGATTCCACCCGAGTTTCTGTGTCTCTTTACTTGTGAATACAAGTTTCTTCGCGTGTAGTATTAACCCTTGACCTCAGAACCTTCAAGGAAAAAAAAAAAAACAAGACTCTATAATCATGTCTTAGTTCTAATACGTCCACAGAGCCCGAGGAGAAGGCAATTAGTCAGAGATTGTAGATTTGCTAAGTGAATAGAGAAACTAGAAGAATAATTTTGAACCGGAAACGTGTGTTTTATTATTCCGCCACAATTGATATAGGGAAAGCGGTGGCTGAGTAGTAAAGCGCTTCACCTAACCTGGGGTCCTGGGTTCCAATCTCAGTGAAGACAGGGATTTTTAATTTCGGAATTTTTAGGGCACCCCTGAGTCCACCCACCTCTCATGGGTACCTGACTTTAGTTGGGGAAAGTAAAGGCGTATGGTCATTGTGCTGGCCACATGACACCCTGCTCGTTAACCATTGGCCCAATGAAACAGATGAGCTTAACATCATCCGCCCCCCCCTAGAGATCGCAAAGTCTGGAAGGAAAACTTTGTTTTTACATTTGATATCAGGAGCAGCTTATAAACTGGAACTTACGAATCATCACCCCCACCCCCCCTTCCCAGAACAGAACAAAACAGAAAACGGATTCCATAATGGTACTCTGAAACAAAAGGGTGACATTGACCCCCGACCTTGTAAATCGAGCCTCGTTTGCTGGCATATGGACCAATGAACTTTACAGGGCACACGCTCACCCAGCGCAGTTTAAGACACTAACAAGACAAGTGATTTCTGCCCGTGCAGCAGACGAGGGTACGCAGACGAGTGTCTACACTGGGTGCTGCCGTGTGTACCGAGCGCCACCTGTCGTGAGTAGAATATACAGACACTGAGGCAGCAGCAGGTAAATAACACAGTTCAACAAAGTTCAGCACAACTTCGAAACAACAAAAAAAAAAAAAAAAAGGACAAGTCAAGTTAAAATGGTTATAAAAAAATACTCAAAAGCAGAATTCAAAGATTGAAACTCTGGCTTAATGTATTTTGGTAGCTTCATGGATGGCTGAGTTGCAGCTGATTTGAAAACCGTCTTTGAAATCAGTTTCACTGAAGGTCTTGTACTTTACATTACGTCAGCAGAAACTGTGGCCAGGAAAAAAAATGTCTTTAACATTTCCAGTTGTACATTTCCTATTAAAAATATGTGTATATATTTGTATGCGTGTGTTAATGCTTTTTTTTTTTTTGCATTTCTATGCATTTAATGGTTACCTTATTGAAGCAATGATGTAATAGCATATGTGGCATGCACATTTTAGTTAGGCGTAAGTGACAGTACATTTCGTAATACAGCTCACACAGCTCGTGCCGTGCGTCTGGAAAAAAATAGAGCCTGTAGATCAAAATCTAGCAATCTACCTGACGTTCATGCAGCTTGACCATACATGGGCACATACCAGGGCCGGCCTTAGGCCACTGCAACCTAAGTCTAGGTGTAAATTAATAAATTAAACCATTTTAACTTATTATTTAAAGATGACCGCGGTCTCCTGATTTTCAAGGAGCTCCTGGATATCTCCTGAAATTGCAACTGAAAACTCATACAAGTGTCCTGAAAAATAGACAAAATTGTCAATTCGGGATGTCACTCAATACGAATGACGCCAATCCTACTCGCGAAAAAAAAAAAGGTTTTGTCAGCTTTCATTTAATAAAAATGTAAAAGGCAAATTTTAACCAAAATAGGATTTTCAAATACATAATTTACTTTAATAGTCAGTGGCATATAAATATAGATCAAAATCTATCTTGACCTCTTAACAATAATTAAAAGCGATATTTTGCTAGTCGATAGTAAATCTATAAGGTAGATCTGAATGATTATCGGCTTTTTGTTGAAAAACTATCATTTACTGTAGATGGCTCGTAAAGTTAATTTGACTGTGATTTTCTACTTAGTAAAGAATGAATAAAATGCAAAGACAAATTTATTTTCTAATACAAAATCTTAATTTTCACTTATAATCCTTATCTCTACCCAGACTGGGCCCCACGCAATCCGTTTCGCCCGTAGGACCGACCCTGGCGCATACTAAAAGATTCTTGATCTCAGCGTCATCTAGCCTGTTGAATTGTTGGGGATACACACATAATCCGTCGACCGCCTTTCTCCATTTCTCTCTTTTGCCCTCCTTTGCCTCCAATAGAATCTCTTTCAGAGACAGGCCCGTCCATTCTTTGATGTCTTCTCCTTTGATCCTCCGTATAAATTAAGAGTACAGTTAGAGGATATATGTCACTCCCCCTTATGTTATGGAGTGTGTGTGTGTCTGTTTCCAATGTTACGATGATGAGAGCTTAGGCGATTGGTTGGTGGCTGCGCGGTTCTGTTTGATGAAATAGAAGCTGATATGTCGTAATGCAGATGTTAAGGAAAGGAGGCGATCTAGAGATGTAAAAAAGAAAACAGTTTATATACTGCTATCACAATTTAAAAGTGTATGGATACATGATAAACATACATTGTATCTTCCCCGCAGCAGTAAATCTTTTTTTTTTTTTCTATTAGAAAGGATGGTGAAATATCAACACATCTTATCGGAAGATAAACAAAAATCTCTCAACATACTACAGTCAGAAGAATCAAAGGTAGAAACCAGTAGGTTCTTGGTCGGTCGTTGACTTATACTATCAGATTATCCATATTATATTTTTCACAAGGCACACATCAACTCACTCTGTCTTTCTGTCTGTCTGTCTGGTAAAAAGTTTGTACAGGTTATTTCTCGACACACAACCTCGGATCAAGCTGAAATTTTTGCACAATTATTTCTTTTACCTGACAATAAAAGAGAGAATAAAAAAAAAATAGTTCATTGAATATTGGAAATGTATTAGTTTGTTTATTGTCTCAAACAATGGGGAAGAAATTGTACTTGACTGAAGTGTTGGTAGAATTATTCCCCTTTTTTTTAGGTCTCCACTTTAAATTAAGTTTGAAACAAACAAGAGATAACTAAACAATCTTCTATTTTTATAAGCACTTCACTAGCAGAGTAGTTTGCATGTCGGCTTGAGCCATGAGTTGGAAAAAAAAAAGTGCTTATCGTAAAACTCACCCAGATATCTCTTTCTTTCAGCCTTTCCGTCTCCAACTTATACATAAACATGAACATATCTCTATCCTTGTCCGTCAATACTTGTGATATTATATTTCAGTATTGCGTCATTGTTTTATGTTGTTTGTTTGACAAGAAGTAACGCAATAGAAAAAGGGATTTAATTTGTATTCCTACGCAATCTGAAGACGTCTGCTATTTATTGAATTTATGCTTGAGCCACAGATTGAAATAAGTCGATCTCAATCTTTTGATGTGCCATTAGAGCGTGGAACGGGTTACGACTGGATAGGGTTGCGTCTTTAATAAACATAAACCACTAGGTGTTAACGTTTCAACTACTGTTACTTTATGAGGGCATGTCATCAGATCAACAGGCCCAATACTGATACTCCGCTTTTTGTAGGCGGGTTGCGATTTAGGGGGGTATTATTTTGTAACAGTTTAAGCAATAATACTAGGCTATTTCGCAAAGTTTAAGACTAAGACTAGGACTGCTTTATTGATCCATATGGAAATTTGTTGTGATTACAAGGACTCCTTTCTCACATAAAGACAACATACACATACATAGAACAGACACAACATAAGGAGTTCATTCAGCGTCTACACACAGGCGTCCTGGTCCTTTTCATGTTTGCCAATTGTACAGCTCAACCTTAGTTTTGTTTACAGGTGTATATTGCGTTGTCTCTTAATAAAGCAATGCCCTGGCTGCCACTACTGTTAGCGGCATTTTACCTTTCTTTGTAAAAGACCATCAACAATTATTTTGCTTATAAAATATTTTATAATTTTCTAGACTCGTGAATAAAGAAACAGATCTAAAGCTTGTCTTTGGGTCAGAAGATTAAGGAGGAATGTACTATCAAACACGACAAGGCATATCTAACAGTGACCTACATAATTTGACAAAATCAACGCAGACAAAGCTGTTGTCTTATTTATGTTCTATTTTCGCTCTGTTCGCCTATCTTCGGCATTTGCTCTTCTCTTGATCTCAAATTTGGATTCCGAGGCATTTGTATTGGCCAAATAATTCTACTATTAATAGGTCCTAATACTTTAAAAGATATATGCCACAATACCATGAATCTGTAAAAAATATATTAAAAAACACTAAAAAAAAATACAATAGTCTATAGGAAAGAATTTCTTTCATTTTAAAGCATAGTGTGAACATGGTATGTTTTGAATGTAGTATGTTTTTAAAAAGATCCTTTTATCTCTATGTAATTTTTATATTCGTGAACTTGAGGTAAGGTAGATAACCCAGTTTACAAGCAGAAGAATTTGAAAAATTATGCCCTCTTACTTTCTATTATTCAAATGATATTATAGTCATCCTATTTCCAAGATTCCCGGATATCAAGAGTTACCAGACATCAGCACACACAAAATTATGCAATATAGAGGGACATTACTTTATTAAGGGGAGATAAAACACAAAGACAAAATAAACTTTGAAACCTAGGCTTAGAATGCAAAGATCTACTATAAAAACATATCAATCAGAGGCCATAGAGCTAGGCATGGAATGTCTTCGGACAAAGTCTAGACTTTGCACTATTATTCTTTGAACCTAACAAAACATGAATCAATAAACATAATTAACCAGTTAATCAATTAATTATTCTTAATTAATTATTTTGTTCAGTAGGCTTACAACCAACATTGGATATTAATAGTTAATAATAATAATAATAATAATAATAAGGCTTGTCTTCGAGTCTGAAGATTATTGAGGAATGTAATATTTCGCGAAGCTACATATCCCCAGCTGTGGCCTACTTATTTGGCCACATCCAGGGCAAGCATAACCATTTTTACGCCGGTGGTCGATTAAGATTTTCTTTTCGCCGTCAACAAGGGATATTAATCCTTCAGTATTCACAAATATCGTTAAACATGTAGGGTCTGTCCCCTTAGATAACTGTACACGTTTTTTCTCTCCCCCCCCCCCCCGCACACACCCATTCTCTGATTTAGTTGAAACTTTCCACAATTACTTATTGTACCAAACAAAACATGAAGTAATAAAAAAAAAAAATGAACAAGTCAACTAATGATGGTAATTAGTTATTATGTTTGAAATCGACAAAAGGAACTTTTACAGTATGGGGAGTTAAGTACTAAAGTTCCCCTTTAAGACCATGAGGTCTATAGGGCAGAGGATGTAAAGGTCATGTTTCTGTGGCCTACGGCTAACGAGGGTGTCATGTGGCCAGCACAACGGCCAGCCTCCTTTACTTTTCCCCAACTTATGTCCGGTACCCATTAGAGCTGGGTGGACTCAGAGGCGCCTCGAGATCACCAGGATTCGAACCCCAGACCTCGGTTCGGAAGCCAAATGCCTTACCACTCAGCCACCGCGCCTCCGTACAGTATTGAGATATATAGATGTAAATTTGGAGTTTGTCCCCTTGGAGAAGCTTTGCTTTTTAAATTATTCTTTTATTTTGCTTGTTTATTACTTCTCTCTGGTCGAGACCTAAGCCGATTACGACAGAGGCTTTTGAGCATTTCCTGGCATCGTCGTCATTGCAGACTTACTAAAGTACGCTCTATGGCTGTCATAAGACAATTAAAACAGAGGTTCTCAACCTGTGGGTCACGACCCTCTTGGCGTTCGAATGGATTTTTTGTCAATTAATCATTTAAAGTCTTTTTTTTTTCCTTTCATTCTAACGTGTTGTAACAAACATATATGAACCATAGTTGGTATTCAGAATATTTCTTATAAACATAAGGACCATTCCTCACATTACTTCACCGCTTCGGGATCTAGGAAACGATCGTCAGACGTCAATGGAATAAAATGATAATTGGGATAAATTATTGAAGAACTCGGGAGATATTGCTAGAGGATACTTTGAGATAGCGAGTGGAACATTCACAGTTAAAGTGGAAGATGTTCCGGAGACGTTACAGGGAGAGTTTATTGAAATCATCAACAATCATCAATCATCAACGCTAAAAATGATTTCTCTTCAATGTCAATTGCTCAATTATAGAGAAAGTGTTCGCGGTCATATGCCGTCCTTGTCTGAGCATGTGTTGCGTCATCTTTTGCCATTTCCAAGAACAAATCTTTGCGAAACAAGTTTTCCAGCTTGCTAGTTATCAATTCCACTTTCAAAGTTGACTTGATGCAGAAAATGGCATTCGTTGTGCTATTTCAAAGACTGACCCGAGAATTCCTGATCTGGTGAAACAGAAACAAGCTCAACCTTTGCACTATCGTTGGCGTGTTTGTAAATACAGTCACTATTTCTGTAACAAGGTACTTCACTGTTCTCCGAACTTTGCCATATTTGTCCAATTGTAACTTAAGTATGCAACGTGTATATTGTGAATACACAATGAATACGAGTCTGAATAATATATTTTTTTAATTGAATTATAACCACAAATTTATTTTACACTAAATACTATTAGAAAAAGGTATTGCTTTATTCAGTTTCAAATAGTGAAAATACATAATATATATATATACAGTGCTTGTTTGTAAAAAAAAAAAAAAGTGCCGCTACTCTGTGATCAGGTGCCGGTATTGAGTAATGGATTGCCTAACGTTTTACTACTAATTAATTAATAATATACGTTAAAATACCAGAAAAGTTATATTTTTTCACCACATTTAAAAAGGTGCCGGTAAGCCGCACCGGTGCGTACCGTCACAAAAAAAAAACCTGTATATATATATATATATATATACTCACGTTTCGGTGTCGTCGCTGGGTGGGGAAATTATATTCGGGGGTCGGGGAACTATAATGGTTGAGAACCGCTGAATTAAAATAAGTGTTATAGGTTATATAATAGAAAGTGTATTTGAAAAAAAATATTTGAGAACCTTTCCTCTGCGTGAAAAGTACTTTACAAGTGAGGGTTAGAACAAAAAATGGAATCTTGATATGTGCATAGCAATCGTGCTCAATAATAACATAAAAAATAAAAGAACAACATTGCAAGGGGAGACTAGGAACCAGGTGAGACTAAGAACAAGGGGAGACTAGGAACAAGGGCAGATAAACAAACGTCAAGCAAGTAATATGAAACGAGGCACAGAAACCAAAATATCTATCGTTCAATTATCCTGTCTCGCGTGTTCCTCCTGAACCAGTTGATATATGGCTGGAGATGTGAGCTACCACAATGTACGCCTCTTTTCTACAAAGCTGATATCAACCTTCTCTGTCTAGTACAATGTTTGTACACGTCATTTCTCCCACTCTCATTCTCGGATCAAGTTGAAACTGTACACAATTATTTGTTGTACCTAAGAAAACATGGATTAAAAGAAAAACCAATTAGTTTATTAATTATCATCTTATATCTTATCTTATATAATAAGGACGTTACTTCAAAAAAGGAGATGGTTACGTCCTACGCGTCATGCATTTAGTCATGCATATTAGCCAATGACCCAAACTCCGCAAAGTCACTGGTTTTCCTGGCTAGCTCAGCCAACCCATTCCATGCTCTAATAGCACTAGGGAAGAAGGAGAACTTGTACAAATTTGTCCTAGCATATGGAACGAGGAATGTGCCTTTATCTTTGTGTCTTTCTGAGTATTTTATTAAATTTTGTTTTTGTATTTGAAGATTATGGTTCAGTGTGTTATGTTTCATTGCTACTTTACTTTTAAGTCTTCTATTCTGAAGACTTTCATTTAATTAATTTTTTTTGTATCGAAAAAGGGAAACAAATGCTATTTATTTAGAAATGTGACTGTATGAGAGGAATTATTTTCCTCATTTAGTTTTGTACAATTTGTTCTCCCACTTCCCATTCTCGGAACAAGTTTTAATTTTATTCACAGTCGATAACAAATTTATTTAAAAATTTACCAATTAGTCAATTAGTGGTAATTCATTAAGTTTGTTGTTAAGTTTGCTGCATAGAAATATATATATGGCAGTGATTTCATCGGTTATTTCCCTTAACTGTGCTTCTTTATTTTATTTTATTTTCTATTTTTGCTAGTTTCTAGCGTGGAAAAATAAAATATATTCTTAACCTGTGCTGGATTTTTAGTAAGTGGAAGCCATGGGGGAGAATTTTCGTCAAAACCTTTAACCTCTTCAAGATTAATTATCATTGCGCTTAGTAATATTAATGAACCTAGATTCTTGTCATAATTGTCCAGAAATAAATGGAATACAAAGAAAACATGTAGTTTTAATCTCACCATTTTTTATATTTAATAAATGTTATAGTTTTCGAATGTGAATGCCTTCTTTAAGGGTGGGTACTGAGTGGATACACTTTGGTGCACTGTGTTAAATCCGGCCCTGCTTAGCAGATGAAGGGAGAACGGCGCAGGAATCTCTTCCCTTGTATTTTCAACGTGAACCCAGCAGTCTGGGGTAAGACAAACAGATGAGATAATCTCCCTGACGATGTGAGTCAAAGACGACTCAAAGACTAGGGTTCAAGTACATTATCCGTGAAATCTTTCCACTGCGACTTTGGCATATATGAATGTTATCCTTAGTAAAGGAAATATAGTCATGAAATGCTTTGATGCCAAAATATCTTTTTGTAAGCTAATTCTGTTTTCTGAACACCCTGAATTCTGCTAAGAGGCTCCTCTCAACCGTGAATACAAGTAAACGCAAATATTTCTGTCTTTGGATTATTTTATAGTCAAACTGTTGTTTGGTAATAGAAAAAAACAAACTCCGGGGTCGATTCATTCATCAGCGAAGTGCAAAGAAACTTAAAATGAATCTTATCTCAAGCAATTCTTCTTTTTAAACTGACGAAACAAACTTTTATTTAAACATGAGACTTTTAAGAAGGAACAAAACAAACTTTCCATTTCTTCTTTATCCTGCTTTTTTTTCTCCCTTTACTTACGTAACTCTACACTGTGGAGTAGCAACGTATCAGAGGGCCAGGGTTCAAGAATATGGGGGGTGGGACCTCCACTCCCTACCCAAGAAATAAGATTGTGAAAAAAACAAAACAAATCGAGTCATCTTGTGTATCAGTACATTCACAAAAAGATATTTCAATGTATAAAAAGCTTGTACAAGTAACAATATTCATACACATAATTCAATAATGTCGTTTTAAATGTAGTCCGCAACAATCCTGTACACTCTGAAAGAAAATAAACGACCATCCTTCAGTAGCCGCTCTGGTCCCGTAGATCCCAATGCCTGTAAGTTAAGGGTCCGGGACAAAGAACCCCATCGCGCCCTGGCTGCCACGCCACTGACTTTACATTACAATGACGAGATGAACCTTAGTATAAATCTAATTTTTTTTTCTCTACTTCTATTTTAATTTTTATATTTCTTTCAGTCATGATTACTTCGAGTTACATAATGTTACTTGATATTACATGATGTTACTTGATATTACATAATGTTACTTGATATTACATAATGTTACTTGATGCCAAAATGAACAAAAATAATTCAGATTAAAGAGAGAAAAAAAAAAAGAAGGAAAAAGATTCTGTAAAAAGTCAACAGTCTACTACCGGTACTGACTAAAAGATAAGAGAGAACGAAATAAGAGAGAGAGAGAGAGAGAGAGAGAGAGAGAAAGATTGAAACAGACATTTTCACCTACGTATAGTCTCTCACTCCCTGGTGTTTATGGCCAAGAAAATGACATCTCACTAGACTTCCTGATGTATAATCAATCGTCGGCATCTCTCTGTCAAATACGCCATACTTGTCTCATGTCAAACGATAAAAACTGCAGAGTTGGCAACAAATATATACAGCATATGAAAAAGGTCACTGTTGCAAAAAAAATCAAGTGATAAATTTAGAATATATATACACGTCTCTAGCAAAGTGTTGCCAACGTGGAGTGTTTGCTCTCAACCTTGAAAAAAAGTACAAAGTTTACTGATGACTATAAAAATATATCTAAGGCGAACGTCTTCGAGTACGAGGATTAAGAAAGAGTGCTGTAGTTCACGTAACTTCGCGATCCTAGTTCAGATCCGCTGCTCTGCATACTGTATCTGACTTATTCACATTTGGACGCAGTGAGAGCCCTTTTCCGATGGGCGTCTTTTTAGGTGTTGTTGTTTTTTTTTCGTATGCTGCACATTTTTTTCGGCTCTAAAATGTCTTCTTTCTTTCAGAAGCCATTTGTTTTCATCTAGGCAAGTTACTCCTCAGTTGGTCTTAAATTGAAGCGTTTCCGGGGCAGATGGGGAGGAATGGGAGTGCTCTTCTTTTACGCCGTACCCCTTTAGATAGAAGTTAAAATAATATATAAATAAGTAAATAAAAACAAAACATAAATTAATTTTTAAAAAAATTAGCTAATAAATTATTGGTAATATTTTTTTATATTAAAAAGGGAAATAAATTTAATTTTGTATTATTGGGACATATAGTTGTAAATGTGGAGTTCTTCTCATTGGATAAATATCTTGCTTGTTTAGCTGTATAATTGATTTCATTGTCCACTATCTCCCTTGCTTAGTCTAATTTAATCTCTCTGTCTCTCTTGTTTAGTCTAGCCTCTATACTTCAATGTCATATTTATTTATTTTTTGCTGATGTGATCTCCCCTATTTGTTCTAAATTTAGACCCTAAACAATGGAACACTTGGTGCCACTGAGAAGAGAAAACTGGAGTTTCTTCGAAAGACAGAGGCAAGTGTTTAAAGACATCTTCAAAGGGATGGACAGAGACATCGACGATGAGTGGAAAGAGTTTGACCGAGAGCTCGAGAGAATGAGAAGCGAGATGTTTACATTGAAGGCCTTGGACTTCAACGACTTCGGATCCAGCATGATCCAACCTGCACGCCCCATTGTTTCAGATGACCAGGGCAACAAGAGGCTCTCACTAAGGTGAAAACCTTTTAAAAAAAACAAAAAACAAGAAAAAACAACTCCCAAGCTTATTTAAGGGGGGGGTAGTTATTTCCCTTATTCGATATCAAACAAAATAATTAATTACCAATACTTAATTAACTAAATATAGATTAATGTTTTGTTATGTAAAACAAAAGCTTTCTTAAATTTTCAACTTGATCCAAGAAAGGGTGTGGTAGAAAAAAAAAACGTGTACAATTTTCAAAGGGGACAAAACACTTTATATTTAACGATATCTGTGAATACTAAAGAATTTATTTCCTTTGTTGGTATCGAACAAAATAACTAATTACCAGTAATTAATTGACTTATTTTTTTATTATTGATTCATATATTGTCTTAATTAATAATTGTGCAAAGTTTCAACTTGATCAGGTAATGGGTGTGGGAGAAATAGCGCGTAAAAATGTTCTACCATACATAAAGACAGAGTGAGCCGATATAAGCTTTGAAAAAACTAACTTTCTAAATAAACTATAGGTCTTTATAAAGATCCTAGCTCTACATATTTCTGACACATTACTCATTCAAGTATAAAAAAACAGATTATTGCATAATGCTGTCAACAACTCTAATTCGTCCTGCCAGTCAGTCTGTCATGAATGGTCACCACTAAGCGCACTAAGATGAGACAGTATACACAGACCTGTATGTCTGTCATCAATACTGTTACAACCCTGAAGTTTTTTTGTTTTTTTTCAAATATACTTGTTCTTATTCTGGGCTCTGTCATGGCTCAAATTATTTTATAACTAGTCGCCAAGGGAAACAAGGTCACAAAACGTAAGGTTTTAAATCTACAACGTAGGTATATGTTCTTACAATAGAACTACATTATAGGGGCAGTGGCGTAAGCTATGGATTTGTGGGCCTGACCTCTAAGTGAGTAAGATCCCCTGAATTTTGACAAACATCATGCCATGAGATAATGGCGTAATATTTAATATAAAAACAAAATTTTGGACACTCATTTGGGGGACCCTCAAGTGGGTCCCGGGGGGGGGGATTTTCACATTTAGACGTCCCTTTCCCCCACCCTAGTTACGCCACTGTATAGGGGGATTTTCATACTTAATAACAGTAATCGGCTTTTCGTTTAAATTTGATATTGAAGATTCAGTTTTTATTCTATAAAAAAACAGAATACAGGGAGAAAGAAAAAGAAGAGAAAGAGATGTGGAGAAATAAAGGAGGGGGGAGCGGTATAATGGAACCTGAAGAAAAACCTAAGAAAACGAAAAAAGGAAGATGGAATTTTGAAATAAATGCATGTAAAAGACAAGTACACACTGCCCAGGGCGTTTATTGTAAAGTGACTGTAGCTATCTATTATTGTGAAGTTAGAAATTTGATTCTGCCGTGCTAAGAAGCGCACACAACAATATATAAATCAAATATACAGCTGATCAATATTTTCATGTTCTGTAGACCGGATAAACTTAAAACTCCATTTAGGAATATCCTTCATGGTAAATTAGTAACTATATATCGGTACCGGTAATTAAATAAAAGGGAAAATTCATTTGATCTATTATTGTAATAGGCTTAGGCTATACAAAAGCTAAATTCCCCTGTAGGCTAGTTTACTGGTAAGAAGCACCTGTACCATCTTACCTTCCTTCTCTTACCTTCACTTACCTGTTTCTTTGTAAGATTTGACTGTAAAGAGTTCAAGCCAGAGGAGATCACAGTGAAGACAGTCGACAACAGGTTGATGGTGCAAGCAAAACACACTGAGGAATCTCCAGGGAGAAAAGTGAGTTGTGGTGTTTGTTTGTTTTCGGCCCCCCTGTGTGGGTAATGTTTCGTGGGAACCTGGTATTTCAAGCTTTCCCTTTGGGATCGTTTTTTTTTTTAATCCGTTGACTCCGAGGGGATTGTTATGGTCAGCAATAAAAGGTTTAGTCATAAATGGGTGGCAGCTTCCAAACCTTTACAAACCTTTCTTTACTCGTATCTTTTATACTACAGACGTGACTTCAAAAAAAAAGAAGATGATTACCTCCTACGCGTCATTCATCTAGTCATACATGTTAACCAATGACTTAAATTCTGTTAAGTAATTGGTTTTCCTGGCTAGCTCAGGCAACCCATTCCATGCTCTAATAGCACTAGTGAAGAAGGAGCATTTGTACAAATTTGTCCTAGCATATGGGACGAGGAATGTGCCTTTATCTTTGTGTCTTTACTACACAAACGAATGTCAGGTTTCCAGGACTGGATTTAGGCTTCAAATTATTTGAGGTATGGGGCCCTGGGGGCCATTGTCATTTTTTCTTTGCGCTTTCATC
The DNA here is from genome assembly GCA_036873155.1 of Biomphalaria sudanica. NCBI lineage: Eukaryota > Metazoa > Mollusca > Gastropoda > Planorbidae > Biomphalaria > Biomphalaria sudanica. Next base: position 395,579 of record JAZGLO010006113.1, read on the forward strand.
GAAATGATTGAAAATATCTCTGGAAGCATTTTCCCGGGGATCCCCAAGCTAGTGGAGGCCCTAAGCTGTAGCTTGTGTTGCATATAGGTAAAAGCACTGCAGGTACCCATTTAAATTGGATGGAGTCAGGAACACACCAAGCTCAGTCTTCACTTGAATTTTAACTCGATGCCTGTTGATTGGTAAGGTAAATGTTTTACCTTGATGTTAAGTGTTAATACCGTGCCGGATTTTAGTACGTGGAGGCTCTAGACATGATTTTGTTAGAGGCCCCTACCAACTTCACGCTTCAATATAAATGAACTAAATGATGAAAGCGTGCCATATTTGTGAAGCGTGGTCGAGAGGCTAAGTTCATTTGAACTTGGCTTGTCTTGGCTACCATATGAAGGGCGCTCGAGGTTCGACACCCGACTCGAGCAGAGTTGTGCTTACTGAGCGCCTAAAGGACCACAGCGCTCTGAGCATGAAAATAGCGCGATATAACAGTGTCCCTACTGTTATGTGACATTTACGTGTTTGTGTTAATGTAATCAAAGATGTCTTGTTTCACTTGAGCTGGTGGACTACTTTTTACCGCGTATGTCTACTTCCATTCAGCATAGCACAACAAATATTAATATTGATCACAAAGTCTCCTATCAGCAGATATTTCTTTTATCATCCATAAAATAAGATACACATAAAACTGGCAGCTCCAGCCATAAAAAGATATGTATTACATTAGACATGTCCAATGAAATATTTTAAGTACACAATTGATATTAAATCACTGAATCAATTACGTTAGACATCCTTACAGATTAACATCCCACAATTCAACTGTGGATTCATGTCTCTCACGTGAAATATCATGAGCATGAACATACCATGTACTTCGTGCTTCCCAACTAATACATTCACAATAATGATGTGACAAAAAGCTAAAATTTATTGTATTTGTGAAGAGAGAAAAAGGGTAATTGCAAATTTGATTTCATTTCCTTTTTTTTTCCTCCTACGGCATTTAATATGCAAAATTTTGTTAACTTGAGGGTAAGGTCATGTGTGGTTGCATATTCATGCACTATTGTAAATTCTGTTACCACTACGACTGTATTCTGTATCGTTGTCTCTTCAAACCTTTTATGGAACAAGTTTGAAATTGCTCAAAAATAATTCTAGATAGCTATTGGAAGTAAGTAGGCCGTTCCCAGAATGATAACCTTGGTACCCCCTAGGCATCTTTACATATAGGCCTACGTAGAGAGGTAGGCCTATTAGCTTAACATTAAAAAAAAAATAATTGAGAACCGCGGGAGTAGATGGGCAGATATAGATCAGTAGGTATAGAACATTCTTGACATCTCTCCATTTTTTATTTTTTTTTGAGGCTGTGGATAGCATTTTTTTTCTTCCAAATATTGTTTATCGCTTATCTCCCTTGGATCCCTGTCTGACGACTGCAGCGATTACCTTTCCTTGGATTACAGTAGAAAGAACAAAGCAAAGTCACCTCAAAGAAGCAAGATTTTTTTTTGTATCTAGAGGATGGGAGATTTTTAACACAGTAAATACTAAAAAAAATGCTTACTGCAGCCAGAAATGCGCAGACTTTGTTTCATTCCTTTTTATGATCAACTATTTGGCTAAAAAAAAAAATGGTTGCGATAAAATCAATACAAAATTTCTTATCATTATTTATTCTATTATTATCTTATCTTTATAAAAAAACAACAGACGTTACTTCAAAAAAGATGATTACGTCATACGCCGCAATACGCGTGTCCCTATTTCAACCTAGTCATATATATTTATCAATGTCTTAAACTCTGCCAAGTCATTGTTCTTTGTGACTGACTCAGGCAACCCATTCCATGCTCTAATAGCATTTAGAGAGGATAGAATATAGAATACATGATGTGCCCTTATCTTTGTGTCTTACTGAGTATTTTATTAGGTTTTACATTTGAAGATTATGGTTCCGCGTTTTATGTATAACTGCTATTTTACTTTTAAGTCTTCTGTCCTGAAGGGTCTCTAAATCTAATTATTTTTCTTTTTACTCTAATTAACAATATTCGTTTGTTATGATACTCACGGCTCTATCTGTGTCTGTTCTAGATTAAGTGTTCTTGAATTTCGTGCAACAATTTTTTTTTAATTTTTTTTTTTAGGATACCTCAGCTTTTTAGCTTTTGACTTCAGTTGTCGAGCTGTTTACATCCTAGGAATCCTTGGGCCTTTGCCTCTTTTCTTTGCCTCTTTTTTGGGCATTGCCTCTTTTTGGGCTATTGGCCTCTTTATTGGGCTTTTTTTAAAACAAAAAGATGCATATTTTATTAGTAAGCGTACAAATTAAGTAGTTACATTTTAAAGTACAATGATTGCAAACATGGCAATGCATATAGTTACATCTAGGTTGTCATAATATTTTAACGCTTTAAATTGCTTTGTATATGGCGTTATTTTTTTCCAATAGCATATAATGAATATTTTTTAAATTTAAGGTTCATAAAATATATGTGGTGAGAATGTCAACATTAGGTAATTAAATAGAAACAATCAAAAAGTGAAAGTAGAAACTTAAGTGATTTGAAAACATTTTAAACATCGTAGTCACATTTTTTTCCACTTTGTCTACATTGCTTATGGTTGTTACCTTTGTGCTTTGCTACATTACCCCAGGTCTTTATATTAACTTCTATCAAACGTGCATACACATCTATGTGTGTACACACTTATGTGAACATAGTAATTTAAACATTTATATTGTTTCTTTTGTTGTCTCCCATTTAATGACAATTTTTGATTTCCTCCCTTGAGATTTGGAAAACTACTTCCTCATCATCAAGGTGGAGATCCTGTCTGCTAGAGTCAGTATCTAGGGAGTTTCTGTTTAGAGACAATTTCTCTGTGGCTTTTTTTTTTTTTTTTTTGTCACAGGGGCCAATTAGAGTCGTACTGAAGTTTTTTTTAATATTTATCTATCTATCTATCTATCTATCTATCTATCTATCTATCTATCTATCTATCTATCTATCTATCTATCTATCTATCTATCTATCTATCTATCTATCTATCTATATATATATATATATATATATATATATATATATATATATATATATATATATAATTTATTATTTTTTATTCTTGAATATTTTCCCCCCTTTCTTAATTGTTCCTCTTCCTCTCTTTGATTTTTTATTTCTCTGTAGACTGCACAAGCATGCGAAATATTGACAATGGTGGTGGAGAATTTTTTTTTAACAATAGTAAAAACTTTGACATATGTAAAAAAATGAAACTAAATACTAATTTAGTAACAATTTGATGTAGAAGCTTGTTGAGATATGAGGTTATGTTGATGTTCAATATTAGAACAACAGAAGAAAAGTTGCATCTGTGCTGACTGTAAACGTCTTCAAGGTTGTGAGAAATAATATATTTGTATGTAGACTGCACAGGTATGCACAATACGGATAGTGGTGGTATTTTTTCAATATTCGTAAAGAAGTCACTATGGACATAATTGTTAAAAAGTACACATTTATACAAAGAATTGTTTGCTTAGATATCATGTGGTCATGCCTGATTCTCAATACAGGAACAACAGAAGAAAAACAGTGTTTACATAAAACGTAAAGGTCTGCCCTTGTTCTTGGAGTTACTCTTCTTTCCCTTTTCTTGGGTTTTCACGTGTTCGCTCCTGGTTCCTTATTGTGTTTCCGTGCCTTGACTTTCCGGCCTAATTCGATATGATTCTCTGTTTTAATCGAATGAGATCTCTCGTTTTCTCCTGCCTAACTCGCTCGTCTTTGTAGGTCAAAACTTTGGTGTAAGTCTTTATAGTCACAAGGTCAAGGCGTGGCCTTCGTGATTGTGTACTGTCTTGAATTGTCTCAACCTTTGTCAATTTCAAGGGGCGATCACTGTTTTTTTTTATTTGGAGTACTAGCTTTTTTAATTATATGGTTACAGGGTCTTTAAATATATAAAAAGGATCATTTGGGATATATATCTATACACACGCATACACATATTCATATATATATATATATTCTTTTTCTTTAAGTTAATGGACAATCTTGGTATTTTTATTTAGCGCTATATTGTTTCACTTTGCGTTCAATGATTTTCTTTAAAATGTGATCTAATAATACCCTACAATATTGTTTATTATGGTAGACAATGTGTAGGTAGGTATTCCAAATAAGGTTTCTATATTCTGATAAAATAATTACATTGATGTCTCTTAGTTTTTTATTTATGGCTTTAGGTACTTTATTAAAGAAAATAGCAGTATTTACATTTGCACAGGTTGGACTGTTTGCGTCAATAATATCTTTTTTTTGCTGCCTCAACCAGCTCACATTCACTAAATAAGTGTTTCTCTGGGTTTTGGTTTTCTTTTTTACAAATTACACAGGTATATGTGAACCCTGTTGTAGTTGAGAGTCTTCCTTTTATTGGGGTCATCCCGAAGAGTAATCTGTAGGCCACTTCTTGTGCTTTGGGTGTTATGTGTTTGTTGTGTAAATGCGTGAATGTGTCTGTCCAGTTGGTTGGTTTAACCCCTAACGCCCTGACCCACTTTATTCTAACTTCTAGGTTTTCTTTCAACTTGTCTCTGAGTATAGTGTATATTGTTTTTGAGTCGTGGTGTGTTATGTTTTCATTGCTGGGTAGGTGTCTTGTGAGTGATCTGTAGAATGGATGTGTATGGTTACCAAAATGATGGGGTGTGTTGTTTTGAATGGGGGAGGAGTTTGTTTAGTCTAAGTCCAAAATAATATAATACTAAGGGGAAGTTATTGGGAGACCTTACTACTTTCCCTACAAATTTTATTCTAAGCGATTTGATTTTTGTGTGAATGTCTATGTAAGCCTATACCTGCTTCTTTTTTGTCTTGTATGAGTGTTGTATGTTTTATGTTCCTTATTGTGTTTTTGAAAAAAATAATTCTGATAGTGGTATTGATGTTATTTATGAAATTAGGAGGAGGTTCTACTATATTTGCTAAGTAGATTATCTTCGGGATGACCAAGTTGTTTATTAATATAGCTCTCCCAAATATGGTTGTCGCCATGTATTGAAACATTCTAATCACGTTCTTTGTGTGGGCCAGAATCTCCGCCCACTGGTCATGGCAAAAACGTGCTGGGTTGCTAGTCCCCGCGATGCCACATACTTTTATTTCTTTCTGTAGTTTAAGGTTAAAGGGAATGTTGGGGGGGGGGGGATTTCCCACCTACCCAGTCCCATAATTGAGGATTTATTAATGTTTATTTTGGACCCGCTCGGTCTCCCAAATAATGTAAATGTCTCTATAATTTTAGCTATGTCTTTTTCTGAGGTGGGGAAAAGTGTGGTATCGTCGGCATAAGCTTTAATTTTGACTACGGGGGTTGGACCTGGGATTTTTATTCCTAAAATTTCTTTGTCTAACCTAATATTCTCTAACAGGGGTTCTAGGCAAAGGGTGTATAAAAAGGGGGATAGGGTACAACCTTGCCTAACAGATCTTCTAATAGAAATCTTGTTGCTTAGTGTTTGATTTATTATAAGTTAACTTGTGGCATCGGTGTAGACTAGCTTTATGTATGTTATCAAAGTCTTGTCTATGTCTGTCTTGTCTAGTATTTTGAATAAGTAGTCATGGTCAATTCTGTCGAAAGCTTTTTCTTGATCAATGGACATGAGGGCTGCTTTCAAGTCTTTGTCTTTACAGTAATATATGATGTCTCGTAGAAAGTGGTTCAGTTCGTCTGTATTTTTTTCCGGGTTGTTACAGTACTGGTCTTGTCCTAGTAGGTGGGGTATAAGGGGCCTAACTCTTAAAAAAATCATTTTGGTCAGCAGTTTATAGTCAGCATTTAAAAGGGAAATGGGTCTAAAGTCACTAGGTGTTGTGTTGTTTTCAGGTTTTTTTTTATAATAGTGTGATGCATGCAAGATTAAAGTCTGTAGGCGTCTGTCCTGTTTCTAACATGTCATTGTATAGTCTTAGTAGTAGGGGTCCTATTTGGGAGAAAAAAGTTTTATAGAATTCATATGTCAAACCGTCTGGGCCAGGGGATTTGTTATTTTGTGTTGTGTCTAAAGCAGCCCTCAGCTCCTCTAATGTAAAGGGTCTATTTGTCTTTTGTTTTTCTGATGGAGGTAATGTTTTACGGTGTTTTAGAAGTATGTTTTGTGCGTCTGTATTTGTTTGTTCTTCATTATACATGTAGACGAAATGTTTTGTAAAAATTTCTATTATTTTGTCACTCTCCTGTATCTTATTTCCTTCTTTGTCTGTTATGTTGGTTATCATTCTATTTTTTTGTGTGTATTTTGTTCTAGCGCCAAGTATAATTTGTTTGGCCCTTCTGAAATTTGGATGTTTTTGCATCTGATTTCGGCTCCTCTATATTTGTGTTTGTATAACTCTTCAAGTTGTGTGGTTAGGTCTGTTTTTTTTCAATTTCATCCTGCGTTTGAGTAAGCAGATTTTTTATTCTGTTTTCTTCATTTACCCTCTTTGTTTGTTTGATTCTTGCTAAGATTTTGAATTGTTGTTTGATTGAATTTGTTATTATTGTCCACGTCTTGGTTAATTTGTATTCGTTTTCTATGTCTTGTGCTGTTGTTAGCAGGAGTTGGTTTATTACTCTTTGGATTAGTGGGTCTTCCAAAAGGTTGTTGTTTAACTTCCAATGGGATTCTTTTTTTTTTTCTTTTTATTATTTTTGTTTCCAAGTTCCAAAAGTACACCTTTATGGTCAGAGTAATGTAGGGTGTCTCCTAAATGTGTCACACTAAGTATGTTGGTGTCCGTGGGTATGTAAAAACGATCTATTCTGGTTTCAACCTGGTAGGACCTGTGTGTTAATGTAGTTTCCTTGCCATTCGGCTCTAATTTCCTATAAGCATCTACCAGGTGGAAATAGTTTACTATTTTCCCCATGTAGTTGTGTGTTTCTGTTACCGGCTGAGAGGGTGGATATTGTGTGTGTGTGATGTTTGTCCAGTTGTGCCTCTATAAAGTTAAAATCCCCTCCTATTATTAGTTGTTTTCCTATGTTTGTGATTTGTATTGTGTCACTGAGGTTTTGGAATGTTTTTCACGTTTTTCTCTCCCTCTCTGAGCGGGTGCGTAGATATTGACTAGTGTGTATTTCTGCTCTTGTGAAACTACTCTAAGTATTACTACCCTCCCATTGTTGTCGTTGTGAGTGTGTGTGATTTTGTGTCTATCGGATGTTTGTAATATGGCTACCCCCTTATAGTCTCTACCTAAGCTAAAATAACCTCCCATGAATCCCATGTGTGTTGTAGTTTGTTTTGCTTGATATGTGGTAGAAGTATTTGTCTCTTGAAAGAAAATAAAAACAGGTTTATATTTTCTAGCGAGATGTACTATATATTTATTATTTAAGCTACGGATGTTAAGATTTTAATGTCTGCCATGATTGCGTGATGATGGGTTGTGTGTATATGAGTGTGGGTGTGTGTGATCATTTTATGAAATGTTTTTTTATTAACCTGTTTTGTTGTTTATTTACTGTATGGATGTGGAGCTTCCTCCCTCGTCTATTACTAATTTAGTCGAGGAGTCGGAGGAATTCTCCTCGATCTCCCCCTCTCTCTTCCTCCAACCGAGGATCTTCATTCGTCCTCTCTGGCTGTGTGTCCCCGTTAGGGTCGTCTGAAGAGGTGGATAGCGTTCTTGTACATTTGGTTGGGGGAAGTTGGAGTTCAACTGTCCCCCATTGTTTTCATTTTTTTGTGAGTTGTTTTCTTGTCGATAGGATTTGTAGGGGAGAGATCCCGACCTCTTGTATCTGTGTCTACTGTGTTGGCCACGGCCCCATCCCTTTTGTGGTTTCCCACCAAAGTAAACCCATCTCTCTCTAGCCATGTGTCCTTTAGCGTTTCATTTGGTGCGTTTTGTTTAGTACTTTTTTCTACTGTTTCCTCCCCCCTCAGGACCGAGGTATAGGTACCTTTAGCATTGTGCTCTTGTATTTTATCGGGGATTTTTCCTTTCCCTTTCAGGGTGGTCCTATTTGGACACTGATTTGACCAGTGTTGGTCTTGTCCACAATGCCAAAACTGCTGCCTTCTCCCCGGAATGGTGATAAGCACTTTATATACTCTGGGATCATCTACATATTTCAGGTGGATGTAATGAGGGACTTCTGTCCCTTTCTTGATTTTCAACCAAGCGGCCCACTTGTCCGAATTACCTAACTTGACAGGCTCTACTTTGGAGCCTTCTTCATTGAAAGATTGAAAAATCTCTATGATAGTGTTTTTGTACAATAGTGGGAGCCACCCAATGCAATGTTACTTTGACTTTTTCATCCTCTATGGTTGAAACTTCAACTTTGAGGGTGCTTACAGTCCCAAAAGTCTTTCCTAGAATACGGGCTCTCACCCTTGGACTATTGGGAACTAAGAACCAGACGAAAGGGTTCTCGAATCTATAGAGAGAACCCACTTCGTCAGGAGACAGACTTAAAAGTCATGAGGCTAGCCATTGAGGCATTAATAGCCTCTTGCCCTATCAATTTGAGCAACCGAGTACCAGAAGGGTGGACCGAACCACCTTCCAAGTCTTTCTTCTCAATTAAGAAAGTTTGTATTGACATGACTGTGTAAATAAATGTAAACTCAAATGAATTCATCAAATAGTCAATCAAATAGAAGTAAGGATGAACGAGTGAACAAACAAACAAAATATCTAGAGTATAAACACTATGAAGTGTGTAGAGTGGATACCAAAATAAAAGGGCTTCTCACGTCACACTAATAATCCATAGAATAACACAGAAAAACACAATAATCCAATAATGAATACACAAAAAATACACAGAAAACCTTTAAGAATTCATACACAGAGACCGTCAATTTACTTGTACACTTTGTAAGTTGTCAGTCTTCCATAGACTATATGTGTTTTTAGGCTATATTCGTTTATGGCAGTCAATCAATTAATATAGGTAAACAGATGTTTGCATAATGTTTTTTTTTTTTTTAATTTCCAGGTATATCGTGAATTTAGTCGTCAGTATATCCTTCCACAAAAGATTGACCCCCTGACCTTGAACTCAACATTAGCGGCAGATGGCGTTCTCAGCATTGAGGCCCCAGCACCCGCTGCAATCGAGGCACCGAGGGAAAGAATCCTGCCAATAATGCGCCTGTAGCTTTCAAAAATTTACATTCGCAATTAAATTTTGTCGAATTATCACCCATTAATTACATTCGCAATGCTAAAGCTACTAAGAGAACAAAGCTTTGTGTGTGTGTGTGTGTGCGTGCGTGTGAGGGCAACACTAGAAACACACAAAAAAATCTCTATGAATTTATAATGGTGTTATATAGCACAATATAATTTCTTGAATATGTATAACACAAATGATTACAAATTCATTCATCACTATTATCACGACTTCTGTGGCCCTTGTGACTATTTCCCTAAATGTAGTTAGTTAAAAAAGTCCTATAGCTGTGCGTTGAATGATCATGAGTGTCAATTGATGACTTGTCTTGTCCACTGGAAAGGATGTGGTTGCTTAACTATTAGTTCCAAGTTTTGGTGTTCAACTTTATGTAAATCTATGCATTCTACAAAATTATTTTAAAATAAAAAATGATCAAATAAATTTTTTTTTTTCATAACGCTAAGCTTTTGGTTTGATTTTCTTAGTCATGCAGGCACCTATAACTTTGTTTCTCTATTCACTGTTACCAGTAATGAATTAATCGTTGAATTGTTGCAATCTTTTGCTGCTTTTATTTTTTTTTTTAACTAAATAGAACTTTTCCTATCCATTTTTTTATTTTACAAAGCATATATACACTTAATATAAGCTTTGTGTTCCCCCCCCCCCCCCCCCGTATTTAGCTTGTTTATTTTTGTAATGCTTAAGTGGAGTTATCATTTCACTGTACACACTCCTGGAGAGAAACTATATTCAGAGAAGTGTTGAGACAATTAGAACTGTGAGAGTGACATGATTTAATTTATGCCTTTTCAGATCTCTTAATATTAAGACATATTTATATTAATAATTAGATGACTTCAGAGCTCAAGTCGAGCGTTAAGAAACAGAACAATGAAGAGCCTATTTTGAAAGTGTTCTATTTTCTTTTCTTCTTTTTTGCTATCCAGAACAAAAGATGAGAAATTGTGGATAACCCAGAAAATGGTTGGCACCACATGGTATCAAACTTATTACCACAAAAAAAAAACCCAGACAACTAACATTCACTCCTTGACTCCTGCACACCTAAACTTGGTTTTAGATGAAATACCATGAAATATGGAGAACTACATACAGGCAATTTCACTCAAACATAAACAAAAAAAAAATCAGTAAATAAAAAATCAAAAAAAATCTGGCCAGTGGTGTAAAAAGCTGCTGCTAAAAGCTGAAATTATCAAACGCTCTAGCAGACATCTGCATGCATAGTCTCTGACCTAAGACCCTGCAAAAACAACAATACACTTCTTACATTACTCAAAAGCAAAGAAAACAGGAGATAAAACAAATGAAAAACAACAATGACAACATTTCTCAAGTATCACAAATACAATTGTATTATTACACAATAAAAAGATGTCAACTAGACTAGGTTGGACAAGTCAGACTACATGAATAATTGACATTCATGAGCCAGGTGAAGGAAACTGTGGGTTGGAAGGAACTCACATGTTGCACACCAACAGTTCAATCATACATCAAGCCACCAACTGACACATTTAAAAAAAGGAGGGGCAGTCGGTGTAAGATAGTTACATTCCAGTACATAATAGTAACAGAATTGTTGGATGAATTGTGTAAAATATAACCTCTATGCAGCTCCATACTATTCTGATTCAAGCTCTAACAACTTTGTTTAAGACACTGATGAGCAAAGCATGCATGACTAGTGACACTTTAAATACATAGTATGTAATTATCATTTTCTTTTAAAGTAACATCTGTATCCCTGACAGACTCAAATGAGGATTGGGATCATGGGATTGTATATAGAGTAAATAAACACAGACAAGTTTGGAGAGGATGTGTGGTGGCAGAGCGGTACAGCACTTGATTTCTGAATAGAGATTCCAAGTTCAAATCCTAAAGACTGAGATTTTTTATTTTGAGATCATTGGACGCCTCTGAGTCCATCCAGCTCCAATGGGTACCTAACATTAGTTGGGGAAAGTAAAGGTCGGTCATTGTTCTGGCCACATGACACCCTCATTAACATTGGACCACAGAAACAAGTTTGGGAGGGATGGAATCTCTTACATAGTCAAATCATTCACCTTTTTAATCAATTCTGTCTGTCTACAATTATATAACAGAATTATTGTACAAACTTTCAAACTCACCCTGTTCCCTAGATAATGGACCCATCAAGTGAGCATTATGACAATTTCAAACAAAACACATATATACCATAGATTTAATAAAATCTGTTTCAAAATTATTATAGCATAACAAATTAATAATAAGCATTTCTTCCATCAAGCCTACCCCACCATAACTTTGCAGTTCTTCACTAAAAAATTATAAACTTACAGCTTAGCACAAATGATATCAACAGGACGAATAGAACAGAGGTTACAATAACACAACAAATTTATAATAAATATAGATCCCCAAATGATTATACATCTGTAAGGAAACATTTGGTAGATAATTTTTTATTTTATTTTACATTTTTTAAATCAATTTAAGAATGTGTGAGTAAAATTGTAAACAATAATTTTAACATAATAAAATTGTTTACTTAAATAAATAATTTACTGGTATAGCTTTACTCTATTTTTGCGCATATACCCAGCACTAGGGTGGTCCAGAAAACCATACTGAAAAGTTTAAGTTTGTAGAATCATTGCTCCACATGGTTTGTTTTTGTCCATTGGGTATAGGTATTTGGCCTGCAAAATTTCAAGCTGATCGAGCAACATCTACAGGTCAACCCATTATCAACATTACTTGTCTGGTGTCCGCGCTTGCGATTTACGTCCGACTTTGACACGTTATAAATTAATTTACTTACTTACTTGTGTGCTGAATTCTAACGTGCATGTTATTTTTTTATTTTGCAGTTGTTACTGAATTAATACTAAATTGCCATTGAACTGAAATTGACCTATTGAACTCTTCAAGTAATAAACTATAAACAACAATGGCTTCCTCCAGTTTGAGATCCGACCCACAGAACTGGCTGATTGGAAAGCCAATTTCTCTGTTATCTACAGCAAGATTGCCACGTATGCTGGATGTACTTCAACTGCTCCAGTTTCATCATTTAACTGAAGGACGAACTCTTCCGGAAAGTTATAAAATGACTTGTGATGCAGCTATTTGTATTTGGATGCGAGCCAGAATACCAACACAGCGGGTTGACTCATGTGTCAGAAAACTGTCAAAGCTGCATCAGAACTATCTGGCTCTGAAGGTACACAGAACACGAAAACGAGAAAGCGACAGGATGAAAGAAGACATGTTTAAAGGTGACCTTCAAGAATTGTTTGATATTGCGACAAAGGACGTGATGACAGAAATACAGAACGAAGAAGATCGGGAATTTCTTCGCATGCAAAGAGAAGATACTTTTTCCTGCAGCATGACTGGAGTAGACGTAAAGACAGCATCAAAAGAAAGCAGGAAGAGGCAACGAGAGGAAAAAGAGAGAAAGGTGAAAATGAGATATGAAGAACGCATGACAAAGGGCTTCAATGAAACAGAAGGTGAACTTTCTTCGTTGACATTTAATTCGGAGTCAGAAGAAGATGAGGAGTATCAGCCAACTCAAACTCAGCCATGTACGCCTACAACGTCAACATCAACAGATTCAACACCTGGTGCTTCATCATCAAAAAAGAAAGTTAAGAATATCTGCCAGCAAGGCACATGAAGCATTTTCAAGGCACCTCTGGTTTCTCTCTGAACATTTGGTTGGCATAGCCCTTTTAGATGACAGAGTGTCAGCATCAATCAAAGAAAAGATGGTACAAAATCTACTTCGACCAGCATTGGCAGACATCCCTCGGCGTGTAAAGTTGACAAGTGAATCTGAACAGTTGAAATTGGAGGACCTGGTGACAGAAAGGACGACATCTTTCTTTGATGTCCTCATGGAAGAAGGCAAAGAAAAGTCTCAGACATTCCTTAAGAAACCACCAGGACAGTGGACATCTGATCCAGTCTTCAAGAAATTTTATGAACTGGCTGCACACATGACAGTTGTAAATGATGTAGCTGAAAGGGGAATTAGTCTTATTGAGAAATACAATGATACACTGACAAAGAATGAGGAACAGAAACAGTTTATTCTTCGATTGGTTGCAAACCATCGCAGGAATTTCCCAACTCCATCAAAGACATCACTTATGTCGTCGTCATAGATTATCCACTGTGAAACTGTCAAATTTTAAAACTAAGGTTTTCATTAGATTGTAAGTTTTAGTTACATTTTTTAATTACAACTTTAATTTAATTTCTTAATTTTAATTTACTTTAAAATTTTAACCTTAAGTTTTAAATCGATCATCAACTATAATTGACAATAACTATTTCATTTGAGATAACCCAAAAAACTGTCAAATGGGTTGACCTGTAAATATTATTTGTTTTCATTAAAATTTTGCACAATTGTTATTAACATAACAAAGAACAGAAATAACCTTGTGGACAACTTAAATCTGTTACTTTGTTTTTCTGGACCACCCTAACCCAGCACACGCAAATACCACACATAAATTACAAAGCAAGTAAAAACAAAATCGTACAACCCACACCCTTATATATTCTGCAAGCATAGATTTATGACTGAACTGTTGCTGCCATCATGCTTCATTAGTGGAAGAAGACTGAATACGGTACAAGTTTCAATGGCTTCACTATCTATATCGAGGACATTGACAATAGTGAGACTGGCAATTGATTGCAGATGTATTGCATGCACTGTAGTTAATACGTTTTGACATTACCTACATCGGCAAATTAGTTTAGTTGCTTACTTACTTATCGCAACTGATAACTAGTATATTAAAAATTCTCTGCCACATCAGTACTATTTGTTTTCTTTAGGTTTATAATGAGAAGCTCATAATGCTTTACAATGTACATTTCACAACCACACAGCCAACTTTGGGAGGTAGAAAGAATCACAGATATGTCCATAGTTTCCATTATGCTATGCTTATGAGTAAAATAATATAAACCTCGCACAGCTGCCACTCGTTTGTAAAATCGTGTATAACCTGTGGGTCATATCCCTGAAAATATAGTAATCGAGGGACATTACCTTATGCAGAGTGCCTTCTTTCTTAGAAGATCTAAACAGTTCTATACTTCGTTGTGTAATATAGATATAGACTTTTGTTATGTCTTTAACGGTGGAAATTTAAATATTATTAACTTACTTTAGCGAGATCAGAGAAGACTGGGATTTTGAATTTCAGGATTTTTAGGACTCCCTTAAGTCCACCCAACTCTAATAAGTACCTGACAGTTGGGTAAAAGTAAAGTTGGTCTATGTGCTGACCACATGATACCATGGTTAATTGAGGGCCACAGAATCAGATGACCTTTACATATGAAAGGGTACTTTACTTTAAATTACATGATTTAAAAAAAATAAAATTAGATTTTGTAAGCATATATGAAAATGGATGTATTATACACTGGTACATATGCTTATTCCACTGATGATTTTTGTTCACTGTGAATCAACTGATGAGATTTTAAATAAGTCAACAGAGAAAATTCTTTTTGGCACACTTGACATTTGAATGGCTTGTCACCTGTATGAAGCAATTTATGTCTTTTCAAGTTAGAAGAATTTGAAAATTCTTTGTGACATATGTGACACTGAAATAGTTTTTCACCAGTATGAAGCAACTGGTGGGTTTTTAAATAACTTGCCCGAGAAAATACTTTCTTGCAAATTTGACAATTGAAAGATTTTTCATCCGTATCACTCAAATGAGGTGTTTTTGATTTTTTTTTGTGAGATACCTGGTGTTTAAATGTTTTTTCACAACCATTAACCATTTGGTGGTTTTTCAGCTGACGAGATACTGAGAATCCTTTATTGCAAATTTGGCATTTGAAGGGTTTTTCATCAGAATGTGTCAGCTGGTGAGATTTCAAATATGATGATTGAGAAAATCTTTTCAGACATATTTGACATTGAAATGATTTCTGTCCTGTATGAATCAGCTGGTGTTTTTTCAGTTTAGCAGAACGAACAAATTGTTTGTTACATATTTGACATTTGAACGGTTTGTCACCAGAATGAATATATTGATGTGACTTCAAGGACCAGGAATCAATGAACTCCTTTTTACATATTTCACATTTAAATTGAGCTCTTTTCTCCTCAGAGTGAATCAACTGGTGCCGTCTCAGTTGTATAGAAAAAGCATATTCTTTGTCGCAGAGTTCACATTTGAAAGGTTTTACACCATCATGGACAAACTGGTGATTTTTTAGTTGTCTGGCTTCAGAAAATGATCTAGGACATATTTCACATTTAAATGGTTTTTCATCACTATGAACTAACAAATGAGATTTCAAATATCTGGGCTGTGAAAAACTTTTCTGGCATATTTGACACTTAAACAGTTTTTTATCAGCATGAAGAAATTGGTGCCGTTTTAAATCTGCATGGTGAAAAAAAACTTTATCACATGATGGACATTTGATTGATCGTTCACCTTTATGGACAAGCTGGTGGGTTTTTAAAGTGGCAAAATTGCTATACTCTTTGTCGCAAATTTCACATTTACATGGTTTTTCCCCAGTATGAGTCTCAAGGTGTAGTTTGAAAGTCGACGGTCGAAAAAATGCTTTTGGACAAAAGTTGCATTTGAAGGATTTTTCACTAGTATGAAGCCACATGTGATTTTCTAAATTTGAAGCCTGTCTGAATTCCTTTTGGCAAGCATGGCATTTAAATGGTTTTTTATCAATATGAATCTTCTGATGTTTTTTCAAATAATGAAGATAAATAAATTCTTTCTTGCATATTTCACATTTATACTGTTTTTTACCAGTGTGAACAAGCTGGTGGATTTTCAAGCTTGAAGACTTTTTATATCCTTTCATGCATATTTGACATTTAAATTTCTTCTGGCCAGTATGTACCAGCTGGTGTCTTTTTAAATATCTAGACTTAGAAAATTCTTTTATGCATATTTTACATTTGAATTTTGTAGAAGATTCATGCCTTTGGCTGACATTTTGTTGATCAGTAACAGAGCCAGACTCTTGGAGTAAAGTCTTTTTATTACTTTTTGTAAAGAAATGTACCTGTTGAAAAAAAAATTACAATAAAAGCAAGATACCAATTCACACTGATATGCATTAGTAAATTTAATTACTTTTAATACAAGTATCTGAGGTTCCATCCGAGTTAGAACCCAGGAGGCCATCCTATTAATTATTATATATTAATAAAAACAAAGTAGAAACTTATATGCTAGTTTCCCTGGTGAAATCTTTGATGGCTAATTTCTTCAATTTCCATGACTGCTGTCTCATTAAAAATCTATACAAATGAATGTGTCCAACTTATTGACACTAATGGGAATCTTAGACAAGGGTTTATTTATCGCAAATTTCATAATGGGAATCCAAGACAATGGTTTTATCGCAAGTTTCCTAATGGGAATCCTAGACAAGGGTTTGTTATTAAGATAATAAGTGATTTCCGTTTAGTGTGTGTGTGTGTAGGGGGGGGGGGGGAGAAATCTTGGAGAAAGTTTTGTGCTGCTTTTTTCAAAAGTTTTTTTTTCAGAAAGTTGCTTAAGTCTGAATTCTAACTCAGGGTCTCAAGCCTCCATGATGGATGGTCAACATGCTAGTTACTACAGTTTAACATTTTTTAGCAAACAACTTAATTCTCTACACAAGGCTTACCCCCCCCCCCCCCCAGCTTAGTACATATAGACTGTTACGTGCCCATGGTAGTGTGAATGTGAAATGAGTGCAAACGGGTGTTGAAAGAAGGGAACCAAAAATGGAGGAATAGAAACTTAATATTGTTGATAGTGTTCATGAAGATTAAATTAATTTTCAACTATTACGTTGACGTTTTGTGTTGATATATTGTTAAAAGAGTCTGATCATATAACAAAACGTAACATAGATCCTATAGTATTACGCTATGTCAAACATATCTTACCTGTTGTTGATTTTCAATGATGTCATCAGGGGTTTGAGGACGAAAGTTGCTTTCGGCAGGATCAGGATTTACAAAAGAAACTGGTTCTTCTATGTCTTGACTTTCAACTTTTATTTCACTCTTCATTCTCATGGCTGTCCCCAACTGCTGTTGATTAATTTTTTCTTCTGACTCAGTCTTCTCTAATTTTATCTCATTTTTAAATAAAACATAAATGTCTGGTTTTACCTCATTTAATGATTTGTCTACTTCTTCAACACAGGGGTGCATTAGCAGAACTGGTTCATTTCGTTCCTCGGTTTCACTTTTTATCCTACAATTCAGTTTTAATCTGAAGTCTTGTTTAACATCTGTAGAAAATGTTTGCGTCAGTTCTTTAGTTGATTGCGTTAATAAATTTGTTTCGTCTAGTTCTTTTGTTTCAGTTTCTATTTCATTTTTCAGTTCATCGGCTAAGCTTTGGTGCGTTGATACTTTAAATGTTTGTTCATCACTTGGTTGTATTAATCCAAAAGCTGTCTTCAAACCCTTGTCCTCACTTTTTACAAAAAATTCATTTTTTAGTTGAAGTGTGAAGTTTTGTTTCAAGTCAGTTGATGGCTGGTGACTTGGAACTCCAGTTTCCTGTGTTTTTTCATTGGATTCATCACTTTCAATTTCTATTTTATCCTTCAGATCCAGAATCAAATATTGCTGTGCATCACACATTTTTCACAACTTATAAAATTCTTTGAAGTTTAGGAAATGAACAAATTAATGCTGAAACAAACGAAAAGACAAATATTAAAATGGTGTGTCAAAAAGTAAATTAAATTGTTGTAAGATGAAGAAACTCTTATAGTTTAAAACATAAAAACATTTTTAACATGAGAACACAATAGTTTTATCTACAAATAAAAAATACCAACCTAAGTAGAATGTTATTTTAAAAACATATACTATTTATAAAACAAATTAACCAACAAGGTTTGATCATAGCCTAATTATACTTATAAATACATTTACCAAAATTTGACATCAACATAGCCAACTACTAGATCTCTAAATCTACAAATATAAACTCAGCGGTTTGCATCGAAAGTCTTATCATCTTCAGCCTTACAAGTCAAAGTGATCTTCTTCAAGGAGTAGTTAAAAAAAGCTTTTGGCATTGTTTGTTTGTTCTGTTTTACATGTTTCGATGTTCTTTCCGAATATTACTTACAGCTTAGCCCTAAACTCGTGCAGGATGGTAGGGGATGGCACATGGAAGGCTTCAAACCCAGGATTATTGAGACAACTTACTTCATGACTAGGCTGCTTAGAAGCATAAGCACACCCTTTAGAGCCTTAAATTTAGGCCTACATATCACTATCACATATGTGCTAAAAAATATCAAAATATATGAATGAAGTGTGAGCCAGCTTTTACCTTTAAAAAAAAATTAAGGTGTTTCACTGTGTATGGAATGATTAGTGATTATGCCTATAGTCAGTATGTTATTTAATAATAATAATAAATGATTTACCAAATTGCATTACTTCAGGAACAAAAGTCAGATTATTTGCAGACGATTGCATAATATATAGAACAATAAAAACAACACAAGACACAGATATTTTACAAAGAGAATTAGATGAATTACAGAAATGGGAATCAAATTGGAGCATGTCTTTCCACCCAGAAAAATGTCAGTTGTTAAGAGTAACAAAAAAACTAAAACAAATTAATTCCACTTATCTTATTCATGGCAAACCAGTAACACAGACAAAAAACGCAAAATACCTAGGTGTTATAATAAATGAAAAACTGTCATGGAATCCACATATTGATGAAACTATAAAAAAATCACCAAAGCATTAGGATTTATTAAAAGAAATTTCTATAAATCAAATAAGAACATGAAACTAAAATGTTATTTAACCTTGGTTAGGCCAATAATAGAATATGCATCCTCCATTTGGGACCCCTCAACTCAAGAAAACATTAAGAAACTGGAACAGACACAAAATAGAGCAGTGAGATTCATAACAAATGAATATTCACATTTGACTAGAGTAACACCTATAGTAAAATCACTAAATTTAGAAAGCCTTCAGGACAGAAGACTCAAAAGTAAAGTAGCAATTATACATAAAACACTGAAACATAATCTTCAAATACAAAATTTAATAAAATACTCTGAAAGACACAAAGATAAAGGCACATTCCTCGTCCCATATGCTAGGACAAATTTGTACAAATACTCCTTCTTCCCTAGTGCTATTAGAGCATGGAATGGGTTGCCTGAGCTAGCCAGGAACACCAGTGACTTGGCAGAATTTAAGTCATTGGTTAATATGCATGACTAAATGCATGACGCGTAGGACGTAATCATCTTCTTTTTTGAAGTAACGTCTGAAAGACACAAAGATAAAGGCACATTCCTTGTCCCATATGCTAGGACAAATTTGTACAAATACTCCTTCTTCTTTAGTGCTATTAGAGCATGGAATGGGTTGCCTGAGCTAGCCAGGAAAACCAGTGACTTGGCAGAATTTAAGTCATTGGTTAATATGCATGACTAAATGCATGACGCGTAGGACGTAACGTCTGTATTATATAAGATAAGATATAGTCTATACTAGTAATAATAATATAAATATATCTAATATTAGTAATATAGTGCATAGATCTAGTCACTATTCTTATTTATATTTATTGAAGTTATTCTATACTATAGATCTACTCACTACTACTTAGTACTAGATCTATATTTATTAACTTTCATATATCGATCTAGATTCTACACCATGATAAGTATAAGCTGTAAGTTGTGTAAGCTAATTAATAAATTATGAATTCAGAATTGGTACATTACATAATACTACTATCATTACACAAAAAAATCTACAATGACTACATTGCACTTTTCGTGACTTTTTGCAGTTACTTTTGCATTTAATCTAAAATAAACCTACCTAGGCCTAGGCCCTAGCCTGCTATCTTATCTTATATAATACAGACGTTACTTCAAAAAAGAAGATGATTACGTCCTATGCGTCATGCGTTTAGTCATGCATATTAACCAATGACTTAAATTCTGCCAAGTCACTGGTGTTCTTGGCTAGCTCAGGCAACCCATTCCATGCTCTAATAGCACTAGGGAAGAAGGAGTATTTGTACAAATTTGTCCTAGCATATGGGACGAGGAATGTGCCTTTATTTTTGTGTCTTTCAGAGTATTTTATTAAATTTTGTTTTTGTATTTGAAGATTATGGTTCAGTGTTTTATGTATAATTGCTACTTTACTTTTGAGTCTTCTTTCCTTAAGGCTTTCTAAATTGAGTGATTTTACTATAGGTGTTACTCTAGTCAAATGTGAATATTCCTTTGTTATGAATATCACTGCTCTATTTTGTGTCTGTTCCAGTTTCTTAATGTTTTCTTGAGTTGAGGGGTCCCAAATGGAGGATGCATATTCTATTATTGGCCTAACCAAGTGCTTGGCCTAGCAGTGCTATGACTACTAGATCTAGTACTATAGTTAGTAGATCTAGATCTAGTAGTAGAACTCGGTAAAAGTACTAAAACACAGAAACACTGCTACTCACTGCTAGGTCAGTAGGTCTACCGTCTATATAAATAGACATTAATAGTATATCATATAATATAATAATAGTACATAAGACACAAAGAGAAAAAAAAAACTTTTCGGGGGTACCGCTATACAGACCTTCTAGATCTAGATTCTAGTTCAAAATCTATTATATAATAGGCTAAATAGGCAATAGGCCTAGATTCTTGAGTATATAATTTTATAATCTTTGATCTAATTATATGATAGATCTAGAGATCTATTCTATTTATAGAATCGATCCCGGGGAACTCTTGTAAAGACCAAAAAGACTAACCGGCTGCAGAGGCGCGGAAGAAGAAAAAGTGCAGTCGGACTGACCACACTCGGAGATAACAAAAGGTCTGGTCACAAAACAATCCCTGTCGTAGGCCTACAAGTAAAACCAAATTCAAGCGACGGTCACGGGGCACAAAAGAAAGACTCATAAGTAAAGTAGCAATTATACATAACACTCAAACCATAATCTTCAAATACAAAATCTAATAAAATACTCAGAAAGACACAAAGATAAAGGCACATTCCTCGTCCCATATGCTAGGACAAATTTGTACAAATACTCCTTCTTCCCTAGTGCTATTAGAGCATGAATTTAGTTCATTGGTTAATATGCATTACTAAATGCATGACGCATAGGACGTAATCATCTTCTTTCTTGAAGTATAACGTCTGTATTACATAAGAAGATAGTTAAAGATACTACTTGTTAGATTTAGGATCGAAATTAATACAATGGGTTTCAACTTTTCAGAAGGGAAAACAAGAAATACTTTTTAAAAAAAAGTTATTTAAGGGAAAGAACCGCTAATTACAGGGTCTAGCTGGAAATCTCTTCCTGCTATATAAAACAAAATTAATTAATTAGTACTAAATGATTAACTAATTGGTTATTTTTTAGACTGATTCTGTATTATCATCGACAATGAATAACTATGCAAAAGTTCAACTTGCTCTGAGAATGGAAAGTGGGATAAAAAAGGCGCGCGTGTCAGAACGTAATAAAGGGTTTAAATCCACACATACATCCACATCTCTCATTAAAACAGCATTGTATCCCCTTATTTCCAATGAAACAAAATAATTTATCACCAACAATTAATTAGCTATTTGGATAACTTTTAGGATTGAATTAGCCTATGCCAGGTTTAATGAATAGTTGCGCAAAGTTTTAAATTGATCCGAGAATAGGAAATGGGAGAAAAAAACATGCCATATAGGCCTAGATTTCACGTTAGTGTAAACATACTTGGATCATAGGCTTTTTCATTTAAAATGATTAAAAACCAAATAAAAAGGTGTTGTTTTTTCGGCAATTGAGTTAGCTTCTAATTTTGATAGTAGGCCTAAAGCCTTGAATATAATAATAATACATAGCCTACCAGCAAATAGACTTTCAATATATTACGTCAGATAACACGAATCACAAATGTTTGTCAGTTTTTACGCTCATTCTTAACACATTAGACTGATATTAGACCGAGACCAATCTTTATAGTGAGCCTCAACAGTACTCAACACTGACGAGCGACGTCACAACATGTCACAACGAGCCATTGGTTAAAAATGTATGTAGTGCGGAGGCATTATTAGGATATGCTAGAATGTAATGGATGATTCAAAGAAGGTTGTGCTTCGTTTAAAGCTGTATAACTGGCCTCTTAATTGAAGGACTGCAATTTAAAAAAATGAGACGGCTTAAAGGTTTATGGTTTGGAATGGGAGTTTCTATTGTTTCTTTTGGATGATGCCCAAAAAATGTCATTGTAATGCTTGCTGTTCCACTGAATAATAATAATGCAGAAAATTTTGAAATGTGGACGAGCCAATTGAACACATAAAGGCAGGATGTTCAGCTTTATCAGAATCTGCATACCTAGGTCGCTATAACCAAGTTGCAAAATTAATACACAAACACTTGGCTTTGACACAAAATTTGATCAATAAGGATACTCCTCCTTATTACAAATACTCGCCACAAGAGGTGCTCGAATATACTGATCACCTATTATACTGAGATAGGCCTATTTTGACTGACAAAACGGTAGATTTTAATCGCCCTGATCTGCTGTTTATTGTAAAAAAATAAAAAAAAACGCTACCGCTATATCGCCGTACCACTGCCTCAGAATGTAAGAAAAACTGAATTGGAAAAACAAAGAAAATATGGGAACCTAAGCTTGGAGACTAAGGGAATTTATCTAAAATAACAATATACCCCATTGTTATGAAATGTTATGACAACCAAGGGGATAATGACAACTGACCTCACAGATACCTTTAAGATTCTCGTTGCCTATCAGAGGGCGGTACTGCTCCAGACCTGCCACATCACCATAAAATTCCTCAGTGGACGCCGATAAAGGAACTACAATGAATTTTTTTTCTCTTTAACGAAACTCAACCCTGGCAGTGCCAGAGAATGAAAGCTCGTTCGTTTCTAACATAATAATAATAATAATAAAAAGTTTTGGGTTAAACTAACCAGAAATGCGTTATAGTGGTTATGCGCTTTTGGAATTCAAAGACCTAAGAAGCGAATGCTTTGTCGTGTTTGTGTAGGGTCAGCCGTTCCATTAAAACATACAAGGGCCACAAAGTGAGTTGTTGGGGTAGAGGTGGTTCACTTAAAAATAGTGTGTGTGTATTGTGGGTCGTTATAACGTTTTAACTGACATGGAAGAGGGCACCTGGCAGCAGGCGGCTTCGGAACGAGACAACTGGAGATCACTTGCAAAGGCAGCGGGGATTCGGGATACACATTTGAGGCCTAAAGAAAATCAACCCCAGGCAAACAATGGATATGCCTGCGATGGAAGTCGCATGTAGGTCGCTTTTTTTGTCTACGTAGACATGTGAAATACTGCATTCCTCGTTAATCTTAGGACTCGAAGACAAGCTTTATTATGATTATAATACAGAAAGACGAGAGAGCTACAACTGATGGGCCAAAGAAGTGTTTGAACACACTCTATATCAGGGGGTTTCAACCCTAGCGCAGCACGGGTATGTGATCATATTTATATAAAAAGGGCCTACAGAGCGTTGCGATTGACAATTAAAATAACAATTGGTATTTAATTATTTTGTTTGGTAGCGAACAAGGGAAAGAACTTATACTTTACAGATGTAGTGGCATACGCGGAATTATCCCCCTTTGAACTACGATTCGCAAAAGTCCGCATTCTTTCTGTTAAACATTTAGAATAATTTAGATTTTATTTTTGCTATTTTTCCAAAACTCCCACAATGCTTCATGATGAAGGTTAGTGATAAGTGCGTTCACAATAAATTGTTTTGGACACAACATAAAACGATGTGCTGTCAGCGAATATTATAGCTTGTTGATGAAGGACATTGCTATCTCTTGAATGTGGATAAGCTGATCTGCTACTTTTCACGCTGCTTCATTTACAAGTTTTGCTTGTTTTGTTTTACAGGTTTTTAAAAAAATGTTCCTTTCATAATTTAAGATTATTACATCTTAGCCCATACGTCCCTACATGACCCCCGGGGAGGGGGGAGCAGATACAAATCATATGGCAAACTAGTTGTGGGCCATGTAGTATGGTAACGCCAGGGACGATTTTCACAATCGGTCAGCCCCTGGCCTGGAAACAAATCAACTGGCGTAACCGGTGAGCGATGTTTAATTTAATTTTAATATTTAAAATTACCTGCACATCTTTAATAGTTGTCAGCATCGGAAAATGAGCTACTTGAAATTCAGAGTCTACTATATATATAGTCTAGTGCTGGTAAAAATAACTAGATGTAGATCTTATTTTCTTATCTTATAGATCAGTGACATTACTTCAAAAGAGACGATAATTAGGCATACATCCTACGCATTTCATGTATCAACCTAGAGACAGATGCATTCACAAATTGAGAAAACAACGGGATAAATATAACATACAGATTTCATGGTGGCCTATTCAACCCGAGCTCAAAGCAAAATCACAAATAAAGTCAGCAGTAATCAGGGACTTCCTATTTGCTGACGACAGTGTCCTAAATGCCTGCTATGAAAATGATCTGCAGAGCATCGTCCGTGACTTCTCAAGAGCATGCTCAGACTTTGGCCTTACCATTAACACAAAAAAGTCTTATATTTTTGCCTGCTCCAGGGAAAGCCTACTCGGATCCAAGCATCAAGATAAATGGACATGATATAAACCAAGTGGACAGATTCACATATCTTGGCAGCACACTCTCCAGATACGGAACGATCGATAATGAAATCGACATGCGTATCGCCAAGGCCAGTGCATCCTATGGCAGACTGTCTGAAAACGTCTGGAACAGACGTGGTATTACCACAAATACAAAGCTAGGGATCCATCGAGCTGTCATCCTCCCTACATTGCTCTATGCCTCAGAAACGTGGATAGTGTACAGAAAACATTCAAAGAAACTGAACCACTTCCACATGACATGTCTAAGAAAAATACTGAATGTCAAATGGCAAGACAAAATACAGATACTGAAGTCCTTCGAAGAGCGGGTCTGCAAAGCATCCACACAACCCTGATGCAGTCCCAGCTGAGATGGGCAGGACACGTCTGCAGAATGGAAGACCGCCGCATCCTTAAACGACTCTTGTATGGCCAACTAGCGAAAGAAAGCGCTCGCAAGGTGGTCAAAGAAAACGCTTCAGGGACACCCTCAAAGCTTCTCTGAAGGCGTTCAGCCACCTGGGAAACAGAGGCACATGACAGAGCATCATGGCGTCATGGCGTCGCGCTGTGAAAACTGGCGCACAGGTTGATAAGAGAACAACGCCAGAGAAGAAAAGCAAGGCTAATGACACTAGCTCCAGAATAACCTGCCCAGTATGCAGCCGAACATAGGTTCCACACGAGGAGGCATAAAACCCCAGTCCAAAACAAAGTGGTCAACATCGAACCACGATGGATGAACTATATCAGCCTAGTCAAGCATGTTAATCAGTGTTAAAGCATGTTAAACCATAAGCCATTGATATTCTTGGGTGCTTCAGGCAACTGAGGCCATTCCACTCTCTTATGAGACTTATATGGTATTGAGAAAAGCGTCTCTAATCTCTAAATCTGTGTCTTTCTGAGTATTGCATATATTAAACATAAATAAATTTTAAGAGAGAAAGTAGTGAATTAAAATGCTACGAAAATAAGGGTATGCGCCGACCGAGGCTCGAACCTGTGACTCTGGATTCGACACCACCGCCTAGCGATAACGCACCAAGCGAAACTAGCCTCTAGACCATCGGAATGTCCTAAAAATCATCCTTCTGATCCAGAGTCATTTCGCCCGTATGCAAATTACCACCCCAGTGGTCAAAGGTCACAAGCCCCAGCCGGCCCCTCCCCCACCGTCGCAGCATCCGTTCACTAACAACTTCGATACAGCATTACTGTCTGAGTATTGTAAAAGGTTTTGTTTGTGTATTTGAAAATTACAGTTCAGTGTTTTATGTATTATTGCTACTTTACTTTGTATTCTTCTGTCTTGAAGTCTATCTAAATTTAGTGATCTTATCTTCTTATATAATACAGACGTTACTTCAAAAAAGAAGATGATTACGTCCTACGCGTCATGCATTTAGTCATGCATATTAACCAATGACTTAAATTCTGCCAAGTCACTGGTTTTTCTGGCTAGCTCAGGCAACCCTGTCCATGCTCTAATAGCACTAGGGAAGAAGGAGTATTTGTACAAATTTGTCCTAGCATATGGGACGAGGAATGTGCCTTTATTTTTGTGTCTTTCAGAGTATTTTATTAAATTTTGTTTTTGTATTTGAAGATTATGGTTCAGTGTTTTATGTATAATTGCTACTTTACTTTTGAGTCTTCTGTCCTGAAGGCTTTCTAAATTTAGTGATTTTACTAATGGTGTTACCCTAGTCAAATGTGAATATTCGTTTGTTATGAATCTCACTGCTCTATTTTGTGTTTGTTCCAGTTTCTTAATGTTTTCTTGAGTTGAGGGGTCCCACACGGTGGATGCATATTCTATTATTGGCCTAACCAAGGTTAAATAATATTTTAGTTTTATGTTCTTATTTGATTTATAGAAATTTCTTACTAATGAATACTAATAAAATGTAAATATTTGTTTGTTTTAAATCCCACTGCTCTATTTATCGTTTGTTCTAGTTTCTGTATGTTCTCTTGAATAGAGGGGTTCCAAAGAGAGGATCCTTATTTTAGCATTGGCCGAACTAAGTTAAATAGCGTTTTAGTTTTATGTTATTGTTTGATTTGTATAAATAATAAGCCCCAGTGCTTTTTAGAGTATTGATATAATAGTCTCATCAATATGTGGATTACATGATAGTTTTTTTTTCCATTTATTATAACACCTAGGTTTTTTTGTGGTTTTAGTCTGTTACTGGTTTACCATGAATAAGATATAAAGTGATATTTATTTGTTTTAGTCTATTTTGTTATTCTGATAACTGATATTTTTCTGGGTGGAAAGACATGCTCCAATTTGATTCTCATTTCTGTAATTCATCTAATTTATTTTTGTAAAATGTCTATATCCTGTGTTGTTTTTATTTCTCTATATAGGCCTATTATGTAATTGTCTGCAAATAATCTGGCTTTTGGTCCTGAACTAATGCGATTTGGTAAATAATTTATGTAAATTAAAAATAGTAGTGTACCTTAGACTGTTCCTTGAGGTATAGGCCTACCTGAGCTTACTGTCATTGGTATGGATTCAGAACCTTTTATTATTACAGTTTGTTCTCTCCCTATAAGGAAACCCTGAATTGGTGTAATGAATTAGCAATGCCAAAGTATTGTAATTTTTCTAGGCAAGCTATGGTGTTGAACTTTGTCAAATGCCTTACAAAAGTCCTATAAATGACATATAGGCCCCTATTTGTTCATTATTATCTAATTCCAGATAGACTGATACATAAAACGCTGAACCATAATCTTTAAATACAAAATTTAATAAAATACTCAAAAAGACACAAATTAGTACAAATGCTCCTTCTTTCCTAGTGCTATTAGTGCATGGAACGGGTTGGCTGAGCTAGCCAGGAAAACCAATGACAATGCATGACACGTAGGACGTAATCATCTGTTATGAAGTAACGTCCGTATTATATAAGATAAGAGTTAGTTGATATTAGCTTTGTAAGAATACCTTTAAAAATGAAATAGCTACGTTTTAATTTTATTTTCAAAGTGTCACGTTACTTATTTGTAAAATCCGAATGGTATTTAGAAATTTGTTAAAAATGTGTTTTCCTCATCTTTTCGAAGCGTTTACTGTACATAGAACGACGTGTTACCAGAGAGAAAGTCCTGTCCTGCGTACATAACCCTACATCTAGATTAAAATTGATTAAAATCCCAAGCTCTTACAGCAATGATAAATGTCTTAGAAACGGAGAAAAAATTATGTCCCAGATAGTGCAATATATAGGCCTAATGATATCAAAATGTAATGAATTATAATGCGACTCGACTGAACTAAAGGCTACAGGCCTCATTGCAAATAACCGTCTTATAAATAATAATAATTTTTTAACATGAAATTAACGCAAATGCAAATAGAACCAAAGGAACTTCCAGTTTAACATCGCTCTTACGGTGGTATTTATTTTATCTTCGTAGACTATATTCACCACTGCGCAGGTCTCTCGTGATATTGCCAGATTACATGAAAAAAAAACCCACAAACATTGTCATAACTTAAGATACTTCGAATTACATTTTAAACAAGTTTTAAATTTCTTATTTGTTCAATGTCGTCATTGAACAAAATCGTTTTCATTTAAAATTAATCAGATAAAATAATGATAAATGCTTCAGGGATTAGGAGTTATAAGTTATACTTTACTAGTTTAAGCCAATTAAGGTCAACATAAAATATACTAGGGCTTGGCATATATGTAAGTACTTTATGCATTAAAAGATCTAATTATAGACATATTTATATTATAATAATTAATAATTATGTCTAAACTAAGTATGATAAGTATTACCAATATAAAAATGTGTTGATTTATTTTATTGGTGTTATTACCACCTTTTAAAAATAATTCTGTCGTAAGAAAAAAAAAATCTGGGTATGTATACAAAGGTATTTTTCGTTTCGGAATACATAACACAAGAAGGTGTGTCTAGATATCTATTCTATTATAATGCAGATAACATAAGATCTTGAATCTAGTGATTAGATCTAGGAGTCTAGGTATTCAATATTCGGCATAATATTCTTGTATTTGATATAGTATAATATAGCTAGATATAGTTTGTAGACTCTAGTAATTAGTAAGTAAACAATATTGAATTGATTATTTATTGTGTTGTCTAAGTCTAACTCTTATCTAATTGTCTTCTATCTAACTAAGACGTAGACTTAGGACTACAGTCACTACTGTACTCTCCTAGGCACCTCTCCTAATCATCCGACCTATAAATAATAATATATTATTATATATAATCATAATAATGATAATCTAAGTCTAGACTAAGAGTCTAACTCTAGTCTCTAGCCTAGGCAGTCTTAGAGTTCAGTCTAGGCTCTAGAGTAGAGTCTAGGCTCTGACTCTAGGGCCCTAGGCATCTAGCCCAATCTAGGCGACCTAGTCACTAGTGTAGTCAATCTAAATTCTAAATCTAGACTTTTTAGTCACTTTCACTTTATTCTACGGAATTCCAGACTAATAAGTTAAGTTTAAGTACTAATCTAGTTAGACTGACTCCACTAATACTATGACTATCGACTAGAATGGCTATAATAGATTACTAAATTCTAGATCATGTAGATGACTAGATTATACTAGAGATCTAGATCTAGTAGTAAGTAGATTGGAGATTTTGGAATGTTGTAGAGTCTAGATCTAGATCTATGAATATATTTTATTATATGATGATACATTATTATAGTTTTGTTTGTAAAATGTTTTACATGTTTCGGATGTTCCTTCAGAGTTAAACTATCTTCAACTCTGAAGGAACATCCGAAATTTGTAAAGCATTTTACAAACAAACATTTTATTTTCAATTGTAACTTAGTAATTGATTTTTTAAAATGTAATTTTTCTGCGCCTATGTGACCACATTGTTATCAGTCGGATGCGCAGCCTATTTACCTTTTTTGGCGGTAAGGATGTGGATGGATATTATAGGTTTTTTTTCCCATAGAGAGGATGATTATTATTATTTTTTTTTTATACAGTTTATTAGGCATGTTTTTTAAAAAAAAACCCAACAAACTTTTAAATTTTAAAACTCTTCAACTTGATTTGTTATGATTTGTTCTTCCTCATTTTTTTTTCAACTGGAAGTGTAAAGATCAAAATTTAAACTCAAGTGTTGTGGACTAGTATGCCCGGTCTTGTTGGCGGACAAGACATGAATGGCTTCGATTACGACAGAGGTGGTCCAAGAATGAATGGGATCACAACTAAGTAAGTATACTTGATCACTGAAACAGTTCAACCTTTTCTTTTCATATTTCTCATCCATGGGCTCTAGAGCTTTAGCTAACTTAGTCATGGTCTTGTAATAATGTATGTTTCAAGGTCTCATGGTTTGAATAAGTAAGATAATTATTGCAAATTAAATTTTAGAAGCTACTCTTACTTACACATCAAGATCTTATCGGTTGCATGAATATGATGTTTACAATTGAGCAGCTCCCAGCTAATATGATTGATAACTTTCTCATGATAAAGTTTGGAATGTCCATAGTACTAAGATAATTTTTGAGTTATTTCTGAGGAGCTGTAGATATAATAAACAAGGGAAGACAAAATCGGGGTCATTCAGTTTTCAAATAAGTTTACTGTGTCTACTTTTGTGAATCTATTAGGGATATTAACTTAAAGTGTGTATTTTTAATATGTTTTCACTATTTTTGTGATACCAAGTTGAGGAAAAAAAGTGTTTTATTTCGTACAGAGGATTTCTGTTTCTTCACGAAACTCTTTCAGTGCGGCATTAGTATCAGCGAGTAACTTATATAATATTTATTTCACTACCTTTTTTATGTTAAAAGTTTTTTTCTCTTTTTTTTATTATTTTCCGGATGTGGGAGTGATTGTTCTTTGTTTTGGCAGTAAATTCCTTGCAGTATCAACACATTTAAAAAAAAAGAGAAGACAACATTGTGTTAATGGTTCCTCTTTATTTAGTTTTGTTTTCCGGGACCACAAAAATGTAAATAATACAGTTTCATGGTGCATTTGTTCATCTTTTATGAAATTTGAAGTGATTAAATATGTTTAGTATTGTGATTTTTTAAATATTTATGGATTAAATCTTTAATTGAAAGGTTAAATCTTTCAGTATATTGATTTTTTAATGAATTTTTAAAAATATTTCCTTTTCCGTGCTCAGTTTAAAATTAATGGAAAAAAAACTCTTGAATAATTTATTTTATTTATTATACTTTGTAGCCAATTCATTTTCTTTTAAAATAAGATCAAACAAATATGTTTTTTAATAAAATAAAATAGTTATGTTAGTTTAATTAACTCTTAATACACCCCCCCCCCCCCCCCCCCCCCCCCCCCAAATTGTGTTCATCCTTGAAAATTTTTTTTTCGATCAAAATAATTTGCACTGAAAGTTTGGATGATCGACGTTGTTTTGAAGTATATTTAATTACAATAACACAGTTGCACTGTATAGGTCTTATAAATCAAAAATATATACTATACATAAGCTAGAGACAGCCATATCCCATTCCAATAGTCAATAGGGAAAGTATTTAAAATTAACCTATTTTTAAATAAGTTTACTTGAGCATCAGACCATAAATAGGGCTACATCACCAGTTTGTTTAGAGGTTATATACTCACAGCAAACTTAGCAAAATCTCACAGGCTAACAAGTTATTTTAATTAATGATAGGATTAAAGAATAAGAAAATTAGCATTTTCATGATGATAAAAAAAATAAGGGGAGGAAAGGAGAATAATAAAGATAACAACTGTCAGGCTCATCTTTTTATTTTTCTCTTTTTAGGCCTTACATACTGATAATTCTTTAGTGTCACCAAACATGAGTCATAGACTGAATAACATTTGAATTATTATGAAATACTTTTATAAGTGGTCGAAATGGTCTTTGATTAATTGTTTGTAAATTAAAAATTTAAAGAAACAAAATTATTATTTATATATTTATTTTTTTTTCACATTTTCTCTCAATGTTTAAATATTTATTAATATATTGCCTGGGGTGTAGGGCAGCAACCATAGCTCTTCAATAGACTAAATTTTGAGTGGCTCCTCTAAATGGGTGGAATCTGTGCGTTATTGAACAGTTATAATGAACAATTGACTATTTTCTTGCATTTTGGTTTATAAAAAGTAAATGAACGGGCCCCTACTAACAATGGACCTTATGTAATTGAAACCTCATCATTTCACCTGTGAACAAGAATATTGTGTGTGTGGTACATCTGCCAACTTTATCAAACGTCAGGTTTTCAGTGATATTCAGAAATATTAAACCATAACATTATAAGCGATTTAAACATATACTGAATATATTTTTTAAAAAATTTTTGGATTGGGCAAGTTAATAATTTGCTTTTAGACATTAATGCCACTACAATATACACTGCATTTTAAACTTTCCACAAATATATTCCATTGACATACTAACTAATTGTTTATTATTGTTTTTTTTAAAGAAACCTTTATTGTAACAAATAATTGTTACTTATTAAAATTTTAAAACATGTGTGGAGGGTTCTCTTTACATTTTTCAAAAAAAATATTTTTGAATTTTTTTTTAGTGGAGGATTAAACCACTACAGAGATGACATTGGAAGGTATGTTAGAACAATT
This sequence comes from Biomphalaria sudanica, assembly GCA_036873155.1. Classification (NCBI taxonomy): domain Eukaryota; kingdom Metazoa; phylum Mollusca; class Gastropoda; family Planorbidae; genus Biomphalaria; species Biomphalaria sudanica. The sequence goes on from JAZGLO010006113.1 coordinate 428,149, forward strand.
TTTTAAAACTTTGTTGTACCTTTTTTAGCGCCCCTGAAAGGGGAGAAGACGCTATTCTTCTTATCTTATATAATACAGACTTTACTTCAAAAAAGAAGATGATTACCTCCTATGCATCATGCATATTAACCAATGACTTAAATTCTGCCAAGTCTCTGGTTTTCCTGGCTAGCTCAGGCAACCCATTCCATGCCCTTATAGCACTAGGGAAGAAGTATTTGTACAAATTTGTTCTAGCATATGAGACGAGGAATGTGCCTTTATCTTTGTGTCTTTCAGAGTATTTTTATTAAATTTTGCTTTTGTATGTGAAAATTATGGTTCATTTTTTGTGTGTCTGTCTGTCTGTCTGTCCGTCCGTCTGTCCCATTTAGATCTCGTAAACTAGAAAAGATAGTGAAAATCTGGCATCATAATATATTAGACCATTCAAAGTTCTGATGCAATGACTACTTTTTGCTAAGTTAAATAAGTTCTGTCATACTAAGTACTATATTTACAATAAAATGTTTTGCCTTTTTTTGCCTTTTTTTTAAAGAGAAAAAATCGATTTAGTATGCATATAAGTCGAACATAATTTAAAACAACAATTTTCATATTATCGCGTGAACTGCAGCATTCCACCTCTCTTGAGGCTTTGAATAAGAGCTTGACCCTTTACAAAACAATTAGATCAATTAGATACTCATTATAAGACATCAGTTAGGCCAGGTTCACATCTAACTTCACTTTTACCTATCCCTTGGTCTGCTGGACCGTTGGGGCACCACACAAGATCTGTCAACCTTTTTTCTCCATTTTTCTCAGTCATTTGTATTTTATAGAATTTTATTCTGTTAATCTTTCTGAAAATATTGAAACCTGCCTTTTTACCTGCCAGGGTTGACCACTCGGGGGCAGATTTTGAGTTTGTGTTTCCACACAAACTGTCTTTGTAACCTTGTTTTTTTTTAGACTGAAATTTTGAGGCCAATCGCTTTGGTGGGTACACATTATTCTAGTTTTTATTCTAATGAAACAAAGCGTCCATTTTAAATTTGAGAATGCATGTCCCAGCAAACAATATAAAAAGTACCAAGTGTGTTGGTTAAAGATCTTCTTTTGTTACTTACACTTTTGTATGGTCTATTGCCAGACTTAAGACTTGATAAGGCCCTAAAAAGATATGGGGCCTCTTGTAAGGCAGTAATATGTTTTCTCTTTCCTGAAAATGTTTGAAAATAATCCCTGAAATTAAGTTATAGCTTATGTTGCATTTAAGTAAATTCAGCACTGGTAGGGTCCCTGCATTAATTGTCAACTAGCCACTAGGGTGGTTGTCTGGTCTGGCCACTATGGTGGTTGTCTGGTCTGGCCACTATGGTGGTTGTCTGGTGTAGCCACTAGGGTGGTTGTCTGGTCGTATGCTGTATTTTGCTTTGGATTGTCATCATGATAGTTCTGAGCTCAAACCCCAGCCCCTGTCTTATAAAGTCAGCATGTACCTTGTTAAAGTCTTACATTAGATCAAAGGTAGAAAATGGTAACTGAAGTAAACTTTTTTTGAAATCACAATTTCTGAATAAATTATTTTAATACAGGTAAAGTTTACTGTGTGTAAGAAGGGGTAAGGGAGGTGGGTCTCCCCGAGGGAGTAGAATTTTAAAGTAGAATTTCCTGACCTTAAAAGGAAGCTGTCCTTTCAAGTCTGGTTAACTCTAGGTGAACTCAAAGTATGGGTAGAATAACAAGTGTTGAATAGTATTGACGAATGCTTAAAGTCTTATTATTTTCAAGTCTTATTGTTGTCAACTTTTTATTATCCACTAAACGGAAATTTCCATTAACTTTTGTTTTAAAATTTCTTTCACTTCAGATCACTTCATTAAATTCTTGATTAAATTTATCTTTAAAGCCTATGGTACTCTGGGGAACTACCGGTAATAAAAATTATATTGTATTTTTCTTACTTCTGAAAGTCAGTTAAATTTTTTTTTTACATTATGGTTACCCCATGCATAGGCAATCAATTATGAACAAAGAACAGTGTCCGTTTGTTAGGCCTATGTTTTTGTTCTGCTTTATATGTATTGACTTTTTGTTTGCTTGTATTGACTTAAGTCTGTCAATGTCTATGAGTACATGTCACATGATTGCTTTCCATTAGTTGACTTTGTGCAGTCTTAGTACTTCTTATTCTTCTCAGTATTCTGGCCCCAGACCTGCTGATAATGTAAAGCAGTTAGCGCAGTCCGTCTACAGTCTACTCACCAGAGGCGTAGTGGGGGGGGGCACGATGCCCCGGGCGCTACCCGCAAAGAGGCGGGGGGGTGCCACACACAGAGAGGCGCCTATATTTCTACGTGATGTTCATGGTAAATGGGGCGCCAATAAAATACCTTGCCCCGGGCGCACGTTTTTGCTCACTACGCCTCTGCTACTCCCAACAGTGAGTGGAGTGACTACTTGTCATTGAGATTGTCAGCGTATTAAACTCAAAGCCTACCATTCCACATTCTATGAATACTCATAAGTATCAGCACAACTCGAGGTATAGAAAATGCCAGCAACGATAAATAAATGTGAAAAAAAAACAAAAACTTCTGTTCCATTCCCCAGAAGCGGCCTTAGGGGGGTAGCAAGTGAGCAACCGCCCAAGGCCCCCGCTACGGGGGGGGGGGGCAAAAAGCATACATTATTACCTTGTTTGTTGATTTTTCCGTGCAAAATGTTTCTGTAGTAGTTACGTTGATTAAAATTAATCAATATCAGAGGACTGGGTACAAAATCATGCAAGCCAAATCATACCCGTAGAACGAGTACATAGTTAAACGGTCAATAGTATTTTACCAACGTAAGGTACTATGTTTTGTAACAAAAAGACCATCGAGGCTGTAGAGCCGGGCGAATCTGTTAGCGTGATGTGGTATTGTATAAATCTACGTTTATGGCTCCTAGAATGCATTCACAGAGGGGGGGGGGGGGAAAGCTATAGGGCATCCTTTGAGATTTTAGTATTGCCTTGAATCGTGACGGTCGCCCCTTCCCAGTTAAGTAATCCCTGCTCCACACTACGTCGCCCCTGTAACTGGCTGTCGATGTTATATTTCCCTTAAAAAAATCCGGAAGGTGTACATGGTCTTAAAACACACCAGAATGTTATCACGTTAGATACATGTAATTAGAATCATGGGTTCAAGCAGAGCCTGTCTTAGGCTACTGCAACCTATGCGGCCGCACTCTCATAGGCCCCGCGCTAATTCTAGGTGTATATAATTACATTTAAACCATTCTAACTTATGTTGCAGGGTTCCCGCGGCCTCTTGATTTTTTCACGGGCTCATGGAAATCATATAAGGGAGTCATTGAATTACTTAAGGTCAACAATTCACGAAGATAGATTGAATCAAAGGGGCAATACTCGCTATTGCTTTTGAGCATGATCTATGAAGAAACAGAATTTTGATGATATACTGTTGTGACTTCGATAAATGCAAAGCTCGTAAAGTAAAAGTATATCGTGCTATTGTACTTAATAAAGAATGAATAAAATGCAAAGACCGATTTATTTTGTAATACAAAATCTTCATTTTCACTTATTATCCTTTATCCTTATCCCTACCCAGACTGGGCCCCGCGCAATCCGTTTCCGCAATTGTAAGGGCCGTCTCTGAGTTCAGGTGAGAACACGCTCGAAAGAAATTGCTGAAGTGATATCGATGCGGACTAAAAGTTACATAGTAAAAATTAAAGTACCCCTTTCAGACCTTGCGATCTATGGCGTGGATGATGTATAGGTCATCTGTTTCCCTGATCGACGGTTAAGGAGGGTCTCGTGTGGTCAGCACAACAGCCTTTACTTTTTTTTTTTTTTTTTTGGTCTGGCCGGATTTCTTGTTCTCGTCTACTAATTGCTGAGCGTGAATGTTTTCCGTGTCTCCTTAAGATGTGACAGTTGGGCGATGAACTTGTGACATGTCACATTTCTGATGGGATGAACGTCAAGTGAAAATTTGGTGTGTAAAAGAGTTACCACCCTTGACAGCTCCAACGTGACAAGTCATTGTCAACAGTGTTTCCTTGGTCTGTTACTTCATTTTCGGAGGCGTAGCTAGGAATTTGCCATCATTTTGGGGCCCGGGGTGCTTTGACCTCTTTGTGTAATATTTAATATTCAATGTAAAAAACGCTCATTTGGGGGCCTCGCTCAAGTGGGGGCCCAGGGGTTTTTCAAATTATCCCCTCCCTCCCCCACCCTAGCTACGCCACTGTTCATTTTATTACTTTTGACTTGCGAGCTGTGAAGATGCGCGCAATTAATCTGCCAGTAAATTAACCTGTGTGTAGAATTCCTCCTTAAGACCACAATATTAAGCATTCATTCTAATGTCGTAAATTTGCCCCCAATTTTTTTTGCCAGTAAAAAAAAAAATTAAGAATGATTTTGTATGTGTATGTTTATGTATGCTTCACTAATAAACAACTTGAAACATTCGGAAGAGTTTATGTTACACTCAGTCGACCACGATAGACAATAATGTCATCGGACTTACCGTACATTTTTTTTTTGTACAAAACTTTTTTTATCAACGCTGTCTGTCTGTCTGGTAAAAAGTTTGCACACGTTATTTCTGTCACACCCATTCTCGGATCAAGTTGAAACTGTGCACAGTTATTCAGTGGCGTAGACAATACATGAATCAATAAAAAAAAATTATTAAATTAATTACTGGTTATTAATTATTCTCTTTGATACCAACAAGGGAAAATAGTCCTTCAGTATTCACAGATATGGTTAAATATATCGAATGTGTTTCGTGTGTGAATGTTGTTCGCATTTGCATCTATAATGTTATTGTTACAGTAGTTACGCTGAGGTTGTCAGTTGTTGTCAAACTGAATTTCCATTTGATTGGATCAATAAAAGTTATCTTATCTTATCTTAAATTATTATACACTATTTTCCCCCATTCTCGAATCAAGTTGAAACTTGAAACAATTATTTATTGTACCTAACAAAACGAGAATCAGTTACAAGATTAACCAATTAGTCAGTTAATTATTGGTAATTATTTAATTAATTTGATATCAAAGAAGGGAAATAACTTCTTCATTCTTGAGGGATATAGTTGTAAGCGCAGAGTTCTTCCCCTTAGATAAGCTTTGTTTTTTTTTTTTAAAGATTTTCCTTTGAAATTCTTGTTTTTATTTTTGAGATACGAACGTGGAAAAATAAATCATATATCTTCTAGTTTGTTGGATCGTTGGGGCACTTCATGGGATCTGTCGACCGTCTTTCCCCATTCCTCTTTGTATTTCGCCTTAACTAGAGACTTTTCTGTGATACGCCGGGCCATCCTTTGATGTTGTCTTCCAATGGCTTTCACTTTGTCTTCTGTTCTCTGTGTGCTGTTCCCCTGCTCTCCTTGTGAGCCAACTCAACGTTACTTAAGGCCATAGATTTGTATTATAAAATATTGATTTCATCTGATCTTGTCATTTACATTTGCAGCCGTTTCTTCAAAGAAGATGATGATTGCGTCCTACGCGATGGGTGGCTGCCTGGTCGTGCCGTTCGCGCGCTAGACTGTCGATCGGACTTATCGATGGTCACTGGTTCAAACTCTGCCCGCTTCCCCCCCCCCTGCGGGAGGTTTGGGCTGGGAAGTGAATTATCTTCAACTCCGAAGGAACATCCGAAACATGGTTGAAGAAACATCCGAACTATGGAAAAAAAAAAAAAAACTACGTGTCCTGTGTCGATCTAGTCGTGCCTGTTACAGACTAAAACTCTATTATGTCATTGGTTTTCTTGGCTGATTCTGGCAAACTGTTCAATGCTCAAATGGCACTAGTAAAGTTCCCCGTTTCATACCTTGCGATCTTTGGTCAGCGGTTTATGAGCAGGGTGTCATGTGGCCGGCACAACGACCAACCGCCTTTACTTTTTCCCAACTTAAATCAGGTGCCTATTAGAGCTGGGTGGACTTAATGGCGCGTAAGTAATAAAAAATACTTTTATATTCATAACATTGTTTGTCATCACATTTATCTGATTGAGTACATTCCCCTAGCCTTGTTCGTCTCAGTGTTGGATACCACACTTTACTGCCTCGATAAAAACAACTAGACAGTTGCTTTGACATGAGCAAAATGGGTGTTTCGTGTTTTATTTTTTGCTCATTGAGTCATTGATTCAGCCGTACTTCTGACACCAGTTTGAGAATATCTGTTTTAAAGCCCGCTGCACTTAAATATTATTTACTATTCACTTTGAAGTTTGAACGCATTGACAGGTTTATTGCGAAACTCCGAAACTAACTCTTTGCTGGCTGACGGGGAAAAAATTGTCGTCTGATACTGGAGTCGAACATACCCGGATGTAAATAAAGAGAATTTCTTTTTGGAAGAAGGAAGGCGACCTCACGTGGGCGTTGACTTTCATGCAAATAATGGCACTCTGTTTTTACAAAGCTTATATGAACTCACTATGTTTGTCTGCCTGTGTGTCTGGCCAAAAGCTTGTACACGTTATTTCTCCGACACCCAATATCGGATCAAGATGAAATTTTGTTCAATTTTTTCTTTTACCTGGCAACATAAGAATCAATTAAAAAAAACAATTATTGATAATAAATTACTTAGTTTGGTATCTCAAAAAGGGAAATAAATAGTACTTGACTGAAGTGGTGGTATAAGCTGAATTAGTCCTCTTTATATTAGGCTGCCGTCTGAGGCCTAGTTAACACAAACATGAAATAGAAACAAATATAACTATACAATCTTCCATGTTCATAGACCCTTCGTTAGCAGAGTGGTTGAGAAGTCTGAGAAGGCTTTAGCCCACAAGTTCGAATTCAGGTCGTTCCTTTTTTATAAAAATACATCTAAAAAGCGATCACCCTGTACTTTCTACCCATTTCCAACTGGCCCAGATAAGTGATAGGATCATAGCGTAATGAGAACGCTAAAAGCATGAAATTGCTTTAAACAAAAACATTTGGTAAAAAAATATTTCTAATTTCTAATCGCACAGATTTTTTTTATTATTGTTAGTCTAGATCTAAAGACAAATTTAATTACATGACTGATCCAAAAGTATTTTTTTGTTTGTTTTGCTTGTTAAAATTTCACTTTCTGAAAAAATGACTTCATCTTTATTAAAAAAAGGGTCAGTTTTAGCCTTCAGTAGATCTGGACAGGCGATGTATACGATGTATACGTACGCCACTGGGGAATGACCGTTGAATGAGTGGGTTGAAAGAAAAAATAGATTTTTGTTTGGATTCATTCATGTTAATGTACGTAGAATAAATGATAATCTCTTTGTGTATCTATTGATCACCCGACAAGGTGTGTTCGCGAAAGACTTACCGTGTTCTGGAATAGCCCGGTAGTAAATTTAGTAAGTCATCGACCCTAGCTCGCCTCGAATGGCGGCAACATTGGATTAGGTCTGACTTAAATCAGTCACTATAGTACAAGTGTACTTTTAAGTTTGTTCACTTTGGTGATCCCCAGTGTTCACATTTTGTGGTATCATGGACTTAGAGCAGGGGTTCTCAACCTGTGGGTCGCGACCCCTTGAGGGGTCGATTGACGATTTGTCAGGGGTCGCCTAAGACCATCGAAAATATGGATTGTATTTAGTGTATTCTTCTATAGCTGTGTATGTTATGGGGGGAAGGGGTCGCGGCAGAGTGGGGGATAGTAAAAAGGGGTCGCCGAGCTTAAAAGGTTGAGAACCGCTGACTTAGAGAATGTTACTGTGTCTTGTGGATACTGTTTGAGCCAGGCGTAGTACAATTGACATGTCTCTGTGACCAGCGTTGCATTAGTAAGGTATCCATTCTGTTTAAATAAACTGTGCTGTGTGTCTTGTGTATACTGTTTGAGCCAGGCGTAGTACAGTTGACATGTCTCTAGACCAGCGTAGCATTAGTAAGGTATCCATTCTGTTTAAATAAACTGTGCTGTGTGTCTTGAGTATACTGTTTGAGCCAGGCGTAGTGCAGTTGACATGTCTCTAGACCAGCGTAGCATTAGTAAGGTATCCATTCTGTTTAAATAAACTGTGCTGTTGACGGCCGTTGACTTGTAGCAAAAAAAAAAACTGCTGATAGACAACTAGGTCGCTGTAGGCGTATTAAATTTTAACTAATTAGGGACACCCTCAAAGCTTCTCTGAAGGCGCTCAGCATAGACCCAGGCACCTGGGAGACAGAGGCACATGACAGAGCATCATGGCGTCGCGCTGTGAAAACTGGCGCACAGGCTGCCGAGGAAAAGAGAACAGCGCTGGCAGAAGAAAAACGCCAGAGAAGAATAGCAAGGCCCACGACTCTAGGTCTAGCTGGAATAACCTGCCCAGTGTGCAGCCGAACATTCCGGGCTCACATAGGTCTCACCAGCGACATGAGGAGGCATAGAACCCCAGTGCAAAGCCCTCAGCCCCCTGGATGACAAAGTGGTCATCATCGAACCACGATGGACGAACTATACTTAGATAGATAGATTTTAACTAGCAAAACTTGAAATGATTTGATTAAATTCTTTGTGAACAATGTTATATATAACTTCTATTACAATAAAGACAAAACCAACTCGAGGTAAACAAATTCATCTTGAGATGAAATGAAATACATGTAGCAGACATTAGCAATAATGCACAATGGTATTCAAAACAAATTCTCACTACAAACACACGTCTTTTCAGTATGCCGTTTTGGAGTCGTCTGTCCTACCTAAGACCGCTGACGACAATATCGCATATCTGGCATCATTCACACTGCATAGCTAACCTCTTCTCACCGTCACCCATGGAAATACACACACACAGACACTCCAAACAACTTGCCAACTTGACTTCTCTCCATCTGTTATCAATAAGCTATTAGTGACAGGTTGATAGCATTACTGGGAACTCAACCCTTTACCTCAGATCGGTTAATTTAGCTTCAAAGCGCTGTATCGACCACAGCCACCTCAGTATACAGTTATTTCTTTTTATACCATTGATGGAAGAAAACATGAATTCTCTCATTTAAAGAGAAATGAATCTGGAATCGTATTTACATTTGCAAATTTCAGAAAATCTACAAATTTATTTTTATTTTCAGTACATTTTTTTGCCGTATATTTGAAATATATGCAATTTGATTTTCTTTTACAATGCTAATATCAACACACAGTCTGTCTGTCTGTCTGTCTATGTATGTTAAAAAGTTTGAACATGTTCTTCTGTCCCCATTTCCCATTCTCTGATCAAGTTAAAACTTTGCACAATTATTTATTGAACCTGACAAGACATGAATCAATTAAGAAAAAACCCAGTTTGTTAATTAATTGTTGGTAATGAATTATTTTTAATTATTTTGTTTGATTTCGAAACAAGGGAAACAAATGCTACTTAATGAGAAATTTTCTCCCACTTCCCATTCTCGGATCAAGTTGAAATAGTGCAAAATTATTTATAGTCGATAACAATACACATATCAATCTAAAAAAAAAATTAACCAATCAATTAATCATTTAGTTCTAATTTATTTTGTTAATTTTAAGATAAATGTCAGTAATTAGCGGTTTTTTCCCCTTAGATAAGCTTTGGTTTTAAAAAGTATTTTTTTCTTCTTCTTCTATTTCTTGTTTTTATTTCGTCTTGTAAACACAAAGTTCTACAACTCGGATCAAAGAAGTAGACAGTTTTAAAAAAGATCGTGCTACTTAACTTTGGAAAACTTCACCGCGGGCCACCAAATATTGTCTCACCGAGCGGGTTTAGGGCCCCGGGCTGCTTGTTGCAGATCTCTGACTTAGACATTTGGGTGACGTATGACGTAGCTTTGTCAGGGATACGCTTTAAGTGTATAAAATGTCCTTTTGAAATCCTGCGTGTAGTTTTATGATGGGCGTCATTTATTCCTGGGTGCTCCTTGTGTAAGACTATTCTTGTTTGCTCTTTCAAACACAGGTGAAAGACTGCTCTCCCTTTGTTTTATCTGATAGTTGTCAATGGTTGACGTTGTTTACTTTTCCCGGCGTGCTCAGTGTCACGTGATCATGAGAAGCAGAAGTCAAGCCGCATTCTGGAGTTGTGAGCGGGAGGGAAACAAGGAAGCTTCTCGTGGTGCATAAAATATTCAACAATTCTGTGGCGAGCATTTCCACGCTAACAAAAGTTGAGAACAAAATGAATGCTTTGAGAGCAATATTTTTCATTCGCTCTGGTCGTGCGGTATGCGCTCTAGACTGTCGCTCGGACTTCTCTTTGGTCCCGGGTTCATACCCTTCCAGCTGCCACCACCCCCACCCCCCGTAGTCCTGCGGGAGCTTTGAACAAGGAAGTAAATTATCTTCAACCCTGTAAGGAACATCCGAAACACGTCAAATATTTTACAAACAAAACAATGCCTAACAATGGCGACTGCCTCATTTCCGTTAAAAAACAACATAAAAACGAAAGTACTAAAATAAGGCTAATGTTGGGGTTTTACTTAGTGCGGTAACCTCTCTGACTTATTGATTGGTGTGTCTCTAGCCAGAAACAGAAAAGGTCTATTTGATGATAAAGTCTAAAATTAGAAAGAAGGGGAGAAAACTGTGTAACCCAATGTTAATAAATCTTATTGCGCCCCATTTACTATCGCGAAGGAGACGTGTTGACTTTACCGTAAATTGTATCAGTGTCACCACCGTTGAGTTTTTTACCCTAGATGTGAGATACTTTAAACCTTTCAATTGCGGTTGATGAGCCGCGTAACATTGTCTCGTAGCGTTTCCGTGTCTGTGATATCTAAATCTTGCTCCTAACCACATTATCATCATAGTTGAGAAAAATAAGTAAAGTATCCATAGTGTCACTTTGAAGAGGGTTATATCACCATCACAACGACCCAACCGCCCTTACTTTCCCAAACCAAAATTAGGCACCCATTAGAGTTGGGTGAACTCAGGGGCGCCCCAAAAATCCCATAATTCGAAGTCCCAGTCTTCACTGAGACTTGAACCCGAGACACCTCGGGTGGAAAGCCAAGATCCTTACCACGATGTTATAGTTACACGCCTCACGAAAAGAGGACAGTATACTCTAAATGAAGTCATCATGTCTGAATAAGATTGCTTACAAAAAAAAAAAAATAATAAGGAATCACCTAATAGACTAGAGAAAAACTTCCCTGAAAATGTTATTATGTTGTGTTCATTTGGTGTTCCCTTATTTTGTTCTTATCAGCGTGATTGAATGTCTGGTAAAACGTCGCCTGGTTATGAATGTCTGATAAAACGTCGCCTGGTTATGAGGCTAGTGGGCTAGAGGAGGAGAAGGAAGCCCCCATATATATCTATGTACAGACACGAAGGAGAAAACGTCCTCATTTTATAGACCGGGGGGGGGGGAGGGGATGTTTGCCAGGTAAACTTCACACAAACACACACACTGGCACACACACACGCGCGCGTCGCACGTAGATTTCAAGACTGCTTTATCATAAGATCGACATACCCTTGGGAGAGACCCGTCCGAATGAACACACCCGCTCATGCGTCACCTTGGAATGCTCTCACACTTGTCACTAGAGATCCCCCCTTTTTTCGTTTTGTCTTTTCATAAATGAAAACTTGGTTTTTGTTTTCCTAAGCTGCACATAGATCTAAGTTTCTTTGTTGTTGTTTTTTTTTTAGAACGAGATCAAACTTCTGACCTAACTGGTGCATCTGTATCATGGCTCCAGTTGTTATAGGCACATCCTCATCGTGGCTTGGGCTTTTATCTAACAGGTCGTTAGGTTTTGTCTGACAAAAGACCTCAAAGAAAAGGCAATATTGCTTTTGTTTTGACGTCAATCAAGTGAAATGTGTGCTCAAGAGGTACATTAAAACGTATCGGTTCCAAAGGTTTTAGATTTAGTTTGTCCCTTTGAACTCTCGTGTTTAAGTTTGTAATGTTATCACAGCGCACTGAGCCGATATTACGTTTGTTAACAGCGCTATGTTCATTAAATTAGTATTATTCTCATTCTTACTGTATCATCCGTTATTGAATGATTGTATCCCGCCATATTTAATTAAGAGTGTTTTTTTGTTAGACTTGTTTTCTTAGAAACTTGGGATGACCTGATTGTCTTTGGCATGAGCCAACTAGTGACTTTGAGACAGTGTTCTGTGAAACAAGAACTTAATTGACTTTTAAATAATTTAATAGTCTTCTTTTTCTAACTTTTCATTTTCATGTTGGAGGTTTGAGATGACCAGTCCTTTATTTGATTAGCTATCCAGTGGTTTTCAGATCAGACGTATTGCTTTCTTCTATAGGTGTGATTTTGGGGGTTCCTTTGCTTTGCCACAAAGGCTGTCAGAGTTACAAATAATAACACTACACGAATAACGCTAATTAGTAAACATATCACTACGATTATACTCTCCTTATAAATTTTTCTCTCTTTCTTACTCTCAGTATCCCTCCCTTCCTCTCTAACTTCACTCCTCTCATTCTGTCCTCCATACCCAGCCTCACCCTGTAACGCCCATAGTCCCTATTTCCTACACAATGTTAATGCAAAGTAAAATAATAATGAAACAATAACTAGTAATGGTACTAAATAATAATTATAGTAATTAACAGCACCTTGTTTTGGGCCTCTCGATAGAGTATGCAGGGGCTAACGTCGCTCGTTCCCGTTTTCAGTTTCCGGAACTTGTGTTGCTTCTTTCCGTAGTGCCTGGCTCGGAGTGGAAACATTTGACGCTAGCTGTGTAACAGACTTCGTGTTTTCTTGAAACATAGACGAGAGCTTGTCGCTAGCTGTGTAACAGACTTCGTGTTTTCTTTGAAACATAGACGAGAGCTTGTCGCTAGCTGTGTAACAGACTTCGTGTTTTCTTGAAACATAGACGAGAGCTTGTCGCTAGCTGTGTAACAGACTTCGTGTTTTCTTGAAACATAGACGAGAGCTTGTCGCTAGCTGTGTAACAGACTTCGTGTTTTCTTGAAACATAGACGAGAGCTTGTCGCTAGCTGTGTAACAGACTTCGTGTTTTCTTGAAACATAGACGAGAGCTTGTCGCTAGCTGTGTAACAGACTTCGTGTTTTCTTGAAACATAGACGAGAGCTTGTCGCTAGCTGTGTAACAGACTTCGTGTTTTCTTTGAAACATAGACGAGAGCTTGTCGCTAGCTGTGTAACAGACTTCGTGTTTTCTTTGAAACATAGACGAGAGCTTGTCGCTAGCTGTGTAACAGACTTCGTGTTTTCTTTGAAACATAGACGAGAGCTTGTCGCTAGCTGTGTAACAGACTTCGTGTTTTCTTTGAAACATAGACGAGAGCTTGTCGCTAGCTGTGTAACAGACTTCGTGTTTTCTTTGAAACATAGACGAGAGCTTGTCGCTAGCTGTGTAACAGACTTCGTGTTTTCTTTGAAACATAGACGAGAGCTTGTCGCTAGCTGTGTAACAGACTTCGTGTTTTCTTTGAAACATAGACGAGAGCTTGTCGCTAGCTGTGTAACAGACTTCGTGTTTTCTTTGAAACATAGACGAGAGCTTGTCGCTAGCTGTGTAACAGACTTCGTGTTTTCTTTGAAACATAGACGAGAGCTTGTCGCTAGCTGTGTAACAGACTTCGTGTTTTCTTTGAAACATAGACGAGAGCTTGTCGCTAGCTGTGTAACAGACTTCGTGTTTTCTTTGAAACATAGACGAGAGCTTGTCGCTAGCTGTGTAACAGACTTCGTGTTTTCTTTGAAACATAGACGAGAGCTTGTCGCTAGCTGTGTAACAGACTTCGTGTTTTCTTTGAAACATAGACGAGAGCTTGTCGCTAGCTGTGTAACAGACTTCGTGTTTTCTTTGAAACATAGACGAGAGCTTGTCGCTAGCTGTGTAACAGACTTCGTGTTTTCTTTGAAACATAGACGAGAGCTTGTCGCTAGCTGTGTAACAGACTTCGTGTTTTCTTTGAAACATAGACGAGAGCTTGTCGCTAGCTGTGTAACAGACTTCGTGTTTTCTTTGAAACATAGACGAGAGCTTGTCGCTAGCTGTGTAACAGACTTCGTGTTTTCTTTGAAACATAGACGAGAGCTTGTCGCTAGCTGTGTAACAGACTTCGTGTTTTCTTTGAAACATAGACGAGAGCTTGTCGCTAGCTGTGTAACAGACTTCGTGTTTTCTTTGAAACATAGACGAGAGCTTGTCGCTAGCTGTGTAACAGACTTCGTGTTTTCTTTGAAACATAGACGAGAGCTTGTCGCTAGCTGTGTAACAGACTTCGTGTTTTCTTTGAAACATAGACGAGAGCTTGTCGCTAGCTGTGTAACAGACTTCGTGTTTTCTTTGAAACATAGACGAGAGCTTGTCGCTAGCTGTGTAACAGACTTCGTGTTTTCTTTGAAACATAGACGAGAGCTTGTCGCTAGCTGTGTAACAGACTTCGTGTTTTCTTTGAAACATAGACGAGAGCTTGTCGCTAGCTGTGTAACAGACTTCGTGTTTTCTTTGAAACATAGACGAGAGCTTGTCGCTAGCTGTGTAACAGACTTCGTGTTTTTCTTTGAAATATAGACGAGAGCTTGTCGCTAGCTGTGTAACAGACTTCGTGTTTTCTTGAAACATAGACGAGAGCTTGTCGCTAGCTGTGTAACAGACTTCGTTTTTTCTTGAAACATAGACGAGAGCTTGTCGCTAGCTGTGTAACAGACTTCGTGTTTTCCTTGAAATATAGACGAGAGCTTGTCGCTAGCTGTGTAACAGACTTCGTGTTTTCCTTGAAATATAGACGAGAGCTTGTCGCTAGCTGTGTAACAGACTTCGTGTTTTCCTTGAAATATAGACGAGAGCTTGTCGCTAGCTGTGTAACAGACTTCGTGTTTTCCTTGAAATATAGACGAGAGCTTGTCGCTAGCTGTGTAACAGACTTCGTGTTTTCTTGAAATATAGACGAGAGCTTGTCGCTAGCTGTGTAACAGACTTCGTGTTTTCCTTGAAATATAGACGAGAGCTTGTCGCTAGCTGTGTAACAGACTTCGTGTTTTCCTTGAAATATAGACGAGAGCTTGTCGCTAGCTGTGTAACAGACTTCGTGTTTTCTTGAAATATAGACGAGAGCTTGTCGCTAGCTGTGTAACAGACTTCGTGTTTTCTTGAAATATAGACGAGAGCTTGTCGCTAGCTGTGTAACAGACTTCGTGTTTTCCTTGAAACATAGACGAGAGCTTGTCGCTAGCTGTGTAACAGACTTCGTGTTTTCTTGAAATATAGACGAGAGCTTGTCGCTAGCTGTGTAACAGACTTCGTGTTTTCCTTGAAATATAGACGAGAGCTTGTCGCTAGCTGTGTAACAGACTTCGTGTTTTCCTTGAAACATAGACGAGAGCTTGTCGCTAGCTGTGTAACAGACTTCGTGTTTTCTTGAAACATAGACGAGAGCTTGTCGCTAGCTGTGTAACAGACTTCGTGTTTTCTTGAAACATAGACGAGAGCTTGTCGCTAGCTGTGTAACAGACTTCGTTTTTTCTTGAAATATAGACGAGAGCTTGTCCATTTTCGGCGTATTCTACTCTCTATTATTTTCTTCATTTCTTTCGGGTAGAGAGCAACTTTCGATAGCTCATTCCTTCTCCCATCTTGGGCCAGTATGTCTGCTTTGTCATTTCCTTCTATTTCAGTATATGCTGCGATCCGTTAAAGCGTTTATTTACCGTTGTTGAGGTTGACAATGGGCTGTCCTGAGTTGTGCTGCGTAGGAAGCGTCGGAGTTTTTCATGCTTGGACACACTGTCTTAGCATCGGGTCATTTATAGTGATGTTAAGCATTTTCAAGATGGAATGTAGAAGACCCCCGTGGCCTGTCCGTCGAAGCTAATTTGTAATTTTACTCTATCTAAATAACTAAAGGATTTTTTTTATCTCGGCGATCGGTTTGAATAAAATGGCGGTTCTTAATGTACTACACTTTATCATTGAATTCAAACTTCTGCTGCCTTGCAGCTCTGCCCAAACATCCGAATGGATTCGGGAGTCATCCCTGAGGAAAGATCATTGTTTTGTGTTTGTTTGTTTTTTTGTATTGTTGGAAGGTGTTATTGTCATTGTGATTTCTATACGAATCTTTTTAGGGATGTAGCGTATGAGTTGTACCCCTTTTTGAGCATGGTGTTTCTGTTGAATGGTACAACACCGTGCGCATGTCCCTGTGAACGTGATGACGTCAACAGAGAAATGATGTCACACAAGAAGTAGGTGCCGGTCAAGCGTCGCCATTAAATTTTGATGCGAATGTTGATGTTTGTATAAAGCACCGCCCATTCTAGTTTTGAACTGTTTTAGTTCTCTGAATTCTTTCACCAAATGGGCTCATTACAACTCTCATTAAAAAAAAAAGTTCCTAGTGTCTTCGTTCTAGTTCATATTTTAACTCTTTCTCTTCTAATGGACCATGCCAACGTCGATTTCATCAATCATCATCATCACTCCTTTGAGTTCCTCATGGAACATAGGGCCTCGACAAAAACACGCCACTCTCCACGGTCTCTTTCTATCTTTTTTATTGTTTCCCAGCTCCTCCCGGTCTTCTCTGCTTCTTCAAGTACACTGCGTCGCCATGTTCTTTTGGTCTTCCTCTGCGTCTTGTTCCCTGGGGGTTCCACTCTAAGGCCTGCCTAGCTCTGTTGCTGGTATCTTTTCTAAGGGTGTGACCAATCCATCTCCACTTCCTCTCTAAGATCTGCACTTCTATATTTTTCTGTCCACTCATCTCCCACAGTTTGGTGTTTTCTACTTTGTCATACCAGTGTATTTTTAGGATATTTCTCAGGCATCTGTTGATGAAGGTCTGTACTTTTTTTGTTGTCGCTTTAGTTGTTCTCCATGTTTCAGAACCATACAGTAGGACCGCCTTGACATTAGAGTTAAAGATTCTTAGTTTAGTCTTGTTTGAGATGTGAAGAGATTTCCAGGTTGGTTTTAGCTGTGTAAATATCTGACGCGCTAGATTTATACGGCGTTTAATGTCTTCATCTGTTCCACCTGATATACTGACTACACTCCCGAGGTATATACGCACAATTTTCTACTTTGTCTATTGTCTGAGAATCCAGTACTATGTCTCCAATTTGTTTATTGTTTACTTTAAGTACTTTAGTTTTTTGGTGGTTTATTTTGAGGCCTACTCTTTTTCCTACTTCGCTTAAAGCTGTGACCTTTTCTTGCATATCCTGTAGTCTGTGTGATAATAGGGCTATATCATCTACGTCGATTGGACCCCCATTAAACTAAATCGATTTTTGGATTTCTAAACTTTAATTTGTGTTTCAATAAAAAGAGTATGCTTTCTCCTGCAATACCAAATCTAACATTTTCTGATTAGAAACAACAAAACAAATATTGAAGTTTAACCCTAAACAGGATAGTGAAATACAAATGAGCAAAAGGAATAATGCTCTCAAAAAGAGGACAATAATTACGGAGAGAAAGAGTTAAAACCATTAAACACAAATACAAAACTATTCTAAATGATATTTCTAACACTCCCAGATGTAAGCCTCCGAGACGAAGTCCATGCCTGTTGTAGAGGGATTGTCTCTCTTATTGAATTTGTCTGTATACTATTAGGTAGATGGACGTCTGTTTGAGGACCTCGACTATAGATATGTTAGTGCCTTATGCCGAAATTCCTCGACTCCACTTTCCCGCATACCACAATAAATAAAATCTTCTCCCCCCGCCCGCAAGCCTCCCTGAACATCAATGAAAGGTAGACCCACGTAATCCAGGTAGCGACACACACACACACACACACACTCCCACCACACACACACACACACTGGTCTACTCGTGTTCGACAAGTTTCGACTGTCGTCGTCGTATTTTTCGGGGGGCTTAGCTGCGCAGGGCGTGTTCTTGTGTTGTTTGGATGGTCTGATGTTTGGCTGTTTGTTTATCGGTACTACCTACCTGGAGATGTATTATTGTTACACATAACTGTGTTAGCTATTTTAAGTTTCAGATGAAAAAAAAATGGTGGGGGAAGGTGTGCCTCGGCGCGATTATAATTAGGGCCGTTGAAAACAAGGGGCTGTAATAAATGGTATCAAGTATACTGTCTTACCGTAGCGTGTTTCAGATCTAGAATACCTGGCCAGTAGTACATTTTTTTTTTAAATTGCAAGAGTGTAGATGTAAACTTTACCTGTTCGTTGCATACTATTTTTGTAATATTACGTTTTAAAAGGGGTCTTTAAAGTTATTCTTATTGTTCTTTTGATATAGATACATAGTGTTTTTGTTTAATTTTCATAATCTTCTAATAACAAGAATGATCCAAAGTGTCATTTGTATGTTATGTGGGTAGCTACTGTATATATCAGTTTTTAAGGTTATATGTAGATTTAGATCTAGTTATAAATGTGGTATGTAGGCTTTTGAATAACCAAGCCGTGTTGTTACAGCCGTGCTTCCCGAATTGGTCCGTGAGACTAGTGAACGAACGCATAGAACACGTTCAGCCAGTTCTTTTGTTGTGTTTCTGAAACCATTGTAGGATTCTAGTGAAACAAGAGTGTATATGCTGAACAAGTGACACAGACCAAATCCATAGGATAGTAAAACATTCAATTCATTGTTGGATTAACTTACTATGAGGGATCGCGCCTTGACTAGGTAGGCACGGTGTTGACTGGCTTGTCCCTTATGTGCTGTGTTCATCTTTCTTAGGCCAGCCTTGTAGGCCAGTCTCTTGTCAAAATACACAGTACAGGATTTATTGAAGCTACATTTGTATCTTTTATAGCCTGGTTTAAGTGTTTTGTTATATCATATTTGTTGCAATAGCTACCATCCCTTCTATTAGGTGCTATCCATCCCTCTGGCACTACAGCCCATGGAGAGCCCCAGGCCTGCTCTAGCACATCTCTCCATTCTGATCTATCCTGGGCTTTACGTCTCCATGCCCGGACTCATAGCTACTGTAGATCTGCCTCTACGCCATCAAGGCACCATGCTCGTGGTCTGCCTTTTGGTTTTTGCCGCTGCACATTCTTTGCTCCTCTGTTCTCTGGCATTCTGTAAAGGCGACCTGCCCAAATGTAATCTGTTCCTTTCCCATCAAATACTGGTGCCAGTAAATTGTTCTTTGTTTTGTCCAGATTTAGCCATTGTTAGTCAAATTAAAAGGAAAAGAAAAAAACAATTTGTAACCAAATTTCACGTTAAAATTCCTCACGAATTCCTCAATAAAAAGTTAATATTTGTGATCAAATAATGTATGAATGATCGTCGTTACCATATTTAAAACTCAAATTCTTGACCTCAGCCGAGTCGAGAAAGAAAGGGCGAGGGTGGAAGAGAGGGAGGCGATAGAAAACAGTAAATTTAACTTCATTATGGTCTGTAAGGGTTAGATCTATAGACCTATGGCCCGGTTACTGTTGAATGTGTCGTATCTCTTCTTCAATCAATGATAGTAAGTACATGCTAAAACATCTACGAGTTAATGTTTCACTGGACATATCTTGCCGCTCCTGGTGCACATTCCCAGTGTGAGAAAACAATAATCAACACCTCCATCATCAACACTGCAATTAACGCTGTGTGCGATTAAAGATGCACCCCCACTATTGATTTTTGCGATCTTTGGGATGCACATTATGTTCAGCTTATCTTGTTTTTATAGACTCCACCCAAGTCTGATAAGCACCTGACATAAAACGTTAGTCGACTGCTGGCCACATGACACCCTCGTCAACCCCCCTCCGTCCTAAAAACATTGTCTGTTTAATAAAAACTTCCCAAGCCTTGCGTACACACTCTGCTCAGTCAAGGACTTACCTAAACCCGTCGCCAGTGAGGTTGACATCAAAGTTCCCACGTCTCCGTTACACTAGAAGATCGATATTTACTATCGAAGTGTTACTCGGGATCACTGTATACCTTTCAGCATGAACTGTCCAAAAAACCTTGTTGCTGACCAGATCATCCCATGTCACTTTGGATTTCCGATGTCACTTGGTGGTCGGGCGTGGTGTCTGAGGGGTAGGAACTTGGATTCCGAAACGAGAGGCCATGGGTTCGAATCTCTTCGAAGGCTGGGATTTTGAATTTCTGGATTTTTAGGAAACTCCCGCCCCTGAGTCCATCCAACTCTAATGGGTACTTGATTTTAGTTGGGGAAAGTAAAGGCGGCTGGTCGTTGTGCTGGCCACATAAAACCCCTTTTATCTACCATATAGAATCATATGACCTTTACATAATCTGCCGTCTAGACCGCAAAGTCTAAAAGGGGTACTTAAAAATTTTTTTTTAAACTTTACTTTGGTGTCCACTCAGCCATGCTTGGGCAATTGACTTGATAGGTGATATACTGTTGTCTAAATACACGATTAAAGGCTACATGTCATTTGTTTATGTAGCTACAGCTCGGGCGTGATAAGTTATTGACTATCAGGACATGATAACAGGAGTGCCTCTATATCCACGACTCCTACACATAACAAGATTTTAACCTTTTTTCTCTCGTGTACGACTAAGCTTACTGTTTTCCAATGGATTGGGGTCGATCTCGCGCCGTAGTGTGGCCCTTCGTTTACTGAAGTGAATCTGGATGTCTGTGTCACTAACTGGCTTTCCAGGCATCGGTTCTATTCCCTTTATGCTCATTTACATTTATACCCTTATAAAGACATTTATCAAGTGTGATAAGCTTCACTACGTACGAAAGTCAACTGTCTGGAAGAAATATTTGAACATTCCTTCTTGGAGAGCTTGGTTTGAGGGGCACTGGCATGCCATTTACAACCCGATTTCCGTAATATTACTTTTGTTTTAAAAAGTTATTTTCGGATCAATTTTTACGAAGCTTTTATCATCTCACTCTGTCTGTCTGTCTGTCTGTATAATAAAAAGTTTGTACACTTTATTTCTCCCTCAACCAATCTTGGATCAAGCTGTCATTTTGCACTTTTACCTGACAACACTAGGATCAATAAATAAAAAAAAATAACCAATTAGTTAATTATCTATTGTTAATTAATTTTTTGTTTGGTATCTTGAACAAGGGAAAGAAACCGTACTTGACAGATGTGGTGGTATAAGTCTCATTATTCCACTTGAGGAATCTTGAGCTCTGAGTGAAAATTTTTTTTTTGCATAAAAAACCCCCACAAAACTATTATATGTAAACATTCACAAAGATACACCCCCCCTTTCTTGCCCCCCTTTTCCTTCACAACTGGTCCAGAAAAAGTGATAGGATCATAGCGCATTGCGAAAGCTAAAGAAAAACTATTGGTAAAAATATTTCTACTCGCACAGATTTATTATGTCTAGGTCAATCAGGCATACGACTTATCCAAACTAATTGATACAATTACACTCAATATAAGCTTTGTTTTTTCTTTTTAAAGTAATTTTTATGTTTGTCATGTTTGTTGCTGATCTTTTCTGCCTCCTTCTGGTGACGTAACGTTCCGCTCGAACTACGATTCCCGATGACCTGAAAACGTGTCGCACATATCTTGCACGAGTGTCCCCGACTGTGACCCTCTAGAGTTCTCGGAAAGTCTTGCCCCCTACTCCGAGAGCTAAGGGGGAAAGTATCTGGAAGGTCGCCAGAGCTCTACGGGAGGAGTAGTCCTTCTTGCTCTGAAGCAAATCGTAGTTCATCTCAGGCGCGGTAAGGAAGTCTTTGCCAGAACTAATGATTGCTTCCTGTGATCATACACTCCCAAGTTCGCTTTCCAACAGGTCTTAAAATGTTAACACGCTGATTCAGGCATATCAGCAGGCATAGTTTGAGTGTCGTTAAGCGTTGATCAGATTTTGTGCTAACTGCAATAACTACTATTGACAACATCAGACATTCCTCTAGGAAAAAAGATTATGACGAGCTAGCGTAAACCTCGTGTCAGCTGGCAGCGGACAGAGTTTGAACGAGGGCACAGTGTGGGGCCAATCGTTAGAGAAGGCCTGAACACTGACCTGCAACGTCACAAACCTGAGATTCTCCCTACGAATTGAAACTCATCTCGCTTTACAAGCTCTTAATAACTGACAAAAAAACAAGCCTTTAAATACATTTTCTGTTCAACCCTACATTTTCTGTTCAACCCTACATTTTCTGTTCAACTCTACATTTTCTGTTCAACCCTACATTTTCTGTTCAACTCTACATTTTCTGTTCAACCCTACATTTTCTGTTCAACCCTACATTTTCTGTTCAACTCTACATTTTCTGTTCAACCCTACATTTTCTGTTCAACCCTACATTTTCTGTTCAACCCTACATTTTCTGTTCAACCCTACATTTTCTGTTCAACCCTACATTTTCTGTTCAACCCTACATTTTCACATGCTCCTGTTCAATTAACAGAAGTGACAGCTACAAAACATTAAGAAACTGGAACAGACACAAATAGAGCAGTGAGATTCATAACAAACGAATATTCACATTAGACTAGAGTAACACCTTTAGTAAAATCACTAAATTTAGAAAGCCTTCAGGGATAGAAGACTTAAAAGTAAAGTAGCAATTATACATAAAACACTGAACCATAATCTTTAAATACAAAAACAAAATTTAATAAAATACTCAGAAAGACACAAAAATAAAGGCACATTCCTCTTCCCATATGCTAAGACAAATTTGTACAAATACTCCTTCTTCCCTAGTGCTCTTAGAGCATGGAATGGGTTGCCTGAGCTAGCCAGGAAAACCAGTGACTTTGCTGAATTTAGGTCATTGGTTAATATGCATGACGCATAGGACGTAATCATCTCCTTTTTTGAAGTAACGTCTGCATTATATAAGAAGATAAAACACGTCAATCCTTGACCACGCAGACATTCCTATTGTTCGCGTCTCACAGTCACCCCCACCCCCTCCCACCCGTATCATGTTTACACCGACGAGAAATCTCTCTGCCTCTCTGAACTACAATCAAATTTCTAGGTTACTCCAAATCTAATTGATATATTCTATGACAACAAACACTCTCTCATTGCGACATAGACGCTTGCGCTCCTCATATTTCTAGCCCTCACAACTTATTTAGCGCTTCTACTTAAGGGCCTCAGTAGCTCTGTAACGCTGAGCTAAGATCAATCTCGGTAATCGAAAACTTGAGCTAAGATCTACTTGAGTAATCGACGGGTATCGTGATATCCAAGTTCTGGTTAACTCTACAGCACCTGACATCGATTCTTCATTAAATCTCGGAAGCCATTGCACCGTTAACACAGACGAGTATCATTGCATAACGAACACTTGAACTCGATTGGGTTTCTGCTAAGAAAAGTAGCGCATTAATAATCGCGCACACCAGACTTGGTTCTGTTGGGGGGAATCGATTATATTTTTATTTATCGCAAGAGTATTTATATCGAAGAGATGGTCGTCATTAAGTGAAACGAATGCTGGTTGTGTTTAGTTGCTCAAAGTGAATTGGACATTTTTACAATACTTATCTATTGTAATGTGACATGTGCATTTTTATAATACTCAACTACTGCAATGTGAAATAGACATTTTATACTGTAATGTGAAATAGATATTTGTATACTGTAGTGTGATATGGACTTTTTAAATTTTTTTTTTGTTGCTTTTATATAGCGCAACTTTCAAGGTTATAGCGTGCTCAGTGCGCTATGGTCCAATTTCATTTGTGGACTAGTGGGCGAGGGGCGCTCAGGTAACACAGCTATACTCGAGCCCCTTGTTATGTAACCAAGCCTTCCAGACGCACATCCCATATTCAAATACTATAATATGAAATGGTCATTGGGTAATGTTCAAATAACAGTTGCATGGATGCAACGCTACGTTTTGCTGAACAGTCATCTCATCATCGTACATAATGTCATCATCATCGTACATAATATCATCATCATCGTACATAATATCATCATCATCATCGTGCATAATGTCATCATCAGCGTGCATAACATCATCATCA
The DNA here is from genome assembly GCA_036873155.1 of Biomphalaria sudanica. NCBI lineage: Eukaryota > Metazoa > Mollusca > Gastropoda > Planorbidae > Biomphalaria > Biomphalaria sudanica. Next base: position 452,070 of record JAZGLO010006113.1, read on the forward strand.
TCGTACATAATATCATCATCATCGTACATAATATCATCATCGTACATAATATCATCATCATCATCGTGCATAATATCATCATCGTGCATAATGTCATCATCATCGTGCATAATGTCATCATCGTACATAATGTCATCATCCTAACTTTTGTCATCATCGTACATAATATCATAATTGTACAAAATGTCATCATCCTACATAATGTTATCATCCTTACTTTTGTCATCATCGTAAATAATGTCATAATCGTACTAAATGTCCTCATCGTACATAATGTCATCATCCTACATAATGTCATCATCATCGTACATAATGACATCTCATCATACATAATGTTATCATCGTACATAATGTCATCATCCTTACTAATGTCATCATCCTTACTAATGTCATCATCCTTACTAATGTCATCATTGTACTTAATGTCATTATTGTACTTAATGTCATTATTGTACATAACTGTCCTCCCCCCTTTTCCTTTTTTTCTAGATAGACCTTGGTGACATTGAGTAGATTTAGATTCTGCTGATATATTTGCCAGGGGGTGGGCCAGGGTGAGATGGGATGCAGGTGAGATTTGAATTTGACCCTTCTGGTTTGATTGAAAGATAAATGGCCCTCGGTCCACAGAATTCGGATATATTATGTTAATGAATGTGTCGCCAGAGTTCCGACACACGAAGCTCAAGGTCTGAAGTCTATTTAATGCTGTTGGTGTATGTAATGAATAATGATAATGCTTCAAGTTAGTGCTGTTGATGTATGTATATAATGAAACAATACAATGTATGTAATGATCTTACTTTTGTGATACCCGAATATAGCGTCGCCAAAGTTAGTGCTGGGATCCGATTGGCGTAATTTTTTTTTTTCGACAAAAAAAAACAACGAAACAAAACACAAAAACAGACACACACAGTGGACCAATAGGTTAGATGTACGCTTTGGTTGAAACTTAGAAACTTGTGTAAGTATCGTGTACAAATAGTTGAAGTTTTTTTCTAATTTTTAACTAGTTTATGTGGGCTATGAAAGATTTAGTTTTTTTTTTTATAATTTATTTTTATTTAGAGATGGGGGCGGGGGGAGGCCATTTATTTTAAACAAAACAAAATTGACACGAGTTTACAGGCGTCAAACACGGAGAATTTCCTGACATCTGATTAGTTAGTGGTCTTTGTGTATAAATAATGACAGTACATGCACAGTCTGAAATAATACAAAATAAGATCAAGAAAGAAATTAGCATTTAATCTTATCAAAATGTTTACCACTTCACACACACACACAGCCTCTTCTTTCCTTTGTCCACTCGTTGCCCTATTTATTTCCCGACGTGAACCTAAGCTGCCGAACTGGAAAACGCCCGGCAAGGAACGTGATCCCCTACAGCTGATCAGGCATTACCTACGTCGCCCTATTGTTACGGTCGGAGGACAGATCAATATACTTACAACAATATTGGAGCGCGGACTGAGACTGAGCCGCCATGCACGAGATAGTGAAACCAATTGTTGATATTGAGCGTTTGTCTTGGTATTAATACATTGTGATCTATGATCGAATGGTAAAATGTAAGCAAAGTTCGCCTTTCAGACCTTGTGGTCTATAGGGCAGATGATGTAAAGGTCATCTGTTGCTGTGGCCTACGGTTAACGAGGGTGCCATGTGGCCAGCCCAACGACCAACCGCCTTTACGTTTCCCTAACTAATAACAGATACCCATTAGAGCTGGGTGGACTCCCGATTGGTATTGGAGTAAACATGTCTGAATTTCTTTCTGAGAATCTTTTTGCTAATTTTGGTAACCCTTTTTAAGAAAGGCATTTAAGTTTGCCTCTTGGACCGAGTATCTAAAGAAAATTTTTTTCGGAATACATGATTTGTAATGTAACCAGGATGTGACCCACTTTCAATGTCATTTTGTTGTTATTCAGAGTGCTGGATGTTGAGATCCCGAGTTCCAACCTCTGCAGTGAAACGTTCTACCCAATGGCCACCAATGGCCAAATAGTTATAAAAAATCCTTCGTTTGTGTGTGTGTGTGTGATATTTTCTCCTGTTTCCAATGTATCCGGTAATTACGTCATTTATATTACTTGTATTATTTATATTTAATCTCGTTACCAAAGCTTTTTAGCGGCCCCCGAAAGGGGAAAATACGCTATTAGCTTTGTGTGGCCTGTCTGTCCGCCTGTCCTTCCGTCCGTCCGTCCGTTTTATATTTTGAAATGTCATTTCTTTCCGTCAAAAAACTGAATGTTACGTTAGATATGCTAGAACAAAAAAAAAAATAAAAAAAAAAACAACATTTTTTTTAAAGTAATGCTTTTTTTTTTAATGCTGCAGTCATTTTTGTTACGCATGCGTGCGATTGTTTAATTATTTCCGTGCCATTATCGCTCCGTCTTTTAGTCTGGGCTGTCACAGCCTGCAGAGCCTTTCAAGGGCTAGCGAATTGGCGCTGTACCACCCGCAGGACAACGCATGCATGGGCAGTGATGTATGTTTAATAAACAAGTCATACACGCAGCATAGTATGCGTCGACATTTTGTGCTAGCTCCAGGTCTGAATCAGAATATTTAGTTATAGGCTACACAGTTCTGATTACAATAGTCTCTGGCCTTGTTTCAGCTTATCCCCGCCACCTTATTTCTTCACGCCGTATAGACTTACTTCATGCCCTAGTGTGACGTCACATTAAGTAAAGTTTCCCTTTCAGACCTTGCGATCTATGGGGCAGATGATGTAAAGTTTATCTATTTCTGTGGCCCACGGTTAACGAGGGTGTCATGTTGCCAGCGCAACCGCCTTTACTTTCCCCAACTAATGTCAGGTTCCCATTAGAGCTGGCTGGACTCAGAGGCGCACCGAGATCCCGAAAGTGAAAATTCCATTTTTCACCAGGATTCGTACCCGGGACCCCAGGTTTGGAAGCTCTTTACCACTTAGCCACTGCGCTTCCGCGACGTCATATTAACGCAGGTTTAAACCTGTTTTCATGCCCTAGCCTGACGTTGTATGTTTAACCTATTTTCATGGCCTAAAATGTGCCAGTGTGCCTAATAATCATACATTGACAGTCACAATCTTTTACCTATGGTTCTATTTTTTGTGGTTTCTTTGGCCTGTGGGTGTACTGATTTTTGTTTTTCGTGGTGTGGTTATATGGTTAATGAATTAAAAAAACAATTACCTTCATTTCTTTTTGGACTAATATTTCTTCTGATTTGATCTTTTTTTTTTGTCTATTCTTTCTATCATTGTTCATTTGGTGTTTTATAAAAAAAAATTTTTTATGATAATAATAACCATTATCTTATTATCTGATTTATAAATTAGATTACGATTATAATTTGATAATGTTATGGTGCTATGTAGGTTCAGGCCGCGCTTCGTATTTTATGTTGACAGTTTTTCTACACCCTATACTAGCCACTCTAAACATTATCTTGCAGTTGACCACTGCGTCCAGTTTCTAGATTGAAATTTTTGGTATTGAAATTGAATGGACAGGCCCTGTCATTAAAAGAAATTCTATCCAAGGCAAAAGACAAAGAGGAATGGAGAAATACGGTCGGTAGATCTTGTGTGGTGCCCCAAGGACTAAGGAATTGAATATTGAAGTCTCAAAATATATATTTCGTAACCCGCATTGAATAGTGTCATCTCTGATGGGTATTAAGACCTTAACAGAATGTGAGATCCGTCCATACATTCCAGGTGTGTTATCTACTTTTACAGACTTGTAATACAGTTTATGACAGTACTTGAGTCCCCACCCCACAACCTTTTGTTTCCAGAGTTATTGCCTACTCTCGTGTGCCCCACCTAGGTAATGCCATCCCTATCTCCTGTCGTTTTGTCTCTGCTATTGAGTGTCACGTGACCCTGTCGACAGTAAATGCGATGTTTTGCCTGTGTGTGTTAGAGTGTCGGCGTGGTTGTAAATAGTTTTCTCTTGTTCTAAATATTTTAGATCTAATCATTCAACGTGTCGCTTTTTGAATAGGCTGTGATTGGAGTGCTGCGGGTAGCCGCTGCATCTTATTTGTATGAATTTACTAGGATACTAGTCGATCTAGATCTATGTGGTTTACGTGAAACAAAACGCCTATCACTAGTGAGTGGGTGGACTTCTGTGATGGATTAATTGAGGTCTTTAGTTAGTGTGCACAAATCTCTTGGCTTCCAGAGTGACTGTGAACTGACCGTGGTTTTTTTTTTGGAGTCTACATCTGGTCCAGGGGAAAAACGTGTCATTAGTTGACAGCTTGTAGGTGAGTTGGGAACACCCGGTAGACCTCATTAAAGTGTGGTCCTTGCTCCAATCCAATCGTGGTCCAACAGGTAGTGGAATGGGGAACAAAGAGGGGCTGAGGTGGATATTGCTTTCCATGTATGCAAAGAATCCTAGACCTATACTTCTGTGAATCCTTGACCTCTAATTCAGCGAATCCTACACCTATGCTTCGGTGAATACTAGACTTCTAATTCAGTGAATCCCAGACCTCTAATTCAGTGAATCCTAGACCTCTAATTCAATGACATTTTCTGTACAGAAAGAACAAGAAATCAACTGTTTTACCACAAAATGTGTGGTCTCTGTGGATTGGACAGACTCTATTGACTGTCTCCAGCTTCCTTGTAAAATGTCAAAGCAAGAGTTAGATTCCCTTAAGTCTAGATTTCTGTGTCTGTTTTGTTTTGTTCTTGTGTTTTCTAGTTAAACCTGCACATTGCCTTGTCCACGTATCGGCTACTTGTTGTCTCTGGTTGTGTCCATAATTTCCTATTCTGAAGCCTTTGAAAACGTGTTGTACATTACATCAGTATTTTCAAGCACATTTCAAACATCTGCGCCCTTGCTACATCCAAGATTTCAAGTCACCCGTTTAGGTTAATTTTAAACTCTAATCTAAATGCATCCTAATTTAAAAAAACAACTATGTTACGGCACCTCTGCAAACGATGGCAAAGGCGCCTCATATTTTCGTCAGGTTAATCAGTAATTTCGTAACTCTATGTTAATCTATATGTTGCCTCTTCTGGGATACCCCTTCTTCCTCCTTATCGCAACGCCTTTGATTTACTAGTGAAATTTTGTTGTTGACTTCGAAATATCATTGCAGCACATCTTTGGCGTGATTCATTGTCCATCTTTTTTAACGTAGGGCCTGTATGTGTTTGTAGACCTTCTTGACTGATAGCTGCTGCATTATCTTGGTTACGTAATTATCTCATTTTTTTATTGCGTGTGTAGAAGTGTTTTGGTAGCTCTTTAGGCATAGTAGTAAGTTGATTGTACTAAATTTGTTGCTGTATGCTGATAATTGTATTTGTAGCAGTGTGTTGATACTATATTTGTAGCAGTGTGTTGATACTTATATTTGTAGCAGTGTGTTGATACTTATATTTGTAGCAGTGTGTTGATACTGTATTTGTAGCAGTGTGTTGATACTGTATTTGTAGCAGTGTGTTGATACTGTATTTGTAGCAGTGTGTTGATACTGTATTTGTAGCAGTGTGTTGATACTGTATTTGTAGCAGTGTGTTGATACTTTATTTGTAGCTGTGTGTTGATACTTATATTTGTAGCAGTGTGTTGATACTGTATTTGTAGCAGTGTGTTGATACTATATTTGTAGCAGTGTGTTGATACTGTATTTGTAGCAGTGTGCTGATACTATATTTTGTAGCAGTGTGTTGATACTTATATTTGTAGCAGTGTGTTGATACTATATTTGTAGCAGTGTGTATCGGTACAAAATTGTATTCTCATCTGTAGTTGTCACAAATCTGTCTTTGGATAACGGTGTCAAGGAGTAGATTCTAAGTCTCTTGTGACCTAGATCTAGTGCCTCTTACCTGTAGCTCTGAAGTGCGAGGCAGTTATAAAAGTGAACAACTTTAACTCTCAATTGAAGCCCAAAATTTATAGACTCGCTAAATAAAGAGGGATTTCTTAAGTTAACAAAGATCGCCGAGCTAACGTGTACAGCGAGAGGCAGGGGATGTAAGTCTTACGCTGTAATCAAATGTGCAGACAGTAAAACTTTTTAAATTCCAATCATCTCACACTTTTATCATAGTCAAAAAACCCGAGTCAATTATTATTGCTGAACTTTTCATTCTGTCGAGTTGAAATTTTGCACATTAACTCGTGCTGGGTGACAAAACATTTGATTAACTTTTCAGATATGCTTCATTAATTATTGAATTTAAACAAATTTAGCTGGTGAACTTATTTAAGACCGATTTTATTCCTTGTATGGTCAACTTTACTACCGTTTAAGTATCTGCTGTTGACACTAGTATTTAGATTCTTTTGGTACTGATATGAATAGGTAGACAAATGTACTGTTTTACCTTTTTTTTTTTAAACGCGATATTTTAGCTTTCTTTTTGTGCATTTTCTTTTTCTTTCTTTTTCGTACTGTGCGTCATGACAAATGGTCACATCTTATCTTAACTTCACGTAGTTAAGCCCTCCTCCACGCAGACGAGTGGTAACGCGCTTGGGCTTGAGTTCGAATGCCAGTGAAGACTTTGGGATTTTTAGGGCGCCCCTTGAAATCACCCAACTCTAATGGGTATCTGACATTTGTTGGGGAGAATAAAGGCGATTGGTCGTTATATTTATGTTAACCGTTGTCCATAGAAACAGATGACCTCGATATCTGTCCTAGTAGTGGAGGCGCGGTGGCCGAGCGGTAGAGCGCTTGGCTTCTGAACCGGGGATACCGGGTTCGAATCCTGTTGAGGACTGGGATTTTTAATTTCGGGATCTTTGGGCGCTTCTGAGTCCACCCAGCTCTAATGGGTACCTGACATTAATTGGGGAAAAGTAAAGGCGGTTGGTCGTTGTGCTGGCCACATGACACCCTCGTTAACCGTAGGCCAGACAAGGTCTGAAAGGGGGAACTTTACTTACTATCTGTCCTCGTAGATCGCAAGGTCTGAAAGGGTTACCCTTTTTTCTCCTTCAATTAAAAAAAATTTAGGGGAATAATATTCATGTTTTTTTTTTTAAATTCCTTTCCTCCCTTAAATTGTGCGAAGGGTGGGCAGTACAAAATGTTTATCGCATGTATTGCTTGCTCCTCAGCTCTTTGGACTTCTGTATGAAGACCGAAGAACTTGTAATGCCGAGGCACGACTTGTTGACATTTTATGTTCGGTCTGGGGTTTTTTTCCCCTATCTTTTTAAGGGAAACTAAAAAGAAGCCAACAGAGAAGTACAGACTGCCTTGCATGGGGTTAATCCGGTGTAAGAATGAAATAACATGCTACTTCAAACACGGCAAGATCTAAGAAACTGAAATCCCAAGACTCTAAGGGTGCCAACATTAAAACAGGGCGCGCTGAACCCAATATTTTAATCTGTAAGGGGAGAAGATCTACAGCCTTTAATTTATGAGCTGTGAGTGCCTGGCAATGATGCAGAAACCTCGCGGTGGAACAGGCCCTCGTAAAAGTCCTAACTTAAACTGTTTTTCAGAACCTTGAATACCGGACTTCAACTTTAGTTTGGAGGTCAGGCTTCAATGAGTTTGACACATTGTTCTAGATTGTTTCGAATGCTCTCTGACTCATAGTTTTAACGATAACAACTTTGGTTTTTTTTTCCCCTTTATGTTTGGTTTTAATTTGATTAGAAAAGATAGAAAGATGCAAAACTGCAAGCAATGGTCTTATACCGAGTTGCCTTCTTGCTTCTGTGATGGTTAGTAATTAGTATCTCCTGAAGTCACTAGCTATCAGCTCAATGCACATGGGCAGTGGTGTGTAGATGATGTTATCGCGTGTAGCTGTAGATAAGATAGCTGTGGTTTTCTGAGAACTGTTGACTACTTTGCGTTGATGTAGATCTAGTTGTTTTATGTGATACTACACGTTGCTATTAGTACTGTAATAACAGATGAGGCGATGACACTGGCTTTGTGCTATTTGACTTTAATGGAGGTCTCTATAGACTTTACACGTTTTCTATTCTTCAGTTTCATATTATCATCTTTCATGATTGACGTCACTTGCTAAAGGTAAAAATCGTAACAAGCAAGATAAAAATTATACTTAAACAATAAAAACATTAAAAATACTTTAAAAAAAAAAACCTCCTTTATGCAACTTATTGAGCGCTTGATTAATTTATTAATCTCTTGAATCAATAATGCCTTACATTCGGAAATTCCCGAACGCGATAGTTTTTTTTTTTGTTTTTTTTTTTTAAATCGATGTTAGATCTAGACCTAGATTTAGTCTCTAGCCAAATTTAGATTTTTTTTTTTTACTTTGAAAAATTATAACTGTCAAACTAAGAGATTTCCCAATTTGGCCAACGTAATTCTTTTCACTGCGAGATACATCAATAGTTAAATTCATAGGAAAATCGTTAGATCCGTTTTTGTGGAGCTTGGTCAAGATTTGTATCGGAGTAGCTGACAAATGTTAAAATCAGAGCCTATATCACATTTTTTGTTTTAAGTAAGGAAATCTTCGTTTTCAACCTGTGGACCTACATCAGTTTCATTATTATTGTAAGAAGAATAAATTAAAGCTAGAATCTGACACAGGCAACATGTTTAAAAATAAAAATTTCTAAATTAAATGCACGCTTCGTTCTCTGAAATCCTAAACCTGTTCACCTTTTTTTGTACGTGTAACTATATGATGTAAACTGGTTCGATTTAGGAACGCTCCTAATGTCGAAAGTAATAAAAATTCCTTCATTGTTTTCATAAAAGACTTTAGTTCTTCAGCTAACACGCTATTTACAAAGGCCTTTTTTTTTTTTTTTTCAAAAGTGAAAAAGTACTTTTAACAAGTAGTGCTGACGTTTTGCTTACGCTCTAGTGATGAGTTTATAGTCTATTGACGTCTGAAAAATCTACCATAGTCTTGATCTCAATGTAGTGAATTGCTGTGTTAATGGGGTAGCCCAAGACACCTACACAAATGTACTCATTCCCTTTTAACTGACACAGTGTCACGAATTAGGTATATGAGTGTTACAGTTAAAATCATACATAAATTAACCACCGAAACAATTATATGTGCCTTAACAGTTGGTCAATAGTTTGACTCTTCGGGTCGTTATAAAAGCGAAATCATTATTAATAGTAATTATTCATAAATTTTTAAATGAGAGTTTTAAGATATTTTTTGTTTGTTTGTGGAGTTTTTTATGTCTACGTAAATTTACCTAATTCGTAAAGCGCTTAGCTTCCGAACCGAGAGGTCCCGAGTTCGAATCTCGGCAAAGACTGGGATCTCGGTATTTTTAAGGCGCCCCACGGTCCACCCAACTCTATTGGGTGTCTGACATTACTTGGGGGAATGTTAGGCGGTTGGTCGTCGTGCTGGCTAAAAGGCACCCCTCGTTAACTGTAGAAACAGATGAGCTCCCTTTACATGATCTTCTGTATAGATCGCAAAGGTCTGAAATTGGAGGTTATTGCTTTTTCTTAACCTTTATTCACAATGTAACAATTTGATACCATTTAAAAAACAAACAAACAATAAGTGATCTCTTTTTTTATTTAAATAAAAATAACCATTCAATCATCATTTAGTTTGGGCATTCTAACCATTCCTACTTTTCAGGTGCCCCCCCCCCCCCCCCTCCTTTTGTATTGGTCCTCAGCTCAATACACACCCAAGCTGTGATGAGTCATTTCTCTTATCACCCAGTTCTAAAAATAGAATCACATTCTATTTATAAATAGCATGTAAGGAAAAAAAAAACTCTTTAAGAAAAGCCATATGAACATAAAATAACATTGCGCAAATGGTTTCTAACCGGACTCCATCAAACCACGCACGTCAGTTGATCATGCCATCTAAGCCCCCCCCCCCCACCCGCCTTATAGTTCGCTAGTCACCTGACAAATTCAATGGGAATAGCGGAATAAAAATGTATGTTAATTGTTCATTTTGTCATGCTAAACAAAGTAGTGTGTGATTTGTGCATGGCACCTGTAGTCAATAATAGTTTACAGGCGTGGGCAAATGGTGTCGTCTGCTGAGTGAAACAAGATGACATGCATAGAGTCCCGCCCTTTTTTAATGGTCCATTTAAAAAAAAACGGACTTAGAAATGACTCGAAATTGTGTTTAGGTACGGTTTGACCAATACCAAGTTGAACCAACTCTGCGAACCAGTATTTATCTAGGACACGTTCCATCAGCATCTTTCTAGTCGGTCAACAGTGGTTCGCTATTTTCTCTCCCAGCAAGTCAAGGGTCGTTCTGAGTTATTTTACTTTTTAAATGTCCTTCAATTGCTTATTAATAACTCACGTTTATATTGACAACTTTTCATCATCTCATCGAGGTGAACTTTGACATATAAGCTCGTGTTGCGTGGCAGCACATTTTTATTAAAATTTCATACTATCAGTTCATTGACATATAAGCTTTGATATAACCTTTGTAAACATGACTCAAGGCCTAATAAAACGTCACAGTTGTTCGTCATCCTGCACCCACAGCAAAGTCTGTTCAATATAATACAGATAGTTGAGCCTTATCTTATCTTATATAATACAGGCGTTACTTCAAAAAAGAAGATGATTACGTCCTACGCGTCATGCATTTAGTCATGCATATTAACCAATGGCTTAAATTCTGCCAAGTCACTGTTTTTTCTGGCTAGCTCAGGCAACCCATTCCATGCTCTAATAGCACTAGGGAAGAAGGAGTATTTGTACAAATTTGTCCTAGCATATGGGACGAGGAATGTGCCTTTATTTTTGTGTCTTTCAGAGTATTTTATTAGATTTTGTTTTTGTATTTGAAGATTATGGTTCAGTGTTTTATGTATAATTGCTACTTTACTTTTGAGTCTTCTGTCCTGAAGGCTTCCTAAATTTAGTGATTTTACTAATGGTGTTACTCTAGTCAAATGTGAATATTCGTTTGCTAATCAGAGATCAACAAGAAAAATATGCAAAATACTTTTTTAAAAACAAAGCTTCTACTAGCGTAGTTTGCTTCAGTCAGTAATTAAATTTGTAATAGATCTAGAGTCTAGACTATTAGTGATAAATCTGTGCGATTAGAAATATCTTTACCATTTGTTTTTGTTAAGCGTTATTTCATGCTTTTAGCTTTCTCAAAACGCTAGTAACCTATCACTTGCCTGGACCAGTTGGGAAAAAGGAGTTGGAGTGTTTGAAAGAAGGGGGTATCTGGGTGATCGCTTTTTAAATGCTTTTATTAAAAAGAATTTAAAAAAAAAAGGGAATGACCTGAATTCGAAATCGGTGCTTAAACCTCCCCAAGCTGACAGTCAACCACTGTGCTAGCCAAGTGTTTATATGTAATTAGAAAGTTTTATAGTTCTAGCTACAAATTTAAAGCGGCCACCTGTAAACTGGACAAATGCAGCTTATTTTGGGTCACCGAATTCACGCCTAGGCCACCGATTACCTAAGGCTGGCTCTAATGTAGGGGCTGCCGTGGGTGGCTGGTCGACACATGGACCGAAGCTAGACTATCAAAATATCTTTTTATATTCAACGTTCAGCATCTCTCTTAATTATCGTTCAACATCTCTCTATATTCATCGTTCAACATCTCTCTTTATTCATCGTTCAACATCTCTCTTTATTCATCGTTCAACATCTCTCTTTATTCATCGTTCAACATCTCTCTTTATTCATCGTTCAACATCTCTCAATATTCATCGTTCAACATCTCTCTTTATTCATCGTTCAACATCTCTCTATATTCATCGTTCAACATCTCTCTATATTCATCGTTCAACATTATATTCATCGTTCAACATCTCTCTATATTCATCTTTCAACATCTCTCTATATTCATCGTTCAACATCTCTATATTCATCGTTCAACATCTCTCTTTATTCATCGTTCAACATCTCTCTTTATTCATCGTTCAACATCTCTCTTTATTCATCGTTCAACATCTCTCTTTATTCATCGTTCAACATCTCTCTATATTCATCGTTCAACATCTCTCTATATTCATCGTTCAACATTATATTCATCGTTCAACATCTCTCTATATTCATCTTTCAACATCTCTCTATATTCATCGTTCAACATCTCTCTATATTCATCGTTCAACATCTCTCTATATTCATCGTTCAACATCTCTCTATATTCATCGTTCAACATCTCTCTATATTCATCGTTCAACATCTCTCTATATTCATCGTTCAACATCTCTCTATATTCATCGTTCAACATTATATTCATCGTTCAACATCTCTCTATATTCATCTTCAACATCTCTCTATATTCATCGTTCAACATCTCTCTATATTCATCGTTCAACATCTCTCTATATTCATCGTTCAACATCTCTCTATATTCATCGTTCAACATCTCTCTATATTCATCGTTCAACATCTCTCTATATTCATCGTTCAACATCTCTCTATATTCATCGTTCAACATCTCTCTATATTCATCGTTCAACATCTCTCTTCAACATCCCATCTCTCTTTACTTCTCCTATCCCTCAGACTATTCTCTAATTCTTTAAGGCGACCCAAGCTCCCCCCCCCCTCCCCATTCTTCCGTTCCTTACCGTAGTGGCGTAGTCAGAGAAACGTAACACACCTCCAGGTTTTGTCAACATTGAATTCATATTAAAAGTACGTGGGAACACGGCTCCAGACCAAAGTGACGGGGGCGGTGAGGAGTTCATTGACGGTCTGGACTACCACAACTGATGATTCTCATTGATCCGTGGTGTGCCTGTTGTTGTTGTTGTTGACACTGTGACTCATTATACTGGCATCTCAATGAGCAGACGATTCTCTTTTAGGTAGTCCCCCCCCCCCCCCCACAGATCTGTTGTATTTTGTTTTGGGTTACTTAGCGTGGATATACATGTTTGGTGGAGTTTGTTGCATAATGGCCTCCTTCAGTCGTGAAATGACTATGGTTCATCTCATGTTTGGTGGAGTTTGTTGCATAATGGCCTCCTTCAGTCGTGAAATGACTATGGTTCATCTCAAAACACTTTTTCGTATGGCTGTGGAGCCCTATTTTGGAGAGACACTCCCGTCCACATATATTGCAGGTCAAGGTGGCTTTCGCGTTGGTGGTAGAGGAGCTGGCCATTTTCCGTATGGCACGCTTTTCTTCAAGAGCCGAGGCCCATGTTTTCTCGCTGTCCACTATAGCTTTCTTGGTCAGCGTCTCTCTCCAACTAGTGCGGTCTAAGGCTATGTCTTCCCAATGGTCAGTATCAATGTGCACTGATTTTAAATCCCTTGTTATCACATCAACGTAACGGAGGTGGAGCGACCGCACACACTGCGGAATATTTACACTGTCCCGCGCTTGGTCAAGCTGACCCCTCTCTTTTTTTTTTGTTAACACACACACACAAATATCCATCATTAAGGGTTCAAAGGTCGTCCACGAAACTTTTTTTTGGTAGGAAAAAATATCTTTTGCCTTCTTCACACCATCGCTTTCTATTAATTCTAGATGATTGGTTTCAATGTGGCCTGGAGAGGGCCAACGTGGCCCCGCAATAGTTTAGGAGCTTGGTGTTAACACGTTTAAGTTGGAGGCTCGGTATTTTATATACAGTTAGTATTTGATGTTGTCATTATGACATTACAACTGTTTGTTGACTTGCTTCCCAAGAATTGTCTTTTGTCGTTTGTCAATATAATATAGGTCAGTGTCATTAGGCAGATTATTTAGGGGGGGGGGGTAGATTTTCACCACAAATCTTGTGTTTTTTTGAACTACATGTATCTGTACAGATGATTACCTGAGGTTACCAAGTCATTTAACTCTCCGTAATTATTTTTCCACATTTTTAAGGAATTCTTTATTTTGCGTATTACTATTTTACTACCCCTGTTTTGATTGGGCTTCAACAGCTTTGTTGTTTGAAATCAGAAAATGTTTTTGGTATAGAATTAAAGGGAAATGCGTGCTCTTTTTATATAATTCAAAGTCAAGTTTATAAAAATTAATATTAATTTAATTTAATTAGGTCAAATCAACGATGGTGTCGTCGATTAGGAGAGAAAGAGTTAATAACTCTTTTTTTTAATCACACACAAATATTTCACCGTTGTTATTTTGAAGCAACAACAACAATAAAATGCACTGAATGATTTTTGAAACCATGATTGAGTGCACTGGGCTTCAGTGCTATGTTTTTAGAAATCTGGGCGTTGGTCTTGAAACCTTTTTATGTAACCCTAACCGCCCTAACCCAATAATACTTCCTGTGGACATTTGAAAAGAGAAGTTTTAATATTAAGCTTTGGACAACTAAAACAACAATATGTCTTTACGGGTTAAAAAACTATCGGCCCACAGTATAATTTTAGATATACAGTGGTTTTTATTCCCATACTATGTTATTCTGACTATAGATATAATGGTTATGAGTTTCTGAAACCTGATCTCTATGGCGTGCATACTGCCAGGTGATTTTTCTTCTTCGTTCTCATTTTTCATGTTGGAGGATTCGGATCCGTAATCCTATATCTGAGATGGACCAGGCAGTGCTCTTCTATAGGAAGGTTTCGGGGCAGAGTCTTGTTCGGGCCTCTAGATAATGTATGCGGCTATATCTGAGATGGACCAGGCAGTGCTCTTCTATAGGAAGGTTTCGGGGCAGAGTCTTGTTCGGGCCTCTAGATAATGTATGCAGTTATATTTGAGATGGACCAGGTAGTTCTCTTCTATAGGAAGGTTTCGGGGCAGAGTCTTGTTCGGGCCTCTAGATAATGTATGCAGTTATATTTGAGATGGACCAGGCAGTTCTCTTCTATAGGAAGGTTTCGGGGCAGAGTCTTGTTCGGGCCTCTAGATAATGTATGCAGTTATATTTGAGATGGACCAGGCAGTTCTCTTCTATAGGAAGGTTTCGGGGCAGAGTCTTGTTCGGGCCTCTAGATAATGTATGCAGTTATATTTGAGATGGACCAGGCAGTTCTCTTCTATAGGAAGGTTTCGGGGCAGAGTCTTGTTCGGGCCTCTAGATAATGTATGCAGCTTTGCAGGACGTGGTCAGCATTCTCTAATGATGCCCCAGAACGGCAGGTTGCGCTACTCCCGACCTTTAGCCTGTCTCATTCTGTTGTGTCCGATGTTGAGGCGAAAGATTATGCCATATTAAAGATAGCCAATCTTACCCTCACAATAAAATTGATCTGACGTAGTTAGGGTTTTTCTTTGCTTCTTAATAGCTCTGTGAACTTGTAATACAATTAACACTTAAATGATGTAACAATGACATAGGGTTAGGGTAGTTTTGTACTAGCAAGTTAACTTGTTTACAAATGTAAATTACCCCCCCCCCCCCCATTTTTTTTTTTTCTCTCGGCGCAGCCTTTTTGTTTTTAAAATGTATCGAATGTCCATAGACACTCATAGACAGGCATGTTCATAATGCTACACTCGTTACAATGGCTATATTTATTTTCATTATCAAACATTCCTAGTTGGTGGCATTCGTCTTGCATATTTTTTCTGTGTGCATCTGATTTATTATTCTGTTTTTTTTTTTTTTTTAAAGAAAATTGTAGAATGCTTGAATACATTAACATACATATACATGTATGGGGCAAAGGTAACTATGTAGGATACTGGCACGGCTCTAGGGTGTACTATTGCGTATAGAAGAGTTCTAGCCCTATTTGTGTTCGCTGAGTGCACGATGGTCTAGGTGTAGTGTTTTGTGATACGTTTATTGAAAGTACTGTATTGAGAGTGTTTTTTTGTTTGTTTGCTCTGCAGGGACGATATGAGGCGAGACGATGATGACAGATACAGGAGGGGAGGGGCCCGCAACGGTGGGCCCTCATTTGACAGATTCAACACAGATTATCTAGGTGAGTAAATTGGTTGCGACCCTTGAACTTGAGGAGTGGGAGCACACAGTTGCTGGCGGGAATATCTCCGGGTGGAGCGCAGAAGTAGAGCTGTTGGGTACCTGAACGCCGCTGAGAATGACTCAGGGTGGAGCGCAGAAGTAGAGCTGCTGGGTACCTGAACGCCGCTGAGAATGACTCAGGGTGGAGCACACAAGTAAATATGGGTTGTCTGATCGATATCAACTTTTATTGAGACTTTACGATGTGTTGGAAAAATGATTGTGTGACTTTTAAATTGTAAAGATTGTGTGACTTTCAAATTATAAAGGTTGTCTGATTGAGTCAACATGATAAGTGTGTCATGACCAACGAACAACTGCAGTTCAAACCAGGGGTGTAGTTTTCACTGACATCATGTCACTCCAGATATGTCGAACATGCTGACTGGTGACTTTTTTTTTTTGTTTCAATTTCAATCACCTTAACACTTTGACTAACAGAAGGCCATTTCTCCATTTAGTCCCCCCCCCCCCACACCCCATCTTACATCGTCTTGGCTTTTTTGGGGTGACCAAAGTTGGGAAGCTAGATGACTCAACCCAAAACGAATCATGACTTTCTTACGGCAACACTATTTGCTTTCACATGCGGTAAACTGTATTTTTAGCAACCGACATAATATATAGATGGGAAAGTTTGTTCAATAGTAGGTCTTGTTATTTTGAATTTAAATATTGCTGTTATCTTGTAATCACACCTTACCCTTAGCGAAGCAAAGGCGGGTCCAGAACTTCTAAAAGAAAAGGGGGAAGAGTTTTTGGATGGAGGTTGCCCATTAACCATTGTATGAGGTTTACAAATATGAAATAATAACTTCTTGAAATGATAATGCCATATCTTCTGTATGGTTATTAAGAAACACATTTCTTTAGGCAATATATGAAATACATTTCTGTAGGCATAAATATAAATGTATGCAAACGTTGCATGGAGCTCTTCAAAATCGAGATTAACAGCTGAGAAAAAGTGGCACTGGATAGATCCAGATGGGTGGGGCGACCCAGTGGCGCCCTAAAGATGCCGAAATTAAAAATCCCAGTCTTCGCCAGGATTCGAGCCCGGGGCCCTCCGGTTCTGAAGCCAAGCGCTTTATCAATTAGCCACAGCTCCTCAAAGAATTCTTCTGACTCGATAGATTTTCGTTTATTTTCTGTCTCCTACTAACTTTAGCGATTTTAATTCCTGTCATTTTTTTTTAACATTGTTACGAATCCTAAGCGTTCCCCCCCCCCCCCCCCCCTTTGCATCTTGGCTTGAGAAATAACAAAAAAGAAATATGTTTGAGAAGATATGAAGATGCTTTCAAGTTGACTCTTTATCCGAGAAACTTTGTTCAGAGTGAGAGTGTGCTCATTAGCCAATGAAGTTTCACTCGTGTATTTGTTAGACAAACCGGCACCAAGAGGATACAGAACGAAAACTTTCTATTCCATACACATTTCTGTCCTAATCAAACACTGTGTGTTTAAAGATGTGTCACGGACATACGGCATGTCATGAACAAGGCAGACCAGAATTTTTATGGTGTGTCGATAAACTTGTCGAGCGGGTCGCGACTTCGGTCACAGTTTGAGAATCCATACACTTGGCTTGATCTGCCTTTGAGAAACAGATTTTAACGATTTGAAATGTAGTAGTCCGTTGTAACTGAAAGGCGTCAGTAAGCTAAGTTTAGCGTGACCAGGTGGCGATAAAAACACTAACATAAGTGTCTACATTCTGGAGAATGGTTCTCTAATTATTATGTTTTAAACAGCTGCGTTGTAGGGTAGTGATGATCAAGTTTTAACACTATTTCGTACAATCACAAAGTCTGTTGTAGTCAATGTCTTCGTTGGACCGACACCAATCGTCATAGCAGGCCAGAACACTGACATGCAACGTCACAACCTGCGGGCAGCTTAAGCCAATCGCTTAATGCCTCGTCACAGCGACATGCAACGTCGCAACCTGCGGGCTGCGTAAGCCAATCGCTTAATGCCTCGTCACAGGTCTGTGAGACTTGGAAACGAAAAAGGTTGTTCCGAATCTCTGACCTACTTTATAAAAAGTCACGTGACTGTGGTCTTATACAGGGCAATAATGGCAATATCTTCCTATGATAAGATGTAGATCTAGATTTAGTGCTAGCCTAGATCTAGTAGACCTACTAAATAATCATACAAATTAGTGAATTATTGTAACATACTTTTAGTCACTTAAAGATGTCTAGATCTAGGCTATTTTCACTTTTAAATTACAATGAAATCAATGAGGTCACTAATGTAAACAGCACACCCACGTGACTGAGAAGAGATCCGGAACTACACCATTAATGGTCTCCAGTGCCCACTGATTGCGGCGTTGCAGGTCAGTGTTCAGACCATTCTATAACGAATGGCCTCGGTTGGACTCCTTCACTGGTAGAACCACTGTAGCTCGTTACTTTTGTGACGGAGTCCTGTTCTGTGGAAACCTAATAAATCACGGGCGACACGATCTCGGTATGTTATTCCTACAGTCCTTCTAAGCCATCGCTGCTGAGCCTCTTTCCAACCTTTAGGGGTGACGTCACAGGCAAGCGTAGGTGGTGCGTTGGGCAATTATTGTATTGGAGTTGAAGTGGTGACCAAAACTTCGTACTAGGCCGAGACCATTAGTTATAGAAGGCCTGAACACAGATCTGCAACATCACAACCTGTGGGCAGCGGAGATCAGTAACTCGTAGTCACGTCACAGGCAAGCGTAGGTGGTGCGTTGGGCAATGGTTGTATTGGAGTTGAAGTGGTGACCAAAACTTCGTACTAGACCGAGACCATTAGTTATAGAAGGCCTGGACACAGATCTGCAACGTCACGACCTGTGGGCAGCGGAGATCAGTAACTCGTAGTCACTTTACTGGCAAGCGTAGGTGGTGCGTTAGGCAGTGGTTGTATTGGAGTTGAAGTGGTGACCAAAACTTCGTACTAGGCCGAGACCATTAGTTATAGAAGGCCTGAACACAGATCTGCAACGTCACAACCTGTGGGCAGCGGAGATCAGTAACTCGTAGTCACTTTACTGGCAAGCGTAGGTGGTGCGTTGGGCAGTGGTTGTATTGGAGTTGAAGTGGTGACCAAAACTTCGTACTAGACCGAGACCATTAGGTATAGAAGGCCTGAACACAGATCTGCAACGTCACAACCTGTGGGCAGCGGAGATCAGTAACTCGTAGTCACGTCACAGGCAAGCGTAGGTTTTGCGTTGGGCAGTGGTTGTATTGGAGTTGAAGTGGTGACCAAAACTTCGTACTAGACCGAGACCATTAGTTATAGAAGGCCTGAACACAGATCTGCAACGTCACAACCTGTGGGCAGCGGAGATCAGTAACTCGTAGTCACGTCACAGGCAAGCGTAGGTGGTGCGTTGGGCAATGGTTGTATTGGAGCTGAAGTGGTGACCAAAACTTCGTACTAGACCGAGACCATTAGTTATAGAAGGCCTGAACACAGATCTGCAACGTCACAACCTGTGGGCACTGGAGATCAGTAACTCGTCACTTTACTGGCAAGCGTAGGTGGTGCGTTGGGCAATGGTTGTATTGGAGTTGAAGTGGTGACCAAAACTTCGTACTAGGCCGAGACCATTAGTTATAGAAGGCCTGAACACAGATCAGCAACGTCACAACCTGTGGGCAGCGGGGATCAGTAACTCGTAGTCACGTCACAGGTCTGTACGACGTGGCAACGAGCTATAGGTCTAAACTGCCCACATTTTGTGACGTTGCAGGCCAGTGTTCAGGCCTTCTGTTGAGAATGGTCTCGACTAGATTCGCGGGACATATCCATAGACAAGACCAGCACGTTTACCAATGTCAGACAGAAAATGGAAGCCGAAAAGAGGAAAGCGATAACAAGGCCTTCACGATTGACACGGCGTCGCATCTTTTTGGGAGAATTGTGGGCACCAATTGGGTAGAGGTTGTGGAAGTCGTCTATAACCAAATCTCTGCTTGCGAATCCTGGACGCTGACTGCAGAGGTAGAGAGGAGGATCCTAGAATTGGAATTGAGATGCTACAGAAGGATCCTAGCATTGGAATTGAGATGCTACAGGAGGATCCTAGCAATGGAATTGAGATGCTACAGAAGGATCCTAGCAATGGAATTGAGATGCTACAGGAGGATCCTAGCAATGGAATTGAGATGCTACAGGAGGATCCTAGCAATGGAATTGAGATGCTACAGAAGGATCATAGGCATCACATTTAAAGATCGCAATGGAATTGAGATGCTACAGAAGGATCCTAGCAATTGAATTGAGATGCTACGGAAGGATCCTAGCAATGGAATTGAGATGCTATAGGAGGATCCTAGCAATGGAATTGAGATGCTACAGGAGGATCCTAGCAATGGAATTGAGATGCTACAGAAGGATCCTAGGCATCACATTTAAAGGTCGCATCCACTAACCAAGAAATTAGAGACAGGGTTACTGCTGCGACTTTTGTTTTGGGAACAGTAGCAGGAAAAAGAAGAGTCAGCCAGAGAAAGCGAGATGTCAACACAACATAAAAGAGTGGAAGGGCCTGTTATTGAAAGAGGTTCTATCCAAGGCAAAAGACAGGAATGGACAAAGACGGTCGACTGATCTCGCGTGGTGCCCCAATGGTCCCAAGACTAAGGGATAGGTAAAGGTAAAGAAGGGGATGTGTTTGGGGGTTACAAACAATTACATTTACGCTTGACTTTCAGTTCTTTCAGAACTGAGGTCACGGTTCATTGCTGACTATAGTTTTCCTTGTCACCACCTCTCGACTACGCCATTGCTACATCCATTAAAATAAAATTTAAAAAAATAATTAAAAAAAAAGAAGAACGCATTCACAATAAGTGAGCAAACTTACTACAGTTAGTACTGAAAACTCTCTAGCAATATTAGTTTCTGACCTCATTAGATGCGACCTTACAAAACGGTAGTGTTTCTCATCTCAAGTCTAACGGTGGTGAGTGAGTGATTCAAACACACCTTAACAGTTCGCCTAAAACAAACAAAAATAAAACATGAAATAAATATTTGAATGCAAAACCATTCCGTTGTATATCGTAGGTCTACATAGGTGCAGCTTAAACATGTGTGTTACTTTGTCAGTGGATCCTTGCAAGTTGTGTTGTGGACGAAATAGTTAAAACATTTTCATTCCGAATTAGCCATACAGTCACTGTCTTGGGACAAGTATGTAGAGAGGTTGGTATAACATGGTTGTACCCTAGGGACATATTTTCACGAAAGAGTGATTGATTATAGAACTCATGTAATCCTTGTAAATCTATTGTTACAAAGTCAAACTGTCTGTAATTCTGCTGAATTTCTGGAGCGTTTGATATAAACATGGTTGGACCCTGGAGAAACATTTTCACGAAGAGTGGCTGCAGTAATAGTGTGTAGAGCGAGTATTAGCTAGCTGACATGTAACTGGCGTGAGTGTTTTTAAAGTTGCGCCCCTTCTAATGCTTTTTTACCCCTTTGTTTGCATGATACTTTTTCTCTGTAAGTTCTAGCTTAATACAAAAGTTCTATTGTCCAACCCAAATACCCGTTTTAGTTTTACAACCTTAAAACACACGCAACAAAACTATTTAAAAAAAATAAATAAGTTTTATGCATTTTTGATAAACTGAATTCTTATTTTGTTTTAATGAAACAAAACAGTAGTCGACGCTTGGTTAGAAACATCGTGCACCATCTTATCTTTTGTAACCTTCAACTATATGCGTTAAATGTTAAAACTGAGAAAACCATTATACAAGCTAACTTGTTGTACACACTATATCCACATTTGAAGAACCATCAAACTTCAACAACAAAATAACAATAATGATGCGGTTAAAAAATATTGGTCTGGAATAATGTGAATACAGCGTCATGTTTTAGGTCACAAATTATCTTATCTTATAAATGACACGTTCCTTGAAAAAACAACAACAACAATGCATCCTAGTCGTGTCTAGGTGTTGATCTAGTTGTGGATATTAATTAGAAACTTTATCACTGTTAAGTTATTGGTTTTTTCCTGGCTGATTCAGGCAACCCGTTCCATGCTCAACATGAGATCTCGTAAGTGGGACCTTGGGATAATAAATGGTTATTCTTTTTTTTTTTTTATATTGTTTTTGGGCGTGACCCGAACATTTGACATGACATTGTGTGTTACCTGTCCCAGCATGATCCAGCCCCCCCCCCCCCCCCCACTCCTCATTCCCCTAGCGTGTTCGGAACTTCATTAAGTCAATTGCAAAGTCAAGTACGTTCGCCTGGGGGGGGGGGGGGTGATGTTGAGTGTTGGCTCCACGCTACGTCTTAACCAAATGTTTGGTCCCACCTACTGGCTCAATACTCTTTTGTGTATCGATACTCGAAATGACTGTTTTGTCAGTATTCGATTTAATTTTCCAAATTAAGACTCAAGTAATTGATCATTGATAAACAAGCGTATTGGATCAGTATTGCTTGCCTGGCACTTTATATTCTTGCTGTACGCTAGTATTGTATTGGTCCTGTTTTTGTTTTTTTAAATCCCTACTTAAGAGGAAACTCTCTTCATGAGTAGAAGGAAAAAAGTTGATGAAACGGAAGTCTGCAAATTCCCCAAACTGGCATTGAAGTTGATCGAGCGTTGCGCTTATAACGCAAATGTCGTGGGTTCGTTTGAGACCATTCTTGCAACGTCGCAACCTGTGGTCAGTTTAGACCAATATCTCGTTGCCACCTCACAGGTCTGTACGACGTGGAAACGAACTTTAATAAGTCTCCACGATCCTCAGGTTACGACGTCGCAGGTCAGTGTTGAGGCCCTCTATAACGATTGGTCTCTGTTCGATACCTTTTTTTATGACTCCGATCAGATCTGAACCGATCTTATTAGAACCGTTCCTGTTAGATCCGATCCGTAAAGTAAGACTTCCAGGCACTACCAGCGATCTTTAATTAGCAGGTTAAACAACATTCAAATACGTAATTGGACCTGGTATATATGTGATGTTAGATCTGCATATATTTCATTTAGCCCTTAAATACAAAGTAGTGCAAATTAAGCCGATACGTTAATTAGACCAGCAACGCTGTGTACGTCTGCGAGGCTAAATCTGATGTACTAAGTACTCCATACTTAGTCAAAAATTGCTTTATAATGTTGAGCTATACGAATTAGATTGCCTGTGACTACAATATAGGATTTATTAAAATCATCAAAGGCATTATTTATGAAAACTCATCATCAAAAATTAGAGTTGCGGTACTTGAATTACAAATCCGTCCAATCAACGTAAATCTATTATTACAAATTCAAACTATGTCTGTAACTCTTTTGTTTTGTTGTTTTCAAGTCGTCTTTTTATGTCTTTTGACAAGAATTTCTGGAGCGTGGCAAGGTCTGGTTATGCAACAGTAACTTGTCATTTCAACAGATCCTTAGAGAAAAAATTAGGAGGGGGGGAGGGGAATGGGGGGAGACGTTTGGTGTGCCACTTTGTGCGTAAGACTTGTCAGGCTGACACGAGGTCACATTAGCATATTTCGCTTTTGTCGCCTGCTGCTTATGTGAAACATTCAGACGGCACTGGGCCTCGTGTATGTTGTCTTTTTTTTTTTAAATTATTCTATTTTCTACCTCTCGACTCACCCCTTCCATAATAAAACTGTTTCAACATACTTATAGACCTACATTTGTACTGCCCTGCTTTGACTGACATTAAAAACCACTCTAAGCCATTGTTTTGTCCTACCGGTGGTAAGCTGGTCTATTAGGAAGTTAAGATTCCAGAGTAGCCCGGATGACTCGCTCTTCTACCTTGTTTCTCTCCTCCCCCGTGGCATAGATTTAAAAAAATCATTTAAATCTAAGACTTAGAAGAAATATTTTATTTGCCATGAATTCCCCCGCCCCATCCCCCCCCCCCCGGTCCTTTTTAAAAAATATATTTTTTTTAGATAGAATCTATATCAGC
Organism: Biomphalaria sudanica; assembly: GCA_036873155.1. NCBI lineage: Eukaryota > Metazoa > Mollusca > Gastropoda > Planorbidae > Biomphalaria > Biomphalaria sudanica. The sequence goes on from JAZGLO010006113.1 coordinate 475,918, forward strand.
TAGAATGTTTACTATATCAGCTAGAATGTTTACTATATCAGCTAGAATGTTTACTATATCAGCTAGAATGTTTACTATATCAGCTAGAATGTTTACTATATCAGCTAGAATGTTTAAAGTCATTCATCACAGATTGCATGATGATGTTGTTTCCAATCTCTTCAGTCCTTGTAGCTAAAGCCATCTATCCCATCAGACACAACGCACTGAGACCTAGAGCTATGTCACGTGATAAAATGTGTCACGGTCAGCAAAACAACGTTTTCTGCACAGATATACACATTGACTGTGCATAGAAGACTTAAAAATAGCTCATAAAAGTCCAGGGGGGAGTAATATAAGTTACGCAAGAACGATAATCCAGAAGATTATAGAAAGTATTATTAGATAGTAGAGATTTAAAGGGGACAAAAAAATATCCATACGTTTTGGATTCATTGTGATCTATTATTGAAATAAATCTATAATGTGTTTCTATGCTTGACATTGTGTGAGTGTGTGTTTATTTATGTTTTGAATCATTTGTTTGAAATTCAAGAATTCAATGTCATAAGGTGTTAATGTCACGACTCCCTGGAAACATTCGGTTATTGTGTCACTAGACTATAGGTCTGGAATCCTTTATTCGTATTAACCACACGATACCAGTGTAAACAGCTTCATTATAACTTTATTAGAAGGAGAATCCATTGTGTCCCTTTCTTAAACACATCCGTTTTTTTCCCATCTTTCAAGTCCAATAGTGTAATTAATAAGATTTTGAAATTAGAGCTAAGTGTCTTTAATAATAGGTGTCAAGGTCAAAATTGTTTTCATTTTATAAATAACAGGTTTATATGTCGAGAAACAACAGTAATTTTCTATTACAACTAAAAATAGCTGGGATTTTTCCAACAGTAGATTCTGGTTGTATCCTGTGCATTGGAGAAACTTCTAAGGTGTAAAGTAGATATGCAAGCGATGCCATGATTGAGATCCCGATTCTTTGCTGTGTATTGGAGAAGCTTCTTAGGTGTAAAATAGATATGCAAGTGATGCAATGATTGAGATCCTGATTCTTTGCTGTGTGTTAAGTAGGTAGGCAAGTGATGCAATGATTGAGATCCTGATTCTTTGCTGTGTTAAGTAGGTAGGCAAGTGATGCAATGATTGAGATCCTGATTCTTTGCTGTGTTTTAAGTAGGTAGGCAAGTGATGCAATGATTGAGATCCTGATTCTTTGCTGTGTGTTAAGTAGGTAGGCAAGTGATGCAATGATTGAGATCCTGATTCTTTGCTGTGTTTTAAGTAGGTAGGCAAGTGATGCAATGATTGAGATCCTGATTCTTTGCTGTGTGTTAAGTAGGTAGGCAAGTGATGCAATGATTGAGATCCTGATTCTTTGCTGTGTTTTAAGTAGGTAGGCAAGTGATGCCATGATTGTCGTCTAAAAGGTACGTGTTCTGGACTTTTTGTTTGTTTGTTTTTATTTTTTTTTTAGATGTAACGCCCGACAGAACTAGGTTCCATTTTTTTCCCTAATGCGTGAAAATAATTCAACACTTGTTCATTTCTTTTATCCTCATAGCGGTGGTTTAGGCTTTTATAAAGAACAATCTAAACTTATGCACGGATGATAGATTATATGGATATAGTCGACGCGGTTTATAATTAGATCTTTATGTTTTCATGTTTTGGACAAAAAGTGTCACATGGGACGACCACTTTACTGTTGAAGAAATCGATTCCACTTCCTTGACACCAAGTGCAAGTTTTTTTTTGTTTCTTGTATGTTTTTGTCAAAGTGTTAGGGTTTCTTGTCAAGTATTACTTCCGTGACGTCAGCGGGATGGTGTTGGGCATAAGTAAAATCTATACCTCAAGACTTTTGGTTTCATTTGTGCACATTTCCGCGCATCTTTTCCGATGCCAGATACTTGTATTTGATGGATCAAGAAACGAATCCTATATTTGTGGTGACCCGCGTAGAGCATTCCTTATCTTCCCAGGGTTCATCTTTGTTTCAGAGCTGTCTGGACTAATTGGCTATTGGCATATACTGCAGGTTCATTGACGGGGTGGCAGTTTCTAGTGTCTCCTCAAATTGGCACGAGTCACGTTCCGATTTTCTGTTTATCGGAACATTGTTGTCTTTTCCTTTTGTGTTTTGTCTTATATTGTCTTATAAAATACAGACGTTACTTAAAAAAAAAAAGATGATGATTGCGTCCAACGCGTGTCTCTAAATCAATCTAGTCATGCATGTTAATCAATGACTTAAATTCTGCCAAGTCACTGGTTTTCCTGACTGACTTAGGCAACCCATTCCATGCTCTAATAGCACTAGGGAAGAAGGAGGATTTGTACAAATGTGTCCTAGTTTATGGAACGAGGAATGTGCCTTTATCTTTGTGTCTTTTCAGGGAGTATTTTATTGGATTTTCTTTTTGTATTTGAAGATTATGATTCAGTGTTTTATCTATAATTGCTACTTTACTTTTGAGTCTTCTATCCTGAAGGTTTTCTAAATTTATTGATTTTTACTAAAGGTGTTACTCTAATAAAATGTGAATATTCGTTTGTGATAAATCTCACTGCTCTATTTTGTGTCTGCTCTAGTTTCTTAATGTTTTCTTTAGTTGAGGGGTCCCAAACAGAGGGTACATATTCTATTATTGGCCTAACCAAACTTAAATAGCATTTTAGTTGTATTTTCTTATTTGATTTGTAGACATTTCTTTTAATAAATCCTAATGCTTTGATTTGTATAAATGATTTCACCAATATGGTGATTCCAGAATAGTTTTTCATTTATTATAACACCTTGGTATTTTGAGTTTTTAGTCTATGTAACTGGTTTACCATGAATACGATAAGTGGTATTTGTTTTAGCTCATTTGTTACTCTTAACAACTGAGATTTTTTCTGGGTGGAAAGGCCTACTCCAACTTGATTCCCATTCCTGTAATTCATCAGATTCTCGGTACTCAATAGTTGAAGTATAACTTTGAAGACTTCCTTCTGTCCCATGGTGAATCTCAAGCCGTGGTGGGATACTCGGTTTCGGGAAGTTTAGTGTGTGTCCCATGGATTGTGCCTTGTGAACAATTGTATTGGTTAAGTTGGGGTCAATGTCTGGAGGAAACGGTTATGTGAAGAGAAAGTAGGGGTGGGGGGAGAGGTTTGTGTATGAAACTTCAAGATTGTCAACAAACGTTTGCTGACATGTGTGGTGAATGTGAACTTTGGTGCAGTCAGTACCTCCAACTATCAGTCTCTCTCTCTCCCCCATTCTCTCTCTCTCTCTCTTTGTGTCTCTCCCCCATTCTCTCTCTCTCTCTTTCTGTCTCTCCCCCATTCTCTTTCTCTCTCTCTCTCTTTTTGTCTCTCCCCCATTCTCTCTCTCTCTCTCTGTCTCTCCCCCATTCTCTCTCTCTCTTTCTGTCTCTCCCCCATTCTCTCTCTCTCTCTCTCTCCCATTCTCATTCTCTTTCTCTCTCTCTCTCTCTCTCTCACGCCTAACACTTCACATTGAAGAGAACGGGGCGTGTTACAGCCTCAACCATTGAAATTTCTCGATACGGAAATGACATAAAAAAACAACTTTCATTTTCAGAGACCATCTTTAGTATTGCCAAGGCTGAGTTTTGACTTTGGATTGTAATACAACCCGCTCGTGTCAAACTTTTTGGTGACCCATTTTCACTATGGTGTTGATCTCTTTCTGTAGTATACATTACTTTACTGGCTAGAGACGAAGATGTGTCTTAAACAGTCAAGTTCTTATGAGACGTACTTCTCCTGGCCTTAGTGGTTGTGTTTTTTTTTTTCAGTAGAAGTAAATGTTTTACTAGCGGATACCCGACCTTCTCTTAATCATCTTTTTGTAGCCTGGGAGCCATAAAAGAAACAGACATTAACGGCATCGCAAAAAATGATCGAGCCTGATCCCGGCGTCTCTATTGTGTATGATAGTTTCGTTGGGCCGGAGAGCACCGTTTCTAGGGTCCTGACATAGCCTGCGGCCCTTGTTTTTGACCACTTCTGTTTTGTTTTTTTTTTAAACAGGTGTCTTACGATTTCGCCCGAACTATTTTTAAACTGATCGTTTTTAACCTGGCGCTCTCTGTCTGGTACAAATTCTGTACACACCTTAGTTCTCCTTCATCGAATCCCGGATGAAGTCGAAATTGAGCACAATCCATTTCTTGGACCTGACAAAACACGAATCAATAATTATAACAATAAAAAAAAAAAACAACCTATTAGTTAATTAACTATTGATAATTAATTATTTTGTTTGGTATCGAACAATGGAAAGAAAACTTACTTGTCAGATGTGGTGGTTTAAGTTGAATTAGTCCCCTTGAGGGGGCTTGAGCCTTGGGTGATTTTTTTTTATGCATTTAAAAAAGATCACGGTAACATTAAACAAGATACCCCCCTTCCCCCCCCCCTTTTTTTTTCCCCAACTGGTCCAGACAGTGACAGTGAGAAAGCTAAAAGCATAACATTACGAGGTATATCTAATAGCAATGATGACTTATTGTTAGTCTAGATCTGTATAAGAACATGGGTCTCAGCTCTGGAAGAATAACGTACAATGCGAAAAATGCCCAACTCCTCTACCACCAAAGCAAAAGCCATCTTAACCTGCGATTTTTGTGGACGGGAGTGTCTCTCCAAAATAGGGCTCCACAGCCACATGAGAAAGTGTGCCCCTGAGCTGAACCATAGTCGTTCTACGACTGAAGGAGGCCAATAATAATTTAAAAAAATATCTATATATTACAAATTTAATTACACGACTTATCCAAACTAATTGACACAATTACACTTCATATAAGAATTTTTAAGAAGGTCTTTTAAATGAATTTCTTGTTTTGTTGTTTTTTAAAGTTTTTGTGTGTGGTTGGGGGAGGGGGCACTCGAGCGTGCACTGTATGTCAGTGTAATCGATTAGATTATTAAGTTGCCTGCAGTCTATTTAGAATTTGTTGACCCGATCACCTGAGAACGTGTTTGTTGTCGCTGTAGACATGCCCTTCTGTAGACATGCCCTTCCAATCAGCTCATCAATACTACCCCCGCATGGCCCTGCTCCCGCAATGCCCAAGTGACTGGGGGTTGTATTCTACATGGGGCGTGCCTGGACGTTTACTTTGGGGTGTCTGAGCACGTCAGTGGCAGGGGCAAACAACAACAACAAAAAAAAAGATTCTATGTTCTTGGGCGTGTCTTGGGGTGGGGTTAACTTTGTGCATGTTATTATAACATTTTTGTCAGTCAGAAACGCAGCTAGCAAGCGTGCGCAGGGCCGGGGAGAGCAAAAGGGCGCTTTAAAGAAAATCACCTGGATTGGATTTGTGATTTTTCAGCGTTATTAAAGATAAGACTTGAGATTTATCCAAATAAATAGTACTTTGGTCACAAATGACTGACTTTAAGGCTTTTATTTTGGTTGGGGGAGAGGGGTCAGTTCCTTCCTTTTTTTTTTTAGAAAAAGTGGAGAGAGGAAATGTTTACCCTAACCCTGAGCCTTTTTATTTTTCCAATTAATTATACCTTGTTGGCCTCCTCCAGTCGTAGAACGATTATGGTTTATCTCACACACTTCCTCATGTGGCTGTGGAGCCCTAATTTGGAGAGACACTCCCGTCCACAAATATCGCAAATTAAGGTGGCTTTCGCTTCGGTGGTAGAGGAGCTGGCCATTTTTCGCATTGTACGTTATTCTTCCAGAGCTCAGACCCATGTTCTTTCGCTATCCATAGCTTTCTTGGTCACTGTCTCTCTCCATCTGGTGCGGTCTAGAGCTATGTCTTCCCAATGGTCAGTATTGATGTTCACTGATTTGAGGTCCCGTTTTATTACACCTATGTAACGGAGGTGGGGCGACCAGTTTTTCTTGAGCCAGTCGCGAGTTATCCGTAGAGGATGACTTTCGAGATGCGATTGTCCTCCATCCAGCAAACATGTCCAAGCTATCGCAAGTGGCGTTGTCTTAGGGATGTAAAGATGCTGGTCAGGTCATTGACCTGACAAAAGCCTTCGATCTAGTCAGCAGAGATGGCCTCTTTAAAATTTTACAGATAATATGCTGTCCACCCAAACTACTAAATGTAATCGTATCTTTCCACCAAAATATGATGGGTACAGTGCAATTCAACGGTGCCAGCTCCGAAAGTTTCAGTATAATCATTGGAGTTAAACAAGGATGTGTCCTGGCCCCAACCCTCTTTGGAATACTATTTTCACTGCTAATCCACAACGCGTTTGACAAATCCACCGAAGTTATCTAAATATACCTTAGTATTTCAAGAAAAAGAAAGCTGCCCTATCAGCTAGCCCTAGGAGATGCATACAATTGCACGAACTGTGGCAAAATCTGCCGCTCCAGAATTGGCTTGATCAGTCACACCAGATTCTGCCCCGTCTCAAGACGAAACCAAAGCCAGTGACTCATCTGGGCGCATCAATTGTCTTCCGAGACAGAAGGAGCCATATACCTTACTAAATACTTTTAGGTTACTTTGTAATCAAATTGAATGGGCTTTATAGAGTCTATCTTTAAAAAAAAAAGGATTACTACGTCTTAAGCATGCCTTAGGTCAATCTAGTCTAATGGTAGTTTATTATTTCTTTTAGTACTCAAGGCATTAATACTATACATGATCCATAGGAAAAATAAAAATACCAGTCTAAACTCGAAATAAAACAGATTACGTTGGGCAGGTCACCTCGAAAGAATGCCAGAGAACAGAGGAGCAAAGCTTGTTCACCGGCAAAAACCAAAAGGCAGGCAACGCGATAGGCAAGACCACAAGTACGGTGGCTTGATGACGATGAGGCAGATCTACAACAGCTTAAAGTCCGGGCATGGAGACGTAAAGCCCAGGATAGATCAGAATGGAGAGATGTACTAAAACAGGCCTGTGACCTCAATGGGCTTTTACGCCTATTGGATTGATTGATGGGCCAGTCTAAACTCCAACTGTAGCTCATTCTATTTCACTTGTCATCTTATGCTGTAGAAAGAGAAAACGAACAGCAGGATTAAAATACATCATAAAATAACAATTCGGGTGGCGCCATTTTAAGAAGAACAAAAAGTCCTTCCAAACCCTGCAGCTGAGTGGGATCGTGTCCACATGTGGGAACCACTAGTGTCCACACCACTGTCCACACCACTGTTTGACTTGATGCCATTCTGTTTGCTGACTGTGGTCACTCCCGTCCCTTTGACTTTGCCTTGTCCACTCTGTGAGTTTATTGTTTATTCAAGACACACATCGCTGTCTCTAGGCCTGTCCTTGTGTGTCTTACGTTATTATTTCCCCTTTCTGTCAGTGGCTTGTATGTTGGATTACATTTCTGATATTCGGGTGTATCATTAGATCTGTGGAAATTCTGAGTATTATTGAAATGATTTTATATGTTTTTTTTTTATATTAGACTATTCTGAGACTTTACAATGAGAACTTCTGAGAAGTGTGTCTATTCCATTTGATTTGCATTGAAAAAAAAAAAAGCAATAATAATAATTTAATTGTAATGAAATGGAAATATTATAATATGCAGATTCGTTAAATTGTGTGTTGGATTTTGTACACTTTGAGAATGATCATTTTGTTCAAAATCTTGTCTTTTGATTAATAAGAAGAATATTTTGAAGTACACTTACTATTGAAAAAAAAACAAAGTAAGTAAAGTTCCCCTTTCAGGCCTTGCGAACTATAGGGCAGATGATGTTCAGGTCATCTGTGTCTTTCGCCAAATGGTTAACCAGCAGGGTGTCATGTGGACAGGATGACCTACCGCCTTTACTTTCCCCAACTAGGGTCAGGTACCCATTAGAGTTGGCTGGACTCAGGGGTGCCCTGAAAATCCTGATATTGAAAATCCCAGTTTTCACTGAGATTCGAACCCAGGACCCCAGGTTTGGATGCCAAGTGCTTAACCTCTTACCATTGAGTTGTAATTAATTTTTAAGCATTGCCATAATTGGTGCATTTCTTTTAAAAGTTCATCTGGAAAATTATTTTGAAACACTGAATTATATATTTGTATTTCATTCAAGAATTAAGAATTAAAAAAAACAAACCTCCAGCTAAACTCATTGCTTATATTACTTAGATATTCCAATAGGTTCACATTTTATTGGTAGCTATGGTGACCCTGTCCAACTACAATTAACTCCCCCAACTGATATGCTCTCATTAGAGCTGTGTATCACTTTAGATAAGTATCTTCTTCCAAACTCAACATCTGATTTGAACTAAGAAGCCATTCTTTTCCAGACTTTTAGTCAGCCATTTTGTAGCCTGTTATATCTTTTTTGCATCTTTATATCTTTCTTACAAAGCTTATATCAACTCACTCTGTCTGTCTATCTGTTTGGTAAAAGTTTTGAACATGTTTTTTTTCCCTTTTTCCCATTCTCGGATCAAGTTGAAATTTGGCATAATTATTCATAGTCGATGACAATTCACGAATCAATCCGAAAATTAACCAACTAGTTAATAAATTAGTTCTAATTAATTATTTTTGTTTTATATAGAAGAAAGGGAACTAACCTGCCATTTTCAGATAAATTGTAGTAATTAATTAAGAGTTCTTTCCCTTAGATAAACTTTGTTTTTAAAAAGGAATCTTTTTTCTACAGAACTAGCCTGTGGTGTATTTGTAAGAGAACTAGTCTGTGATGTATTGAAACAAAGCAGAGACATCACTAGTTTGTTACTTTGCCTCTTTAACACAGTTATGTTTTTCTATTACTGCAGATCAAAACAGTTTGTCTGATTTTCGAAGCACAGAGCCCAAATTTGAACTAGACCATTTAGCCACATTTGCGGCTGGCACTAGAAATGGCTGCATTCATGCAGAAGATGGTCTGCGCAAGCTGCGGCAGATGGAAAATACCACAGGAATCTGGACGATGCGATGTATTCTTATTGTAGAGAGGGGACATCTAGTCATATTGGATAATAGCACAGGGGTGAGTACCTTTGCTGTGTAAAACAATTTAACAAAGTAATTTTCAATTAAACTAGTCTAGTAATAGAGCATTTGGATGCTAAGTCAAGGTTCAGAGTTCAAATCCAAGCTGTAATTATAATTGTATGCCCTTCCCAAGTTCAAGTTGTAGCGCTAGAGTGTAAAGTAAATAATGGAAGTGAATGGTAGACCATTCTGCCATCAAAGCTAACTTCTTTGTGGATAGTAAAACAGAATTAACTTCCTCTGTCCTGTGAAGCCAAAAAATTTTTACAAAATGGGAGGGGCAGGCTTTCCTTCTATTTTTTTTTTTTTTAAACTATCAATTCAATTTCAATATTTATTCTGTAATTACACATTAACTTTTTATCTTTGTTGGTAAATCATCAATAAGTAATAAATGTATAACCTTCAAGCCTTAAACATCAAGATCATAATTTAATCTCACCAATCTTGTTCAATGTTAAATGCATTCTATGCTTTGTATAAAAGAAAATCTTAGTCGACCACCTGCGGACAATGGTTATTCTTGCCATGGATGTGGTAAAATATGTAGGTCACAGCTGGGGCTGCGTAGCCACAGGAAATACTGCATTCCTCATTTTCTTTGGACTCTTTAACACAAGCCTTATTATTATTATTATGTTTTTTTATAAGCTCTCACAACATGAGAAATGTTCAGCTGATCACTTGTTTAATATTGTCAACATGCAACAGATTCTGTACCAGTTCACTATTACTAATTATTATTTCTTATGTGCAGGAGGAACTGGAGAGGTTTCCTATTCAGCTTGTCCAGGATCCCACCGCTATCTTCAAGAATGACCGCAGGGAAATTTACAACAATCTCATTCTGTTCACCATCATTGATGACCCCAAGAAGAGGTCATCCCAGGCTGACATGCACATTTTTCAGAGTTGCAAGGCACCTGTAAGTCTTTGTGGATGTATGAATGTTTGTTAAAATATATATGTACAGTCAATTCAGGATCACCTCTGGACACCATTATTTTTGCCTAAAAACCTATTGGTCCAATTAAATGAACATTTTCTGTTACAAGAATGTTTCGGTAGTTTAGAATTCGGTTCAGATAAACATCTGTTCTCATTAAGCAGTGTTCCTATTAATGGGATTTCATTTTGTTTCATATTTCAGAATATCTATAGGTCAGTGTTTTACTTGCACAAACAAAAAGTATTGACCCATTATCATGTCTGAGCCACAATCTTACTGCTGTATTTATACAAATTTTTGGTACTTTGGGCCTGTGTGAAAAGAGTATATACAACAATAGATTTATTAACTCTTTCTCTCCGTAATTATTTACCACATTCTGGTGGAATCAACGCTGGTATCATCAGTTATGAGAGAAAGAGTTAAGATGAAATATAGGATTGTTTGTGATTAGTAATAGGAAGTTTTCTGGAGGGGCATTGGCTGAGTGGTAAAGAGCTTGGGTTCCAAACCCCGAATGGGGTCCCGGGTTTCAATCCCTGGTAAAGACTGGGATTTTTAATTTCGGGATCTTTGGATGCCTCTGAATCCACCAGCTCTAATGGGTACCTGACTTTAGTTTGGCAAAAGTCAAGGCGGTTGGTCATTGTGCTGGCCACATGACACCTCGTTAACAGATGACCTTTACATCATCTGCCCTATATTGCAAATTCTGAAAGGAGAACTAATTTTTTTAAATGGGAAGTTTGAAAACAATTGAATCTGTGCACCACAGTACACAGCGCACAAGATTTATCCTTCTAGGTTTAATTGAGTTCAATCTATTATTCCAATCTATGTTTTTCTCACATTCCCAACAAGGATTATTATTACCTTCTTTTGTGTTTTTATCTTTTTTCTGATTGATTTTTTTTTCTTCTTTTGTGGTTTTAGGCCCAAGAAATTGTAGACGAGATACTAGCGGCAAGGAACGGTCAGCAGAGATTGCCACAAGGTATAGGAGGGTAAGTAAACTGGAGCTAGAATCTAGCATTGTTTCCATGTTGTATTTGTTGTGGGCACTATGTTTTACAGCATCTTTTTATAGAGACAATTTCTCCGCTAGTTTTATTTTCTATCAAACACCAAAATACTTTTCTATTTTTTATTGTAACAAACATGGAAAAAAAAATTACAACTTACAGTTAGATTCCTCTTTTTTTCTTATAGTACTGTGGGTAAATTTTTTTTTATCAGCACCTTATAATTTATTTGATGATAAAATGAATTTTAATTATAGTTAATATTTTGAAGTTAGTAATTATCTTCTCTTCTGAAGTAAAGTCTGTAATTACAAAGATAAGTTTACAATTCTTAGTTAATAAGAGACAAAAAATCTATAGGGTATTTAAGTGCACATGGACTTAATCAAAATGGCAATCTGAGAAAGTACCCCCCCCCCCACTCTACAAGTTCAGCTAAAGTTTATTTATTGTTTTTCTTCTTTTTTTTTAAATTAATTTTTTTAAACTTTGAGCATTCCATGTTTTATTAAATATTTTTATTTTGTTGGTTTTAAGAATGTTGACAACCAATTCTATTTTGGTTTAGTTTTATTTTATTTAACATGTATTACCCTAGATCCTCAGCCTATACACTATATTACCCCAGCCCTCCCTGCATGTATCAACCCTTAACCCTTTGACCATGTTAAGTTTGCTTGATGTTCGGCTTACCCTTCCACATTCATAGTCTCCTTCTTTTTTTTTTCTGCCTGTACACTTTACCCAAACTTTTTTTTTTTTTTTTAAATGTAATGGTTTAGAATTTTGAGAAGCTTTTTAAAATTTTTTTCATTTTCATACAAATTTCTCATAAATTTCATCTATGTCTACTTTTTCTCAGAGATTTATTAAGCTTAAGAATACACATTGCATGATTGTACAATATCTTAAAGAGAAATCATTGGAACCATTTCAAAAACAAAGTATTTTTAATGGATCTATATCAAAGTGATAAATAAATCAGTAATATAATGATGAAATACGTAAATTGCAGTTCCGAAAAAACTTCATTTCTTAAGATAATAATTAAGAAATAAAAGAGTTTTGGCTACATTTTATTTTAAAAATTAAATTTCACTTGGCAATGACCCACAATGTCCTCTTGTGTCTTTCCTGTCTTGAAGTCCTCACTTCCCAAATTTAAACTCAATATTTCAGATCATCTTTGGTGATTTACCAACAAAATACTAACAATAGGAACTATAGGTATGAATCTTCCATAGATATTTTAACATGTAGCCCATAATGATACTGTGTCACAGTGCTTCTCAAAGTGGTGTCTCAATTAGGGGCATAAAGGCCCATGCAGCTTTATTTAACTTAAGATACCAATGCAATGAATACAGGAAGTCTTACTAAAGTGGGCAGAAGCATATGCTTTTATTTAACATTTGTATTAAAGCAAGTTAAAGCTAAAAATCAAAGCAAAACAAAAACAAAAAAAATAGAACTAACATCTAGCAGTCTGTATGGTTTTATTATCAGATGAATTTTTCTACATGTTTGAATCTAGCAATAAAGTATTTCTTTGCTATACCATAAACAAGATGTTCAGGAATTCTTTTCAGGGCTAAAACTTGAGATGCACTGTAGTAGTACAGTAAGATAATCCTTGAATGAATATTGTCTTCATCAGTGGTTCTCAAACTGTGGCCCAAGCATCCCAGGGGTCCTTGAGACAACTGAAGGGAGTCCGCAGAAAAAAAAATGTAAACAATTAAAATAACTCCCTCACTGAAAGCCAGTTAATGCGATCAGATAATTTCAATAATATTTACGTCACCCCTCACTACTGTTAACCACGTCTATTACGTACTATTCTGTGACTGGCTTAACCAAAGATTGAAAAGGCATTCTTCACTTGGATATTCCCGACTGGGTGTTGGAACTCATTTGCGCGGGGACAAACTCAGATCCCAATCACAGATGAATCCATACTCATGCAGGAGCAGCTTATTGGAACAAGGAATTCAAACCAATGTATGAATGAGGATACCACAAATTCTGATTACAAAAACATATTCCAAATTTGTATCCTGCATTAGGAGTCATTGTACAGAAGTTGTTGACTGCTTTCCCGTCTTCTTACTTGGTATAACGTGGATTCATCGCTGTAATAAATCTCATTATAAATAAAAGAGACAGACTAGAGATTTGTGCTCATTGAGCCAGGCATAAATATACCAATAACATCTCACCAACTTCATCCAAGTAATTAATCTTTTAAAATTTTATTATAAATAAAAAGTTGTTTTTTTTACATTTGTTACTTATATAATACACATTTACACTTAGGGGTCCGTGGGCAAGTTTTAACTATATTAAGGGGTCCCCAGGTCAAAAAAGTTTGAGAACCTCTGTTCTACATATAAAGATATATTTATTTTTACATGGGAACTACCTGTAACTCAAACAGCTTCTAGAATGAGTTCTAATCTCTTTTGTTTACCTCAGTAACCATGGTGACAGGCTGACCTATACAAGTAGAATTCTTAATATTATTTAGATATATATATTATATACATATATAAGTGTTCATCTTAAGTACAAGTCTCAGACTTGAATATGTTTCTCCTGGTGTGGAAGACTGACATAGTACAACTTTGGACCTTGACTTGCAGGTGAATGAGATGAACATAATGCTGCGGCTGTAGTTTTCAACTCACTTAGACAATCAGAAGTTCAGGCTCTGATATGACCCACATTAAGTAGTAGCACATATTTTCAGAAAGGCACTCAACTGCTACTCCTTACATTATTGTCATATATTTGATGATATAAGTTTTATAACACAGCTAACACTTCCTGTCTGTATTATATATATTTTTTTTTTCATGGCTATATATATCTTAATCTGCTTAAAAGTGTTTTTGTGGCGGGAATAGTCAAAATATTTTATATCTTATGGTTAATAAATAAAATGGTAGCCATAGTATCCTACATTTTATGTTTTATTAGACACACACATAATAATAAAGGCACATTCCTCGTCCCATATGCAAGGACAAATTTGTACAAATACTCCTTCTTCCCTAGTGCTATTAGAGCATGGAATGGGTTGCCTGAGCTAGCCAGGAAAACCAGTGACTTGGCAGAATTTAAATCATTGGTTAATATGCATGACTAAATGCATGACGCGTTGGACGTAATCATCTTCTTTTTTGAAGTAACGTCTGTATTATATAAGATAAGATTGAAACTTTTGCTGGGATAATTCTGTTTTTTTTTTAGGCTGAGATTTCAATAAACCTTCAAAAATGTATACATCAAATGTTGTTATATTTATTTAGAAACTTTTGTACACGATTCTAAATGTCGTAATCTACAACTGAAAGGTGCTGATAGCGGAGAATTTGTTTTGCCATTTTATATTACATTGTATGGTTGTGAACTTTTGTTTTAGTAAATAAATACAAGATACATGTATCCACTGACACATATCTACATACATTGTACCCGTAGACATGTATCCACAGTCATGCATCCACTTGGAATACACATTAATTTTTTTTTTATTGCTTTTAGTGTGGTTTTTTTTTTTTTGTTTAAATTTGATTTGATTGCAAAATTGTTGGTATCGGACTGTTTAGTATTTTGATGATACTGAAAACACTCGTAAGAAAACTTTACATTGATTTGAAGCGGAAGTCACTTTAAACAGTTTCTTTATTAAGTCCTTAATAAAATAATTTTAAAAAAAATAAAAAAATTTACTCTTTTTGCTATGACTGCTAGGTCAAGCATATGGTTGAACATAATTATTCCCGATTGTATGAACTGAGGTAGGGTTGTAGTTGTGCTTCTGATATTGAGACCTGCCTGGGGTAGAACACTCCGAGGGTCCTTTCTGAGTTTGTGTGAAACACAAACTCTCTTTGTAATTTGTTTCAACTAGGTCCCAATCTTTTTTGAAACGGTTGCAGTGTCATGGCGTGTGTTTTTTTTTCCTCGCTCCAATCCCAGTCCTTTAATAGGTCATTTTCCTACACCTGGTAAATCTCTTCTCGTGAGAGTCAGTTTACTGAAATAAGATTTCGTTGCGTTACTGAAGGTTGAGCACTTGATAAGTACTCACCATAGCGCGCAGGCTTCTCTCTCGTTCAACGTCAACGAGGATTGGGGGGGGGAATGGTCTGGGTAGTTGGTAGCATAGTTGGTCAAGTATCATCCCATCTCATCTGTCGCTTGACTTTCATGGCTACTTTTGTCGTAGGGGTGCTGTGACAGTTCGCGGAACCAAATCCCTCCACTTTTCCTATTCAGCAGCTGTTCTTAGCAGTATATCAAGAGAGAGGCTTGTCCATTCTTTTATGTTGTCCAGCCAGCTTTTCTTTGGACAACCCTTTCTTCGTGCTTCCTTCACTGTACCTTAAAGAATGACAACGAGCCATGTCTTACAACAGGACCTAACCAGCTCAGCTTTCGTCTCTTGACAGTTTCGTGCATGACAATAAATATACCGTATAAACGTTTAACGTACAAATAGCCAAATGTTCCATTTTCAGTTCTCTAGGTAATAAACATTCTCTCAGTACTGAGCCACGTCATCATAATTTATTGTATTAGCTTTCTACAATCGACCTGCTTGAAAAGGACATTCAAATGCTCCGAGGTATTCGTACTCAGAAAGATGCATACAATTATAATTTTATGCCGAGCATCAAGCCAAAAGTTTCTATAAATAGATGTTTGACAGAGGATGTCCCATAAATACATAGCCCGAGGGCGGGGCTGTCTCTAGTAAATGCCTTGCTACGTGTAAGGATTTCCGGTTATACTGTAATGTGGCTCCAAATATCGCATCGAAATCTCGTGTTGCAGTCTTGCCTGATAAGGGATACCGAGTGTGTACTTAGAGCACGCTTGGATAGGCTTATGGTGTATTCATTTCTGCTAGGATTACCAATGTTTTAACTAAAAATGGAAAGACATCTCTCTTAGATGTCAAGAAAGAATGACGTCTGCAAAGTAGAATTGCAGATGGAAAGGCAGCCAAGTAACAGTTTTTGATACTTAAAATAACCATTTTGAACCATATTTTATTTGGTCGTTATATAATTGAAAATGAATGGATCCCTGGTCGTGTGGTATGCACTATCTATATCATCTATGAACAGTCGTCACAATTGTCTTGGGTTTGAACCTAGTCCTGCCCTGTCATCCCCTCCTGTCCTGCTGAAGATTTGGGTCAAGGACGTATTAATTTCATTGTTAATGGACCGTACGAAATTTGTCTAACAAATCTATGTAATGAACACGGATCATAGTGTATCGTTTCTAGATATAGGAAATGTTAATTCCGCCATCTTGTAGGTATGAATCCTTGCCAATAATGTGCAAGTGTGCAGATCACGTGATCACATAGCCCATTGATGCAATAGACTTTGTCCACTTTGCCAAATGAAATACTGCTCCGATATCTTACTTTTTTAAAAGCCTTAAGCACATGGCATGTGAGAGAAATATATTTAAAAAATAATCAAATTTCGACGGGTCAGAAATTTAAGTTATTTTTTTTCAAAAAAAAAAAAAATTGTTTTTCGCATTTTTACTGACAATACAGTTGGCAACACTGTCGTAGTTAAGAAACGTTCGTAATATGTAAATACAGTTCCGGATTTACGGCTGTGCGTCTACCCAGGGCCTACACAAACTTAAAAATATACTTTTTTCAACTAAAATAAGCACGTTAAATATTTTAAAATAGAAGTAAAATGAGATGAAATATGGTAGGCCTATGCTTTAAAATATAAGTTATCATTATTAATAGGTGGATCTTTATTAAAGCTTTCAAAAAAAAATAAGTTTAGGGGCCTCCACATCCAGAACTGCTAACAGTTCGCTTTGCTAATAACATAAAGAATTTATTTTAACCTATTGTGGATTTTCATCTATGGCGGAAAACTAAGAACGCGAACTATTTCGTGTATCCGGTGTACGTAAAGAGCAAGTGTTGATTAGCTATGTGATTTAGGCTTACGACACCCTTTTGTGCACCTTTAAATCTAAGCACTTTCGCTTGCAGCACAAGTTTGTGTCATTTAGTTGGCAGCGATGAGCAATGTCCTTGACATTGTTTAAGATCCAAACATTTCCTTGAAAATGCTCAGTTTTTGAAAGTAGTGCTTACATTACATTGCTTACTGTCATAAGTTTTAGAACAGATTTATAAAAAAAAATCACGTTTATTGTTTCTCCCCCCCTCCTTTTTCCCTGGTGTGACTTTTTCTCCTGCTGTTTTAATTTCTTAGAAAGCGTTACGGCAATATTTAGCTTGTGATCTTGGTCACGGTGTGTTGATCACGTGGAATTGCAAGTCCTCGAGCCGATCGTCTGCTGTTTCTATTCACATCCTATTCTTTTAAAGTGCGGGAAATGGGAGAGTATTTTGTAGGCCATCGCTCGCTTAACATTTGCCCTCAGGGGGATGCCTGGTCCTGCATAAGTGATCGCTGAATTTTGCTACGTTGACTATCTCGGTGAGATTCAAAAGTGAAACTGAGGCAGCTACCCAGCTACATTTGAAAGTAGGCCTAAGACTTGGAGGTAACTACCCAGGTCCATTTGAAAAAGAAAAAAAGAAGGCTTGGGGGTAGCTACCCATCTACATGTTAAAGTGAACAGGGCCGCCTTAAACATAGGGAAACTACGCAGCCGCATAGGTCTCCGATTGCTGGGGGTCTCGGACAGGACTCAAAAGAAAATTTTATTTTAGAGAAAAAAATTGCGAAACATGGATCAATCTCAAACATAAAACTCTAAGGCTCTGTGTCTACTAGTCTAAACTCCAAGTCTCTACTATGATTCAAGGTTAATTTGTACAAATTTGTCCTAGCATATGGAACTAGGAGTGTGCCTTTATCTTTGTGTCTTTCTGGGTATTTTATTAGATTTTGTTTTAATTTAATTCACGAATGTTTAGATCTACTTGTTAGACTACAGATGCTAGACCATTTGTTTCTTTCTTTTGGTGAAATATCGAAAGGTTATGTCTAATTTTCTAAAATTATGCGAGTGGGATATAAGTCAAAGGGTGCCCCCGCCAGACTTGGCGAGTCAAAGCTTGAAGAGCTGGACAAGTTCACGTACCTTGGCAGCATCATAACAAATGATGGAGATGCCTACCATGATGTAGCGTGCCGAATAAGAAAGGCAGGGAGCATTTTTCTAAAGGTTACAGCCTATTTGGACTTGCCAAGCCATTTGACTCGAGACAAAAATACACCTTCTCAACACAATCGTCATTCCAACTGCTACATATGCATGTGAGACATGGAAGTCATCTGTCAAAATTGAGAAAAGGCTAAATGTGGCTCAACAAAAATGGCTGAGACGGATTTTGGAAGTCAGTTACACAGATCGTGTCTCAAACAAGGAAATCCTATGCCGAACTGGGAGTCGAACACTTAGTGAGGTTGTGACTGAGCGTCGCATGAGGTTTGCGGGACATGTTCTACGTCAAAATGAATTACGCACACCAAGAGTTGCGATAACATGGAAGCCAATACGAGGAAAGCGCTAACAGGGACGTCCTCGTATTACTTGGCGCCACACCTTCATGGAGGACCTCAGAACAGTGGACACCAGGTGGGAGGAGGTTTCAGACATTGCCTATGACAGATCTTTATGGAGACAGCTTGCCGCCCAATGCGCCGAACGGCGCGGGAGGACCTAAGTCTAAGTAAGTCTATGTCTAATTTGGTGATCATGAATCGTCCACGAAGCTTAGTCTTGTTATCGGTGCTAGGTTTAAACTAAAAACAAAATCGGTCATGAGATCTGTATGAATATGTTTAAGAAGCTAAAGGAACGCTAATATAATTGAACGCTACAGAAAATGTGTTATATGAATTTAAATTTGTTGATTTAGATATAGACACATGAAGGTTTTAAATTTATTGCTTTTTTTTTATATTTTGGTGTTAACATAGTTGGTGTAGGCATCTGTTGCTTACTCAGCTGAACTACGAATTGTATTGTGAAATGTTGTCTAGTTTAAATACAAAACCTAAAAATTTGACCAAAAAAAAAAAAAAAAAGCAGGGTTTGAAATTCAATAACCCCACCACTCGGGCTTTGGGAGTATCCTAGGTTAGACTTGCAAGTCTGCTGTTCTCAGACGTGACCTTGACCTATCCCTTACTCAGTTGACCGTCTTTCTTCCATTTCTCTGTCTTTTGCCTTTGATTGACAATGTCTTTCACTGACAGGCCTGTCCATTCTTTTTTTTGTTGTCTTCCCATGGCTTTCTCTGTCTGCCGCTTTTTTTTTGTACAGCTGTAAAAAAAAAATTCTATTATTAAAAAAAAAAGAGAATTTAAAACTTTTTTTTTGTTTCGTTTATTGTGTGCCTGTGTAATTGATGTCTCTTTTGAGAATAACAATGAGAAGTTTTTCAAGCCACTTCCTGCATTTCATTTTTTTATTTACGCCTTGGATCCAATTGTGTAAGTTCAAAGGTTAATCACTAGAGAATGAGGAGTTGTTTGATTATGGGAATGTTATAATTCTGTCTTGTTAATACGTTATTGATTATAAATAACTAAAAAAAAAAAAAAGGAAGGTCTGTTACTGAATATGTGCATCCCCCCCCCATGCACTCCCCTCTCCCTCAGTGACCACTCCTTGGGAACTGGGACAGAGTCCTACCTGTGCTGGGGGGGGGGGGGGGACATGTCTCATTATACAACTCATTAATGACAGTGCTAACATTCAATCTGAGAACACTTCCCCCCCCTCTCCCTGCCTGTCCGGGTTATCTCCCCACCTCATTATCTTTGAACAAAACTAATGATATAAGCCCATACAGCTTAATAACTTAGTCATTGAAATGATGGGGGGGGGGGGAGTGTTGAGTATTTTCCTTTGTTCTCCTCCCCTTTTTAATTATTGTGATGACAGCCCCCCCCCCCTCCTATTAACATTGGATTTCTTTTCTCTATTTGCCCCCCCCCCCCCTCTCTTTCTCTCTCTCTCTCATGAAGAGGTTAAAATAGCATTGTTTTAATTACAGACATAAAAAAAAAGCCCTGTTATGAATAAAAAAAAACAAAAAACAACCACCTCTACCTACCTTTCTGACCAGTTTGGGCAAAGCTTTTGATTTGCCAGATTTTTTTGTCCTTCTTGATTAAAAAAAATATGCTTTAACTTTACAATTTTTTAAAAATAACTTCATTTATTTTTGGATATATGTTTTGTTCTGCTTTGCTTATAACCTAAAGGTATTCCTACACACCTACTGTAGACTGTGCTGTCTATATACAGCTTTTAGTATTCATGTATAATCTCATTAGCCTACTTTTGTAAATTATCTTTGTGGTTCTTGCATTGTCTGATCCTAATATGTTCCAGGGTAAGAAATGTTCTCTGTTATATGTTTTAGTATTTGTGTGGATTTATTTTTGTCATGATATAGAGAGGTTTAGCAAAGAGAGTCTACCCCTATGGCAGGTTCTCAAATTTATACACTGAAGATACTAGATCTTGCATGTACTATTTAGATGCAGATACTTCTATAGAAGAAAGTGAATATTGGATTGTATATATGCACACACACACACACACATTACTTTTTGAATTAACTATATTGTTGAAAAATCTTACAAAAATGTAAAAAAAAAATATTTTTTTTTGTTCATCCATAAGTTACAAATTATAAAATGTACTAAATGTTTACCTTTTCACTATTGATAAAGACAATTATTTCCAGAGGGACTATTTTATAAACAATTTTGCGACTGTTTTCAGGTCAAGATACGCAGGCAAAGATGTTTACAACTTTCAAGACATGAAAGAATATTTAGGTGAGTGATTTATTATTTAGTATTCACTTTCATGTTCTGTTTAAAATCCAAAAGTCCACAGGGAAGTCAAAATGTATGTCGCCTGCCTCTGTGGGCAACATTTGATTAGGGTCTTATATGACTAGGGACAATACGTGTCAGAGTAGCTTAAAATATTTGGCAAACACAATTCAGCTCTTGTTTGAATTCCTTGTTTGACCATGAAATTTTAATCATCATCATCAAACTTCATTAGAGTGAGGGCTTGAGAGGCTCAAATCCTCTCTTGCAAAAGCCCTGGACAGAAACCCTGCTGTCTTGCGTAGTGCATAAATGTCGCCATACAGGTCCAGAATTTTTGGTTTCCCAGACCTGTCGAGACGGAGATTAGCAAGTCTGGGGCAGTCAAACAGAATATGAGGCACGGTTTCCTCTTCTTCCCCGCAGCGGGGGCACTGCGAATCGAAATTTGGCCATAGCCTTGAGAAATATGAGCCAACAGGACAATGGCCTGTCCTGCACTGTGCTATAATAGCTTGCTCAGGCCTGGACAGCCTCCACCACGGGAAAGTGCGGTCAGGGCGCCTCATGCGCTCCCAGACTCCACAGGCTTTTTGGGACTTGTCTCAGCACTCAAACCACTTTTCCATTTCTGTTTTTTTTGTATTATAGCCAGAGCATGATGATGAAATTTTAATAGTTATTTGACTCCATTAGAGTTCTGTTTGCTGTTATGAACGCCAAATTGCAGCAAAAAACATCAACTATAAATAACGGCTAATCCATCCAGGGACAGTCTTAAATTCTGAAGAACTCATCATTTTTGGTTTCAAAGTCAAAGAGAGGGATATTATGTGTGTGTATGTTTATATATATATACATACACATATACACACACAATCACTTGCCGTTGACTGCCTTCCGTTGTATAATGACATTGCCTTATTTCATAAAGCACTTTTTTTAGAGATGCATTCTTGACTTGTTTGCTATGAAGGTTGGGGCTTTGCATGAAATAAGTCTGGGCAATGTCTATGGTTGGAACATTGTTCCCCATACAGTAGTTCCCTCCCCTCCATGCCGCTAATGGGTCCAAAAGAAAAGCTGAGGCAGCTGCATTGCAACTAGGTGCTGTAAAGTACCTAAGGGTAAATCAATATGGCACACTAAAAGTAACAAATTAGACCATTTTATAACTCATTTCTCATAGTGTCAGTGTACAGCTTTATGCCTTACCAGAGTATCCACAGATAGGAGAGTTTGTAACTTGAACTTCAGTTTGTAACCCAAGTTGTTTTTGTTTTCCTAACTGGCTACCATAACTCAACTGGGGGGGGGGGGACTTAACAAGATTACCCAAGAACCAACACAGTTCTTAGTTACAGCTAGTTTCATTCTGGGCATTAGTTCAACATGAATACTACAACATGTTCCTAGGATATGAGAAATGCGCTCATCTTTGATCATGAAGGAGGAGCTGTATTAGTGAAACATAAGTAAATCATTACACTTTGATTAGTTTTCTTTTTAGAGCTAAAATTGTGTTGAAAAAAAAAACTTGGAAAAAACTGTAACTGCGCTAATGATGTTGATATGGTTATTTCACTCTGTTATTTTGATAGAGAGATCAGTTTTTGTGTTTCTTGTCTTGTAAGATACCCGCACCTACAACACGACCGAGATGAAACAGTTTAACCAGACTAGCTACAGCCCCAGTGGTCAGTATGGAGGGCCCATCAGCCAGCAGCGATCTCTTTTCACCCGTATCAACACCTTGAGGGAGAAGGAGGACTTTGGAGGTGGGAGCACAGAGATTTTGGAGAGGGACGTGGTAAGTCTTGTTTCCTTCTTCAAGGAGCTTTGAAATTTGGTCATGCAACCCTTGTGGATCACGCCCTAAAAATGAAATATACACAACATGAGGGTGTCACTATTCAAAATTAAAGTTATGTCTGTTTATAGCTATGGTATAGTGCTATTCCTTTTGTAAATTTCTCATTTGGACTAAAGAATTCAATCCTAGATACACATCTATGGTTACTTCTTCTTCTTCTTCTTCTTCTTCTTCTTCTTCTTCTAGCCAGCTTTATTGCTGCTGAGCTGTCAGCTATTTTGCAGACTGTGCCATGGAAAAAAAGTGTGCTGTTTTCTTCAGTTGTTCAGCACTGCCGTGCAGGGTGTTGGTTATGTTGGGCTGGAGTGATAGTAGGGTCTGCCTAAGGTGGATTAGGAAGGGGCATTCGCAAAGGATATGGTTTACGATCCATGGTTACAGGTTAAGCATTTGTAATCACCAGATGCTACAGTGTTTTCAGACTTTCTTTGGGTGAGTTCAACATCTGTGCTTCAGGACCCCCCTCCTTTATGAATGTGAGCCTATCCTGTGCTTTATTCTCCCAACTTTTGGTGTTGATCTAGAAGAGTTTCATGTGTCATTGAATTACACTGAATTACCTTATTGTATTTTGATGAATTTTGTGAAAGTGTAAATACTGAACATGACTTAGATAGGACTGGAAGTAAGGTTGTATGTGAGATTGAGAGTTTAGTTGCGTGGGTGAAAGGACTTGTTGAAGTTGAGCAGACTCCTGTCAGCTGTTGAAATAAGTTAGTTTTCTTGTCAGTTGGACGTCTTGACTAACTATTAAAACAGCTTAGATACCTTTCTGTCATATAACAAAACAACAATCAAGGTGAAACAGAGAGCAAATTGTGGTGAAACAAGGCTATACAAGGCATAGGATGATTGTAGTAATTTCTGTGACCACGTAAACCTACTTGTGATCTGCTTGTATTGCCACATCCTGTACAGACAAGGCTGTTTCTTTTTTTGTCTTTCATGTCTGTCTTTGGCTTTTTCTTTGGGCCCCATATGTGTATAACATTTATTCCTTAGCTTTAATATCATATCATTGAGTACATGCTACTAGCTATAATAACATCAATCTTACTGCCCTAGCCTTAACATTATCTGTCTTCCAATCATAGCTATAAATTGAGATGTCAGGGGAAGTCAGTGTGTAAAAATTCTTGCCTTTGTTTAGTTTATGATTTAATAGCATCCATGTGTTTATTGCTTCCTTGACACATCCTTGCAGTGGGGTGTCGAAACAAGAACCAAACACAAATGACTCAATTGACACATTGAGTTAGCTTGACATGTCGCAGCTCTAGGGGACAAGAGTTTTTGAGAGAAGAATGGGAAGAAAATATAATAATCCCGGATGAGAACTTGAACCACAGACCTCTGAATGGACCTCATTCACCACCAAAACAGACGGTCACATGATAATATTGATAAAACAAAAAAAAAACCTGTCACTTGATAACCATTGTTGATTAAAATTAGATCGTAATTTGTTTAGAAGATAGGGAAATGAGATCCATTGGCAATTTTGTGTAGCCAGTGAAAATCATTTGTTTCAGCACTCCACTATATGTTTGAATAGTTTTGAAATGTAATGATTTGTACATTTTAACATCATATCAGACTGAATTAGTACACTTTTTATTTAAAACTTTACAACCATTGCAGATCTACTCCATTAATCAACTACAAGCTTTATCTTGTCTCTTTACCTAACCATTGTTCAACTTTTGTTTTGATGTCACATTTTCTCTCTCTCTTTCTCCAGCAATTGCTGAATCACTGCTTCGATGACATTGAGAAGTTTGTGGCCAGACTTCAGCAAGCAGCCGAGTCCTACAAGGAGTTGGAGAAGAGAAAGCGAGACAGGGGAGCTAAGAACAAAAAGAGACAGTCTGGAGGTCAGCATTGTACATTTTCAACTAGTTAGTTAGAGTTGTGCACCTTGACTCTTTAACACTTTTAGAGCAATAGTTGATATATAGGCCATGACATGTAGAGCAATAGTTGATATATAGGCCATGACATGTAGAGCAATAGTTGATATATAGGCCATGACATGTAGAGCAATAGTTGATATATAGGCCATGACATGTAGAGTTTGTTGAAGGTAAACAATCATAACTACATTTAGGCAAAGCCATGTTTGGATTTAAAGCTGTCTAGCTGTAGTAATATCTAACTTTCTGACTGCCTGAAAGGGGAGGAGGGGGTGGGTAGCAGAGTGGTACACTGTGATTTTGAACTAAGGGATGTTTTAGAAGGCCTCTGAGTTCACCCGACTCTAATAGGTACCTGAAATATGTTGATAAAAGTAATGGGGGTTGATCATTGTGATGGTCACATGACACCTTAGTTAACACTAGGCTATACAAACAGATGAGCTTGACATCATCTGCTTCCATAGACCACAATGTCTGAAAGTGGTACCTTAACCATTTTATCCGATATATGCTACAACAATTTGTACAAGTTCTTCTTCTTCCCTAGTGCCATTAGGTAATGGAACAGGTTGCCTGACTCAGCCAGGAAAACCAATGAATAATTTGACACATGAAATTCGTAGGACATAATCATCTTATTTTGTTGAAGTAACGTCTTTAATATATAAGATAAGAAGATATCCTGTCTCCACAGTTTTAGTTGAGTGAAGGAATTGCTAAATATTGAGAATTATTATGACATTCATTCTCAGTAAAAAACGTTTCAAAGTGGCGATTTTAGAAACCATTCACTTAGTAGACACTTTTATTCCCTGAGAGATATCAGGCAACAGTATGTCTCTCTAGAGGATTCAGTATTGGGCCTCTATCAAACTCTGTATGATGGATGACAAAATAATATTATTTAAGATATTATAGGCATGTATATATATATTACCTAATTCAGAGGCAAGCCCCTTGTCAAAGTGTGTAAAGATCTGTACTCTTATTGTTAAATTTCTAATTTTTTTTTACTGAATTCTTTGTGACTTTATGTTAATATAAATATAGTCTGGTACTATTCTCTACACAGATATTGTCTATGTATCTCGTGTGTGGCAGAATGGAAGAGAATAAAAAATTTATAAATTATAAAATATCTGCAGATTTCATTGTAATACGATGTAGAGCGACCCAAAGAATAGTAACATTAACAATATGCCTTTTAGTAATCTAGATAGAAGTTTTCAATATGGTTGAGTGTTGTATGTTTATTTTCAAGTTTTTGATACTGCAATACTAATATTTCATTTCTTTCTCTCTCACTGCTGCTACATTGTACAGGAGGTAATCCTTAGTTTCAAATTTTCTAGCTCTATTAATAAATCACTTTAGTCTATCAGAATGCAGATAAAGAGGAAAAAAAAAACAAATTTATGTTAACATTGACTTGCAGTACTCATTATGTTTCTTTAACTTCCATTCCAATTATGGTGCAGATTTAATTTAAGATTAAATTGCTATTTGAAATTTCTGTAATTAAAAGAACCATCAAAAATTGTTTTAAAAAAAATGTTTATGTATTTTGATTTTAAATTTGATGTTTCATTTATTTGTTACTGTAACCCATCTTCTAATATACTGTTTAACAAACTCTCCATAACACTTGATTCTGATCCAGTGTTTCTTCATGGACTTTTACATTTTAATTCTCCACTGACCATTTCTAACTTTCCTGTGAACACTAACACTCTAATTCAAAAATGAGAAAACCTAATTTCAACTGGCCAGTTGATGACACAATTCTAAACTGACCAGACCAAGTCATAAATATTTTTCCTCCACTGACTAATTTCAATAAATTGTTGTAGGCTCTGTTTCTTACTGATAACTGTCAACCTTGTTTTTTCAGAATGAGTCAGATAATCGACTTGTACTCAAATGTTTCTTAAGTGTGTAATTTCAGACTGTATATTGAGATATTTCTTTCTTGATCAGAAAAGTATGCTCTATGCATTCAACTGATTGTAAAACAACAAACCAACAAAGAATTTTGTTCATTCATCCATTCCCTTTTTTTTTGTACCCCTCAAAGCTCTCAATTTGAATTGAGATTATTCAACTCAATTTTAGTTAAATTAATTAAAATTTTACAATATTTTTAACACTTAAGTGAGTAGGCTACATCTTAGTAATCAATTAGATACATTTGAAAATTTCATTTAGGAAAGAGAATTAATTTAATGTAGATTTAATTTTTGTTGTTACAACTTCACTTGAGATTGTATTATGTTCACAATATTACAACCTGTATTCTCCACAGATGGCATGTTGAATGCTAGAGCTCGGCCACCACCAGATAAGGACTTTGTGGATATCTTCCAGAAGTTTAAGCTTTCCTTTAATTTACTGGTTGGTAATTTTTTTATCATCATTAGAACTGACCCCTTTAACTAAGTATGCAAAACTGATTTTTTTTTTTTCTGTTTAGTGTTTTTTTATTTGCAGTAAATTTTTTATAAATCTATGCAAAATTCTTAGAATTACTGGAAAAAAAAAGTTTTGAAGTTATTATTTTTTAATTAATTATGGTTTTAAAAAAGCCATGTTTGGAAATAACTTAGTCTCAGTTTACATTTCCATAACCAAGTAACAAACTAAATCATTGTACACTTAGAGCATATTGTATTGTCTTACATCACACGAAAAGGATAAAGATTGTTAAAAAAAAAAGGTTAAGATTTAATTTTATTTTAAAATTGTTTTTTTTTGCCATTTTTAATTAACCATTACAAAATGGAATATTCATTGAGCTCAAACTTACACAAAATGTTTCCCCAATAATCCAGATCCACAAATCGAATTTTTAAAAAAATGTAAAAATGGGCTAGTTTGGCATCTCTATTCTTAGTTACATTGTTATGATTCTTTGCTAAGCATTGTTTTTGTCACTTTAACTAACCGTAGGAATGATTTTGTTTTTCCTTTGACTAAAACACATAAAGATCTGAGTAGATGTTCAGTTATGCTGAATCTTTCTGTTTAAATAATTTCCTTTTCTCTACCTAAGGCTAAACTTAAAGCACACATCCATGATCCCAATGCACCAGAGTTGGTTCACTTCCTGTTTACACCCTTGTCACTGATCTATGAGGCCAGCCGTGACCCCTACCATGGTAACCAGAATCTTGGAGACCAGGCTGTGGCCCCCGTCTTGACCTCAGAAGCCAAACAACTTCTGCTTAACTGCCTGACGTCCAAGGAGATAGAACTATGGCAGGCCCTGGGCAAACACTGGACCACAAGCAGGTCAGTATTTCTTTGAGATGTAATCTCTATTTTAATGAAGCACATCTGTTTCAACATTGTGGCTAATGCTCATTTTTGTTTCTCTTACTATCTCCATCCCCTAAAGTGCTGCTAAAGAAAAGTTTAGAACAAGCAGAAATTAAACACGATACTGACACCAAAGTTTGCTAATACAAAATGTAAAATTGCAATAATACTGTTATGGAGTGTGTGTTGACTGTGGGAAGAGGTTAGCTATGCAGTTTGAATGATGCAAGATAAGCGGCATTGATGTCAGTGGTCTTTGGTAGGACAGACGATTCCTTATTGCCAGTCTGAAAAGTGTTATTATAGTGCATTAGATTTTGTTCCCAATACTATTTTAAAATATTACTTAAGTCTGCTACATTGATTTCATTTTATCTCAAGTTGAATTTGTTTATATTATAATAAAAGTTATATTTAGTTTTGTTCACATAGACGTTATTTCAAGTTTTATAAGTTAAGATATAATGCACCTACAGCGGTTTAGTTGCCTACCATCAGTTTGGTACTATAAGTCAACGACAGTCTTCAACAAATTTCTACAGCACTAGAATATAATTTCTGAAAACTAAAACACTATGGAATAAATGGAGGCACAAAGAAAAAATGTTTAGGACAAATACATAAAAGATTTCTTCTTTCACAAGTCATTTGAGCTGTTTAAAGCAGCCAGGAAAACTAATGACTACTTAGATTAAAATTTTCTAACGAATATGAATGACTAGATTAACACGCTGATATCATTATGATGTAACGCAAAGTAAACCTTTTGGTTTCTAGTGGAGATGTAAATTTAAGAACTTGATAAGGATTAGGTTAAATTCGGCTTAGTTTCATTTCTCAATATCATTGATTTGATCTAGTTTTAATTTCACTGTAAGTAATTTCAGTGACATCTAAAACTAGAAATACTTGTGACATCTAAAACTAGAAATATTTGTGACATCTAAAACTAGAAATATTTGTGACATTTAAAACTAGAAATATTTGTGTCGTTGCCTCATGTTTTACCTTAAGAGTAGAATAAGATAAATGAAATAATCTCAAACCATCAGTTGGTCCTAAGTACATTTGAGAACTAAGCTTGATATCTCATTTTTAAAATGTATTATAGAATGCCAATCACACAATATGGGACTCAATCTAAATTCTTAATGCGTAATATTAATGCTGTGCACTACATAACTGATGTATTATTCTTAAATCTTTTAAATTCTTATTGGCATAACATGGACTGAATTGTGCCAATGTGCCATAAAATCTAAATTCTTAATCAGTACCAGTATTTAATGTAAATGGATCAATTTCTGACCCTCTAACCCTATTATGTTTAGCACTGTTCACTAATTGAGAGTGCCAATCTATCAATATAATCAAATGTATTTCAGAGATGAATGGAATGGACACATTCCTCCGTATGTCCCAGAGTTCTATGATGGTTGGCAGCCAGCTGCTGGAGTCATAGATGAAATGACTGCAAGGACGGCTGTGATGGCCCAGCAGCCCATAGCTATTGACCATGGCAGAAACTCAGGGTTGATGGACGATAGAATAAGGTCCTATGTAAGTATTGTAATTGTTCATAGCTAAAAGACAAAAATCAAAATTTCATTCACATTATTGACCAGTGCAGTCATCTCTTGTATTGAAATAAGTTTAAACAAAGATATAAATAATTGTTAAGACATTGTCTGTATCTCCTCACAACTTTATAAGGCTGGTAGTTTTATGAGTGGGTTTATAGAAACTCAGTGAGAAAATACAAAGTGATTGTTCAGTTGTAAAATAATATTTAGATATATATCCTTGAAACAAAAATATGCCTTTGTCTGATCTTTGCTTTAAACTTGCAGTCCAATAAATCTTTGACCTAGTCTGATGACTATAAAGTCTGTAAATTTAATTCTTGTTGTTTTATGTCTTAAGTATTAAGTCAGTTTAGATCTATTATGTTCAGGACTACAATTAAAAGTTGAAACAGTATTTGTTTACTTGTGTACTGTCATGTCCCTTAGGGCACAAGTTTTTCATGTCTTAAGAAAATTTCCACAGAGTTTTGTTTGTTTTACATGTTCCTTCAGAGTGGAAGATAAAAGTACTTCCTAGTTCAAACCTCTTCCAGGATGATGGGGGATGGCATTGAGCAGGGACTATTGGGACAACCAAGTGACAGTAAAGCACATGACAAGACAGCCATCCAGCATGGTGTGGGAGTTATCCTGGGTCTTCGGATTAGCATTCATAAGCTTGCGCCTAACTTAGTCATTGTAAATGTGAACCAGAAAAATATTTGGAGAGACAACAATGGGGGGGGGGGGGCGAAGATATGGAGAAGTTACGAGTATGTTGTTTTGTATCCTCACTTTATGCTGTAGTTGAGAGACCTTTGTATAAATCTCACAGATCTCAGCTAGAACAAAGAAGATGAATTAACTATAGACTTGTGATGTCAGGGGAAAAAATATATTCACCTCATTTAGATGAATCTAGAATTTAAGGGTACACTAACAAAAGACTTCACATTTGTTATCAAATTGGTTCTTGCATCATAAACCACATTTGGAATAACAAATGGAATAGTTTATGTATGTGACATCACAGTTTTGAAACTGTTCATTCAAATCTAAGTCAATCTACTACAGCAAGAATTTTCAAGTTAACTACTTGACTTACTTGACCTACTTGACTTACTTGACCTACTTGACTTACTTGACCTACTTGAGAAAAAAAAAGTTAAAGTCTACAATCAATAAGGGCAAGCGATATAATGTTAATCTGTCTCTATGACAAATGTAAACAAGATTTAAATAAGCTTACCACGCAGCCAGCACTATGACATTTTCTCTCTCCCTAATTTATGTTACATAATCATTACTGTTGCCTGGATTCGGGGACATTCTGAAGTCCTCAATTAAAAAAAAAATCATCTTTCTCTGAAATTTGAACTTAGCACACTAACTAGGTGTGAAGAAACTCCTTGCGGTTCTCTACATGCTAAGAATTATTTTATTTCGAAAAAATTAATAACACTTGATGTCATCAATGGTAATATTGAAATTTTTACAACTTTTTTTTATTCCAGAACCCCCTTCCAGGCCCAATGCATTTCCCTGATGAGGATAGGTTCCACAGAAATGACTTTGAGAGGTTTGAGTCGGCTCCAAGAGGCTATGAACCTAACCCGCTTGCTTACGAGACTCATTCCAGAGGAGGTTTTGAGCCTTTTACTGCTCGGGGATTCGAACCTGTGCAAATACCCAGAGGGTATGAGCCCACTGGTTCCCGTGTCTTCGAGTCCCAGGGCATAAGAGGCTATGAACCTCAGTCAAGAGAGAGGTCGCCTGCTCAGTCTGGAATGGGCAGCCCATACTCTTTAGATTTTGTAGAGACGCACACAATAGAAAGGTGACAGCAATGTGTGGGAGATATCTCTGTTCATTTCAAACTTAATTATAATTTTTTTTCTTCTGAAAATACAGTTTAAAAGTAAAATCTTGCTACATTAGTTCTTATGGAAGAAAATAAGATTGGCTTTAAAAAAATAAGTTCTTATGGAGAAAAAAAAGATAGGCTATAGAAAGAGAAATGTTTAATGTAAGTGTCACTGTTTTAATGATATTTATTTGACATGTTCCTTTCTCTGTCTAGTGTATACTTTTTAAAGTCCTGCTACTGCTAAGTAAATTTCTTTCCTTATCTGTTGAAGAGTTCTTTTAGTTGTACTTTTAGACTTGTTGATTCAGTTTTCTTTTTTTTTTTTACACAAGACAAAATGTTTTGTTACAAGTTTCACTTCTTTGGTTGTTTTCACATTTTCATTGGTTACAAACAGAAGTTTGTCTGAAAAGATCAAAAATTTTCTGTTAGAAGCTGACTTTTTATTTTGTTTCGTCTTGTTCTAGAATTCAGTAAACAAAAAATTTCAAACGCTCATCTTAATGAAATTTTGTCGTCAGAGCTGCCATTTTAATGTCTTTGAAATGATTGTCTAATGTTCAAGTGTTATTTTTAGATCAGGTCATCAGCAAACTTTGACATCAGACAGGTAGATGATAACATATAGTGTTAGTAAATACACACACAAAAATTGTTAACTAAATAACAGTATCTTGCAGATACCAGTAGTATTGAATTCAAGTAGGCCTATTAGTTGAATTATGAGAACAAACAAAAATAGATGAAAAGTCCCCACACATGAGCATTAAGATGTGGGCTGTCACTGATTTCAGCAATATGTTTCCATATAAGATGATCTAATTCTGGAGACATATTGATGTGTGCTAGCTTATTTCTGTATCTAATTTACCTGCTAAACAGATGCATCAAAGTAAAAAAAAAATTAAAAAAAACTTAACCCAATAGCGCCTATTTCCGGTTTGAAAAGTTAACCCTAAAATACCAAACAAATAGAAATATTTATAAATTTTAAAAATGTAATCAGTAATCCCTCGATATTGCGCAGTTCATCTTTTGTGGATTTGCTAATTAACAGGTTTTTTTTTTCAAGGGTACCTATAGTTGCTTTATCTAGATATTGAGGGAAAATTTTGAACAGTGAAAGATGAAAAGCCAAAATGTTTCATTAAATCCTTTAAAAATTTCAGAAAATTCTGTAATTTTTTTCTGCTATTATTAGCCCCTTGTGAGTAAAAAATTTTTACTTAGGTCTCTTTAGCTCATGTATTTATTTGTTATGTTATAAATTTTTTATGTTATTAATTTGAATTATGAAGTAGATCCTGTGCATCCTCTTTGAATTAGTGTGAAAAAATTAATATAATACAATACAATAAATTAATTTAAAAAAAAAGAGTTGCACACTTGTCTTCGTCAGATAAGACATGAGCTCTTTATAGATGAAAGTTTAAAAAACTGCTGTTCACTTCCTATGCATCCTACTGAATAAGGCATCTATCATAAGCACCACTTCCTACCGCAATAGGCTAGGCGCAATTGGGTTAAACGTGATTTGTTTTCAATATTATTTGCTTCCATCTTTTAAAACATCAACTTCCAGCAAACTTTTTTTTTTTTTACTTTCCCCATTGCTAAGATGCAGATGTTTGTGATTCTTTTACTGCAGATTAACTCTCAGTGTTCTATTTATAGTGTTCTATTTATATTGTTCTATTTATAAACTGTTGTTTTATTCTTAGCCAAACAAAACTCAAAAAGTTTCATTTCATTTTGTTACTTCTTTTTTGTTTTAACAAGAACACAGCCGCAGCCTCTCACAGTTTAACCAAATAATTTTAACTCTTTTGCTTCTATAATTTAACTCAGCAAGCAGATTCACTTTAATTCGATAATGCATAGCTTAAATGTAATTTTCTGCATTTGATAGAGATTACATGAACAATAATGTAAATCTAAGTATTGTTTCTATCACAGCTCATCTGTATCCAACTGCTTTTCTCACATATTGTGTTCCATTTCTCACCTAGCCAATCTTTATAACTGTGTTGTTGACATTGTAGTGTCCAGATATGGCAGCTGAAGTCTGTATCTTGCGTGGATGTTTTTAACTGTATTTGAGGATCACATCTCTGTCTTCACGATTTTGCTTTTTTTTTTATTCCTATTTATTGACTGACACTCAGAAATCTTTTGCAGATTAATTTAAACAGTCATTGTTTTGTTTTGATTCTTAAACTGTTACTTATCAAGTATAACCATCTCTCAAGATTCTTTACTACAAAATACCTTCTATTCCAATTGTTAAGGACCTTATTATTAATAAATTGTTGATTCTCTTTGATTTTTCATCAGAAAAGAAAAGTTCTAACATTTAACAATCCAACCTAAATTAAAAATATATCAAAGTATATATATAAATAAATAGTAATTTTATCTTTAAACATTTTGCCTAGAGATTTAAGGAAACCTGGCTCTCATTTGTTGTCTTCTCTTGATAGTTAGTGTTCAATAAAACAGGTTGAACCATAATTGTCAGTTCATTGTGTGTTGAAATAAGTAGCTCATTAAGCTAACCGCCAATACTCAATTTTTCTTGTAGCTAGCATATTTTTTTTCACTTTTAATTAAGCAGACTAATCTAAAAAAAATAATTTTTCTTTCTTTGATATAATATTATGTATATATTTATAACTTTTAAGTACAAGTTCTTTAAGTGTAATATTATTTTCTTCTATTTATTAATTTATTTTTTTATTTTAAATGTTTTTTAAATATATAGTACTGTTTTGAATACAACTTTTACCATCAAAATAAAATGTTTAAATCTCTATATTTATTAGAGCTATTCTATTGTTTTTAAATTGACTAGTATATCTAAATCTATATTGATCTCTAGAAACCATCGAGCTGAAGTCCCCAAGCCTGAGCCCATACACTCTGGCCCTCTCACAAGGCAGGATGAGAACGCAGCATACTATGAGGAGCTGAGACGTACAGATGCAATGTAATAGCCAATGTTGCCTATGGCATTTACTTCGTATTTCAAGATGCTGTATAAGATATTTTTGATGATTAAAGAATATCTGACCATTACATATCAAAGTTTAATTGTTTCACAATTTACAAATGCCAACTACATACATTTTTCGGCAACTGAACCTATAGCAAGCATTATTAGAGTTGTTTCTTTCTATTAGACTTGCTTCCTTTAAATATTTTTATTGGCTTCTCTAACTGGGTCAGCAAAAAACAACCCCATGCCTTGACTTAAACTTAGCTGCTTCAGCACATAAGGGAGCAAACCCTCTGCAAAGAGATTGGTCATAGGTGACAGCCTCATTCCAGCTGGTAGCCATAGATTTTAAGGTCTTCTAAGAAGGTGCTTTGGCTTCCAAGTTATGTCTGACTTTGGTAAACATGTTTTTCGTCTGTCTAAGAATAAGTCCCCTGAGTGCTAGTGCCAGAAAGGACTGGTGACATAATTTCTGTAAGTTATTCCCAGGATTCTTCTCAGCCAGCGCTGCTGAACTCCCATTTAGATTCTTTTCAAACCTTATAGATTAGATTCTTTTCAAACCTTATAGATAACTTCCTTGTCTTGCAATTAGAGGTACAGTTAGGACAATGATTGTATTGAGAAGACAGATCTTGTCTTCAAGTTGATTGACTAAATCAAGGTATAAGACTTAGGGGGAATAAGGCCTTCTAATTTGACTTGAGTTAGGGAATAAGTAGTTAAAATTTGACTTGAGTTAGTGTCTAGACTTAATGACATGACTCACAATATTATGTCACTTACAGATGCAAAAAGAAAATGTAATATGTGTGAAAGAACTAAAACAGGGCACCTTTGTGAGACGTATACATTTCATATCTAGTTATGGTGGGCTCCTATCGTCTCCTCTGACTGAAGGTGGACCACGCACTAGATTTTGTTTCTATTCTGTGTTTAATAAAAGAAACATTTTCACTTATTTACTAAAACATTTCACAGCTTAACTGTTGATCCATTTCTACCTTCCATTTTTATGTAATTGAGCTAATACAATCAATTTATGTGTATAGGATCTATGAGGCTGTACATGACAGACCAGGTAAAAATACTAAAGAGCTGACTGTACAGAAGGGAGACATACTACAGGTAGGTGCAGACCAATCAAATATCTAAACATTTCTGACTTACTTCTACTACCCAGCATGCCCCTGAGTTTGCTGATGCAGACTTATCTCCCAACGCGTTGGGAAACGTTTCTTGCACTCTACCTTTCAGGGGATTGTTGATCATCTCTGTTTTTGTTAGGACGTTTATTGGTTTATTCTCACAAGCCTGACTGCACTTAACTTGATGATTTTGTTTAAAAAAAAAAAAGACTTCTATAAGCTTCTTCATGAAGAGAAAAAAAGTTGTGTAATATATGAATAGGACGCATGGTGGCTGAGCAGTAAAGCACTTGGCTTTCAAAACAGGGTTCCCGGGTTTGAATCATAGTGAAGAATGGTATTTTTAATTTTGGGATCTTTGGGCGCCTCTTGAGTTCAACCAGTTCTAATGGGTACCTAACATTAGTTGGGGAAAAGTAAAAGCAGTTGGTCATTATGATGGCCACATGACACCCTCGTTAACCATAGGCCACAGAAACAAATGACCTTTACATCATATGCTCTATAGATTGCTAGATCTGAAAGGGGAAATAAAATATGAATATGTTTTTATAAAAAGTAATTTCTAAGACCATGAAAATGTTGAATAAAAAAAACTTAATTAGGTGTGATGGAGATGTGTATATTCTACAACAGGGCTGAATTAAATTTAGGATTTCAGTATTTTGGTAAATCAAATCGGTTAATCAGACAAGCTGCTAATTTGGATCAAATCATAAAGTTCTTAAACAAATCCTTGTATATGCATGTGATACAAAAAATAACCTGCTGACTTAGAACTCAATTTTTCATTGTCAGACCAAAGAATGTGAGAGTATGTAAGAAAATAAGCCACAAGTTGGAAATGTGGAGATAAATATCATCATCGCATCAACTTATCCTGGATTTGATCTTCAATTTAATAGGACATTTTTTTGCTTATGATTTGCTTGCCGAGTGCCTATATTTTGTTGTAGATCTCGTTTTGAAAATGTTCACTGAACAAAATAAGCAACAGTTTGTTTGTACCTTGTTTCCTGTGTGTGTATATGGCACATTTCAGCTCTAAACACATTTAATATGTTACATAAATTTAAGCTCGACTGGGCCTTGTAACGTAGGGCATCGTTGTTTAATCAATCAGACCAGATTGTTATTAGGACCAAAAAAATTATTTTCTCATGTTTCTTGATGATATTTATTAATTCCATTTGACTGTATATTTGACTTTACAATAAGAGCTCATAATGATACTAGTAAATTATACTTCTTTATTAATTTCATTTTTTTTTTTTGGTTGGTTTCTTTTTCATCTATTCTTTTGAATTTCTGTTATTTCTTTTAATCTTTTATTTATCCAAGGCATGATGTTGTTTTTTTTTCTTGCCAGGTGCTAGACAGTAGCAAAAACTGGTGGAAACTACGAAACTACAAGGGCCTAATTGGCTTTGCTCCATACACAATACTTAAACAAGTCCCAGCAGACGTAAGTTCAATCCCTTAGTGCTTTTTTTTTTTTTTTGCATTAGTGTCTTTTGTAAAATTGTCAATGTAAAGTTTATGTCTTATTTTACTTTTCATTGGACATGTAGGTCTGAGAAATGTATTTATTGACTTTTGTCCAAAGATAGATTTGGTTGGCTAGGTAAGCTGGTTTGGGAGTCGCCCAATGGACTTAGCAGGTCAGGTGTATTGGCCATGGTTTTAATAGATTGTTGAGTTTGCTGGATATTTCTTTCAATATGTACCATGTGCATGTACCAATAGTCAGTTGGTCACTACAAGAAGGAGAGGTGGACTGATTTGATGTTCCACAAGATGTCTTGTTTATTAAATGTGATTCTTGAATTTTATTGGCAAGATTAAATATGGTTACCAAAGCAGTTTAAATTGTATTTTCAAAGATGATTGAAAGCTAATACTGAGTGTATTGTGACTAGTATTGTAATTTGAAAGTTTAGCCTAAAAAATAGTTTTTTAGTATTTAGTCATCAAACTCCATTGGAGTGAGGGCTTAAGAGGTTCAAATCTTGTATTACAAAAGCCTTGGACAGAAACCCTGCGCGACATGGCCTAAATTGGGCTGATGTGCCAAAAACCCAAACCCAGAAACCCTGCTGTTTTGAGTAGTGCATGTATGTCAACCTACAGGTTGAGAATTTTTTATTTCCCAGACGTGTTGAGATGGAGATCAACAAGTCTTAAGCAGTCAAATTGAATGAGACACGATTTCCTCTTCTTCTCTGAAGCAGGGGCACCATGAATCGAAGTTTGGCCTTAGCCGTGCGAATTAGTTTTAGTTGACACATTTAACAAAAAAAATTTTTTAGTCGTTTTTTTAATTTTTTTTTTAACTTGGACACAAGAAACCTTCCCAGAATACTGCACAAATAGAATAAATGAGCTTTTTTTGTTAACCATCAAACAGCTTAATGTTACAGGTTAGGCAGTGGGGGAGGTGCTAAGATTTTGTGTTTCTTTGTGATACTCTAGTCTCATTCTATAAAATAAAAAAACACCCCATAACCTTTACCCTGTTCGACAACTAAATTGACTTTTGCAGTTAAGTTGTTAGTTTGTTATGTCCACCAAGCAGTGACTGACCAACTTGTTGGCCTTGTGCTTGCTGTGCAGTCCATTCAGTTAACCAATCAAGTTTTTTTTCAGGGCTTTAACTGAAGCAGTCACCTTACGCAGAACCTCTTCATTGCCTAGGTAACTGGACCACCGCTGTTGTATCTCAAGCATGATATTCTATTCTTGTGTGTATTTAGCTTTCTTTGGGTTTACGGTTACATTTAGTTTTGCCAGAACTTACACCAATAAATAATTCTGTTTTGTTTCAGTATATCTCGTCTGATTTATGTTACATTTTATATTTGTTTTGCCTAATTTAAAAATTAAACAAATATTTCGATAGTTTTATTTTTGAACAATTCCAGTCCAACTTTTTCTCACCAATGTGGAATATTTTTCTGTTTACTTTAAGCTTGGCTTTCAATAGCTACTTGTATTTGTCTGCTCAATGTCTTCTATTGCTATTTATAACTCTACATTAATCATTGTATGTTTTTATTTCTTGTTACTTTCATCATTCCAATAAATATACATCTTCCTTTTTTTATTACATTTGTTTCTATTCTTGATTGGATGGAAAATTGTAAGCACCCTTTCAATCTATAGGGCAGATGATGTAAAGGTCATCTGTTTCTGTGGCCACGGTTAATGAGGGTGCTATGTGGCCAGAACAACAACCAACCACTTTTCTCCAACTAATGTCAGGTACCTAGTAAAAGTTTAGACGTGAAACTGGTTTGTCTTAAGTGAAATATAATCATATCAAGCTGCATCCTAAGCTAGTTATCGTGTATACTGTCATAGCCTGTATGTCAGTATGGTAGTTCTGTTAGATGAAATGTCTTCATCTTGAATATTTTCTTTGTGATACTTGCAGTTGTGTTTAACATCAACAAAAGTACTTGGAGAAATAAACAACTTTTCAATTTTGACTTGTTTGTTCCTTTCATGTTCTGTTATAGAATGGATGTCAATTTGTTTGATAACTGCATTTGATCAGTTTATTGACCTGGGTACTTATTGCTTACAGAATCTAGAGTATTTCTCTTTTCCATGGGATTTTATAGCTTGATCCTTAAACTTTGTAGCTGAAGAACAAAAATCCTATTGACAACTCTTGTTAAACTTTGTAGCTGAAGAACAAAACTCCTGTTGACAACTCTTGTTAAACTTTGTAGCTGAAGAACAAAACTCCTGTTGACAACTCTTGTTAAACTTTGTAGCTGAAGAACAAAACTCCTGTTGACAACTCTTGTTAAACTTTGTAGCTGAAGAACAAAACTCCTGTTGACAACTCTTGTTAAACTTTGTAGCTGAAGAACAAAACTCCTGTTGACAACTCTTTGTAGCTGAAGAACAAAAATCCTATTGTGTACATTTTTTAGTACTTTTTAGTACATAATCTACTTTTAAGTTTACTGGTACACAAATTTGTTCCTGTCATGTTTTGCCTAATATCAATTCTTGTGTCATAAATTTGTCTAAATCCCCCCCTCCCCCCCACTTTCTTCAATGTTGTACATTTATTTAAGAAACACTTTTTTTTTTTAAGTTGTATCCATTGTACCGATCACTTTATTTATACATGCACACAGATGGGGAAATATTTCAATAACAAATGTATTAGAACTGGTTGCGGCCCATCATTTTATTTTTCTAATGATCATATTCAGTTACTGTTGCTGGTGTCAGATGTATTTCTATTGTGTAACATTGATGTTTTGATTATAACTGTTTCTAGTTTTAGTCTCAGTGTGGGCCACTCTCCACTCAAGTCACTATTGCCTAACAAATTATCACTACATATTTATATTATACTACAGCGTGAGTCAAATTTATGTCAGCAGAAGTTTTAGATGCCAGATTATTTGTAATTAGATAATTTGCATTTTTAATTAATTTTCAAGAAAATACCCAGACTGAAGTACCTCTAAACTTTTACTTATTAGTCATTTTTAAATAAATCTGTTAAAACCCCATAACTGTAAACATAATTTGACTCACTGTTTTTCTATATTGTTCTTTTTGTCGTAATATCGCTGATCATTAAATGTGTAACCTAATAAAAAAAATCAAATCAGCCTATACTAAATATTTATGGTTCTTATTGTAAAATTTTTTTTATATTTTGTTTCTAATTCATTGATAAAACTTGTTAATATTGTAAAAAAAAAATTTGACCTTTATCTTTAAAGTACTGTAGAACTGACTAATTTCTAAACAAACCAATGCAGATATTTCTTGGATAATAATCCGCCGGAAAGTTCAAGATAAAACATTATTTAAAAGTAAGAACATTTTCACTTGTGCAAATTTGGCAAGAAAGTTGATCCAAATTATTGCTCGTGATGACAGTTGACTGTTAAAAAGTCTGTGTTTGATATAAATATTTTTTTCTATTCTACTCACCAGCATCAGCCAGAAGGATTAGCTTCCAGAACTATCTCCGAGACTTCCTTCACAGATGACAATGTTTCTCGAGCAGCATCTCGAAGAGGTGAACTCAAGTATTTCTGATTTTTCTCCCACCTAACCCCCCCCCTCTTCCCCCTTTCTCCCAACCCAGAATTTTTATTTTTACTTTCATGTCAGCTTCCCACAAAATTGACCTTTGAACTTCTAGCAGCTGCTTTGCATTGATTATTAAAATAGATCTTTTCTTTTTCTATTGGGCTAAGGTTTGACCTAAGCTTACTGACGTCTTTAGACCTAAGCGTTTGAAGTGAGGTCCTCATATAAAAGAATGCTCTGTTTTGTATATTTATTTGGTTATATATCCAATTTGTTTCATTTTTTAATTAATAAAAAGAAATTATAACTATGTTATATGTGACTGATAGATCTGATTAATGTGTTAACAATACACTACCGAATGGATAAGAATCATCATTTTGTCTTTATCAATTTCTGTATGTTTTAGTCAGTGGTGAAAATTGTTGATTTAATGGATGTATTTATAATCTCTTCTAGAGTTTGTATTATTTGTATAACTTTGTGCATAATGCTCTTAGAAGGTTGATTCCTCTACATTTGTTAACTAAGTAAGGGCTTCATCCTGGATGTCATGTAATATATATTGACCACATTTTTCAAACTAGAACATGTTATAGCCAGAAATGTACACATTTTTGCTAAAGTAACATGCTAATGTACTTATCCTCGCTAATAAATATGACATGAACTTACTGACATCTTATTTCTACCTGGGTAATATATTACCAGCTGCAGTAGAGAATTGTCATGTAGTAAGATGTCATACAGAGTTACATCATCAAGTAATAGGTGTATGACATTAAGAATTAAATAATTAATTATTAGGTGAAAGACCCTTTGAATTATTTAATCAAATATTAGGTGTTACTATGATGAAAGTTAAATAATCAAATAATAGGTGAAAGACATTAAGAATTAAATCATCAAATAATTGGTGAAAGACACTTTGAATTATTTATATCAAATATTAGGTGTTAGGACATACAGAGTTAAATAATAGGTGAAAGATATAAAGAATGAAATAATCAATTAGTAGGTGGAAAGACAAAGAATGAAATGCCAAACATAAAAGTACCTGAACAATGTGTACATAAATGTGTACTTATCAAACATGTATATTTCTAATGGCGTTTGTAAATGTTGTTGTGGATGAAATGTGGCATCATGTGGTTTGGTTAATGTGTATAATGCAACCTTTATTTTTGTATGTCCCTATCTTTGGTATATGGTCTACCTCATTTGATGACTCCCTGTTAGTATAGTCACTGGAGCTGCCTGTCGTTGACTGCATTTTGCTGGTAGCTGGTATTCATGTGGTCTCAGCAAACCCTCTCAGCACATTGTGAGCCTGTTAAGCAGACAACATTAAGTAATAGGGAATTGGACATTGTAATAATACAACTTCATTATTTTAAGTTTTTTCTTGTTTTTTTTAGTGTTATTCTGTGTTTTTTTTTTTACTATTTTTTTAAGTTACAAATACAAATTCTATAACCCCCCCCAGTGACATATTTTATTTTCTGTCATTATTTCCTGTTTCGTACATTGAGTATCGACAACTAAACAAGCAGCCCTTACTTATTAGTTAACTAGGTTTTTTGGATTCCATTGTTTGAGTGGTTGCTATGCTAAAGAGTGTGCCAAGTGAACTTTGACCCTTACACAAGTTAGTTGACAAAATTCAAGAGTATCTTGGATGAATAATTTTGTAGAAATCGTTGTCTTTGTGCTTTTATTTATGACATTCGTGTTGAATTGTACTTGATGTTAGAAGTTTTGTCTCCACTGTTTTGTAATGAAGAGACAAGATAAAGTTTTTCTTATTAGATCTATATACACAAGTGTACATAACTTCTTCCATTTTACTCTTCCTTGTTTAAATCATCTCCCTTTGTTCCACTAGTGCCCTCCTGTATGTTATTGTGTTGGCCACTGTTGAGCAAACTACGCCCACAGGCCAAATCTGGATATTCTGTAGTAATATATTGAAATAATAATTTAACTCATAAAGTGAAAATTCAAGTTGAAAATAAACACAAGTTGAAAATTGGATTAGTGCCCTCCTGTATGTTATTGTGTTGGCCACGGATAAGTAAACTACGCCCAGGGGCCAAATCTGGCCTAGTGAAAGGGCAGCCTGTCGGATATTCTATAGTAATATATTGATATAATAATTTAACTCACTAAGTGAAAATTCAAGTTGAAAAGACAAACACAAGTTGAAAATTGGATTAATGGTAAGAGTTTTCATTGATATGTGGAACTGTTGCATCAGCTGACTTACAAGTTGTGAAACTTGGGTAGATAAAATACAGTTTATGTTGTAAAATTTTTATAAAAATGTCTTATTGTATTTTTCTGTTAGAACAAAAGTTTGTCAGAATAGGTCCATTTAATTTATGGCCCTCTCCTCAAAGAAACTGTTTGCCCATCACTGGAGTATGCTATGTTCCTATGTTAAGTTTATCTGAAATAGCAAAGTGCCTTGAAAGGAAATGTTGAAATGACCATTCCAGTTTCTTGGAGTCTTGATTCTCTAGTTTCTAGATGTCAAGATTGTTCACTTTCTCACTAAAGCACTGAACATGTTTTTTTTTTGTTTGTTTTTAATGTGTCCTTACATCAACCTTTGACCCTAAAGGTCAAGTCATAATAGTTACAACATAAACCAGAGTGTCTGCATGATACTGGAAATGTTTATTTTTCATTGTATCCGCTACTTTACACTGGCACTTTTCTTTTTTTTTTTTTTTTTGTTATTATTACTGAATTTCATTTTTCACTTCAATTTTAGTATCAAAATTTTTTTTTGCTGTGTTAGCATTTAGCACCATGCTGATTATAGATATGTCTTTACTTAATTATAAATGTATGCAGCAGTTGTGACGCCACGTCACTTGTTTAGACATTTTCTGGTCTCTGTTATTGTCACAGGTGCCAAGGTTAAAATAAAATTTAATGTTCATTTGTTTTTCCTTCTTTTAACTTCATTTAAAGATTGATTTGAAAATGTTATAACCATCAACCCTCAATGTACTGTTTGATATATACACTACACA
Organism: Biomphalaria sudanica; assembly: GCA_036873155.1. NCBI lineage: Eukaryota > Metazoa > Mollusca > Gastropoda > Planorbidae > Biomphalaria > Biomphalaria sudanica. Next base: position 519,485 of record JAZGLO010006113.1, read on the forward strand.
ATATATTTATTACAGAACTTTATGTAACGATTTTCATCTATTATAACTACAATTATAATTTATCTAATTAGCATATTTATACATTATATTCTAAGTTCATCTATTTATTTTTGTATAGACTTTATCCTTTGCTATTTTTGTATAGACGTTATCCTTCGTTTACTTCAGTGGGCTTATGTTCTAGAAGGTTACAGTGGAAGCCATTAATTTTTTATCATTACCCATTTCAAAAACTGTCAATCTTAATCAAAATGTATCTAAGCTACATTCTAAGCTGTTGTTTTTTTTTTTTTTTTTTTTTGTAGTCTCTGTCTATGAAGATTTTTTCTTGTTTTTATTGGGTTTTTCTCTTTTGTTATTGTTTGTATTGAAATGAAATATGCACATCAAAAATGTGTTTAGTTTAGTTCATGTTCTTCTGAAATCATGTTTAGAATTTTGTTCTGAAACTTAATATGTAGGTCAGTGAGCTCTCTATTGAAAAAAAAAAATGTTAGCATTCATTACTCTTTTATAACACATGAATGATGTCAACGAGTCTCGGGACATTGACACTAAAGTGTTGTAACTAGAGACTGGTGGAGTGTACAATATGAATGTTTCAATTTTTTTTTTTTTTTTTTTTTGATTCCTAAAGTGTACTATATCTGGTACTATATCTGGTTGTTACTCTATTAAATTTGATTAATTTCAAGACTAAACGGTTCATGACTTTGTGTTTTTTCTGTGTTTTTCTATTCTTGTTGTTAATATTTTAAACTGAAATAACGTCATGTTGGGTACTTAAATAGATAGATAGATCGCAAGGTCTGAAAGGGGAATTTTTTTATTTTTTTTTTACTTGGTACTTAAAAATGAGTTGTTTTTTTTTTTGTTTAAAATAATTATAAACACAATTTACGATGAAATTTTTTTTTTTTTTAATAACTATAAACACAGTTTCTAATGAAAACATAATATAGCTGTACTAGTCATAGTTCTAGACTAACTACACAGAGACTAAGAACCAGTTGGACTCAGCAGGAGAAATTAATTCTATTTCATCTTTTGTTTGTTTGAGAGCTATCCTCTGCAGCTATTCTCTACATTATTTCCCCTCCATGACCCAAGCTTCTTGTCCAGGCTGTGTGCTAGAACAACTTTCAGTTTCCTGTTGGCCTGGATGCCTTTGCTCAGCTTTCTATTGAATGCCATTTTGACAAACTATATTTAGTGGTAATATATATGTGTGTCATATTTCAATGAAATTAATTAGTTCTGAAGATATTTCTTTTTTACAAGGGAGAGAATCAATTTCTTAATAATTAAAATAGAAAAACATCTGAAATATTAACCTGGACTGCCTTGGTCTGTCAGTTCATCTGCATTTATTATTATTATAATATTTTTTTAAAAAATTTCTTTAAACAAAGATCTTCAACATTGCTTTAAGAAATGGGGAAACAAGACTAAACTATACTTTAAAAAAACCCAAAAGGTTTCTGTGTCAAAGCTAAAAATCACATAGATTTAAATTCAATAGATAAAGGAACTATAGTTAATAGAATGTTCCCATGACACAAGCTTCACCTCACCTTCTCTTTACTACTACTTTAGTACAAATACCCAGTGCACTGCTAAATATAAGACTAAAACTAAGACTGCTTTATTGATCCTTATGGAAATTTGTTGTGATTAAAATATAAAATTGTTCACTGCAATATTTCTTCTTCCTAAGCAGTTTTTCTAGACCTTACTCTAGTTGATGGCAGTCTAGAACTATTTCTTTTATTTATTTATCATTGAATCTACTAGTACTAAAAGAGACAATTTAAATGTCTTCAATAAACCACCAAAATAAAATTGCTTCTATGTCCAATCTTTATATTCTATCCTGTTCCCATTTCTACATCCTGTTCCCTTTTCTACATCCTGTTCCCACTTCTACATCATGTTCCCACTTCTACATCCTGTTCCCACTTCTTCATCCTGTTCCCACTTCTACATCCTGTTCCCACTTCTTCATCCTGTTCCTAGCTAAAGTTTTTGTGATAATTTAAAATTAATACTCGAAGTCTTTAACTGTGAATTTTCAATGTATATTACCTCTTATATTATAAAAAACCTTTAAAATAAAGCAAACAATTGCTGAAGTTATATCAAGATAATGCTTTCAATCGATGTTTAAAGTAACTTGATAGCATTCACCTATTGGTAGCAACCTAAAACAAAGATTGTTAAGTCATTTCCATTTATGTAGATTGAACAGAAAACATTTGTATAATAATATTACTATTTCTCTGGTTGTGAAAGCACTGACCACACACTTCCAAACAGTATTTACAGTACAATAACAAGCAAAATTTAAAAAAAAAATATATTAAAAAGTGGAAGAACTGTATATTTACAGCCACTCTCAATACTGTAAGATTAGTTTCCACCTTTCTATATATCAAACATAATTAACTGGTTAATTTTTGGATTGATCTACGTTTTGCTAGGGACAATGAATAATTCTTCAAAGTTTCAACTTGGTCCAAGAATGGGAAACGGGAGAAATAGCGTGTGCAACATTTACTAGAGACTGACAGATACTGAGTTGATGTCAGCTATGTAACAAACTGTAGGATTATTAAATACAAGATATCATTTACAAGATTACATTGCAGTAAGAATTACTTGAAGTAATAAATTTAAATATAAATAAATTTAATATGAAAGTCATCCGTCAAAACCATTGCCTCTCTCTAGAGCCCTACACTCAAGTGAAAAGAATTCAACAGGTTTCAGAGACATCTAAGCACTATTCGATCCCAGAGCCCAAACCACTCGTTGCCCCACCATTGCCCTCTTCGGATTCTTCATGGGAACAAGCTAGCAGAAGGGCATCCTTTTTTAACCTTGACGAGAGGCACTCTGAAATGTTGCAGCGAGACCAAACCCGTTTTGCTCGATTCCCATCCTCGGCCCAAGACACGAGTTACTCTCCTGGCCCAAGACACGAGTTACTCCCCTGGCCCAAGACACGAGTTACTCCCCTGGCCCAAGACACGAGTTACTCCCCTGGCCCTAGCGCGAGACAAAGTGCGGTCTTCCAGGATCCATATGGGTCGGCTTATCCTCCACCATCATTACCGCCCCCACGGAGAAGCAGCCTCATGTCTGATCTACGTAGAAACTCCGTCTTCCCGTCAGCCAAAGAAGCGTCAAGCCAGCATAGCCCTGTCTCCATGTTACCTTCAGACATTGTTTCTGCTAATTACCAATACAAGCAAGACTCTGTTATGTATCCCAGTTCCAAGACATCAGCGCCATCTGCACCATCAGCTCCTTGGCCCGAGGAAGATTATCCATTGGATGTAGAGCTGAGACACAAAGGTAGGTTATCGTTCGTAAAAAAAAAAAAAAAAAAAAAAAAGCAGTTATTATGTAAACTGAGGTAAAAGTAACAATCTAAGCCTACCCATTTCAGACCTTGAGCTCTACTATGGGGGACAGATGATATAACGCTCATCTGTTTCTATGGCTGACACGAGGGTGTTGTTTGGCCATCACAACGACAAACCGCCTTTACTTTCTAACGCAAGCCAGGTACACTTCAGTATTGGTTGGACTCAGGGGCGTCCTAAAATGCCACCGCGAACGTGTGTAGCAAAGCTTTTTACAGCTCAGCAGCCATACCATCTGTGTTGGCCTACATTGCGATGGGCAGTCAAAATCATCTGCTTTCTATGAGGACAATTACATTAGACCAGATATTAAAATACAATTTTTTTTTTGTCGTCTAAAAGGCACAGCCTGAAATGTGACGATGTGCAAAATAACTAAAACCAGAACCTTCTCGTCTCATTCAATGTTATGTCTATCTAATGTTATGTCTATCCAATGTTAAGTCTTAAGTCTATCCAATGTTAAGTCTATCTAATGTTAAGTCTATCTAATGTTAAGTCTATCTAATGTTATGTCTATCTAATGTTAAGTCTTTCAAAATTTTAATTCTATCCAATGTTAAGTCTATCAAAATGTTAAGTCTTAAGTCTATCCAATGTTAAGTCTATCTAATGTTAAGTCTATCCTATGGTTAGGCTTAAGTCTATCAAAATGTTACGACGTCTATCCAAGGCAAAGGCTTAAGTCTATCCAATTTTAAGCCTACCCATGAATGATGTCTTTCCTTGGTTTAGTCTCTTTCCAAATAGGCCTTACAGTTTCTGGCAAGATGGACAAATAAAGTAATTTTCAATCTCCACCCCACTCTCTGTCTTTCCTTCACTCTCTCAATGAGACACTGAAACATCATCTAATTATAAACCGCACATTCTATCTATTCATAAGTTTATATTAGTTATAATAAAATACACCAACAATGTGACTAGAACAGAACGACTGTTCACTAAGTCTAAAACTTATGAAACCTTCTATTTCTGATTTCTGAAACCAGCTGCTTTACACTTCTTTGGGTTGTACAGCACATAAGCTCACCAGCATTGACCATAATGAACTCTTTCCTCACTATTGGAAGTATATTATTTATCGGGGTGATTAATAGCGTGACAAAAGACTCAAGCCAAATGTGCTACAAGTCCACCAGACGACGAACTAATAAAAGTGTACCGGGGAGGTATTTACCTGGAGCCTTTCCTTTAAGGTGTGTGCCACTAGATCTGATTTTAATTTTTTTTAACAACTTAGTTTAAAAATTGGATGTCTACCTACAGATAAAAAAACCAAGGCACACCTGGATGAACTTCATGCTAGGGTGACCTCTAGAGTCTCACGGTCTGCAGACACCACAAGGCTGGATGTCAACTCAACGCCAGATGATGTAGCTGGGTGGATGTTAATGAAAGGATTTAGTGAAGTGTGAGTTAGGTCCCTAGAGATTTAGTGAAGTGTGAGTTAGGTCCCTAGAGATTTAGTGAAGTGTGAGTTAGGTCCCTAGAGATTTAGTGAAGTGTGAGTTAGGTCCCTAGAGATTTAGTGAAGTGTGAGTTAGGTCCCTAGAGATTTAGTGAAATGTGAGTTAGGTCCCTAGAGATTTAGTGAAGTGTGAGTTAGGTCCCTAGAGATTTAGTGAAGTGTGAGTTAGGTCTCTAGAGATTTAGTGAACTATCGGATACAGATTTTGTAAAATATCATTTATATATTTAGTGAAATATCAGTTAAAGATTTATTTAACTATCAGTTATAAATTTAGTGCAATATCATTTATATATTTAGTGAAATATCAATAACAGATTTAATGAAATATCTTATATATACATGGTTTAATATCTGTTATACATTTAGTGAAATCTCATTTATATATTTAGTGAATTATCCGTTAAAGATTTAATAAAATATCAGTTATATATTAAGTTAAATATCAGCTATAAATTTGGTTAAATGTCAGTTAGGCCTATAGTTAATGTGAAAAGTCAGCTATAAATTTAGTGAATTCTCAATTATAGATTTAGTGAAATATAAATTATAGATTTAGTGAAATGTAAATTATAGATTTAGTAAAATATCAGTTATAGATTTAGTGAAATATAAATTTTAGATTTATTGAAATGTCAGCTATGTATTGATATGTCTGACCTAGATTGCGTTCGGTGGTAATTTTAGGGATGCTAGAAACATGCAATGAACTCTAAACTTGATTTTCAATTCTCAGAGCACGAGAGAGATTTCTGGGATACACAGGAAAAGAGATTTTTCAGCTTCGTTTTAACGACTTCGTCCAACTCATTGGCCACGATGAAGCGATCCGATTGGACGGTTTGATAAGGTTACAGAAAAGTACATCCGGGGTAGGTATTTACATCCCAAAAACGCTAAAACACATTGAGAGTGTCCAAATGGTTTGGAATAAAAAGTTACGAACGTTTAGTGTAGTAATCCAATAGGTTAGTGGGCAAAAGTTAGTGATGATCGGGAGTTTCCTTAGTGACGTGACAGTCGATTAAAAACATGACGCAGACTAGCCAACAGAAAACTAACAGGAGACAATTCGATGCCGGTACTGCTTTGAGCAAAACGTGTTTTCAAGTCGTTGACTTAGCGACATATGACTGAGCCCTTTGTGTGCATTAACTACATACTTATATTAAAAATAAATGAATAGCTAGCCCCTCCCCCCCCCCCACATCACAGCATCCGTTCTCCAACAACTTCAATAGAGCCGGCATGTTACCATTGACCACGTGTGGTGGTAATTTGCATACGGGCGAAATGACTCTGGACCAGAAGAATGTTTTCTATGGACATTCCGATGGTCTAGAGGTTAAGTTCGCTTGGTGCGTTTTCGTTAGGCGGTGTTGTCGATTCCAGGGTCGGCGCAGTTCCTTGTTTTCGTAGCATTTAATTCACTACTTTCTTTAAAACTTGGTCCCTGGTGCTGTTATTTAGTTATGTTTAATACATGTATGTATTACATTTGTTTCAGCACCTAGCTTCAACTCTATATTTGTGAATTAACTATTTGAAGTTTGTTTAAAGCCAGCAGTAGTCCGTCAGTTTATGCTACTGGTAATTTTTTCGTAACAATAATAATAATCTTGATTAGTGTTTTTATATAACAACTAGATTCGACATAATTTGTGGCTCGCAAGAAGACACGTAACGTACTCGTCAATACCCTCATTATCATCTAAGAACATTAGTGATAGTTTCAAATGAAAGTTAATTGAATAATTGCTTGTGTGTGTGTTGTGTCGTTCACTAAGAAAATAACAGACTTCCCAAACGGAACAGTTAATATTTCCTTTATGATAATTAGTATAGTCATTGCTTAGCATTACCCACCAGGTTCGTCCGTTAATTTTTTATTACATCCTGTTTAACTTCCAACCCGCAAAGAACAATCTACAGTTTTCCAACTAAGAACAGGACACAAACCTCTGTTAAATCTGAACAAAATAAACCCCACACAACTCCCCCTTTGCAGACACTGCGCCCACCCTTTTGAAACCGTAAACCATATCCTCTTTGAATGCCCCCTTCTTTACCCACCTTAGGCAGACCCTACTACCACTCCAGCCCAACATAACCAACACCCTGTATGGCAGTGCTGAACAACTGAATAAAATAGCACACTTTTTTTCCTTGGCACAGTCTGCAGCTCAGCAGCAATAAAGCTGGCTAGAAGAAGAAGAAGATTACATCCTGCAAATGCTCACATAATACTTTGGCCATACCTCCTACTCTTATATTTTTGGTTTGTTTTGCCCTTTCAATAAAACTGTCCACATTTCAACAACCCCCCCCTCCCACCCCCACCCCCGTTTGGCCAGTTAATGTAGTATATATATCATTGAATTGGAATGGCCCGCTTTAAATCGCCCTCCCAAACACACTCACTTTACTAGGAAGTAAAATACTTCAAATCTAAAGGAACATCCGAAACATGTTAAACATTTTACAAGCATTACTCCCCCCCCCCCTTTTTTTTTTTTGCATCCACATACCGGTAGAACAAAATATTTTTTTTTAAATACGTAGGTTAAATTTTTGACCTTTCACCTTTCAGTACTCTACTAGATCGGCCAAAGAACTCAACGACATTTTAGAAAAACGTAAACAGTACATCAATGAAAGCGACACTGACCTAGATAATCAACAAGAAGGTAAATGAAAACACCAGAATTCGAAAAGTTGAACCTATTTCAAATACTGCATGAGGAATTGTGCAAATTTCTTTATTCCTTAAACATTAAATTCTTTTCAAGCATTTTGAACCCATGCCTAAAACCAGTGGCCTAGCTGGGAATTTGCCATCATTTGCGGGCTCGGAGGGCTTGATTTGTTTGGTGGCCCCTGCATTTTGCGTAATATTTAATGTAAAAAAAAATTTGAACATTCATTTGGGGGACCCCTCAAGTGGGGGCCCGGGTTTTTTTTAATTCTCCCCCCTCACCCTAGCTACGCCACTGCCTAAAACAGAGGATATTATTAATAGATATGTAAGACTTGTTCAATTGTTTCTCTTAGATTACAGAGGAGTGACGTCCAATGGACAAAGTCTCAGGGAGCAGATAGTACGAAAACGAGGTCAGCTGAGACAAAGCAGTGTGGACTTCACCAAGTGAGAGTTACGCCTGCAATTATACGACCGTACACGACCCCAGGCTACGCCTTAAAATAGAGGACCTTGAGTTGACTTTCCTGATTCACATTTGTGGCTGTGGGCGTAGAATAAACTTTACAAATGACTACTTGTGTGTGTGTGTGTGTGTTTTGGTTCAGTTATTTAGAAATAAGATTGATTGTTTTATGTGAATAATTTCTTTTCTAGTCCGTAACTCTGCCACGTTTCTAAGGCACCAATGTTGTCATGTCTCTTATCACTATACCTTCCTATTTGTTTGATAAAGGACGTTTCTATGTTTTTCTTTTATTCAAACAGCCACACTTTCTTTAAAAAAAAAAAACAACAACAAATTTGTTGACTTATGATCATGTTCCACAAGTTAAAATCCATTCACTTTCCCTGTTAAATTCTACATTTAGAATCCACTTGTAGTGTCTTAGGCCCCTTCCTTTTCATAAGCGTGCACATGTTAACTCTTAAAGTGCTGACGCTTTTTTTTTTTCAAGAGTGCATATAAAATGGAACTACTATTCTAGCGTTTAGAGGCTAGACTACCACTCGCGTCTAAAGGGTTAAAGGTCATAGTACCAATCCATTAGAGAAAAAGTGAGGGCCCCAACGTAGGTAAGATCCATTTTTCAACTTTTTTTTTTTGTTTGGAGGAGGAGGAGGAGGGGGGGTAGGATTTTCTACACTTTGTGCCGATGTTTCGGCGTGGCGAATGAAATCACTTTGCGGGCCGGATGTTGTCCTCGTGCCGTATTTTGAGCATCATTGAACTAGTGCATTAGCTTCATTAAACGGTGCTGGGAAGACACGTATTCTATCACTTGTAAAGAAGATTTAAATCGATATATGAAGTATGTTACATATATATATAGAAATAATATATTATCTTTTAACTGAACATATTATTATTTAAAAATCAATTTAAATTCTCACTCGGAAAATTTTTAGGGGCCAAAAAAAAATAATTGGGGCCCTAAGCTATATTATGAGTAGATTATGCGTAAAAAGTTTCACTGGCTATCGCGTACCTGTACAAAATTTATAAACGCGCGTGTGGCCGGTAAAGGGGAGTAATATGTAGGGTCTGCGGCAGTGTTGACACTTGTGACGTCCCCTGGTGAAAAGATTGTGCAACAAGATTGATTCAAAAACATGGAATTCTTTTTAAAAATTACGGAACATTTAATGAGTTTTTAAAAGGAACAGCATGCAGAAGTTATAAAGAATTGGGAAATGATTATCTAGAGGTTTTAAGTGTTTGGGGTGTTCTGTGATACTGCTCCTATCCGAAAATAGTGTATGTGTGATCTATGTTTAAAATAATGACTTATTAAATGTAAACAGTGATACTGGTACATGTTCTAACACCATGTTGATATTTGTTTGGCTTTAATACTTTCAGTAGATACATAACAAATGGAATGTTGTAACAAATAATGAAAGAAAGATAAATAGAAATCGATGACAAGTTGTTCTTTTATTTATTTCTCTGCGTGTGTGTGTGTGTGCGTGTGTCGTTGTGTGTGTGCGTGTGTCGTTGTGTGTGTGTGTGTGTGTGTGACAGCGAGAAGTAGGCTCAATAGATTTAATTTCCGATAAATTCTTATCGCTTGCCAACTGTTAATCGGCTCAAGAGATCACACTGAAACCTTTAATGAAACATTTCGCTGCAAGGGTTGGCGGTTCTTGTCTTAGTGGGTGTCACGGCCTGGTTCTTGTTATAGGCGTGATGACGCGAATGTCTCTGTGTGTTGCAGATACCTCTTCTGGTACTACTATAATGTTCTTTGTCTTCTTAACCAAATACTTTCTCACACGCACTAGATTTGCAGGTGCGTGAAAACACTTACATACTGAGCTCTACGACCACAACATTTAGAATTATTAATAGACTCTAGGATAGCAGACATGGATTTTATTCACATAATATATGAAATATAATTCACAAATGATATTGGCGACTCCAGCCATCATAAATAATACGTCCAGGGAAATATGTCCTGAATACAAATCAATTATAATAACTTCCATACTTGTACATTTCTCTACTGTCAAAAATATCCATAACACTTCTCTCTCTACAAGAGTCTAAGAACAACTGAGGTGTTCACCTCGTGGTCAGTTACTTGACCAAGCAAAAATCTCGTGCTAACTGCACGGAATAGTTAAGTGACTACTAGTCACCAAATATTATAAGGGTTCTAAAACTGGTATATGACAGTGGGAAGCGTGGTCGAGAGGCTAAGTACGCTTGGACATGGCTTGGCTACCTATGAAGGGAGCTCGTGGTTTGACTCCTGACTCGAGCCGTGACCTCCGTGACCCGTCATATCGAAGGCGTCGCTCGAGCAGAGTTGTGTTCACTGAGCGCCTAAAGGCAGCACGGAAAACCTCTCCTAGACACCCCCCTCTATACACTTGTCCACAAATGAAATTACACTATAGCGCTCTGAGCATGCTATACGCATAAAAGTAGCGTTATATAAAAGCTATAAATTATTATTATTGTGGGACATTTATCAATTCGTCAAGAACGTCTTCTATTACTTCTCTTTACTACTCCTGAACGACTCGCGTCCTCTGAACTGGACTGAGCTGTTTAATAACCAATTATTCTATTATGTCATTGGCCTCCTTCACTCGTAGAACGACAATGGTTCATCTCGCACGAAGTGAGATGAAAGCCTGGGCATTGCTTATGGTCGGAACGTTGTCGCCCACACATCAGTTCCCCCCTCTCCGCGCAGCTGATGTGACCAAAGGAACGGAATACCCAATACAGTTTGGGATAAGTAGCGCCGCTGGCACTGCCAGGCTGTAGCACGGTGTGCCACAATCTGCCTAAGGGTTACCATCTCCTGATTTTTCCGCAGGGTTGTCTCCCGAAGCCTTTCCCGCGTTTGGGTATAGCTGCAAGGCAGCGTAGGTTTGGATTCAGAGTTTTCCTTCTCCTAGATGGGTAGCCAATCAAGGCTAACGAGCCCCTTCTGCCCGAAGCTTACTGGTTTAGGCGCCAGTTGCTCGCCTTTGCCCCTTCTCCTGTCTGTGGTAACGGTTCCGCCAGGCTCAGTATCTGAACTACAGGTGTAAGCCAGGAGTTGGACTGGTTGTCAGAGGCTGTTTGAGACGTTAGCCATTGAAAGCATTTTATAGGTAATGATGGGCTTAAGACCATTACCACTTCCGGCATTAACAACCTTGCGGAACCTCTATTATGTACTGATAAAAAAAAGTTGTTGCCAAAGGGATGTAATCAAGAAATACTCCTACTCCTCATGTTCATATAAAGATTACCGCTCTTAGATTTTCCATTTGGAAAGGACAGTTAGTACCATTTCGCTGATTTTTTAGCCGAATATTTGTCTGTTATCTCCCCCCACAAAACCCCACCCTAATACATATGCAGGTCAGTGATTTTCAAGGGTGAAGCATTTGTACAGTCAGTGTTACGTGTTGCCAATTGTGCAGTATTGACATATCAATGTATTACTTTATTTTTGAACCCTGCTTCGTCAAGTTCCTTGAGTTAAGGTTTCGAGTGGTTTAAATATTAATCTGCTACCGGAAACGCTTTAAAGACCAGCTTACGCGCGAACTTGCTTTAACTGACACAGAAGAGAGCACCTGGTTGCATGTGGCTTCAGAACGAGACAGCTGGAGTCCGCCGTAGACGGCGAAAAAAAAAATTGACCACCGGCGGACAATGGTTCTGCCTGCTCTAAGTGTGGCAAAATTTGTAGGTCACAGCTGGGGCTGCGTAGCCACGGGAAATAATGCATTCCTCATTAATCTTCGGACTCGAAGACATGCCTTTACTTTATCCAATCTTAGACATTCCGTTCCAAGGAAGAATACTTGACAAGAAAATGTTTCCTGCAATGCTTGGCTCTCTAATAGATGGAATGGGGATGAGATATGCACAACACTTAATTTCTGGTCTGTGGCATACTTTTCATTCTGTAGTTCTACTTTGACTGTCAATATCGAGCAATCAGTTCATTCGCCTAGCAGCTTTTTCTTGTTTTAAATACTTCCGCGAGGTTGTGCTTTTGACAAAACTAATGGCTTACTAGTAGTTTAGAAATAAAAATGTCTCCATGTTTTCAGTTTCATGTTTGAAGGTTGGCGAGACTTTTATTTATATTAATACATTTGCCACAGTGACAAATCCAAGGTAGATACAAAATCCCTGCAGTAGAAAACCAGACTGAACACAAACTGAACCAGACTAAACACAGACTGAACACAGACTGAACCAGACTGAACACAGACTGAACCAGACTGAACCAGACTGAACACAGACTGAACGATTCAGAAGTCTGGCACTGAGAGTGGTATCACAAGAAAAAAAGATGCATGTTCCACCAGGCAAACCAATCAGTGTGGAAGAAATTGATGCAAGTTCAGCTGCTCAGTATCTTATCTTATCTTCTTCTTATATAATACAGACGTTACTTCAAAAAAAAAAAAAGAAGATGATTACGACCTACGCGTCATGCATTCAGTCATGCATATTAACCAATGACTTAAATTCTGCCAAGTCACTGGTTTTCCTGGCGGGCTCAGGCAGCCCATTCCATGCTCTCCGGTGCTTCAATCATTTTTTTAAACATTTATTTAAATTTTGTTGTCGAATGAATGTTCTTGCAAAACTGTCACTTTCTTTTGCTGCACCTATCAAACTGGTTCCTCGTAGTGTCTAGTTCCAACTGGTTCCTCGTCGTGTCTAGTCCCAACTGGTTCCTCGTCGTGTCTAGTTCCAACTGGTTCCTCGTCGTGTCTAGTTCCAACTGGTTCCTCGTCGTATGTATTTCGCGCTGCTCTCGCCCCTATAATTCCCAGACCAATTTGTTAAAGGGATATAACCACGAAATTGTCCTGCTACTGATTACCTCCCTTAGTCCTAGACAGGGGCGGACTGGGTATCAAAATCGGCCCGGGCATTCTCATATAAACCGGCCCACAAATGGCATGTCATATATTTTCGGGGGGGGGGGGATTTTGACCCCCCTCCGCAATTTATATATAAATACATATTTATAAATAAATAAATATATACATATATATTAGTGTGTGTGTATGTAATTAATCTTCATTACATTCTTATCTTTCATTCTTTAAAACGTTTTTTCTACCCTAGAATACTCTCTTCCTATAATTAGTGAAAGGCAGTACACACCGCCAAGGAACAGCTAGGGAATCTGGGGGATAACAGTAATCCAAGCATTATTTCCGTTATTTTAAGCTTTAAAAAATGCATATTTTGAGGTATCTACAGGGCACGAGTAGCGCTAAAAAAAAATCAAAAACTAAATCTTCTATTCACTGGAGTCTAGCGACTGGTAGAAAATGGTGAAATGCTTTAGTTTTGTATTGGAGGGGAAGAGGGAAATCACAAAACCCCTTTTTGGCTACGCTCATGAAATTTGGTGACTGTAGTTTGCTTAAGTTGGCTGCACTGAGGAAGTAAGTAAAGTTTCCCTTTCAGACAATGAGATCTGAGGCTAGTGATGGTTTGAACTCCTCCCCTCTCGGCTACGCCCATGTGTTTTATCATAGGTGTAAGCCTAATTCTACTCAAAATATATAAAGTTTGATAACGCATCGAAAACTGGATGTATGCTTTCGTAGGCTTACATAATGTATTCTATTTATACATGTATGTAGTCTGAAAACTATAAACACTACAATAGCAGCCTTAATGAGTTTCAAACTTTTTGTTATTAATTATAGATAACAGACGTTTCTTCAAAAAAATAAAATAATTAGGTCCTTCGCATTTCACGTGTCAATCTAGTCATGCATGTTGATCTGTGACTTAAAATATGCTAAATCATTGTTTTCCTGACTAAATTAGGCAACCCATTCCTTTAAAGTGGTATCACCACAAATACAAAACTAGGGGTCTATCGAGCCGTCAACCTCCCTACATTGCTCTATGCCTCAGAAACATGGATAGTGTACAGTTAACATGCAAAGAAACTGAATCACTTCCACATGACATGTCTGAGAAAAATACTGAATGTCAAATGGCAAGACAAAATACCAGATACTGAAGTCCTTCAAAGAGCGGGTCTGCAAAGCATCCACACAATCCTGATGCAGTCCCAGCTGCGATGGGCAGGACAAGTATGCAGAATGGAAGACCACCGCATTCCTAAACGACTCTTGTATGGCCAACTAAGCGAAGGAAAGCGCTCGCAAGGTTGTCAAAGAAAGCGCTTCAGGGACACCCTCAAAATTTTTCTGAAGGCGTTCAGCATAGACCCAGGCACCTGGGAGACAGAGGCACATGACAGAGCATCATGACGTCACGCTGTGAAAACCGGCGCACAGATTGCTGAGGAAAAGAGAACTAAGCTAGCAGAAGAAAAACTCCAGAGAAGAAAAGCAAGGCCAATGACACTAGCTCCAGCTGGAATAACCTGCCTAGTGTGCGGCCAAACATTCCAGGCTCACATAGGTCTCACCAGCCACATGAGGAGACATAAAACCCCAGTGCAAAGCCCTCAGCCCCCTGGATGACAAAGTGGTCATAATCGAACTACGATGGAGAGAGAGAGAGAGAGAGATCTTTATATATTTCTTTAAAAGATAAAAGAAAGCAGAACGGTTAGAGAGGTACTTCTAAATGTGAAAAGTTCTTGCTTCGTTCTAGTACATTCTCAAAAACGCGATTTGTATATGAATATATTATTAAAAAAAACTACGTACAGAATTACTTTACGAGCCTTGCGTGTAGCAAAGTCATACAGTATATCATAATAATTCTGTTTCCTACATAGATCTCGCTCAATAGCAAGAATTACCAAATGTTTCAATCTATCTTTGAAAATTGTTGACCTCAAGTAATTCTTCATTAGTTTGAGACGCGAGAAGCTTCTTTCACCAGATTACACAATTACGGCTGATGCATAATGCCGCGCGTAAGATTGGCGTTTTCCATATTGAATGACACCCCAAAATGACGATTTTTTTAAAATATATTTCCTTATAAGGACTTTTTCGTATATTTTGCCATTTCGGGAGATTTCCAGGAGCTCGACAGGAGGGCGCTGGAAATCTGTTTTGTTATAAAATTGTTTAATTTAATAAAGATATATACACTTGAATTAGAGCGGGTCCTATGAAAGTGCGGGTCCTATGAAAGTGCGGGCCCCACTGCGGTCGCATAGGTTGCAATAGCCTAAGGCCGGCCCTGCAAAATAGCGGCGTATGCTACGCCGCCGGTCGACTAATATTATTTAAAATATACATGATTCTAAATTTCCTTTCATTAAATATCGGATGTGACAGCGCTATATAAATTATTGTAATTATTGTAATAATTTTCATTATTAATGACTTTAAACTAAGCACAAGTCTGCCATTAATCGTAACTGTATATAGTTGATTTAGATCTAGATTTATGTTTTAATTAAATTTTTTTTTGTAAGCCTTAAGTGTAGTATTCCTAGATGTATGTTATTACAAATAAACAACAAGAAACTTACTTTTTCTTTTCAAATAGCAGAAAGTAGAACTTTTTACCCTTACTGAGTTATGAGTAAGTTGGGTGGTTTGTAATTTCGAGGTTGTGTGTATGTGTTTAAGTTAACTTCTATTAAGTATTGTTAACGAGCTAATTGTCTCCCCTTTTGTCGCGTTCTATCAATGTTTTCTAACTTAACCTCTCCCATCCCTCTTTTTCGTTAACTTTCAATGGAACCATCAAAAGACGGGTGAGGGAAGGGGCAAAACAAAAATAGGAGTGCCATCAAAGGCCCATGCCGACCAGCAAAATGATCAGGCCAAACACAGTCTCGAAGACATCAAAGTAGTGTTGAAAGCCATGCCGCTCGTGCATAGCAGAAAGTACGGTCTAACGTTTTTACAAATGATAATACGTACACTGTATAGTGTAATTCTTAAAATTATATTCTTGTTGAATTTCAAACAAAATTAATTGTAATAATTTTAATAATAATTTAAAAAAAAAACAACAACTTTGTGTCTTGATGCTGTCACTTTTTTTAAAAAGTTGTCTGCATTTGAATTTTTTTTTCTTTGGTCGCGACCAGACCGGCCCATTTGGTACCGGCCCACCGGGCATTTGCCCGTTTGCCCATATAGCCAGTCCGCCCCTGGTCCTAGACTTTGGTCCCCTTTTTGTAATAGAATTGTAATTTAAAACGTATACAGTCTTAACCTTTTGTTGATTCCCACAATGCACCTCTCTAGTTCTTAACTTGTTCATGAAATATGTTAGTTAGTCTTATGACTTATACTGGAATATGAAATATGAGTTATTCTAATGGGTTGTATATGAAATACCGGTATATAATATAATTGTGTAAGATAAGATAAGAGTTTCTATTATGAGTGAAGAACAGATTTCATGTCTTGTATAACATTACACCAAGGGTTCTCACTAGGAGGAATCTTCTTCGTTCTATTTTTTTTTTCTTTTTTTGTGTTGGGAGGTTTCAGAATAGTAATCCTATATCTGAGATGAACCGCCCAGTGATTTCAGATCAGGCAGTTCTTCTACATCATCTGTCCTTAATGCGTTCCTTAAGGAACATAAGGCCTCGGTAAAAAAAAACGCCACTCTCCTCGATCTCTTGCTAGTTTTTTTAACGGCTTCATCTAGTACACTGCTAAGCCATGTTCTTTTTGGTCTTTCTCTGGTTCTTGTGCTTCCTGGGGTTCCATTCTAATACTCGTCTAGCTCTGCTGTTGGTATCTTTTCTAAAGGTGTAGTGTAGTGTGACCACTACAATCCGTCTGTTATGGAGTGTGTGTGTTTCTATGGTGACGGTGGGAAGAGGTTAGCGATTGGTTCTAAAAGATGCAACATAGGTAGCACCCTGAGTTAGGACACACGACTCCAGACCATGAGACTTAATTGTTAATGTAATGGTTAGATTTGGATATAAATAATACCATTGTATACCGGTATTACTGAAGTGTAGTTTCTTACATCAGTTTACATTTCATCTCAAGTTGATTTTGTCTAAATTTTAATACAAGATTTTAACTATTGTTCACAAAGAAGTCTTTCAAGTTATTTCAAGTTTTTATAAGTTAATATACTTTACTACTGCAGCGATTTAGTTGTTTACTAGACATTTGGTGCTGCAAGTCAACGACCGTCAACTACAACTCCACTTCCTCTCTAAGATACGCAACTCAAATCTGTCGACATAGTTTCAACAGCTTGGTGTTTTCTGCTTTGCTATTTTCAAGATATTTCTCAGACATCTGTCGATGAAGGTCTGAATATAGAATTATCTACTAGGTCTATGGCCTGAGAGTCCTGTACTAAGTCTCTTTGTTAGCGGCACCCAAAAGGGGAAAAAACGCTATTCGTTTTGTGGAATGTCTGTCTGTCCGTCCGTCCCGTTTAGATCTCGTAAACTAGAAAAGATAGGGAAAATCCGACATCATAATATTTTAGACCATTCAAAGTTCTGATGCAACGGCTACGTTTTTCTGAAAGCGAAAAATCTAATTTTTTAGATCACTTATGCAAGCAGTTTTTTCATAAAAATATGCCACTTTTACAACTATTCACTATTAATAGTAACAAACACGGGAGACTCCTTAGTAGGGGAGATGACTATTTACCATATTTTCAACAAATTTATGCAAACGGTTTTATATTTTCGTCAAAACTTTTTTTTACCTTTGTATTGCTAATTTAAGAGAAAAAAATATATTTAGTATGCATATAAGTTAGAAAATTTAAAACAATTAGTAGTTTTTCATATTATTCTGTGAACTGTAGCGTCGTTCTATGGCGATAGAACACTGAACTAAAGGAATTTTTTTTCTTTACGGAAATGTTGTTTAAAGGAACAAGAGATTGTCCCTTTATAAAACAAGTATATATTCATTATATGACAAAACAATTATATATTCATTAACTAACTAACTTCACATTCACCTATCCTTTAGTCTGTGGACCGCTGGGGCACCACACAAGATTCGTCAACCTTCTTTCTCCATTCTTGTCATTGATAGAAATTCATTCTAATGTTCTTTCTGAAATATTGAAACCTGCCAGGGTGACCACTTCAGAGCCGATTTTGAGTTTGTGTCTCCACACAAACGGTCTTTGTAACCTTGTTTGTAGTTTACTTATCATACTTTTGTCTTTTGATGGTTTGATCTGAGGTCTACTCTTGTGACCCAATCCAATACTAGAAGGAACAGGAAAGAAGACATTCCGGCTGTGACTGTCGATTCTATCAATGGCCTTTTCAAAGCAGTCAAATGTTGCATAAAGAAATTTCCACATTGTTCTGACTTTTGCTATTTGAATCTGGCCTGTTCTTCCCTTAGGAGTTCATCACATGCTCCCTTTATTCTGTTAAGCAAGATTCTGCTGAATATCTTGCTTGGTACCGACAACAAGCTGATGCACTATGATAGTTCTTCGGTGAAGGGGGAATCAACAAAAAAAATGTTTTACAATTAGTAAATGTCATGGTCTAACAAATATTTCCATGGACCAGTTCGAGTGAAGTACTAATGTACTAAGCACTTGACAAAATGTTCAAGGAATTGTGCAGTAGTTTCCATGTACAAAACATTTGAAGAAATATGTTTACTGCTGTACTGGTAAATCCAATCATCAAGACATTTTGTAAAGTTGAACACACACGTGAGTGCTGTTAGAACTAGAAACTAAATGTGGCATGTAATTTGTCTTATTGAGATAGCTTAGTGTCTCAATGAAAGTTGTAAAATGAAACCATAAACTTACTAATTAAACAGCAAACTGAACAAAAATGAAGTTTTTACTTTTATTTCATTTGATTTTGTAAAATGCAAACATGTAGAATCAAACAAAATGATCAATCAGCTAGGGACAAATCAAAGAAATACATTTTGTTTTTAAATTTGTCAAGGACTTTTCTAGTAGACTTGACGCTAATAATGTGTCACTCAGTGAATGCCCTTGTTAAAACTCCATTTATTCCTTCCACTAGTCCATTGTTGGGAGGCTGTAGAATTTATTTCTGTGAATTTTAATAAAACTTAAAATTCGTTCATATTAGTACAGATTCATTTAACGACCACTCTCTCTCTCAGCAAAAATGTCCAGTAGTGTAGGAAGAAATAAAATCAAGGTCAAAGTCTCTTCAAAGCAAAATTTTAAAAATCCATCCGATAGTTTTAAAGTTGAAACTCTCAGACCTGACCATGTAACCACTTCTAGTTAAACCCATTGGTCTAGTGAATGTCCCGTCACAAACACCAGGTTTGGATTAGAATTCAATCATCGACACACATATACACATTCAGCCTTCCCTCATGAGATGTATCAAGGGTAAAATGTAGGAACCCAATCCAATGAAAAGCTGGCCACACCCATCTAAAAACAAAAAGTTCTGTACAAGTGTGTGAACACTACTCTTGTACTGATCAAGCTATGTACAGTGTCTAGGATAAAGAGTCAACCAATACAAAGTACTGTACAAGTCATTTGTTGCTTTCACCAGAGAGCCACCAACTCTAGAAGAAGAAATCCTAATCTTGACGTGAATATTCAAGAATCTCATCATGAACATGTCCTAGCAGGATTCAAACTAGAGACCATCATGATGATAGTCTGACAGGCAGAACAAGTAAGTGCTGGTGTGAAAGTTCAAGTTTGTTTTAGAACTATTTCTGCACTACAGTTGGTATTTCACTAGTACAATCATGTCATAAAACCAATGTGAACATAAAGGCTTAATGTGGACAAGGGTGCAAACAAACACTGCAAGAGTCAAACCTTTTCAAAATCATATCAAGTATTGCAATTATTGATCTATCAATGAATGTAAAGTCAGCTGATCATAAAGAAACATATTAATTTGAACATCATCATAAAACTAAGAATAGACACACAAAAAGCTTTTTTTTTTTTTTTTTTTTGCAACTCAAGAATTCACGCAAATAATCAAACATTATATCTAGCTGACAATTAAAGGAGCATAATAAAAAAAAAAAAAAATAATTTATAAACTAAAAAAAAAAAAAAAAAGCCAGAATGACAAACGAAAGCAATCCAAAAAGCAATTGAAACAATGTGGGAATGATCTCAAGCACTATGTCAAAAGTATACATTCAAATAGGATAGAACAATATAAGAAAATAATACATGGAGAAAGAAAAGGGAGACGTGAATGAACAAATCTAATAAGAAAGAAAAGAACATTACAAATAGACTTCAAGACATGCCTGGACACATTTTTACTTTGTCCATCTCATAATAAGAATAGGTATATAAATAAACAAATTTGCTACTTTGGTTATAATGATGATAAAATGAAATGAGGATGGTGACACCAGCAGTAAGGGGAGGTAAACATGAAGAAAAGTGATTTGAGTTATCTTCCCTGGCAAGTGCTAGATATGCCATTGAGCTTCCCATCTGACTCCCACCCCTAACAGGAACACGTGCACATAGGGAAAATGTATTTCATAGATAAAAGAGCATGTCAGCTCAAGAAATACATCTGGTTAAGGAAGCACTCAATGAGGTGTACTGATTAGAAAGTCCTAAGTCTCCAACTGGATCCTCAGATATATTGAATGCTGCAGTGTCAACTTTTGAAGCAAATGATTTTGTCCTCAAGCAACAGTCTGCAGTCTCCATACATAAGACACAACGCTGGTCTTGGTGACAAGGTGGATAGATGGCAAGTAGTTTTCAAACAATCTTGAACTTGCAGAATTCAAATTGAATGTTAAGTCAATGACATTTCTGTTGTATTCTAGCAAATAGGTCAGGACTGGTCAAAGTTTTATTTTGACATGTAGAGCAACTTGCCAAAAAAATAGTAATTTCTAATCTATTATAAATTCATCAATAGGCTGATTATAGTGTAATACAACTATATTTGTAGTTCATGTAATTACTGAGTAAAATAATAAATATGATATGAAAAGAGGATACTACCCTGGAAGCACAGAATGTAAAATATGTAAAATAATCTGACTTAGCATACAACTCACATTGAAAAGTAATAATCTAAAAAAAATAATAATTTTGGTTTTGTATATAACGAAATCCCATCCACTTTATCAATAGTTTTACATTAATCGCTCAATTCAGCATTTAGACAAGCCAAGCAAACACTAGTGAGCTTGCAGATCATCTTCACGAGTTAAACAATGTCAAAATAACATCTCTCATTTACAACACCATTAATTTGTAATTGTACACTATTGACACATTTTAAAAAAGTACTCAAAAATGTCGCTTACAGATAAGAAGATAACCTCTTAGAAAAAAAAATCTTTATTACAAGTGTAGCGTCATGCCTACCAACCATCAGAGAAACTACTGGCAACATAATAAAAAAAGGTCCTATGATCTAAAGAGGCATTAACTTAACAGTTCAATATATTGTTAATTATAATGGCATGAACTAAGCCAACACAAATGTCTAAGACATTTTTAAAGCAGTGGGGGGGGGGGGGGGGAGGACAACTTTCAACTATAGCACTTACCATACCAGTCAATCACATTGTATTTCTGACTGATAGAAAAACAAACATTTCATTTCAAACTAAGTTACTTGTTACCTACCACAGTGCCACTAAGTGTCAACTATAAGACAGTACTACCAAGTGTTAACTATCACATGACCCAAAGAAATGCTGAAGAAATGTCACAACATGTGTGCAGAAAGTTTTTAAGAGTTGAAATCAATGAAAGCAACATAGAACATTTGGACTTTGCTATGACTTTTTGCTTAATTCCAGAAAAAAATGATGCTTACAAAATATCCCACCAATCAAATCATCATTTTCATTTTTTTAAACTTTGAATGAGTGCTAAAGATGCAAAATGTTGTATCCAAAACTGCAACCCATGCTCTGTAAAGTAGACAGCAGAAGCTTCAACTGCATACTGTATCAAAAAGCACTGTCTAGAAGATAAAAAGGCCTTACACTACCCTTCTTAAAGATTGACTGAACCACTGCAAACTTGTTCCTAGACGAACATTTTTGACCTTCTCAATATTGAGAATAGAAACAAAACGACCAAAGAAAACATTGCGATTTAAACCTACTAAAACCTAATCACACAGTTAAATGAGAAACAATGGATTTTATCACTTTAATAAAAATAATTATTCAGATTTGGAAAATCCATTTTCAATGAAGAGAAAAAAAAAAACCAAACAACAACTGCCAAGTAATAAGTCGAACTAGTCCAACAATTAAATTATAACAAGGCATGTGTTCAGCTTACTAAAACGATCTTTTCATATATTTCTTTTCATATATATGACACTTGAGATTTGACTAAACATTCTATCAATGTCATTCAAGTGCTGATTCATTCCAATTGTGTTTCAGAAACCAAACTAGGCAAAGTCCAGAGGATCAGATGCGTGCAAGAATACTGACTCTAAACAAGAGAAAGTGTTGGCAAATGTTCACATCTACATGAGCAGACTTTAAAGAATGGAAAAAAAAAGTTTTTTTAAAATCGTTGTAGACCAGTATAGCAGCAGTTTAAGAATAAAGCCATTATATGTTAAGCTTCAATAATTGTTGAGTTTTATTAGATATACACAAAAGAAATATAACAAGCTAAGAAAAAAAAAAAAAAAAAAGATGTTTCAATTAAATAAGAAAATAAGAGAAACAACCAACTTAAAAGAGAATTTTTAAGGGCTGCTGTCAAAGCCAATGTGTCAGCAATGGATCTTCACTGTCAGATTGACATCATCACAGACAGAGAATTTATTTCAGGGAGAATGAGGTTCTGTGTTGACGGGAGGGTAGGGTTCGAACTTGGACCCATCATGATAACAGTCCAAAGCGCATACCACAAAAGACAAGGCATAGCAATTTACCTTCACATAAAGATTTCATGATAGCACTCCAAACTTCACAATTAATTTCAACAGACACCCCAACACATCAATCAATGAAGCATTAAATGTCACCTCTGAAAAAAAACAAACTCTAGAAAGCAAAGAGTGAAATGATAAAATTCTCTTCTTGAATTGTGATGTAAACCAAAGCATCTAAGTTTTTTTTTTTTTCTTAGTGACTTACAAAGAGCTGTGTAGGTCTAGTTTAACAGTTTGGACAAAAAAAATTGACCTTTGACTCAGAACCAGGCTGTGTACACAGGATTCATACATGTGTTTAGTGCAGACTTAATCAGTACACAGGATTCATCCATATGTATAGTGCAGACTTAAACAGTACACAGGATTCATACATATGTACAAAATAGAATGAATTGACCCGTTGCTGATAAAAACAAAGGTATACATAATTTTGCATTGCTATAAATAGTGAGCCACTTGACACAGCTCAAATAATTGTAATCACAAGTCAACATTCAGAAAGCAATGTACAAAAGAAACAAGACAAAAATTTCCAACATTTGTAGAACCATGCAACAAAAAAGGAGAAAAGAATTTGAATAAAATCTTGGGAGAATGTATACACATTGCAATATGGAATCCCCAGACCACAATGGTTGTCTAGTTCTATCCACAACTTCCGGAGCACAGAGATCCTCACGGATGAGATCAGAGACATCTGATCCTGATATGCTCATAAAACGACAAATTAAAAAAAGATTTTAGTGCGAGACTGAATTCAAGACAGAACTCAATTAGCATCTTCACAGTGCTGACAATGAGATCTTCAATCCCTGTCCAGATCATTTCCTGGTGTGTCATCTCAAAGGACATTTCAAAGTTTCATTTGTCTATAGATGTAAAGAATGACAAAAGTGCCTCCATAATTATGAAAAACCCAGGGGAAAGAACTCTAAAGGTAAAATAGCAAACAAGTTAGGAGACAAGGTGATGGTCACACACACAAAAAGTTCAAATGATCAGCGACACAAAGCCTTTTTTTTCTCAAAGATGGCAGTCTGGAATGACATAGCTCTGGGTTACATTGTGCTGATTAGTGAATTCAGTGTGTAACATTTGTGTATTGTATCAAATGAAACTATTTTTTCTTTTTCTAGGATAGCCCATTAGCTTCTAGTTTGATAGAATAATTCTAATTTTATACTATCAGCTTATAATTCTATACGCCAGGACAAGGAAGAAATAAGAATGTGTTTAACGCAAACCTTGCAATCAAAACTTGACACATTTTTCCTTGTCACTGGACAAATAGCAATTGTCTTGTATTTACACCCTTAGCAGTCAGGCATTCAAAATCTTCATCACTTTAGAATGACAAAATGCAACACTCAAGATATAGTAATAAAGGGACTATATAGTACCTGCCAAAGAACAGCAGTCTTGGTTTCCCTGGCATCATTTAAAAAGTGTTTATTTAGTGACTCAACAAAGTCACACAATGCAAGTCTCAGATTTTTTTCCCCCCTAATCTAGAAAAGTTTCTGTGCTTAAGAATAAGAACGTTTTGTTTTAAACATTGACAAAACATCAAAACCTTGGTTCTAAAATACTCAGGACTTCATGTATAGTATCACCGGACATGAGGGATGGTACTATAGATCACTCAAGTGCACTACCAAATAGCTGCCATAAGAAATGACTTAGCCTTGAAATGACTACAACTAAACAAATAAATATATACGCTATCTCAACAGTAAATGCAAAGAAGAAAAAAAACAAAACCTTAAACACACAGGCGCTTGGAATAAAGAAACAAAATGTTAATAACTAAAAAGAGAATATGTAGATTCATTAGAGTTCTGCTACAAATAATTTGTTTCTTTTTACTACTGTTGCTTGAGATTCAAATATGTAAAGCACTATTATATGAGAGCAATGTCTAGTAGGTGTAGAAATACATGTGTATAGAGCAAAAAAAAACATAAAATAAAAATTTAGTTAAAGTTTTGAGTTGAGAATTCTCGTAGTATATTCAAATAAAAGGAAAAACAAATATTTTCATATGAACTTCTGACTGCTGCATGAGCAGACGACAGCAAGCTAAGAGAAGACAAGTCTCTAAAAACTCTCACCACTAATGCAAAGTAACTCATTAAAACACTTTTGAACAGAAATTTGAATCTTTTACAGATGTTTATGTACAGAAAATAAATCATGTCTTTTAGGCATTGCTTGTGTCAGTGCCAGGTCTACACATGGTCCTTAATAAGATCAATGCTGTTTCATCGAGAGAGAGAGAGACTTTGATAGTTTAGACCAACAAATCCTGAGCTTGTTTCCAACTGAAGACACGTTCACTCAAATGCTTCAAATTCTGAACAAGAGAAAAATAAATCTAGGTTTTCTTAAAACTTCATTAAAATCCAAAACCTTAAACACAAAATTAAAAAATAAACGACTTCAATAAACATAAACAATAGATCTTTGGCACTTTAAAACCACAGCTCCAACTCAACTAATTGACCGAAGAAAAAAATACCTACGACACCACTAAAAAACAATATTAACTTTAAAACTTCACCAAACAAATGATTTAAAAAATGAATTAAAATTCAATTGATTGGAAACTTCACAGTTTCAATAAAAAGAAATTGAATCACAAAAGAATAAATTACTTCAGTTTTCAATCAGCTTTTGTTGTTTCAAAAAAGAGCACAAGTCAAAGGTACAAGTTTTTCAGTCTACGTCTTACAAGAATGGCTTAAACCCAGATGAACCAAACCCAATGTCAGATTGGACTGTTACACTCCATCTGGAATTTAGGAACTGGTTGGCTAACAACAATGGTATTTTAAACAAGCTAACATCTCCCCAAGAGACAAATCTACAATCTTGTTTGTTTCTTGTCAGGAGTAACTCTTGAGTTGCCATCCTTATGAGGGTCATGTTAACAATAAGCTTCTCTTAGAAGAATTACATAGTAACCCATGGCAGTGTGTAGCCACAAGATGTGTCAATGAAATGTTGGTAATGAATGCTAAGTTGACAGAAGGTGTCAAAATTCAAATCTCCATTGTCACCCAAGAAACTTCAAGTGCACTGACACAGAAGCCAATTCATCCTAATTAATGGTGTAGTGCAGTTTAAGCTCAGAATCCTGCACTGCTTCTCAGGGTGTGCTGTCAGTAGTACTCTACAAATATTCATCTCTAGTCCAAAGATATCAAAATTGTGTTGGTTTTTTTAAATAACAGCAGATCAAAGATTTCTTCTATTATTTAATAAATAGTCAATATCACAATAAAAAAAAAAAAAGTAAATTTTTTCAGCAGATGACTCCATTCTTTGAGATTCTCTGGTGTCAATAGAGTGATGTTATGTTGGAATGACAGACAGGTCTTCTAGTTACAATCATTGAAATATCCAGCTAAAATCTAATAATCCACTCTGAAATATCACTATTAGCCTAAACCTTTTGTCCATACATGTTTGAGAACTATCTTTGAACCAAGCACATGAGTGTCTAGCAGACTGTCAAACAACAGGAAGATGTAGAGATGCAGATGAAGTTATATCCTGGTTTCATTGCCTGTTGTTGTAAAACCTGGGTTTGTAACAATCCGTGACTTGCCTCCCTCGATGTCCAGGCTAGAATCTGATCGTGGGATCTTAGAAGCTGGACCCCACTTGGGTGTATCATGGAGCATCTTTTTCAATTTCTGGAGGGGGAAAAAACAAAAACATCAGAATGTCATGCATATAGTAAAAAAAAAAAAATAAAGTTCCCCTTTCAAACCTTGTGCTCTATAGGGCAGATGGGGTTAGGGTCATCTGCATATACTATCAGACAATCAGCATACAAGTATGATCAATGTCTCTACATGAATTCCATTCCAATATATAAAGGACTAATTGTTAACTAGTTTATTTTCTTCTGATTAAAATCTAAGCATATCAAGAACACACACAAAAAGCTAAATGAAGTGCAACTCAAGAATTATAAGTCAAAGAAATTAGAAGACACTCCAAATATATCTCCAACTTACTCAGATAGTTGTTGTGCCGTATAAAAGTTGTTAATACAACACTTAATGATCAGGTCAACACTTAATGATCAGGTCAACACTAAATGATCAGGTGAGGAGGTCAGGCCATAAAGGTTTCATTCTATCAAACCTCAAAACTTAACAATGACAGACAACACATTCCTATATGGCCTCCTTCAGTCATGATGCGACTACAGATCATCTCATGGATGATGATTGCCTGGGCATTAGATGTGGTCAGAGCGATGTTGCCAGCACATCAGTCCCTGCCCCTCTCCAGGCAACTGATATAACCAAATGAACATCAAGTACCGATACAGTTTGAAGGTCAGCAGCGTCACTGGATCTGCCAGGGTATATAGCACTGAGTGCTGCAAACTGCCTAAGAGTCACTGCCTCCCGATTTTTCCTCAGAGTGGATAGCCTTTCCCATGATTTGGTGAGGTTAACATAGTTGCATTAACTATAAAACTTTGGGAAAGCATTATCGGGTTCATCTGTATCTGGACTTTTATCCCTTCAGACATATAAAACAAGATTCAATCATTAAAAAAAAATAAAAAAGGAGCCTCCCCCCCCCCCCCCCAATTTTCGATGGTATTTTTTGCTTTTTTTTTTTTTAAACTAATGTCACGAGACTTAAAAAAAAAAAATAAAGCAAAATAATTCAAAGAAATACATATATTACCATAACAAATGTCTTTTCCTTAGGTGAGCGGTAGAACCTCCATATTCCCATACAGATGATCACCAATACAGGGATGAAGGTCATGAACCAACCTAGCAATTCAGCCCAGACTGGGTACGGCTTCTTCTTGTAGGACATACGTTTGTAGTCTACCAGATTGAACAGCAACAAGAACTAAAGAAAGACAGTTTCTCACATGAACACTTGGACAGTTCAAACCAAGGCAATCAGAAACAAAACTCAAGCTACAGGAACTTACAATAAGAGTGGCTGGTGTCAGAAACTTCCAGAAGAAGATGAAGAAATAGTGCCAGAATTTACTCCTCTGACCAATCATTGTCTCTATGTCTCTCAGGAAGCGGTCAGCACCTAATAAATGATGTACATTGAACAATGTAAGTTTTGGTTAACGGATATAAAGTAAAAGTTCCCCTTTCAGACTTTGCGATCTATAGGGCAGATGATGTATGATCATCTGTTTTTGTGACCAACGGTTAATGAGGGTGTCGAGTGGCTAGCACAACAACCAATTGCCTTTAGTTTTCCACAACTAATGTCAGGTACCCATTAGAGCTGGGCGCCCAACGATCACGAATTGAAAATCCCAGTCTTCCCCAGGATTCGAACCCGGCACCCCTGGCTTGGAACCCAAGTGTTTTACCGCTCAGCCACCTCACCCCCTGGTCAATGGGTATGAGTGAATAAAATAAAGTTATATTAGAAATTATATAATCACTAGGTCTATAATGTTAAACTAACAATCTTTTTTTTTCCACCAATCAAGTCACTGGTTTTTACACAGTAACTGTACTAGAGGAGTGTCATACCATAAATCCATCCGATAATCAGGCACTCCAAAATGGCCATTATAAAGACAGCAAAACTGGCAGAGTATGTGTCCATCAGTTGTAGAACATACATGCCACCCTGTGGACAGTCAAGAGTTGACAAAAAAAAGGAATAAGAATTTTAAAGGATGGCTTACAATGCTGATAGAAAGGAAAAAGCTAATGAGCCAAGTTTTATAGAGCTACCACAGAGCTAATGAAAAAATTGCTTATATTTATTTTGAGAAACTCCTGAGTCATTGTAAGTTCTTTCATGACAATTGTATGCTATAAGAGAGAAGAATAAAAAATTGGAAACTGTTTCTCCCTTGCCCTTATAGAAACAAAAGAAAAGGTTCAATTCAAAAGTCTTGACTTGCCTCTGTGCAAACAACCAGACCTCCAAGGAAACCAAAAACACAAACCCCCAGCACCACAAACACTTTCTTCTGTCTTAGTGGAGGATACGTGTCTTGTACAGCAGTCATAACTGTCTCAAGTAAGGCAAACTGCCAGACAGACACAAATACAATGTTATCACATGCATATCAAAACAATTTTCAGGAAAGTTAGATGATTTGAATAATCAATATCACTTGTAAAAAAAAAAAAAAAAAAAAAAGTCAACTAAAAGCATCTATTAATTAATACTATCAATCAGATGATTGGAACAAACCTCACTGCCCATGCCAAGGGTAATTAACATGAAGAAGAAGAGGAAGGACCAGAGTGGAGGGATGGGCAGTCGAGTGACCACATCAGGAAACACAATAAAGGCAAGCCCTGGACCTGGAAAGAAGGAAATCAATATTTCATCTAGGTCTATCATGTCTTCAGTCAAAGTCAACTCTACAACATTCAAAGGTTTATCAATTACAAAATAGTAATGTACCTCAGTGGCGTTAACTATTTATTTCTATTTAAAGATTAAGCTATCCATGCATTATATCTGTCAAAATGGCCTTGAAAATATTTCTTTAGAACATGTTCTGGCAATAATTGTAATGTTTATAAGAGGAACTGGATATTAAACTGGTCAAACAAAAAAGGGAATTCTACGACACTAACACTTAACTTGAGCGTAACATAACTTGCTAAGAGAATTAATGCTGTGTCTATGGAACAGATGATCTTTTCCCCATGCTACTTCTCATTGGACTAAAGAGGCCTTTACAATTATATGCACAATTGTTAATTCTTAGACAATATCATGAAGGCCACACCAAGGCACAGAAATATCAAAGTTCATCTAGCCCTCATAGATTTAAAAAAGTGACTGTAGCCCTCATAGATTTAAAAAAGTGAATGTAGCCCTAACCCTGATTCCCAAGAGATGTTCAAAACAACTACTCGACTCTTACCTTCATCCACGACAGATTCAATTGGTGTTTCAAGCTCTTTAGCCAAATAGCCCACAATACTGAAGATAACAAATCCAGCATAAATGCTGGTGCAGACATTGCCCACACCAACAATCAGGGAATCCCTATAATGATAAAAACACATTAATGTACGAAATAGTCTTTAAAAAAAATAAATTCTGCCTATATATTGTGTGTTTTAATGGTGCTCTGATATCTAAACAGCTTACTTGAAACAGTTATTGTGAAATTTATTGTAACTTGATAAAGTAATGAGACCGCCCCAAGCTGGACTTAGAGCAAAGAAGATCTGCACGGCTGCCTTTACCCAGGTCTGGAAAAAAGAAATAAAAAAGAAATTATCATAGGCTGCCTTTACCCAGGTCTGGAAAAAAAAATATTAGCTGCCTATACCCAGGTATGGAAAAAAATGAGATAAAAAAGAAATTATAGCATGTGTATGATGCTCAGTAAATGTTAGATGATACTAGCATAAATCAAGTGACTTTACGTTACACACACTGAACAAAAAACTTACTTCTGCAACTATCAACTTGTCAAAATTTGGAGTGAGGTAGTAGATTATGCCATCTTTAGCTCCATCCAAGGTCACACCACGGAAAAATAAAATAGTCAGGACGACATAGGGGAACAAAGCAGTGAAGTAAACAACCTGAAACAATAAAAGTACTCCTTAGATCTGGATGGACATCACTCATGCCTGACACAAAACTAAATGGTGTAATATCTACAGAGCTTAAGAAAACCTTATCCAACTATCAGGTAAAACTAAAGTCAAATTTCCATGGTGTATTTCAAGCTTGAAATATTTCTACAATGGGTGCAGAGAAACAGGGAGTGTAAAACAGACAATTCGTTCAGACCATCCCTTAACCTTTAAAAATAGCATTACACTCTCTGATGTTCAAATATAATCATGGTACAACCAAACCTATTAAGTTGTTGGCTAATTCATAAAATGCACAAAATCTAGGCTTGTCACAATTCTTTCTGGGACTAATAATTTAAATTTGCTAATACAGATCTAGATCCCTTTTGAAATTTTGCCTTCTTATAAACTAGAGCACAAAAACAGTTAGAAATAGATCATTGCGGCACCTATCTGAAGGTCAAAAGCAATGGAAGATATTTAAAAAAGATGTAAGCAACAATTCATCTAGGCACTGGAGTTGGGCATGTTTATGCCATATGTTCATTTGACATAAAATTTAATAATGAAAATTACAGTCAGTGAAATATATTTTTTGGGATCTAAATTATGATTTTGCCAAATAAAATTTAGGAAATCATGAATGAAGAATTTACTGACCTTTCCAACACTTTTAACACCCTTGCTGAGAGAAAGGAATGTCAAGGTCCAAGTCAGCAGCAGACACAAGACTATCTGCCACTGTAATCCTCCAATATCTTCTATACTCTCAGTCACTCCAAGTATATCACGTCTAGTGAACAAGAATAAATAGGTTCATCATCACAATTAAGTAAAATAAGTAAAGGTAGCCTTTTCAGACTTTGTGATCTATGGGGCTCATCTGATGGTCAACAAAGGTGTTATTAGGCCAGCATAATGACCAACCACCTAAACTTCCCCAAGGTATGTCAGGAATCCGTTAGAATCGACTGGACTCTTTAAAGATCACAAACCTATTTGTATTTACAATTGTTCAGTTACTTTTAGTCTTTTTCAAAAGTGTCCATCTCAGTCAAACATTTATTTGCACAATTAGATTAATAGCTGCCTGTGTATGTAAGGAGCTGGAACTTACTCAAAGTAGTCTTGAGCAGGTGGTGCCCTGTCAGATTTGTTGTGGGCCAAAGAGCTTATGTTCAGCCTCTCCACTTCTGTCTTGTTAAAACAGTTCTGTAAGTAGTACACAGAACCATTGGTGGCAGTACAGTCAGCGGCATCCTTGTGAGAGTAACACCCTAGTCATACATAAAACAAAATTAGCTACAAATCAAATTACCAAAAACTTAAAAAACAACAATATGGAACCTAATTTATAACAACTACTAATTGTGTCTACTTGTAGTGGTATAAAAAGTCAAAGACTCCAATGGAATTAAAAGTTAAACCAAACAATATTTAAATACACTAAAAATAAGAAATACTAATCATTAATGTATTACCATCTGAATGTTGAGTAGTTCAATGTTTAGTTCATAAAAATGTATTCCTACGAAAAGGTAAAATCATTTGAAGATCAAGTGCCAATACAATATGTGTGACCCTATGAATAAGCAAGACATTTTTTCATGTGAGTGTATGCCATGCAGCCTCTACTTCACATCAGTTAATTTTTATTCTTGCTCTTACCACATTTGAGTTTGTTCCATTTTACCAACTAGCCTTTTTTGCCCTATTTTTGGGTCCAAACAGTGCAATACTCCTTGTTTGTATTAAAGTGAAATTGTCGCATCATTAACAAAACATATGAAAAGTCTAAATAAAATGTGATGGCATGGATAGTGAATAGACCTCTTCTGTCTAAAAAACAAAATTGGCAGTGGTTCAATTGACAACATTTTGTGATGAGTCTCCAGTGGTTTCCAACTCAATCCGTACTCCACAAAAAGGAGGCAGAAGCTACCAAATAAAAAGAAACACTTACGCTCACTGGCCCAGTCCTTATGACATCTCTCCCATGGTAGTTCAGAGGCGAAGGACTTGAACATGTAAAGGAAAGCCCATCCAATGATTACAGTGTAATAGAAGGCAACCATACAAGATACACACACCATGGCATGGCCAATACCTGCACAAAAGATTGACATATCAAATAGAAATTTTGAAGAAAAAAAAAAGATTTTCTTTCTTCTTTAAAACAAAAACCTTTTTTTTTGCCATCAAAAAATTGTTTGTCAATTTATAAGTCAAAATAAACATTTAGAATTTAAGTAACAAAAAATACTATTACAACGGTTTCTAAGTTTAAAAAAAACAGTATCTATTATAATCATTGACATTAATTGTATATATTTACTACCAGTAATATAATCTGTTTTTACCATTCAAAAGTGGACAGATTCTATCAAAGATTGCTGCTGGGCCCAAAGCAGCAAACTGACCAAAGCTGAGTTCCAGAAACATAAGGGGAAAACCCAGGAGTATAAACATGATGATAAAAGGAAATAGAAAAGCCCCTGTGGAATAAATAGTAGATGAATAATTAAACATGCAAATACCATAAAACATTAAGAAAAAATAGGAAATATAAAAAAACAAGCCCAAGGAAATAACTTACAAAAAATATATAATTTCATTACAGCAAGTTACAAGTTAGCTACCTCCAGTCATAAAACAGCTACAGCTAATATCCTACAGCAAAGAAAGTTATAATTTATTTGATTTCCTTTATTTACCATCTAAAGCAATATTGTTTTCCAACATACACCAAGCTTAGTGGATAAATAATTTCAACCAAATAAACAATTTGTATCATCAGCAAAATGAACTGATAGAGTTGCTAATAATTTTCTTTGACCAAGACAATGATTGAAAGCAACTCCTGTCACTTACCACCACCATTGCTGTAGGCTAAGTAAGGAAATCTCCAAACGTTGCCCAGGCCAACAGAGTAGCCCAACAAGGACATGAGGAAATCAAAACGTCCTGACCAGTTTCCGCGGTCAATCTCTGTGATCTCCAAGTCTTCAATCTCCTCTCCCACCCTGGAGGTGAGCACTGCAGTACTTGATACATCTTGAGCTAACTGCTGGTCAGCGGCACTCTGAGGAGACACAACATTGCAAACACTGTGAAACAAAGTTCTAAGTTCATGATTTAACACAATGTCATCACTAAATACAATACCAATGTATTGCTTTTCAGAGTGCTAGGTACAGTTCTATTACAACACAATTTCTACTTGACAAAATGTTCATTTCATTGAAACATATTGCACACCAGTGTTTTAATTAAATGCTGAGAAAGTGGGTCATGTTTTCTGAAGGCTACTAAAGTTCCAGACTTAAAATTTAATAAGTTCACAGGGTGATTGCATAGAAAATGTACAGAAAGTTAGTAGCTATGATTACTTAAGAAAAGGTTTTAAAGGAAACTTTGACTTCACTTTTGAAAACATTTAGTGATACTTTAAAATGACTCAGTGTGTACCCTAGATATTTTGGTGGAATATTTCTTTATGTAATAATAAATGAATAAAAACAATGGTTCAATGGTATAGCAAAATTTAAGAAAAATGATAAAACCAACCATGAAAAATACATTGAGAAGTGAAAAAAAATTATATAATATGCATTTATAAAGCAAGCAATACATTTAGCTATATAGATACCTTAATATAAACAAGGTATGATTTGTTAATGTAATAACCCTCAGTTCATGAGACTATGTACAAGAAAATAGAAGACTATTATTACTAAGAGGTTTTTCTTTTTAATGACTTTGTGAAGAGTAAGCAGAGCGACTGCAAGCAGGGTTACATTTGTTTTAGTCTTTTAAAACACTCTCTAATAGTTGACTCATGAGATTACAGCATCAAGCATTTATATGTATTTAAATATGTTAATTGTAGATAGTAAACCATGCATAGAATAATCATTCAAGATGATCTACAAGATGCAGTGTTGAGTGGTGGAACAAAAGCTTCACTCTACTCTACACCACTCCTGACATGGCATTTGACTTGAGTCATGCTACATTTTTACACTTTTAGCAATTTAATACTATGCAAAAATATTTCATAGGACTTTGTTTTTATTGTAGTGTACCAAATGTTGCTACTCTGGAATGTCCTGTGTATTGACATATTTTGCTACTCTAAAAAGGTGTGCATGTTTCCTATCAGATCCATTGATCATTGGATTGAACTGTCCATATCTATAATCAATATTTCAGGTTATAAATCTATATCTAAATACAATATCAACATCTTGAACAAAATCAATGTGTTTCTGGGCTACTTATTCATGGCTGTATTTGCATAGCTTTTGTCTACCAAAGCAAACACACACACACACTATGTTAAAGATATCCAAACTATTTGAATCAAGCCACAATATACAACATGCATAAATGTGTTGTTTTTGAAATAAGTGTATATAAGGTGCATAATTTAGAAGAAAAAACAAATGATTTTGATATGAAAGATATAAGAAGCACTATTACCAATGTATAAATAAGACAAAACGAACTGGCCAGTGTTGGGACTAAATGGATGTCATCTGACTATTCTATGTATTAAAATGTTAAATTAATATGTATTAAAATGTTAAATTAACTATTTAAATGACCACACGCACAAAAAAGTCAGTGTCAAGTATTCCTGACACTAGCCAGTCCTGGTGTCGGTCAAGCAGTAAAGTAGTAGCACCAGTACCCAAGAATTTTGTGATTTATTTACATCATCCTCAAGAGAATTCTCAGTAAAGTCCTTCTTGTACCAAGGAACCGCAGATTTGTTGACACTGCCATCAATGGGACCAGCATCATTGGGGGTCAAGTCACCAGACTTATGGCGCTGCTTGACATTATTGCGATGATGATCAATCACCACATTTCTCTGAGAATGCAAATGGCAAGACTTCTAGTTTTAAGACATTGTCATGTGAATCTCTAGTTGCAAGCTAATGGTCTGAAAAAGAATGCTGGATGGACCAAATCAAACTTGGACGCCTACTATTGCTGGATGGACCAACTTGTATTTCTACACTCAATCTGAACATCATAATAATAAAACAATTTCAATGCTTATAATTTGTTTTTATGATATTTTTGCCTTATCTTATATAATACAGACGTTACTTCAAAAAAAGAAGATGATTACGTCATATGCGTCATGCATTTAGTCATGCAAATTAACCAATGACTTAAATTCTGCCAAGTTACTGGTTTTTCTGGCTAGCTCAGGCAACCCATTCCATGCTCTAATAGCACTAGGGAAGAAGGAGTATTTGTACAAATTTGTCCTAGCATATGGGTCGAGGAATGTGCCTTTATCTTTGTGTCTTTCAGAGTATTTTATTAAATTTTGTTTTCGTATTTGAAGATTATGGTTCAGTGTTTTATGTATAATTGCTACTTTACTTTTGAGTCTTGCCTGCATAGGTATACTTATGGTATAGAACGATTAAGTATTTAAATATGTAGACCTGCAGTGCATAATTTAATATTGTGAATGTATTTTGTTTATCATGAGCTTTCTTTCAATCATTAACTAAGTTTGAAAGCAGACAGGATAGAATAGATTTTATAGGTAAGATATATATGATTATGAAATCACTATATGATGTAGTCAGTTTATCAGGCCCAAATTTGGAATGATGCATATCTTACAAACACCAAACTTATAATCTAGTTAATTAATTTTTTTCCCCCCTAGGCTATGTTAAAAAAAAAACCACCAAAGAGACATGTTTATACAAAGGTGTTAGAATGGGGAAGTAAATGGCAAAGTGTGTGAGTGTGATACACACAGGGAGCACATGATGATGTAATCACACACAGCCCTGTGTAAACATGGAAACGAATAGGGTGGGGGTTTACATCTAAACATTGGTTTAAGCATCGAACCAGTAATGTGGGCTAATGGGCATCTGTTATGGGACTAGACATGGCATAGTTGGCTTTACATAAAATAACAAATAATCAAGAACAGACACTAGCGTGTAGACATTCTGAGATTTCAAAGATAAAGACAACATTCTATCAGAACAATGGACCAGACTTTGAGGTATAGCACACACATACAATGCCTTCTTGTTTTTTTCCCCTTTAACTGTCTGAAGACTTAAGTTTTATTGACATCAATTATCCCAAGATCAATATTAACTAGCAGTGGCTTAACTAGGGTGTAGGGAAGGGTGGGGGGAGAGAATCTGAAAATCATCCCGGACCCCCACTTGAGGGAGAGGGGCCCAAATGAGTGTTCGAATTTTTTTTTTACATTAAATTTTAAATATTACGCAAAATGCCGGGCCCCACTAAGAGGTCAAGCCCTCCAGGCCCCAAATGATGTCAACTTCCTAGCTACGCCACTGTTAACAAGACACGAAGTTACGAGCATTGGCATGGTCAAGAACAATGTTTCTCAAAACAATATCTTCAATTACAGTTACACACTATGGGATGACGGCCGTTGTCACAAGCAGCATTTAGATTTATGACAAGACATGCGTACTTTTCCCTCGTCATTTCACTTGGCCTGGCTAGCTCCCAAACATCGAACACCTTTCATTCGCATACCGCTGCTGTGAGACTACGCATCGCTCGCAGTGGTTCGAATATGAATATTGCTAACAGATGAGAAACAGTGAAACTCAGGCTGAAATCAATAGTTGACAGTTGGCTGTAAGTCAACACATCACTTATATCTAGGCCCCATTCTATCAACTCATTATGATAGTGTTAATGGGATCCTTCATGCACTATTACTAATCACATAGACACAAGTGCTAAACGCAACAGCCGCTATGCTGTTTGTGTGTTTGATGTCTGTCCTTAAGTTGAGATAACAAAAAACAAACTTGAAACTCACCATCGTCTTTCCTAGGGCTGGGGGATGACTAAATGTCACGTCTACTTTCTGGCGTAGGTCTCTCCACATGAGCAGTTCTGGAACTTCTCGACCTCTTCCTCTCACCCCTCAACTCTGGACATGACGTGTCAACACGCCGCTTCCAAGTCTTACACAATCTTCCTTTCTTCTTATTATCGTGCTATTATATGAAATCGTTTGATTGCTGATGCAGGAGAATCTCCAGACAAGTTGACCGCAGGGTTATCGCTTGGTCAAACAAGCAATGACAGGACCAGTCGGAGGTGAACACCCACTAGGACAGACAATACGACTTCCTACCAGCGTGGCCACCTTCCAGAAGCCGTACTACTAAACTGGCTTTCTTGTACCACTTCACAGAGGCGACCCATTCATATCTTTCAACTGCGCGTCGTTTACCCCCTCCCCCCTTTTCTCTTTCACCGAAGGCCACGTCCATCGAGGTGTCTAAGGGTGGTCAGTCCGGCAGTGTCCACGTGATCACAAATCTTATCTTGAGGTGCTGACAGTGATGTGTCCTCTCTCGGTATTGTTTTCTTGACCCAATTTTTACACCGGAAGCTGTTGAACGCAAGCAAGAACCGGGACACGTATGACGTCAAACAAGACGAGACAGCGCGTGTGAGCGGGAGCAGCAAGTAAAGGGATGAACTAGGAAGATAGAGTTCTCCTTCTTTACTTGGGAAAGTGGTTTCACCAAACGCGTGTGTAGCTGTATAAAGGACAGAATCTTAGCAACACAAAGTCTTGAGAAACCTCTGCGCGACATTTTTGAAACGAAAAAAAAAATCCTACTGAAAGGAATTACTAACCATGTAGAATGTAGAGACACTCGGACAGAACTAGGTTACAGATGTCTCGGCAACAAGAGTCACGCGGGTCAGTCATTCTTTCAGATCTTTACATTTCCATGTCCTTTGGAATGAACCAACCTGTTGCAATACCAAGTCCTTGGAATCAGTCACACGCCTACTAAAGTGACGGATACGATTTCTTCCTGGGAATACTACCCACCAGACTTCACAAGCCACTTTGAACAAGAGCACTGTCTCATCGTGGTCACTGCACATATAGAACAAATAGCAGCAAAAAGCCAGTGGACTTATTGGAATCTTATGTTGCGAGACAAGGAGTGCAGTGAGGTTTAGGTATGCTCTAAACACTACCAGGACGTCACCCCACCATCGCAGCATCCAGCTTGGCAGCACGCTTTGTTACCAGACCAAACAAGAGAAACATTGCACTTTCATCGCGGCAAGAACAAGGTCAGAGACCCACCGCCCCCTCACCAAATTCTCTTCTCGCAGACTGTCACTGTGACGTGTTATCTCGTTACTGTCCGTCACCACCACCACCACAAGGATTTACTTACAGTTTAACTGCAGCTCGCTTATGATTCGATGTGGCCATTTCTTTTGTTGTTTACCTCGTTCACTGAACAGATAGTACTTTAAGCAAACATCAAGTAATGTGTCTTCAATCAGACATGAGTGCAAGTTTTAGCCAATGCATATAAACCAAACAATGAACATTTCTACGCCATCCTCCAGTGCATTGATCCACAGCTTTCACCCCACCCCCAACTGTGTCCTCCCATACATTAGACTTTCATTCATGAAACCTGTAGTGTTGGTCGTGTTTAGAAAGAATTCTAGAGACAATTTAGTCAGCGATTATACAAAGATTACATACGAGGCATGGTCGCCTGACCGCCACAAGAAAACACACAAGACCTAGAAAATATAGCGCCATTTTTTTAATGTGGTTAACTAAGTGGAAGGGGTAAGTAACTCTAAGTTTCTAAGAACGGATGTCAATCTAACAGATGCTTTATTTTTCTTTTAAGTTTGAACATCCTGAATGCAGATGGCGCTAAGAAGACAACAACAAAGTATTAAGTTCAGGTCCGGTTTAAGTACAACTTTGACCACGTGGCCCGCACAGTTCCTGCTTAACAGAAAAGAATCAAACCAAAGCCTTATAAACAAAGAAGACACTTCAATGGTACCAACATCTAGACACCTATCCGAAGTAACAAAATGTACATGAATACATTTCACGAGTCTATGCTATTTCATTCAAAAGATAACAGCAAGTAGCACGTCCCGGGAAAGTGCGAGACTAAAAGATGCGACATGTACTAGGCTAGGATGAGTCAAATCTACAGAGACGCTCTCATCATATCCAGCGTAATGGTTTAGCCTGGTTTGATGTTAAATAGCTAATGATATCACCACCTAGACAGAAACAAAACTGACGATCATGTCGGGCGAAAACTCAATGAAAAAGTGAAATTTAAAAGAACTGGATTGGTAGCACACATGCGACATATTTCTAAAACTCTAGACCAATTACATCCAAGTCTACCATTTCAAAATAATCAAATAATATTCATCGTCTTTTCTATCCGTGTGGAAATGTATTTTACAATTGTGCATTACAAAAAACAATACATAATTAGAGCCAACAAATTATACGACAGAACACACAATATACATTCATACCACAGTTTCTCTTCAATGTGTGAATTGAAGTGTTTATAAACATTTTCATGCTAGAATCCGTCACTGAAGTTAATGACTAGAGTATAGGAAGCTAGACAAATTAGTCTCCCAACGTATTCTCCAAAGTAATTCAGGTCTGTGTGTCTCGGAAGTATAAAGTGATGTCATAAATCCCGCGCGTGCACACAGAATGTACTCAACCTAAACTCAACACTTACACGACAATAGTGTAAGGAGACTAATGTTACATCATCCGCCATGACACATTAGAAAAGCAGGGCAGTCATGTGTATAGGCCAGTGAAGCTCAAAACTAAAACTATAAAAAAAGAAAAATAAAGTGAACGAGCTCTTGACTAAAAAAAAAAAAAAAGAAAAGAAGTTGTATGGTGTCTTAGGGGATCCATCAAATAACAGAAATAAGCCATATTCGATTCGACTTTAAGTACCGCCCCGTGAATAGGCCAGGGTCTCTTCTTGTATTCAAACACTATTATCTCCTCAGCTTATTTCATTCAATGGTGTTGTTCCAATTCTTGTTATGCGATGTCAGAAAGGTCACTCTAAGTGTATACGTAACAATCCTCAGGACACCTTTGATCATGCACTCCCCCCGAAGACGATCAAGTCAACAAGTTAAAACAGAGGCCATGCTTATGACTTACACTACTCATTTCAAGGTTACCTCTCAACAGACAAACACAATAGAAGATCCCCATGGCCGCAAAGGAACGACCACTTAGAATATGTTACGCACGATTACGCACGCACGCAGTAAATTCGTGTTAAGCCCTTTAGTCACGTCTGAGGTGACCAACTTTATTGGGACACGTTTCCAATGTCGTGGTACTATTAGTGATGAGAGCAGACCAAAGGTTAAGTATTGTTAATGAGATTAATAAAGACTCTTTAAGTCTCCAAGCGTTAGACAGCGTTACAAGGCAGGCAAAGTATTCAATGCTGTTAGAAACATGTTTCTGTTCCTGCTGCTATGGCTTACATTGATCGAAAGGACGTAGAGATTCAACAAACTTTGGAGGAACTCTACGAGCCGAAGACAAAAGGAAACCCAGAGTAAAGAGAACAAGGGTCAAAAGGTTACAGAAAATGTTTGCGCACTCTACGAAAGTTCAACAAACAAGCAAGAGCTGACAAGAGTTGAAGTATGATTGACAGTTTAAGCAACAAGGCCTGAACAGACCAGTCAGTCAAGTTCAAAGGCAAACCTTTCGTTAGGACAGTAACCATGTCATTACATTAATCGCCATGTCTTACAGACTGACATGAAATCCGAAGGAATATGTTCGCATTACATAAATGTCTTTAAAAATGGAAACCCTCTCCCAGAAATACAATAATTAAATCTAATCATCATAAACTTTTATCAAACTAAAGGGGACACAAAAGATCACTTATCTATGAAATCAGAGACCAGACACTCCTGGAGGGGAGTGGACATTACCTTCTCCTCATGTAGGTCATTCAGTTCCTCCAACAAAGGGACGGCTGCCGGAAGAAATGGCCGAAGCGTGGTCCACGTTGTCACGGACTGGCGCCTCCTTTCCCCAACCAGCAACTTGAAAGACTTGTACTCATCTCCAAAAGACTTTCTGCGACCTTCCAACGAAAGAAATCCTTTGCTATCCATACCGGAGAGTAGTCACGGACTCAGCACGACAGTGATTGATACACGGCTCCAAGAAATCCACACAACTATTTCAATTAAACTGTTATCCACCACTGTTTCTAAATCTAATCGAAACGTTGAATGCAATGTCGAAAAACCAAAGTCAGTGTTGGTTGGCGAACTGGTCAAGAGCATGTGCTACGCACGAATCAACTGTGTGGCTCAACGACATCTTATCAACAAGTGTTTACAATTAGCTCACAGACTCCATAAATTAAGATTAAACAGGACGTACGAAACACAATTCTTCCACACTACGTCATTAACCAAAGTGAAGAAATAGAACTGCGAGCGATGAACGCTCTTGAAATGTTGTCTTAGAGAAGAGAATCGAAT
Organism: Biomphalaria sudanica; assembly: GCA_036873155.1. Taxonomy (NCBI): domain Eukaryota; kingdom Metazoa; phylum Mollusca; class Gastropoda; family Planorbidae; genus Biomphalaria; species Biomphalaria sudanica. The sequence goes on from JAZGLO010006113.1 coordinate 561,361, forward strand.
AAATTCAAAATGAACTTGCCCCTGTCATAAGAATACTTCAAGTAGTTGCTGAATATATCCAGGCGTCCAAAGTGAACGGACAAAACAAGAAAGAGTATATATATGTGGAACTTTCAGTAAACGTAGTACAGATCATGAACCCATAATAAAAAAGAAACAGAGCAAGCACAAATGATCCGTATAATGATCGTTAATCCGATCAATTATTCTGAATCTTGTTAGCTACTCGGCCTAGCCCTGAAACTCATGACACCCAACAAAACAAAAGAAACTATGGCTAAATGGCAAATAGACTACGGCCAAATAGAGGTGTAAGCTAAAGAATGCAGTGGAATGTAACAAGTTAAGGCTATACTAGAGTTCCAGTTTATTCTCAAGCACGCACCCCCCCCCCCCCCCGTCTATTGTATTCCTTGGTGATCCCCGACACAAAGAAATCGCTGAAACGTACTTTCAAAACGTCATGAAACTGGATACGTTCAGTCTACACTTAGATCACAAAGCCATTTAGCAGACTTCTCATGCAAACACAACAAACATTGACAAAGTTCAAAAACATGTTACCACCGTAATGTATTGGATATAGAGTTAGCCTAGTTGGCATTCTGTAATGTATTGCATATAGAGATAATCTTTGATCACCCAACTCTTTAAAGCACACACACACACACACACATGATGTTTGATCAACTCGAAAAGAAACTGAATTCTTGTCAATAAACACACAACTTCCTATTTGAAACTAATGACAAAACTATTTTAGTACGCTTTGCACAAATATATTGCTAGCAAAAAGAACCAGACAGAGGAATCTGTTAAGAATCTATTCAAGAAAAAATTAAGTTTAATTGAACTAGAAGGATATTGATCAAGAACTAGACTTTGTTGCTTTACTTTAGAACCAGTGATTAGACTATCGATAAGCCACGAGAACCAGACATTACGTGTTACGGTGAATCAAACTTAATATAAAAAACAACAACACGTGAATTACTGAATATCTACGTACTACTAAGCACTGTGACTATTAACTCGAGTGACTAAGCAGGAAATCATTTGAAAGATTATCCTAAGGTGAACGGTTCACAAGTATGGAGCTCCTGTTAGGAAGATTTGTGGTTTTGTTCTTAGTACCAGGCTCAAAGTGCAGAGACATTTCATTCTGACTGACAAGCCCTACAGCTGATCATCAATAGTGAACAACATTAACTTAGAACGTTGGTTAGACATCACAACTTGCAGGGTAGCGTAGACTCTCGACCACAACTGGAGAACATCCTAATGAGCATTAAGTTGTTATTTTGTTCAAAAGGACAACCACCGATGAGTAAGTCCGTGATTTAGGTCAGGGTCAAAATGACGCCCATCGTCTTGGAAATTTTATATTTCGATGTTTTCCCCCCATTACTTTTGCACTTTTAAGTTTGGAGAGATAAAGACAAACTGTCCAGGAAAGGTACTTTTTTTTATGCCATTCTTGCCATGTCAACAATCCACTTCATCTTTTCATATTCAAGAGAAAAATGACTACTAAAAGAAGGTTTCAAAATAATTGGCTGAAAGGAACCTTTCCTAATGATGAACAAGAAATTCATTCATTAGTGACAAGGCTTTGAGATCAGCGAGTTTAATGAAAACCAGCAAACTCTAGTCTTTAGCCACCCACACACTATGAACGTGAAAGTGTGACAACTATACGATAGAGAAGATGGAGCATGTTTCTAGACTCTCGGTCCGTGTCGAAACAAACTATGTGCAGCTCTCTATCTCATTCCAATGTTTTGGAACAGGATAAAAAAAAAGGTGCCTGTATAGCGTTTCAATCAACGCAAGAAACCAACAAATAAATGGATAATTAATTAGTCAAACAAAAAAAAAATTATATGGTTGCGACAAAGAAATGAATCACATGACAAATGTCTAAATTAATAACAGCTCATTAAAGCATGCTCATGATGCCTGTGTGCTAGCCCGTATATCAATCCAGCCACCACAAAGGCACTAGAGCCCAGGGCCACATCTTTCCACTCAGATCTGTCCTGTACTTTTCGTCTCCATACCGAGCTCTAAGCCTCTACATCATCAATCTATCGTAGTCTGTTCTTTCGAGATGGCCAGCCCAACGTAATTTAAATTTCCGTCACTATAGAGTGGTCTTTATATAACTGGTATAATAATACAGGTACACCTCTTGGTAAGTGGGCGTCCTCCAACCGGCTTCATCATGTTTTAGCATCATACATTTTTTCTGAGGATCATCCTTTCCCAAGTATTTTATCAGATTCTGTTGTTCTTTTTTTTTTAAATTATTGATCATCTTTCAGTTGCATACATTGCTACTTATGATGGTTTTGTAAATAGTTTTCTTTGTTTTCGTAGATATTGTTATGACTCTACATTGCGCACTGTCATTTGGCGCGATATTGTGTACCATAGGACACGATGGAGAGACAGAGGAAGTAAGATGGCCGATGATTAGAGATGTAAACAAGAAGGCCTAAGATGTGATTATTAGTTTGGCTCTAGATGTAGTTTATAATTGATTATTAAACGTTCTGTTTTATATCACTTTCGTTGAGGTTAATTGCTAAGTTATAACAATATATATAAACATTTGCTTTGAAGTATGTGTTGTACGTTAGTGTTGCATAGCACTAGTCGTTCCTTTATTTCTGACAATAGAGCTCGTATATCTTGTACTAAATATATTACTCAATAGAGCAATTCCTATTGGATGCAACCATAAATACAAGCAGACGTCAAGTGCGCAGAAGATATCTCCAAAGGTTAAAAAAAAAAAAAACACGCCGTCACAACTTTATACAATCTCTCCCCTCTTCCCAGGCCTGCATCACCACCAGAAATAGATTCACCGAGTTTAGTTTGAGCTGTAATCGACCCACCGGAGGGTTCAAGGAGGTAGAAACTCGGAGTGTACCCCGGCCCTTTCTTTCACTCACACTGTCTCAGCGCGTGCTGGAGAGGGGGGGCAGGTTAAAATCTGTGTGCCCCCCATAGCCACAGGTTACAATACCCAAGCTCACAAGATGCACATCAGGACTGACTAGTGTCAGCTTTCAAACTTAAATCGGATATTTCAAGAGAGTGTGAGCTGTGAGGGAAGAAGTCCTTGGAGCAAAGAAAGAAAACTGATCAAGAGCTGTCCCTCCACATTAAGTACAAGCGATGTTAGGTGTCCTCAACTGTGAGTTGTACCTCCACATTAAGTACAAGAGATGTTAGGTGTCCTTAACTGCGAGCTGTACCTCCACATTAAGTACAAGCGATGTTAGCTGTCCTTAACTGCGAGCTCTACCTCCAAATTAAGTACAAGCGATGTTAGGTGTCATCAACTGAGAGCTGTACCTCCACATTAAGTACAAGCGACGTTAACTGTCCTTAACTGCGAGCTCTACCTCTAAATTAAGTACAAGCGATGTTAGCTGTCCTTAACTGCGAGCTGTACCTCCACATTAAGTACAAGCGATGTTAGCTGTCCTTAACTGCACTCACTTGCAAGTGTCATTATTATGTGATTAGATGTCGGAAACTAGAACACAGACTATAAAAACAAGAACTAGAACTGACATGTTACTAGAGTGATTCGGCGTTTGTCCCTGTACGAGCATTGTACGTTTAAAGTAATGTCACCGTGACACTAAGTGTTCGAGACACTGTAAAGATCTACGTCTCACACTAACACGACTATTCATTCAATTTGTTTACCCTCCAAGAACTATGGGAAGCTGTCGGGGGGAGAAATCATTTTGTAACTATCGACACTATCTATTGGGGGGGAGGGGGGAATGACATTTATTATACAAACAAAAACAAAATAATTAGGCTCTTAATGGTTGATGCTTTTTTTTTTTAATTAATATTATCTCGGTCATAAGTGTTAAAACTCCAAACCTATTTCGGTCATCAACACGGTGGGACACAAACAAGTTAGTCACCAGTTAGCACAGTAGCTTTAATAGTCTGACCATTTCTTGGCGTTTTTTTTTTTGGTCAGACTTTTTGCCTGTTTGTTCTTCGTATTCGTCTGTCACTGAGCAAACGTAACAACTTACATACCAACAGAAGCCAAACTTTCTTGCGACATTTCCAGTCCAATGAACCCCTATTACATATTGGTAAAAGACCCATTGGATCTAAGAGGTGTATCTTAGTCTGCATACATCTTGAGAGAACGCATGAAGTCTTTAGGATGACAAGGAAATGGGCAGAAGGGGGGGGGGGATACAGAGGGTGAGGGCAATTTCACTTGTTTTGTATTCTCAAGAAAAAAATGACGTCGTGTATTAAGACGCATGTCCTATGCCAGTCTTCCTAACAATATGGCTACCATTTTAAAAGTGGAGACAAAGTTCTAACATAATTTCCTTTATTTTAAAAATCCGTTAAAAAAAGGATGAACAGATATAGTTCAAAGTTATTCCCCCCCCCCCCCCGCCACCCCAACATGTGGTATATGTAACTGTTTATTCCAAGACCAAGAAAGTTTACATCAATACAAATCAACTTGTTTTCCGCTGTACAAGGTCACCAGTTTCACCACGAGATAAGTACACAATTGTTTTCATCTAGACACAAACAAATCGTCAACTTCTTCGTACTATTCGCCACGCTTCAGGTTAGAGAAACACTACATAGAACGGACTTCAAGTTTTCATTCAAAGAGGCCGATTAATAGTCGTCGATTCAATTGTTGCTCCTTGAGAGTTTTAAATTAACTAGTACCCGTAGCACATGGATGGATGCCTGGTTGTGCGGTTTGCGCGCTGGACTGTCGATCAGATTTATCGATGGTCCAGGGTTCAAACCCTGCCCGCTCCCATCCCCCGTCGTCCTGCGGGAGGTTTGGACTAGGAAGTAATTATCTTCAACACTGAAGGAACATCAGAAACATGTAAAACAAACAAACAAGCACAATGGTCCTTTTTTTTTAATAACAAAACTCGCGGTAGTTCCATAGCACTATACACCCCCCTTTTTTATTTTAAAGCCCTAATTTCCTTCGCGTGCAGTGATCTACTTTTCAACAGACCTTCCCTTGCTTTGGCCGAAACAGCGCTAGGGTTCGTGGTGTCTATTTGTTCAAGACTTAAAAAAAAAAAAGAGGACAATGAAACATCCTAGTTGGCAGCACGCAATAGCTTCACGGGGACAACTTGAAAATTACGAAACATTTGTAATTTACCTTTTTTTTTTTAAGACAAGAAATGACAAACACGGGGTGGAGAAGAGAAAGGAGTGAATTCGTTCAACTCTTAATGACTTCAACAACGAATGGAGACTGTCTTGTAATATGCCCCCCTCCCCCGTCACTGAAACATAAGGTAGTCGTGACAATGTCCTAAACCAGGAGTTCCAACATTGTTTCACTGAGGATTTGATTCGCGTGTTTCTCATTATTGTTATTTTGTAATTGGGTTCAGTGGTTTGAGAACCATGCCCCAGATACAAGTCGCTGCAGAGATAGGTCAAATATCTACGCAGATAATTTCCGCAGAGAAAGTGAAAGGCAACATCTGGAGGGCATACATCACATTCCAATTTCTTGGTTACAAGCCAAACAATCACTTTCTTCATTTCATGTTTAGTTGAAACTATTAAACTTCATAGGAACCCTTTTTCTAGATCTCTCTCTCTCTCTTCCTCCCCCCTTTAAAAAAACAACAAAAAAAACAACGTCTTTTTGATCACAATGTGCAGACTCCAGACTAAACCAAACATAAAAAAAAAACATTTTCAACACGGCAACAATACACACAGAGCAAAAGATGCCAATGTTCCAGTATAATAATGTTAATCACAGCTGAATTTAATGGAAGAAGATCTTTTCAAGATTTACACTTTCTTATGTAGGTAAAATAAAATCTTGGAGCCTTTTCCTTCATTATTATTATTGCCATCATTCTTCACCTATTGCGAAATCGCGGTATTTGCTTCAAAATAAACAGTCTATATAATGCAATCCTAGTGACATTCAGATCAAAGGAGCAGAAATAATAAACTTCTGAAATCCAGAGAGTTTAGGACAAGGATTATTAATAAATTTGACAACATGCAAAGACAAGAGTGCTGGCACTGTATACAACACCTAAAATTTGTTCACCTATACACAACAAATATTAGAAAGTCTGTAACAACACAACAAATCAGAGGAGGAGTCTCATCAAAATTCATGCAATGAACCACACTTTCAATGTTGCTATTTATGCAGAAAGGGGCAGTTGCCATCTTTCAATGTTAAATAAATGGCATATAAGTAGTATTCATTTTGTTTAGTGTCTACTTGATCTAGGTCAGTGCTACAAAATCTTAAATAAATAAAATTAAAAAAAAGTTTGGAAGCAGTACCACTTTGACACCATTTTCTCAGGGTAATACTATTTAAATATAATATATATAGAGATAGACAACCTATACTAATCTTATATTTTTACATTTGTGGGTCAACTCTGCATTTGGCTTAGCTCAATTTAGTTACATAAATACTTTGGCTTGAGATATTTGGTCATACATCAGAGTTAAACATGGTAATTATCCTGCTACTTTGCATTTTTCTGTAACCAATTGCCCACTAGTGACACTTGGTTCTATTAATATTACTAAGTTTAGGTTTATTCTTAATTTGCTTCAATAAAACAACTTTGCAGGTCATCATGATTGCAAAAAACTTTTTCATATTTAATTTTTCACTGCCCACATACCAAAGACCTTCCACCAGTGTGTTTGTTGTGTTAGAAATGTGTATGAACAGACCCAACCAAGAACCTAAGTAGCATTAAGATCTAAATTAATAGAAATAGTGATATTCTTTGGTTAATTCTGTAACCCTGTTTCATGATCTAAGTCTAGTCTTCATACTAATACTCAAGACTGGCCAAACTAATAATGTATACAGAGCACACTAGCACAGAGACCAAAGACGTGCGAAACTAGGGAGGACATTTAAAGTTTATATTGTAGACTAGATTAAGACTATATGATATATGTAGATCTAGTCAGCTATTTATTTTAATATAATATCCATTAAAATAAAGACCAGGGAAACTAAAACAGACTGACTCTTGTCTTCACTAACTATCAAGATTTATTCTAGAATAATCTGGTTTAGAGAGAATAAGTCTAGATCTAGATCAGTAGACTGAGTATTTGGTGATTGTGTTGGACTTAATAAAGCCTATCCTAGAGTTTAGATTAGTAACATATTTTTATTTTGAGTTGTTAAACAAATATTATGAGTCTTCTAGATAACCCAGATTAGATGCTATATTATATTATAGATCTAAAAGATAGAGTACAAGTGTCTGAGGAGATTTTATCTTATATAGATCTTAAATAATACAGACCTTACTTCATATTTAAAGATTATGGTTCAGCGTTTTATGTATAATTGCTACTTTACTTTTGAGTCTTCTGTCCTGAAGGCTTTCTAAATTAAGTGATTTTATTAAAGGTGTTACTCTAGTCAAATGTGAATTTTCGTTTTTTATGAATCTCACTGCACTATATTACCATCTGTTCCAGTTTTTAAAAATGTTTTCTTAAGATGAGGGGTCCCAAACAGTGGATGCATATAATATTCTATATTGAATTATTGATCTAACCAAAGTTAAAAAGCATTTTAGTTTTATGAGAGTGCATCAACAAGGTATTGCAAAAATATTGCTCTTACTAGTTGTCACTAGAATTGACTAGATCTATATCTAGAGTCTAGATCTAGAAAGATCCAGATGTAATAAGGCAAGGCATGGGCATAGCCAAGATTTATGTGTGTGTATGTAATTAATGTTCATTCTATTATGACCCTTTATTCTTTCTGATTTTTTTTCCCCCTAGTATAGACTCTTCTTTTAGTTAGTGGAAAAACAGTAGACACCCCACTCTGCCAGTTAGGGGATCTGGGGAGCACTGTGAGGCCCAAGTGCCTAGCTTTATTTCCAGTGATTAAAACTAAAAATGGCAAAATCTGTGGTATCTACAATCCAATTGTCTCTAGACTATCTAGTAAATTCTAGTACTGTCTATACTTATAACTGTCTAGTAGGGTACAATGTTTTTTAAGAAGTTTACAAAATTAATTCTAGGTCTAGAGTCTAGCTCTAGGCCCTAGGCAATGGTGTATTCCAGCCATTTTTTGGATTATGGGTGACTTCAACCTACCTGATATAAATTGGAAAACACTAACCATAGATAAACACCAAAACCTTAAGGACATAAATGAGCTTTTCATAGAAACTTTACACAACCTAAGTTTAGATCAAATCATTAAAAAGCCAACTAGATTAAACAACACATTAGATCTCTTCTTAACCAACAGACCTGGATTAGTAGTTGATTATGATATTATCCCTGGTCTATCAGACCATGAGATCATAAAAATACACAGTCAGATAAAAGCAGTAGCCAATACAAAAACCAAAAGAAAAATCTTACTCTGGAATAAATGTAACCTAACACAACTACACCAAGCTGCATTAAACTTTCAACAAACATTCTTATTAGAAAAAGACATTAACCAACCAGTCGATGACCTCTGGACTTTCATTAAAAACCATCTTAAAAGCATTATAGAAAATCATATACCAACTAAATACACATCAAACAAAATAAATAAATGCTGGTTTAATAATAGACTAAAGAAGCTTTGTAAACAGAAGGAAAACCTATATAGAAAATTTAAAGAAACCAAGGCAGAAAGAGTTTACAAAAAGTATATAAAAATTAAACACCTAACCCAAAAAGTAAGCAGACAGCTGCAGAGTGAATACATAAACAATGTAATATCTAAAGATAACAACAAAAACCTATGGTCATACATTAAGTCTAAGAAAATGGAAACAACAGGCATAGCGCCATTAAAAGATGAACATAACATAATACATAATGATAATGAAACTAAAGCAAACATCCTAAACAAATACTTTGCATCAGCATTCTCAGCCCCAGGAGACAAAGACATATTTCTTAATTTGAACCAAGTAGACAACATAGAAGATTTAGTAGTACAAGAAAATGGAATTAAAAAACTATTAGCCAACACCAAACCAAATAAAGCGTCTGGACCTGATGGTATTCCAGCTAGATTACTCAAAGAACTAAGCAATGAGCTAGCCCCAGTGTTCAAAATACTCTTTCAGGCATCGCTTAACCAGGGCAGAGTACCAAAGGACTGGAAAGAAGCTAATGTCACCCCCCTATTTAAAAAAGGAGAAAAATCTGATCCAGGAAACTACAGACCAGTATCACTTACCAGCATCACATGTAAAATACTAGAACACATAATATGTAGCAACATCATAAACCACTTAGACAAACATAATGTCCTCACCCCATACCAACATGGCTTTAGGAAATATAGATCATGTGAAACACAACTAATAGGACTAATTGATGATTTCTCAAAAGGTTTAGATAATAGTGAACAAATAGATGCTATCTTACTAGATTTTTCCAAGGCTTTTGACAAAGTTCACCACCATAGTTTGCTTAAAAAATTAAAATATTTCGGCATTAACGGTCCACTGTATCAGTGGATTAAAGATTTTCTGATAGGGAGAGAACAAACTGTAATAATAAATGGCTCTAAATCAACACCAATAACAGTAAACTCAGGTGTACCTCAAGGAACAGTCTTGGGTCCACTACTATTTTTAATTTACATAAATGATTTACCAAATTGCATTAGTTCAGGAACAAAAGTCAGATTATTTGCAGACGATTGCATAATATATAGAACAATAAAAACAAAACAAGACACAGATATTTTACAAAGAGAATTAGATGAATTACAGAAATGGGAATCAAATTGGAGCATGTCTTTCCACCCAGAAAAATGTCAGTTGTTAAGAGTAACAAAAAAAATTAAACAAATTAATTCCACTTATCTTATTCATGGCAAACCAGTAACACAGACTAAAAACTCAAAATACCTAGGTGTTATAATAAATGAAAAACTGTCATGGAATCCACATATTGATGAAACTATAAAAAAATCCAACAAAGCATTAGGGTTTATTAAAAGAAATTTCTATAAATCAAATAAGAACATAAAACTAAAATGTTATTTAACCTTGGTTAGGCCAATAATAGAATATGCATCCACCGTGTGGGACCCCTCAACTCAAGAAAACATTAAGAAACTGGAACAAACACAAAATAGAGCAGTGAGATTCATAACAAACGAATATTCACATTTGACTAGGGTAACACCATTAGTAAAATCACTAAATTTAGAAAGCCTTCAGGACAGAAGACTCAAAAGTAAAGTAGCAATTATACATAAAACACTGAACCATAATCTTCAAATACAAAAACAAAATTTAATAAAATACTCTGAAAGACACAAAAATAAAGGCACATTCCTCGTCCCATATGCTAGGACAAATTTGTACAAATACTCCTTCTTCCCTAGTGCTATTAGAGCATGGAATGGGTTGCCTGAGCTAGCCAGAAAAACCAGTGACTTGGCAGAATTTAAGTCATTGGTTAATATGCATGACTAAATGCATGACGCGTAGGACGTAATCATCTTCTTTTTTGAAGTAACGTCTGTATTATATAAGATAAGATAAGTAGTAAGACAACTTGTTTATTTTTCTTCTGTATTGATTTATATTGGTTATATAATTTTTCTTCTGTATTGATTTATATTGGTTATATACAAAAATACAGAGTCTAGATCTTAGAGTTGAGTATAAATGTATTTATAATTATGATAGTCTGTACTTAGAGTAACTTAGACCTACATTGACTGTGAATGACCTACAATATATATACTATACTACTATACTATAGTAGTAACATAAATCTAAGTCTAAGTTTAGATTTAGTAATTTAGTTTACATAGTGACAGTCATAGTTACTTATAATATACTTATAGATCTAGACTATTCTAGACTAGATCTATATTTAATATATCAATTCAATTCAATATCTAATCTAGTGAAATTCTCATTTTCTAGATCTCGTCGTTTAGTCTAGATATCTAGACTCAACTCTATTCCTCTAACTACTAAAAACTAGTCTAGATCTAGAAACTCTAGATCTAGCTAGAGTTCTAAAAAAAATGTAACAAAAGACGATTGAAAAGTCTAGAGTCTAGATATATAGTATTAGTCTATCCAATTTTGGCGCACTCATCTTAGCTATTTCATCATCATGTCTAACAAAAAGAGTTGTTTGGCCTCGCTATCAATATCATCCTGACAGAAACATTTTCTAACAGGCCATGTGCTCTGTGTTGTTTTAGAGTAAATATCGATGTTAATGTGTCGAAATAGTGTTTTAAAAACTGAACTTACCAAAAGATCCATACGAGCTTCATTGTCATTTTCGCCATTTATCGTTTTAGTCCCATTTTCTCGATTTAAAACATTTGGATACAGATGCGACCTCCCCGAAGTAGCAGCCATTTTCACATGACAGTACTTTCCTATTTTCGGTTGGCTATAGGTTTTTTAAGTTAATACCCAGGACAACCTAGATATTTTTTTACTTGGTCTTAAGAAACGTATCAAGATTTTAAACTAGAGGAAATAATGCGTAAATAAAAATAAGTACATTTTTTTGTTTTCAACAAGTTTAATAAATAGTTGTATGATCGCAATTCTTAAAACAAACCAAAAATAAACAGCTAGACTAGTGGAAAATACCCAATGGTGAAGTGACAGTTTTTGAAACATTATGCTATGATTATCATGTTGTGATTATGTCGAGTAAGAACATTAATCTGGATATAAATAAGCCACATAACTCTACATTTTTAACTTTTGTGGTGTAGGAAACAATACTTTTTGCTGCTTTTCTATTTTTACAATTTTGTGTATGTTAGCATAACCTCATTCCCCATTAATTTAGGGAAAAAATATAACGAAGTTTGTATTTGACATGTCACCGTAAACAAGGAGAAAATTAAGTTCTGTGTGTTAATATATGTTAAAAACGTAGCTGTCGTTTAAATAAGTAAACATTTGTTAACCATCATTAGGTAGAGTTTAAATGCACATTCTACATTTGTGTTTTGTTGAGATTGATGCAAGAATACACTAATTTCGTAAGTTTGTGTGTTATCCTTTTATTTTTCCCACGAGTTTTTTTTCCCTCAACGTAAAGTTCATTGATAATTGAACTACCAATGAAAGTCTTTATTTATGTCACGTGAGCGTCGATCTTCTTCGTGTAGTCTAGGATATGTGTAAAAATGGAAATCTACATTTGTTTACTTTTAAAAAAAAAAAATAAAATGCTAAATCATTATAAAAAAAACACATCTAAGAGTCAAAAACATATTAAAATATGTATTACTAAGTTTTTGTATTATAAATTATATTAAAACTATCTTGATACTATTTGTATGTAAATGTGTATCTATAAATAGACTGTAACTGGAGTGTAAAAATAATTAGAGAAAAAGAAACATGCAGTGCTAAAACCCACAGACTATGAACGAATCAACGAAGTTAATCATATAGTTATTGTTATTTAATTTGATTTGTTTACATACGAAAAGACAATGAAAGGAAGGGTGGAAAGGGGGCGTTCTCACAAAAAGGTGCATTGTAGATCTACTTGCAAAGACTCCTAATTATTTCCTGGTGCTATATTAGAGCTTGGAATGGGTTGCCTGAATCAGCCAAGAAAGCTAACGAGTGTAAGTCACTAATTATCATGCATGACTAGATAGACACAAGAACACGCGTTGGACGTATGGTCATCTTTTTGAAGTAACGTCTATAACTTATAAGAAGATATAGTTATAAACGTATATAGTTGAACATGAATCGAGCAAAAAAACGGTGTTATTGCAAATGTTTTACAAAATGAAACTAATTTAGTGAAGGGATGTCATTTCTTTTTCTAAATATCTTTTAGAAGAAATCACGTTTTAACGAGAGGAGTCTGCTAAACGTTTTCTTTTAAAGAAAAAAAAAAGGCATCTCAATGCGTTTTTGCTAACGCGATACTTATGTCAGAAAGGCTGAATTTCACCAAACTGTCTTACACCATTCTATTATCTCTTGTTTGACAAAAATAGGACGAGAGCAAGGCCGCCCTTCTACACCATTACATACAAACGTGCGCTATATGTCTCGAATGATCTCGCATTTTGTATCGACCAGAGCTCAGTGATGTCTAAACTTCTACCCGAGGGCCACGTTCGTCCCGTGATACTATCGGGCCCATCTATTTTCTGCCCACAACGCATAATGAAACCGCAGATGATCGGCTCTATTGGACGGCGACTCGTAGTCATCCCCCTTACCACCAGCGGTTCTCAACCTTTTAAGCTCGGTGACTCCTTTTTACAACCCCACTCTGCCGCGACCCCCCCCCACACACACACACACAGATACAGCAATAGAAAAGTAGGCAATAACAATCCATATTTTTGATGGTCTTAGTCGACCCGTGGCAAATGGTCAATCGACCCCCAAGGGGGTCGCGACAAACAGGTTGAGAACCCCTGCCCTACCACCCTTGTAGATACTAGATGGAATAAGAAATGTGCCTTTTTTGGTTTCTTTTGTGAACAGTTTGTATTCAAAGATAATATAAGATAAGATAAAGAGTTATCCGAGCATTCGGATCTGTCTTACGTACGCTAAGTGTAACGGCTAGGAATGTTATGATCGTGTCGAGATAGATCTATCGTCTTACGGATTCACAGTTCCACACAAACCAGGAAAATGGAATCTGCAGAGTCATTGATCATGCCTATAACGTAGGCGTCGATAAGGTGTGACTGAAGACTAACTCCAAGAAGCTTATAGATTTACATGTTTGATATATGAAACTGCAATGTCATTCAAATGTCATACGATTGGGGAACATTCTCTAGTTCAAACAAATTGTATATTCCAAGTGACGTCACTTTCGGCAAGGGGGGGAAAATGGCATAGTGAAATATAAGTAAAGTAAAAAGTAAAGTTGCCCTTTTTCAGACGTTGTGGTCTATAGGGCAGATGATGTAAAGGTCATCTGTTTCTGTACAATATAAACATGATAGATAAGAACTAGACTTACCATTACCAATAATTTGATCTAATTTTCGATATAGGCCACAGTTTGTGTAGATTACCCTTCTGTTCGTGTGTGTGTGTATAAATGCACTAAACTTAATTAGATATTGTAAACAATAGATTTAATCAACAATAACATTCATTGTTAAAGGACATTCACAAAAAGAGGCGTTTACACGAAACGTCAGTGGTCCTACCTCGAATTATTTTCTTATAATGAAATATTTATAAAACATGTTGGTTTTTTTTTTTTTGTTGTTTTTTTTTTGCCTTCTTCCTTGTCCCCTCCCATCCCCCAAACAAAATAAAATCCAATTAACAGAATACGAAAGTACTGATAACAGGCCGGCCCTAACAATTGCGGGTCCCTATGCGAAACGGATTGCGCTTGGCTCAGTCTGGGTAGGGATAAGGATGATACGTGAAAAATTAAGATTTTATATTAGAAAATAAATTTGTCTTTGCATTTTATTCATTCTTTACTAAGAAAAAAAACAACAAGATAAAATGAACTTTACGAGCCTTGCGTGTAGCAAAGTCATACAGTAGACCTATATCATCAAAATTCTGTTTCCTACATCACGCTCGAGAGCAAGAATCGCGAATTGTTCAATCTATCTTCGTGAATTGCTGATCTCAAGAAATTCTTCATTAGTTTGAGGCGCGAGAAGTTTCTTTCGTCGGATGCCACAAATACAAGTATTGTATAATACCGTTTTTTTTTAAATCGCGACTAGGATTGGCGTTTCCCATATTAAATGACACATCAAAATGGCAATTTTATCTATATTTTATAAGATTTTTTAGTTTTCATGAGATTTTAATAATTTCAGGAGATTTCCAGGACTTTTTCATTTATTTTGCAATTTCAGGAGATTTCCAGGAGCTCCTGGGGAATCGGGAAGCCGCAGAAACCCTGCATAAGTTATAATAATTTAATTTAATAATTTACACCAAGAATAGGCGCGTGGACCATGAAAGCGTGGGGCCAACTGCGGTCGCAATGGTTGCAGTGGCCTAAGGCCGGCCCTGTTTGATAAGCATATATGGCCGCCTTCAGTCATAACTATAATTCATCTCGTAGAACACCTTTTTCATGTCAAAATGTGTCTGCTCTTTCTGTGTCATTCTACGTCTGGAGAAAGGATTGTCTCCCTTTGCAACTTCTTGTGAGGCCAATCCTTGATACACAGCTGCGGTCAGAGGTTGGGCATCTGTTTTCCGAGGACTACTCGGTTTAAGGCAGGCAGTAGTTATCCAGTGAGGCTGAAAAGCCCCTCTTACCGTCGAGGGTTGTCCCTGGCGTTCCAACATACGCCAACAAAATAGGAACTTATCACCGGTAACTACCATTCTCCTTTAGTTTATTTTTTTTTTCAGAGACATTACTGTAAGAGATGGAGTGACCTCTTCATTGCTGTGTGAGTGCCTGAACGGTAAATTTGCTGGGCTGCCCATGCGTCAACACTCACCTCTCTTCCACACTGACCGGTTCCAAAGTGATGGAAAACCATCGCAATTTGGGGGGTCAGGTGGCCGGAGGAGTATGCCAGTGAGAAGTAGTCTTACCACTACCAAAGCCTGATTTTCTGTTAAGGGTTTACTCCCAAAGCCTTGGACCTTACAGATCAAACATAAGGCAGTGCGGCTATTAACCTATAGCTAGGGATTTGGGTTTGTGCCCTTTACAGAATACATTTATCAACTAACTAAACTCTTCCTCTTAAAAAAAAAAACAAGTAATTTTTAATTAACATTTATTTATTAATACGGCGTGCAACATTGTTTAGTGTGTCTATTTATCTCCAAGTCTCTCCCAAACTTCCTCTTTACATTTTCTGACGTTTTTCTACGAGTTCCATTACATGGCCACCACATTGTTCTCATGTCCCTTTCTCTTCTGTTTCTCTCTTGTTGTATTTTAATGAAAAAACACAAAACGGCATTTTCAATATCTTAAGTGCAAACAAAGAACAGATTACTTTTAGTGTGCACCATTTCCAATACATTGAAGACATTTCAATTTTCCAAATGTACTTTACTGAAGTAACAATTTTGACCTAGATATGACACTTTACCGAAGTAACAATTTTGACTAGATATGACACTTTACTGAAGTAACAATCTTGACCTAGATATGACACTTAACTGAAGTAATAATTTTGATCTAGATATCACACTTTACTGAAGTAACAATTTTGATCTAGATATGACACTTTACTGATGTAACAATTTTGATCTAGATATGACACTTTACTGAAGTAACAATTTTGATCTAGATATGACACTTAACTGAAGTAACAATTTTGATCTAGATATCACACTTTACTGAAGTAACAAGTTTGACCTAGATATGACACTTTAATGAGTAACAATTTTGATCTAGATACGACACTTTACTGAAGGAACAATTTTGATCTAGATATGACACTTTACTGAAATAACAATTTTGATCTAGATATGACACTTTACTGAGGTAACAATTTTGATCTAGATATGACACTTTACTGAAGTAACAATTTCGACCTAGATCTTCCTACCTTATATAATACAGACGTTACTTAAAAAAAACAACAAAAAAAAAACAATGTTTGTAAAATGTTTGACATGTTTCGGATGCTCCTTCAGATTATAAGATAATCTACTTCCTAGTCCAAACATCCCGCAGGACAACGGTGGATGGCAGCGGGCAAGGTATGAACCCGAGACCGTTGAGAAGTCCGAACGACAGTCCAGGGCGCACACCGCAGGACCAGGCAGCCATCCGACACATCCCTTCAGTTACATTATAGACAAAAATAAGACATTTACTAGTTACATTATAGATTAACTTAAGATCAGAATTTTATGCAACCATAAGATGTATGAGTTTTTTTTCTTTCTTTCTTATAAAATACAGACGTTACTTCAAAAAAGAAGATGATTACGTCCTACACTTATGTATTACAGACGTTACTTCAAAAAAGAAGATGATTTAGTCCTACGCATCATGCATCCAGTCATGCATGTTAAACAATGGCTTACATTCTGGCAAGTCATTGGTTTTCCTGGCTGGCTCAGGCAACTCATTCCATGCTCTAATAGCACTAGTGACGAAGGAGCTATAAGGCTATAAATTTGTCCTAGCATATGGAACGAGGAATGTCCCTTTATCTTTGCGTCTTTCTGAGTATTTTATTAGGTTTTGATTTTTGTATTTTCCACTGTTTACATGTTGATTTGGAAGATCACAAGCCATATGAACACAAAGAGAATGTGTATAAATACATGAGTCGTGCAGAGAATTATCGCGAGAGAGAGAGAGAGAGAGAGAGAGAGAAAGAAAGTGTGTGAGAGAGAGAGAGAGTGTGTGAGAGAGTGTGTGGTGTAACCTAAAAAATGAGAGAGAGAGAGTGTGTGAGAGAGTGTGTGGTGTAACCTATGTCGATCTCAAGGTCGACACCTGAAAGCTAGAAAAAAAAAACACGAAATCTATAATCTTTTCTTTTTGTTGGTTCTATTAGTTTAGTTTAGAAATTAGATGCTTGAGGACGATCAAAATGGCGTTTTGAACTCAAGTCTAGACAAACTAACCATACCCACACCACATCAAAGACGGAAAGATGTGAGCGAATCAAAGCAAAAAAAAAATTATAAAGGAGAACAACCCAACGCAACACCGCAACACCCCATTTACATGCTTGGGCTAAGAATTCGTGTAGTTCTATATTCTAGATATACGCCATGCACACCCGTTTATTGTGAATCGCTTGTTGATACACACAGGATATAAGTATCCTAACACTTTGGTTCCCTAAGTGCCAAACGGGCCACAGTTTGATACCTTGAGAACGACCTTGTTTGACCTGGCCAGTCATCGGGACAAACGATTATAAGTCCAAAAAACAAATGAAACAAAAACTTAGCTTTGACATTGAATAAATTGGCAATGCCCTGTGCCAGTGACGCAATGTTTACATGTCTATTTTTAGAACAAGGCCTATAACTAGGACAATGGTTCTCAGACGCATGAAGATGTGCGGGTGGGAAGCAGAGAGAGAGACAGATAGACAGACAGACAGAGAGACAGAATGCTAAAGTTGGCTAAGAAACTGCTGCTGTTAGACAATTTAAGCTGCAAGACATAAGGTAGGTGAGTGCGGAGTTTAGGTACGCAGGGCCGGTCTTAGGCCACTGTAAGCTATGCGGCCGCAGTGGGTCCGCAATTTCATAGGCCCCGTGCTAATTATTAAATTAAACCATTATCACTTTTGTATCATAACGGTTTCCGCAGCTTCCTCATTTTCCAGGACCTCCTGGAAATCTGCTGAAATTGCAAAATATACGAAAAAGTCCTGGAAATCTCCTGAAAAATGGACTAAATTCTCATTTAGAGGTGCCTGTACCACACGCGATATAAAAAAAAAGGCATTTTCAGCTTTCCTTAAATAAAAATTTGTTGCAAAGACGAATGTATTTTCTAATTAAAAAATCAATAGTTAGGACCGGCCCTGTAGGTACGCCCTAGGGATAGACACCACTTGTTTGGACAGAGGGGTTGAAATTCTTCTTCTTGTTGTTTTTTTATCACACAATTACAATACATGAATCAATTTAAAAACATTAGTTAATCAATTAGTCGTAACTAAGTTTGTTTTATATAGAGAAAGTAGGGCATAGTAAGGGGGAAATAAGCCTTGTGTAGAGAATTAGTTTGTTAGCTAATTTTTTTAAACTAACAATAGACAACAAAAGTTTCTTTTTTAATAAGTACTTGCACAACTCAGTGGCTAACAAGTTGGCCTTGCATCTTAGAGGCTTGAGTTCGAATTTAATCTCGAGCAACTTTAAAAGTTTTTGTAAAGACAGCACGGAAACCTTCTCCCAGAACCCCCCCCCCCCCACCTTCCACTGGTCCACAAGAGATTGGATTTAGACATAAATAAATATAGACTGGAACTTCATGTAACTTGAAAACATGTATATCTATTATATTCGGATTTCCAAACTACAGTAGAACGTCGTTTATCCGACTCAATTGGGACCGGACACCGTTCGGATACGCGATTGTTCGGATAACCGAAAACCGAAGCGATCCATGCAGTATATGCAACCGGACACTATACGAATATTGAAAATCATCACATGCGGGACACGTGCGTGAAGAACGAGCAAAATAGGTGACAAATGTCGCAATTTTACCTTTATTGTGGAAAATAATCACTTATTTTTCGTATTCATACAGTATATGTGCATCACAGTACATGTGGTTGATAAAAAAACAAACAAAAAAACTGGTCCGGATATTTGACGCTCCGGATAATAAACGTTCGGATAAACGACGTTCTACTGTATGAACAAATTGCATGATCTTCATTCTTAGAGATTTAAAAAAAAAACACTAGTGAAAATAATGTAATACTTTTATAGGTTATGGCTGAAATAGATATGAATACTTAACTTTTATACTGCTCATAAATGCTGTATAATAAAGTACACAAAATTGTAAGTCACAAATTTTCGTTTCATAAAACTCTTTAATCGGCCAGTCTATATTTATTTATGTCTATGAGATTGGACCATTGCGCACTGAGCATGCTATAAGCATGAAAGTTGCATTAAACATAAACACAATACAAATATATCCAATCGCACACATTTATTATTGTTAGTCAAGAGTTACTAAAAATTAATTAAGACTAAGACTGCTTTATTGATCCTTACGGAAATTTGTTGTGATTACAAGGACTCTTCTTTTCTCATATAAAGACAACATAACAGAAAAATACACATAAATACAACAGACACAACATAAAGAGTTCATTCAGCGACTACACACAGGTATCTTGGTGCATTTCATGTTCCCTGATCAATGAGTGGCGGTGATAGAGTCTGACCGAGTGAGGTACGAACGAGTTTTTGTACCGCTCCGTTCTTGTTTTTATTGACAGCAGTCGCCCACTTCGCGACGACCTGACGTAGTTCTGATGGAACGGGTGGCCGTTGTCTTCCATGATTTTTTTCGATTTATATGATTGATTCAAAACAATTGATGTAATTTCACTCAATATAAGCTGTTTTTTGTTTTAAAGAAAGTATTTTTAAAATTTCACTTGTTCATCAATAAAAAATGTTTAGAATTTAAATCTTCTGTCTAACACATCCCTTCTTACGTGTGGAATGACTTCGGACTGTTCTTAAACAAATATATCCTTAGAATATTTATTTACACAATAGATGTATTTCTGTCTTATTTAATGTAGACCTAGTTCAGTTTCGGTCACATGTCTGCTCTCAGATCAAGACAACGGGTACTGCAAACGTAGTGTTAGAGGATGAAATTCAAGTTGGCAACTCTATGTCGTCATCAATGCACCTACAGTGATGTAATGCTCGTGTACACCAAAGAACTGACCAAAGACTTATTTCCTCTAATTGTGTCGCATTTTTTTCCCCAAGACCTATTGCCATAAAGTCGTTTCTGTACACTAACCAAAGATTTGGGAACTCGCTCCAAACAGAGGGCATGCTTCACATTGAGCCATATTGTATATGTTTCATAGTTCTGAAATCATCCTGAGCAAATGTTATGTTTTTAATAGAAATACTTGATTCAATTATTATTTTACCGTACTACTTCCAGATGAGGTGTAGAGCATGGAATGGGTTGCGTGAATCAGCCAGGAAAACCAACGACTAAGCAGAGTTTAAGTCATTGATTAACATGCATGACTAGATTGATCTAGTGACGAGTAGGACGTAATCATCTTGTTTTTTTAATAATTGTTTAAGGAACATGTATTTTATGAGATAAGATAATGAATATGTTTTTTTAAAAATAGATATTGGTTTGAGAATCATTAAGCAAGGCAGCTTTTGTTGTCAAGGCTTCATCTCGCAAGGCATTTATACAGGTCAGTGGTCTGATGTAACTATAATGCCTGATGGAATAAAGTTTTAAAGTTATACAAAAGAAAGTAAAAAAGTAAAAGTTCCCTTTTCAGACCTTCTGGTCTATAAGGCAGATGATGTAAAGGTCATCAGTTTCTAGTATCACCTCTGGTAGTCCGGTCCTGGAGAAAATTTCTGACAAAGCTCTGGTAATGTCAATAGCTGTTATGTTGACTAGTGGTATCAATTTATGTCACGTGTTTATTTGGCTAGAAGATCTTGATGCTGTAAACTTGTGACATATGTGGGTTCGGAGGTGCCTTGTTTATAGTTCAAACACTTTAATAATCAATGAAGTAACAAAGTGTTGATATGTTTCTTGAGTTTTAATTATTTAAAACTTGAACTTGAAACAATAAATGTACATACAAAGATATATAAAACAGATACAGGATTCAGTGAAAATGTTCAATAAAATGAGTAAATATTTACTTTAAAACTTAGCGACTTCTAAGCCTAACTTTCTAGCTCTCTCTCCTGGTTTCAAGCTAACACTCCGCTTTTATATCTTTCTTTAGAATCAAGAACCGTGACATCTCAATACCCATCCTTGACTCGTTTACATTTAATTTTCCCCTCAATTGTTTCTGTAATTTAACCTACGCCAATTATGTCTCCCTGCTGTAGCCTTAAACCAAGTTTTAATCGGCGTCCTTCTGGCATTAAAGCGCGAGCGCGCTAACCCGATTTGAGATAGGTACAATGTCCCATTCTGTGAACAACGAGGTGTCACTAGGAACTGTTTTTGTAATTTAAGCTATGTTAATTTTGTTTCCCTGCTGTAGTCTTGAACTAAGTTTTAATCTGTGTTTTTCTGGCATTTAAGCGTGGGTACGCTGACCTGATTTGAGATAGGTACAATGTCCTCATTTTGTAAACAGTGAGGTGTCACTAGGGACGTGACATATACCCCCCTCTTCCTAAGCGGGATGCATGTTGAGTAAAACGGAACTGCAACCGCTCAATCTTACATATAATAATGTTACTAACGTATAAAGGTATTACAGATACCCGCTCAGACACCGCGCCTCCACATAAGAAAGTAGAAGATGACAAAGTAAGACAAAAAAAAAGTGTAAACAAATTATTTTATTATTATTGTTGTTAACTCCTAAGTATTTATATATGTAGCCTTATACACAGTGTGGATTTAAATTTAGTTCGTTTAGACTTGTTGAGTTGTTGAGTATTGTACTTAATATTTCTTTTAGCCACAAAGAAAGAAAAAGTGAGAGAGTCGTCTACAGTCAAATGAGAAGCGCAGTGCTACACACTCCAACAACACACAGGCGTTTATCAGTTTTGGCAGACGGACCAAGAACTAGATCGTTGAAGTTATTTGAGATGGGGAAACTTTACAGCCTTCCTCCAAGCTGTTGTTAGAACTTTCAATAGAAAACAGCTATAACTTTCAATAGCAAACAGCTATAACTTTCAACAGCAAACAGGTATAACTCTCAACAGCAAACAGCTATAACTTTCAATAGCAAACACTATTTACTTTAGCTAGAAGTAATAGAATTGGGAAATTATAATTATAAAAGTATATAAAAATTAAACACCTAACCCAAAAAGTAAGCAGACAGCTGCAGAGTGAATACACAAACAATGTAATATCTAAAGATAACAACAAAAACCTATGGTCATACATTAAGTCTAAGAAAATGGAAACAACAGGCATAGCGCCATTAAAAGATGAACATAACATAATACATAATGATAATGAAACTAAAGCAAACATCCTAAACAAATACTTTGCATCAGCATTCTCAGCCCCAGGAGACAAAGACATATTTCTTAATTTGAACCAAGTAGACAACATAGAAGATTTAGTAGTACAAGAAACTGGAATTAAAAAACTATTAGCGAACACCAAACCAAATAAAGCGTCTGGACCTGATGGTATTCCAGCTAGATTACTCAAAGAACTTAGCAATGAGCTAGCCCCAGTGTTCAAAATACTCTTTCAGGCATCGCTTAACCAGGGCAGAGTACCAAAGGACTGGAAAGAAGCTAATGTCACCCCCCTATTTAAAAAAGGAGAAAAATCTGACCCAGGAAACTACAGACCAGTATCACTTACCAGCATCACATGTAAAATACTAGAACACATAATATGTAGCAACATCATAAACCACTTAGACAAACATAATGTCCTCACCCCATACCAACATGGCTTTAGGAAATATAGATCATGTGAAACACAACTAATAGGACTAATTGATGATTTTTCAAAAGGTTTAGATAATAGTGAACAAATAGATGCTATCTTACTAGATTTTTCCAAGGCTTTTGACAAAGTTCACCACCATAGTTTGCTTAAAAAACTAAAATATTTCGGCATTAATGGTCCACTGCATCAGTGGATTAAAGATTTTCTGATAGGGAGAGAACAAACTGTAATAATAAATGGCTCTAAATCAACACCAATAACAGTAAACTCAGGTGTACCTCAAGGAACAGTCTTGGGTCCACTACTATTTTTAATTTACATAAATGATTTACCAAATTGCATTAGTTCAGGAAAAAAAGTCAGATTATTTGCAGACGATTGCATAATATATAGAACAATAAAAACAATACAAGACACAGACATTTTACAAAGAGAATTAGATGAATTACAGAAATGAGAATCAAATTGGAGCATGTCTTTCCACCCAGAAAAATGTCAGTTGTTAAGAGTAACAAAAAAACTAAAACAAATTAATTCCACTTATCTTATTCATGGCAAACCAGTAACACAGACTAAAAATGCAAAATACCTAGGTGTTTTAATAAATGAAAAACTGGCATGGAATCCACATATTGATGAAACTATAAAAAATTAAACAAAGCATTAGGATTTATTAAAAGAAATTTCTATAAATCAAATAAGAACATAAAATTAAAATGTTATTTAACCTTGGTTAGGCCAATAATAGAATATGCATCCTCCGTTTGGGACCCCTCAACTCAAGAAAACATTAAGAAACTGGAACAGACACAAAATAGAGCAGTGAGATTCATAACAAATGAATATTCACATTTGACTAGAGTAACACCTTTAGTAAAATCACTAAATTTAGAAAGCCTTTAGGACAGAAGACTCAAAAGTAAAGTAGCAATTATACATAAAACACTGAACCATAATCTTCAAATACAAAAACAAAATTTAATCAAATACTCTGATAAGACACAAAGATAAAAGCACATTCCTCGTATCATATGCTAGGTCAAATTTATACAAATACTCCTTCTTCCCTAGTGCTATTAGAGCATGGAATGGGTTGCCTGAGCTAGCCAGGAAAACCAGTGACTTGGCAGAATTTAAGTCATTGGTTAATATGCATGACTTAATGCATGACGCGTAGGACGTAATCATCTTCTTTTTTGAAGTAACGTCTGTACTATATAAGATAAGATTCGATAGCAATGGATTGCCTATAGGGCAATCCAGCACTGGCTATATTCAAAGAGGACTGTTGCTAACTAACTAGTTACAAGAGAAACAAATCACGTGATTGTACAGTTCTAAAAAGTGCACACACACACAAATATGAAATTACATTGCTAAAATATTATTTTGTTAAGGAGTTTGTGCGTGTGTATATTTATGATGTAATCACGAGGAAAGTAGAACAGGTGTTTTGGTTGTCTGAGCTGAAGAGTTTCTGATGAAACCACGAGGTGGTCTTTTGTAACCAGGTTTATTAAGACTAGACTGAAAGTTGCAGAAAGGGTAGATTTGCCATCAGGGGCGTAGCTAGGAATTTTCCATCGTTTGGGGGCCCGGGGGCTTGACCTCTTTGGGGCCCCCTGCATTTTGCATAACATTTACGTTTTAATGTAGAAAACACTCTTTTCAAATTGTCCTTCCCCCTCCCCCACCTTAGCTACGCCACTGTTTGCAAGAGATGTGAGACAGAAAAGATATCTGATTATTATCAGAAAATTATATTGAATCGAATTGAACCTTTCACTAGGCAGGAGTTGGTTCACGGGCCGTCATATGCTATAATAAACTAGCTGTGTCATATAATATGTACTTAATAAAATGACCTTGACATTATCAGACATTTTATTTTTAAATTGGCTTTCGCCAAGTTTTCCTCTCACCCGCCCCTTTCTACTACGTGTTCGACCAACTTAAGTTGAGGTCATTTGGAATTTTTTTCTGGAGGTCATTTAAGGAAAAGTGGGTTTCACTTTCAGGTTGTTGTGTGTGTGTGTGTGTGTGTTTTGTGAGTGAGTGTGCGTGTCTATCAAAGCGGACGATATCACACTATAAATAGGGCTCTACTGCATTCTAGGACAGGCACTGACCTATGGAACGAATCAGGACGACACTTAATGACGTAAGATGCTAATTATTACCAGGGCCTTTTCTGCCGCTTGGCAACCATAGGCGGACACCTAAGTAGGCCAAAGTTTAGGGCGGCTCATTTTTTTAAAGCGCTAGAAAATTGTAGCTATAACGAGTAGTTTCAATTAAAGTAAATAAATAAAATGAAAAAAAAAGTTAAAAAAAAAAATTTAATATAAAAAAAAAAAAACAAAGCAACAAAACAGTAAGAAATGGAGAGTATTATATAGTATGTAGACTTGTACATGTCCCAGCTGATTCAAGACACTTTATGCGCCCATTAGTTTCCCCATTCAAAAAAAAAAAGTTGCTTCTCATAAGGACCAAAGAAGAAGAAAATTATAGAATTATAAAAGCTTTATCATTCAACCATTCACTTTTACAGCCAATGTTTAAAAACGTTATATGCGTGTGTGCCACAAATAACACATTTTGGTATTTGTATTCCCCCCCCCCCCCACCCCATTATCACATTTCTGCGTCCATGACGTCATATTGCCTGAAGTTTCCCACTGATCTTATCTTCAGGCGCTTCTTTTTTTTTCTTTCTTTACGCGCGCCACAAGGTCAAAAGGTCAAAGAAACAAAAGATAGTTTTATTTAATAGAAAATATATTAATGAATGAATAACATAAGACTGTGGATAGGAGTACCGCTGATCACACTATAAAGGCTGGTCGCTAGAAAAGCGGAAAATTTAAGGGTTAGATGAGATCATGAATATCAAGCTCCAAAAGTCCAGACTAAGTTTGGAGCTTGTTATGGGCAGAGCTTCGGATCTGTCGCGTGACACAAACTCTAATGATGACTTGTAAAAGAGCTTGGGACGATACCTCACAAGCAGAGGCGTAGTGAGAAAAGCGTGCACCCGGGGCAAGAAACTGTATTGGCGACCCCCCCCCCCCCCATCTCCCCAATTTTCCATGAACATCACATAGAAATATAAGATTAGAAATACAATTTATTTAATAATAATATAATACAAAAAACCTTGGAGTGAATGTATTACCTAACTCTAATATCTATAACAGATTTTTTGGCGCCTTTCTGCGTAGCGCCCGAGGCATCGTTCAAAACTTGCTTCTCCCCCCCCCCCCCCCTTACGCCACTGCTCACAAGCTACTCTTCGAAACGCTACACGAGCTTGGATTTTTAGGTTAAGACGCTGCTCTGTAGTGTAGCACCTATGAGTGTACTATAACATATGCCTTTAAAAAACTTTGTAAAAGTTATTCTTTGTACAAATAATTAGCTGTTTGACAAATATTCTGCATTTTTAGCGACAACCCTGTATACTGGTAAACACAGATTTTTAATTCATGTCAATCACATCACAATTAAAGAACACAATTATTTCATGCAGCTAGGATAGGCTTCTAAATTCTATAAATGTATACAAAAAGGATGCATGCCTGGTCGTGTGGTATGCGCGCTGGACTGTCGTTCGGACTTCAGGATGGTCCTGGCTTCATACCCTGCCTGCTGCCATCCCCCATCGTCCTGTGGGAGGTTTTGACTAGGAAGTAGATTATCTTCAACTCTGAAGGATAATGCGAAATATGTAAACATTTTACAAATAAACAGAAAAGCAAAATGAGTCTAATCACAATAAAAATCTGGGACTTTTCGTTGGGTTAGCAATTTGATACAACACCGTTAGCAAGTAAGTCGGCTTTCTAAAAAGTTACTCAAGGTCACGATAAACAAAAGTGCATACACAGTTTATAACCCTATTTTTTGACATTCAACGAATCAATTAACTTACTCTTTAACGCCACATTTTGTTTATTTCGTTTGGAGTTGCCGCGACGAGTTTTGTAGTAATCTGAAAAAATCTAAACAATGTCGTAGCAGTAACAAGGTAACCTACTACTGGACCCGTGTTCAAGACTATTAAGGTGTCATTTGTGTGTGTGTGTGTGGGTGTGTGTTGTTCCAATCTTATTATGAAGAAAGGGAGCATTAGTTTTTAGATGATGAAATAAAGGGAGCATTAATTTTTCGGTAATGAAGAAAGGGAGCATTAAATGTAAGCCTTGTAGAATGATGCAAAAAGATAAGCGGCACTGTGATTCCGTAAAGCTTCAGAGTCTCAACATGGCGCTCTAGAGGAAAAGATCAGGCCAATAGGGAAGTAAAACAAAACTCACGTTCGGGTGCCAAAGGACCGAGACCATTGCACTGGCGGGGATGGAAGAAAGTCCCAAACACACATTTTACTACTCCAACATCGTTCTTCAAGAGGCCGGATTTTTTTGGTGTAAACCTGCACGATGATGTGGTACAGAGAAGGAATATGGGTTGGTGTTCTCAAGTGATCTCGGTCTTCGGCCTCGCCTCTAACCCGCCTCTTACTCTTGGAACTTTCTCAAACAGAATAGTTTAATGATTTCATCAGATAAGCCAATGGAGTGAGGCAAGCTCCCGTGGGTCTAGAGTTGTAAGAGTCTTCGACTCAACTCTTAGGATAATTTCAAAGGAGAAAAAAACAAATTCAGAGTAACCAGAAACAAGAAGTAGGCTACAACTATTTTCTAACTACTGACTTCTCCATCAGTGGACAGAGCAACGATAAATAGACAAGGAATACTTAACAAAATTGTTTTAAAATATATACAACGAAATTCTCACAGACAACATATTTTTTCCCATTTCGAGGGCCCCTGTCAACCCCTATCAGTCACGGGCCCGGGAGCAATGACCCCCCCCTCGCGCCGTGGATGCTACGAACGGTTGAGATTTATCGCAATAATGACGTTTGGCAATGAAAGGTCACGTGTTCAGTTCTCCTGCGCTTAATTCAAACATTTTTTTCTAGACTATCATTGGACTACAAGAATGTGGCACTAAAGTTACCTCTCTGTCACGTGATAATAGAAGGTCAAGGCTTTTTAAAATTGTATAAACAATAAACAATATGTTTCAATTTCAAGAAACAAAAGAAATTTTCTATTAATAATAAAAGTAGTTAAATGAGTTTAAAATAAGCAGGGACCTTCCGATAGAAATTTCTTTTTCTTTCCTGTCTACTGGAGAAGCTAATTTTAGAGAGGGTTAATACAATGGCGTAGCTATGTACCCGTACGCCCGGGTTTAGGACTATGACATTAGCCTCCTTCCGGTATATTAGGTATGACTTACCTACTTACTTAGACTTAGTTACTGCCACGTCACATTTCTATACGACGTGACAACGCGCTATTGGTCTAAACTGCCCACAGGTTGTGACGTTGCCTTTGAGCGAGGCGAGCAAAAGTGCATCTATATTTATGTTATTAATTATAAAGATCTGTTACATGCGCGCAAGTGAGTGATTTTACGTGAGCGTTAAAACGTGTGTGTGTGTGTGAGATCGTAGTCTGTAAAACTATGCACACTCTAAGGACATGTTTAACAAGTAGGCCATGTTTCTTTCACCTACCTTTAGGACTTGTTGCCATCAAACATTATGTCAGTGCGTGTGCAAAGATGCACACGGCATATGCGGTAGACCTTGACACGACGTAACAAGCGCATGCGCAAAAACAATGCAAAATAAAGAAATGCCAAATATACACTTTTCCGACACAGCCTACAGTACAGGAAACTAATTGTTTACGTTAAGAAGTGTCGTAATTCGTGTCCCTTGTCGTATGTTTCACACGCAAATTCAGAAATAATGCTTACGCCATAGCCTGAAATTCTTGCAGGACATGGGCGACATAGTGGAGGGATCGAACTCGATATAATCCAAAGCGCATACCAATTGAGCTTGCAATCAGGGCCGGTCTTAAACATAGGCAAACTGGGCAGCTGCTTATGGCCTCCAATTGGTGGGGGCCTCGAGCTTACTAAATAAATAAATTTAGAGAAAAAAGTTGCGAAACGTGAATCTGATCTCAAACATAGTAGAGCACCATGACTCTATGTTTACTAGTCTAACTCTGTCCAGGGCCGGCCTTAGGTAACTGAAGGCCCTATGCGAGGTAAATCTGTCTGTCCCAAACGAAATAGAAAAATAAAATAGTAAACGAAAAAAATAAAATCAGGGCTTTTTTTTGTAAACATATAGGTGCCGTTAATCAGTGATGGATTGCCTAAATTTTAACTACTAATAAAATTAATTAAAAAAAAAACGTTAAAATACATGAATAATAATACTTTTTTCCCCACTTTGAAAAAGGTACCGGTACAAAAAAAAAAAGCACTGAAAAAAAAAATAAAGTAAAATCACGCAGTAAAACGTGAATGGTTCATCCGGAACACTTTTTCATATGGCTGTGGAGCCCTATTTAGGAGAAACACTCCCGTCCACATATATTGCAGGTCAATGCGCCTTTTACTTGGTGGTAGAGGAGCCGGCCATTTTCCCGTGTGGCTCGCTTTTCTTCCAGAGCTGAGGCCCATGTTTTCTGGCTGTCCATAGCTTTCTTGGTCACCGTCTCTCTCCAACTAGTGCGGTCTAAGGCTAGGGCTTCACAATGGTCAGTATCTGTATGTATATCGAAATCAACCAATATCTTTTCTACACGTTCATTAATTCTAATAGAAGATGACCATTAGCCTAGATAATTCCAATCGAAGCCGATATGCTGACTTTCCTCTCCATCAGATCATCCGTGTTCATAACTTTTTTCCATCTAATTAGCCCATTCGTTAACCACTTCGTCTAAAGCCATTTTATGCACCAGACTCGAAATGACATCTCTTTTCACCAAAAGGTCTTCTAACATATCGGTAGTCTAGCAAGTAAATCTAAGCTTTCGTAAATAAACCATGTCATGGTAAAAACTTAGAGCTATTTTAACAGACACAGAGCAATGGAGCTTTGCTATGTTTAAGATTTGATCCAAGTTACGCTGTTTTTTTTTTCTCTAAAGAATTTTTTTTGAGTGGCCGCCACCAATCAGAGGCGCTAGGCGGTTGCCTGGTTTGCCTATGCCTAAGGCCGGCCCAGCTCTGTCTCTACTACAAAAAAATGCGACTTATAAATTTCAGTTATTTGCCGATTTAGATATAGACACTGACAGTTTTTAAAAAAATAAATTATGTAATTTTATTTTGTCGATGTTCGTTTTCAATTTTTATTTCATCAGGACCACCAAAGTCACTTCGCCTAGGGCCTCCAATCATATAAAGCCGGCAATGCGGCAGTCTTGCCTTCAGTGAAACCATCACATACTGAAATAAAGGACCATAAAGATTATTATCTAACACAGCTATTGGTCACTCTCTGGCACTGAAAAGTAGTAGTATTAGCAACTCCGACGCTACCATAGTTGAAGGAAGCGA
Source organism: Biomphalaria sudanica (assembly GCA_036873155.1). Classification (NCBI taxonomy): domain Eukaryota; kingdom Metazoa; phylum Mollusca; class Gastropoda; family Planorbidae; genus Biomphalaria; species Biomphalaria sudanica. Next base: position 591,937 of record JAZGLO010006113.1, read on the forward strand.
AATAGATTGTACTCCCCAGAATTTTCTGATGATTTTTGGAAGTACCGTCCTCTGACAGGTTGTCTCTTGTCGCTACCCATTTGCCTTATATTTTCATTATTGATTATTATTATTAACACCTGAACAAGTCTTATCCAAGTAAATATTATTGCGTGGGCGACTAGGCGTGTTGGTCTTAAAGGCAAGGGCTTAGTTGGGAAACGGAGAATCAAAAATTCGAATCATGATGATGACGCTGAAACGAAAAAAATCTAAATTCTGTATCCCAAGTTTTAGGCGTTCCTTTAGAAATGTTAATGAGTAGCCTACGTCCTAATTAGTACGTCCAAATTCACCACCACCTCACCTCACATATGGCTTAGTCTGCTGGACCGTTGGGGCAGCACACGAGATTTGTCAACCGTATTTCTCCACTCCCGTCTTCTGCCTTGGAAAGAACCTCTTTCAATGGCGGGCCCGTCCATTCTTTTAGGTTGTCTTCCCCGTTACTTTCTCTGTCAGCCTCTTTTTTCTTTTTGCTGGTACTGTTCCCTGAAGGAAGGTCTTTACAAGCCCCGAAGACTTTGTAATCAGGGCCGGACTTAGGCCACTGCAATCTATGCGGTCGCAGTGGGCCCCGCACCTTAATAGGCCCCGCGCTAATTCTAGGTGTAAATTATCGAATTAAAACATTATAACTTATAAATAGTAACAGGTTTTTTTTCGCAACTTCCGGGTTTTCTAGGGGCTAGTGGAAATCTCATGTAATCGCAAAATATACCAAAAAGTTCTGGAGATATTCTGAAATTAAAAATATCCTGAAAACTCATAAAAATATCCTGAAAAATAGACAAAATTTTGCGTTTCTAATCCTTTGTGCGATTAAAAAAAACGGCATTGTCAGCTTTCATTTAATGAAATTAAAGACAAATGTATTTTCTAATGCTAAATCTTATTGTTGACATTATGGTTATCCCTACCCAGACTAGGCCCCGCGCAATCCATTTCGCATAGGGCCCCGCAATGATTAGGACCTGCCCTGCTTGTAATATGACCATAAAGTCTTAGTTTCCGTTGTCGTTCTAATTATTACGTCCGCAGGATGTCTTGGGAGGGCAGCCGAAAGTGTTCCAAACCGGAACGATTGTGACACCATTTCTTAGTGCAGGACATCTTATTGTTAGTCCGAAAGGTCACTTTGCTCTTATGGGAGCTTTAAGTTTAAGGGAAAATTGAAACGTGTGGCCGAGAGACATAGATCAGGCTGCATACCTATCAAAGGGACTTGAGTTTGAATCCCGACTCCAGCAGAAGTTTTGTTTGTTGAGCGCCTAAAGGCAGAAATCTTTTCCCAGATACCCCCTTCCCCCACTGGCTCACAAAAGAGATTGGACCATAAATCAATGAGCATGCTATAAGCATGAAAGTTGCGCTACACAAAGTAACTATATAAGCATCCGCCGGGATACCAAAGAAGCGCTCTCTTGCACACAAATAAACTTCTCTATTTATAAACACAACATCAAAGGAACACTAATACTGATTGTTCTTACCTATTCTCCCTTGAAAACTTTGGTCTAGACAACAATATGACCTCATTTAGCCTCTTTCTTACCAATATCTAGCACCCCAAAGACTAGTTTCCCGGAGTATTCTTTATCTTGAGGTCCAGGTCTAGACCGTGTCTTCTTTCTAGCGTACCTTGCTAGGGTGCGGCTTAAGAAAAATTCGGGGAGCGGGAAGACTGCTAGTAGGGATGACAACTGAATCCCCCATCGACCCACATTGCACCTTTTCATCTGCGCATTTAGACCTATATTTTTTCAACTAGAACGGTGTTTCCCAAACTTTCAACATATGCGTCCCATTTCAATAATTTTCGTAACTCAGAGTACCCCTCTCCCGCCCCCCCCCCTTTACAAAAAAAAAAAGAATATTTATAGAAAATTTTTAAAAAATAAATAAAATTGTTTATAAAAAGTATCTATAAATGTTATATTATAAATAACATTAACTTGCATCAATGAGAAAGAGAAGGCTAGTTAACGCATACCCCATTCAAACTCTTCGCGTACTCTGGGGGTCCGCGTACCTCACTTTGAGAAACACTATAGTAACCAGAAGTATAGAAAGGTTACCCTCTTGGTGTGGATGACGGTCTACCTAAAAGGAGGTCTTGCCCAAATTGATAGATAGTGGTTCTGAAACTTTATTTGGCCCGGGTACCCCTTTATATAGTCAAACTATCCCACGTATTTGTGTATGCGCATGTATGTAATGTCCCCATAGAAATCAAAGCTTTTTGACCAATCTTGATAAAACTTGCCATAAATGTTCCTTAGATCATGGCGTTGACCGTAGTTTATGTTTAATGTCCCTCCCACAACCGGTGGGCCCTAAATATAAAATATAAAAAAAAAACCAACCTAAATTTATCTTTATTAAAGAATGAAACTTTTTATCATAGATCGTTCTGTTTTATTTGTGATGCAAGGGCTCCACGGTGTATTATATAAGAAGACCCATAATGCATGTTATCTAACTAAAGAATGTCTTCGAATCTATAGGTTTGAGTCGTCATTGAATAGAGTTTAAGTGACTAAGTTTATGTGACTACGTTTATGTGACTACGTTTATGTGACTTAGTTAATGTGACTTAGTTTAAATGATTTAGTTTAATACTTCAAAGACATATTAAACAACGGTGAGGAGCGAGTTGATAATTATTCACATTATCGGTTTTTAGCGGAGACGTTATTTTAATTGTATACAATTTTAACTCTTTCTCTCCTGATTGACGATACCATCGTTGATTTGACCCCATTAAATTAACTTAATTCTTGGGTTCATAAACTTTGATTTGTGTTATATAAAAAGGGCATGCATTTATCTCTACCAATTATAACATTGTTTGATTATAAGAAAAACGTTATTGAAGTTTAACCCTAACAGGCTAGTGAAATACAAATAGGAAGAAATGAATAATTCCTTCTGAGCGCGGAAAATAATTACGGAGAGATATAGTTAATCTGTCTGCGTGAACCCCTACCCCTTTTGGTCTCTCGCGGACCTCTGGGAGTCCGAGGGCCACAGTTTGAGAACCCCTGTCCTAGAGTGTATCAACCTGTTATATTCAATCAAATAGGTCACCCCATTCGAAGGGTACTCGGGGGTGGACTGGTGTGGAGATTGTTGGTACTTGAAACTTTGATACGGCAGACTAATAGGGAAGTAGTTCTGGCTCTTGTGATAAAATGTCGACATAAAGAAATAGGAAGGGGGCATGGCGACCTTCTGTGTCTTCTGCATTACCGGAAATCCTGTTCTACCATAATAAGACAAAAGAAATTTGTGACAGAATTTAGGTTTGTAGAAAATGAATATCTTTAAGCTTCCTTTCTGTTTGTCTTTTTTTTTTAAAGCGTCTGACGTAAAGAAAAGGCAGACTTGTTTTTGTGCTGTCAGTATGTATGTACGTCATTACATTGTCTCTAATTAAGACGCAATAAAACTGATTTGTTGACTGATGGGGAAGCTGAATTGGAAACATACGCTTCTTGATAAGCCGAGTCACACATTCGTTATACATATAAAAAGGCTTTCAGGGGATATTTACAATCTTTTTTTAAAGAAAGAGCAAAGGGGGAAAAAATGCGAAACATAAAATTACTTATGGAAAAAACAACAACTCCAAACTTACAAGTATATCTCTAAAAAAATATGTAGAATTTATTTCCCTTTTTCCAATATCAACAAAACGAACTAATAACCAATAATTAATTGACTAATTGGTTAATTTTTTAAATTGATTCATATTTTGTTAAGAACAATAAATAATTAAAGTTTCCACTTGATCCGAGAATAAGTGTGGGAGCAATTGCGTGTACAGTTACCTGAGGGGACTAATCCCAACATATTTATCATACCTGTGAATACTGAAGAATTAATTTCCATTGATGGTATCAAACAAAATAACTAATTACCAGTAATAAATCGAGCGATTGGTTTAATTCTTTTTATTGATTTGTGTATTGTCTTCGCCGGTGAATAATTAAGCAAAGATTCCACTTGATCCGAGAATTGGTGTAAGAGTAATAACGTGTTCAAACTTCTTTACCAGACAGAGTGAGTTGATAAAATCTTTTTAATTATAACATGGGGCACCATATACCAGTACCCTTAAATAGATGGGGGCCTTATGAAATCTAAATTCGGCCCTGTACAATTCTACATTACACATAAGAATACATACTAAGAGAAAACGGATTCTACGATAGCACACACACTATACGTTCATACCACAGTCTCAATTAATCACGACTAATTTAGCCTATAGCCGTTTTACAAGTGATGTCAACAGTTCTAAACATGTACCATTTAGATTCAGTCATTCATATTATATAATAGATAACTAACATCGCCCAAAACGTCACGTGGTTAGACAAGTTCTGAAAACAAACACACAATAAAAAAAACACTGATAAGATACTTTGCAAACAGAAAACAAAAATCTTGTGTTGGCAGTGTAGTTATGGCGCCCACACCTTACCTATAGAAGTATAGATCTACGTTAGATCGGTTCAAGCATATCCTGAATGGTTGCTTTATGATCCGCAAATCCCAGGCAAGTAGAACGCCGCGTTACGGAGTTTCAGGTTGCGACATGTAAGATGGTTTGTGTTCTTGCTTGCAGTTTTAGCGGTCCCAGAAAAGGTAATAGCCGCTATTGGTTTTGTGTGGTCTGTCTGTTCGTCTATCCTGTTAAGATCTCAGAAACTAGAAAAGAAAATGAAAATCGGGCATTATGATATTTTATATTAGATTAGATTATTCAAAGTTCTGATGCAACGGCTATTTTTTTTTCCCGAAAGTGAACCGTTTAATTTTTTAAAATTATCTACGCAAGAAGATTTTTCAAAAAAAAAAAAAAAGCACCACTTTTAAATGGAAAACTTCAGTAGAGATAAGTCTTTTAAAAAGGTCACAGACTTCTTCATCAATAACCCGAGCTTGACTCATAAAAACACGCATTGGTCCACTCAATGGTTTTTCCCATCTGTCTGTCTGTGTCGTTCTCTATTTCCATCTGGCACTTTCTCTGTCACTCTCCCTAGATCTCTCGATCACGTGTCTCTCTGTCAAGCTCTTTCTATTTTTATCACTCCTGCTGTCTCTCTCTCTCTCTCTCTCTGCATTTCCCTGGTGCTCTCCCTTTCTCTTCATGTTTCCTTCCCCGTCTCTCTCTCTCTTTCTCTCTCTCTCTCCCTCTTTCAATATCTTTTTTTTCCAGTCTATATGTCATCTGGTAATGCTCTCTCTATCTCACTCTCTGCTTACTCTCTTTTTTAAAATCAGTTATATCTCAGAATCATTCAAAAGTTAAAAAAAAAAACTGTGCTTAAGGTGTCCACTTGACCGACGTTACAGGTAGCAGTGTACAGGTAGCAGTGTACAGGTAGCAGTGTACAGGTAGCAGCGTACAGGTAGCAGCGTACAGGTAGCAGCGAACAGGTAGCAGCGTACAGGTAGCAGCGTACAGGTAGCAGCGTACAATAAAACCTTCAATACAATGTCCATGAAATATGGCCTTCACATTTCTTCCATGGTTGTTTTTCTACAGTCTGAAAAAAGACAAAAAAGACATAGATCTAGTTGAGGACAATAAATAAACAAAAGGTGCCAGTAAGCAAAGGAATACTTTAAAATAAAAAGACTACACTATTGCTATTCTCAGTTCGTATACTAGTAAACTGTTGGAATACTATAAGTTTAAGTATAAACGTTGAACAAGCTGTAGCAGAGAATAGTGAAAGCTCCCTTTTCAGACCTTGCAATGTATGGGGCAGATGATGTTATGGTCATCTGCTTCTATTGTCTACGGTTAACGAGGGTGTCATGTGACCAGCACAATGTCCAACCGCCATTACTTTTCCAACTTAAAGTCAGGTACCCATTAGAGACTCTGGGGCGCCCTAAAATTGACGAAATTCAAATATCTCAGTCTTCACCGAAGTTCGGAATCCAAGCCCTTAACCACTCAGCCACCGCGCCCCTGACAAGCTGTAGTACTATATTAAATTGTAGTCGCTGTAGAATGTTCTGTCTACAGTTCTAAACATATACCATTTAGAGGTAGGATATCACTACGCACCAATGGAGCTGAAATAAAATAAATTAGAATGTCATTGTAAAGACAGCAAAACGTCATGTCATGTCTAGATAGTGCAGTTTTGTCTCATAAACATGACCTATAAAGATCTAGTTCTATGATTGGTTCAAGCCTATCCTGCATGGGGTAGATGTCACACACAAATCCATTCATTACTTTGAATCCTGTTACACTGGTATGAACAGTGCCGGGCCTACGCTGGGGCAACGCCCTAAAAATGGAAAGATACTTGAAAACATAGCAGTGTTATGGTTTCTGAAATACAAACACATATTTAAACCCTTTAAACCTACAGCACATAAAATGTGGATCTCATAGAGAAATCAGGTTACTGCGATTACCTTTATTATGAAAATTTCCCTATATTGGAACCATATACCACATATTAGGCATATACCTAGACTGAACATGGACATCTAGTGTACTAAGGCAAATGTCAGATAGGAAAAAAGAAAAGACGTTTGACAGATCTTGCATGCTGCCCCAACGATTCAACAGACTAAGAGAGAGGGTAAAGATAAAAAAAAAAAGGGTAAAGGTTATCTCAAATCTGCAAAAGGACGGCGGTTGATGCGGTATGCGGGATTCGAACCTGGACCATCAATACCATTCTCTACGTGAGCGACTGGTGCTGGGAGAATATTTTTTTTTTTTTGCAACAACCACATTACAAGATACCAGAATTCGACAAACACATTTTCAAAAGACATTATTTGAGACACACTGAGTGAGACACACTGAGTAAGACACACTGAGTAAGACACTTTAACAATGAGCAGAGCCAACCAGCTGTGGTTTAATGCTATACAACTGATGGAAGCAGACCAGAAATTTTTTATTGCGCCTTTTTTTTAAATACAGTGCCATGCCGTTGTCCACTGTTCTGTAACCTTTTAAATCTCTCCTTTTTCTATTTATAGAAATGTTATCAATTGTAGTCAAACTGAATTTCCATTTGATTGGATCAATAAAATTATCTTATCATATCTTATCTTATAACGTTGGATTTATTTGCTTGTTTTATAATTTATATGTTTGGGGATTTTTCTTCAGAAATGAAGATGTATACGTCTCACTCTCAGCCCAGGATGGCTGCCTGGTCGTGCGGTATGCGCGCCGGGCTGTCGTTCGGACTTCTCGTTGGTCCTGGGTTCATTCCCAGTCCTCTGACATCCCTCGTCGTCGTGTGGGAGGTTTGGACTAGGAAGTAAATTATCTTCAACTCTGAAGGAACATCCAAAACATTGGACAAACATCCTGCTAGACGGCATTGAAGTGGCAGCGACAGGAACAGATCGTGAAAAAATGGTGGGAACTGGTTAACATAACTGAATGGACCTCATTCACCAATCGTCAGCAAACAACATTTAGCCACGTGATAATAATGATAAAACAATGAAAATTGCGTATGACGTGACAGCCTTTATGTTGTTTGTTTACGATTGGTGAATGAGGTCCATTACATAGGAATTTTAAGAAGTCGAGCCTGACGTTTGTGGCTCTCAACAATCGAACCTACTGCTTTAAACTTAAATGTACAACTTCGGACACTATTACCTATAATATCCTTCTATTGCGGGGTAGTTTTTCCGTCTTTTGAGAATACTACCAAAACTTAAGCCAATTGTCACGTGACTTAAGCAAAAGGAGAAAATAAAAGGAGGCCATACCGACACTACCTTCTTAGCTCTAATTTATTGAATTGTAAATCATTATGGATTTTTTTCAATCGCTTTAAAGAAGGCTGATCAAAAGAGACCTATTTAAAAATAAATTGTTATGAGTATAACGAGGTCAATGTCAAGGTTACTTTTGTTTGCACCAATGAGACCTAGATTGCGTCACGTGACATAGCTTGAGACACACACACACAGAGACGCACACAAAAGCTAACACAAGGCTGTGAAACGGTCACG